>OX637467.1:38543356-39743356 GCA_951799995.1 Trifolium subterraneum
TATGTATATGAAATAGATATTGCATCTTCTGTTACTACTCATTTAGTTGTACAAGAGATAGAACAACTTATGATAATCTATACAACGACTACTATAGCTCGTGTTGAGCTATTACGCCACCTCAAATTTAAGTTACCATTAGTAACTTTAATCTTGTCTCTAAGATCCTCAAATTTGAAGGGGACTTCATGTGAAGTAATTAACAAGTCTTAGTTGCAAAAGCCAAGTACAAGCCCTCTATAAATAGAGGACCCCTACTCTTACTTCTTTGAAATTCATCTAAACATCACTCTCAAAATTGTTAAATTGTCATTAACTAAAGTAATACTCCATCATACCCGGAATAACTTATTTGTAAAATAATTATCTAAAGATTAATAGTAATTGTTTAAACTTAATTTTTTTTAAGAAACAAATAAATTTTGTAAAATTAATACCCCACAAAGCGCAAGACATAAATGTCAATACCCGGATTCTGCTCTTCCTTTTCCTTTCATTTAGAATTCTACTTTAGTTTAGTTGGTTATCATAAAGTAAAAAATGAAAATGTGGAATGTCCAATATCAACACCGATTGAACATAAATTGGTAAATGATTTTGATTTGCTGAATTATTTGGTGTTTCCTTCCCTTTCAATATACAGTATCAACAAGGCCAAAAGAAACATTGTTTAAACCATGTGGAAAAATCATATTATTGACACTTTTCACTTGTCTCTTCCAATTGACACATGATTCAAATGTATTTATTTATTTGTGTTTTCTTCCTGTTGCTATATACTTGTCTGTCATGTTAACAAATTTGCAATCTTTGGTTCAGGACTTCAGAGTTGGGAGCAAGCTGCCATTATGAAAGTTGTCTTGACATCCAGAGAAATCTAGTATTTGAATCTATAAAGTGTAATTATTTGCATATTACAAACAAATGGTAAGACGACAAAATTCTTTGGTTGTTGCTACTTATTCAGTCCGATTTTTTTACCTTTGAATTAATTGAACCACTTAGGTTTGGTTTACTAACATTTATTTTTCCAATAACAGGCTTCACCCAAGAAATTACCCAAAACTGCCCAAATTCGCCTTGTGAGTAAAAATGACGAGGTTTATGAACCATGTGATGACTCTTTTGCACTGGTTGACGGTCTTCTAGCTGACCGCACTAACCTACTGGAACATCATCCAGCACTTTGTATGGAAATAGGATGTGGCAGTGGATATGTTATCACTTCTCTGGCTCTTATTCTTGGGGCTAAAGGTAATGGTGTAAATTACATTGCAACTGATATCAACCCGCATGCAGTGAAGGTAACCCACGAGACAATGGAAGCACATGGAGTTAATGCAGAGTTGATACTAACTGATATTGCATCAGGACTTGAGAAGCGACTAGCAGGGTTGGTTGATGTTATGGTTGTGAACCCTCCTTATGTGTCTACGCCTGAAGATGAAGTTGGGTCTGAAGGGATTACCTCTTCATGGGCTGGTGGCGAGAATGGAAGGAGTGTAATTGATAGAATTTTGCCTGTTGCAGACACTCTCTTGTCGGAAAAAGGATGGTTGTATATGGTCACTCTCCAAGCAAATAATCCTTCGGAGATTTGCCATAAAATGAGAAGGAAAGGATATGCTTCTAAGATTGTTGTTCAAAGATCAACAGAGGAAGAAAGTCTACTTATCATCAAATTCTGGAGGGATTTAGGTATTGAAATAAATTGTCAATCTACTTCTGGCTTCATGGGATCTTTGCTTTCACAAATTCCCATATTTTCATACTTGAGTGGCAACAATAGTGACAATAAGTGTTGAATTATAAAGTAATTGATTGCATGTATTTCAATTTTTTTGTCTTGGCAACTGATTATGCTTTGCATTGCTCTTGGCTTCCAGAATGCTTATAAATTACAAACACCGATTCTTACCTTACTGTGTGTTAGTTGTATAGATCTTTTTACTTCATTGATCTCTATAATAAACTAAATTTTCAATAAAACCATTTAGAATCTAGTAGGCATAAATAGTTGATTATTAGTTTAATTAAAACTAAAAAGGTAGCTTGTATTTATTTACCAAAAACTAAAAAATCTATTACTAGATGATTGAATTGAAAGTGTGGTAAAGTGAAAATGTGAGGCAGAGTTTCTTGATTGATGATTAACACCACATTTTTTGTATGAAGAATCAACAGAAAGATGTCTTGATATACTTGAAAACCACTGATAGAAAGGGAGCCATGAAGAGAAGAGTTTTAAAGTGAAATTCAAAGTCTTTGAATGTAGTTTTTATATGTTGTATTTGAACCCTTTGTTGTGTTTGGGGGAAACTTGTTGCATATCTCTTTTTGATACCGTAGCTCTTGTTTTTATTGTTTGCATTGTATTATGACTTGTTTTAATATTTAGGATGTTCACATCTTGTGCCAACTTAGGGTGTCTTTATTTTTAATTCATTGGTTCCTTGATCGATTAAAAGAGAATTTTAAAGAGTTATGTTTATACACACACACACACACACACACACACACAATGGCATAACCGAAGTTATGTGACGGGGCCAAAACCATATTTAGTAATATAGAAAATAATAACAAAACAATTATACAAAACAAATTTTGCTAATTAAAAGTCATGATCAAATGACACTAAGTATGTGATGGGGCCAAGACCATATTTAGTAATGTTATTAACCCTGTTATGTCTCCGTTAACGTTATATTACCAGGAAACATCTCTGTTTTTGTTTGCGTCCGTTAATATTCTAACTGAGAAATTCCATGGTTGTCAGCAAGCAATGGTCTGTGAAATACAATCAATTTTTCCATGAAAATAGCAGCACATGACCCAGTTATATTCAAATCGCCACTTAATTGCAATAATCAATTACTCACGCCCTTATTTACCTATAAATTGAAGAAGGAAGGTTTGTGAATAACACAGTATAATTAAGGTGTCACATGTGTTCTTGTTGAGATTAAACCCTTTGTGAGTATGACAACTTGCGTGGAATCGTAGCTAAACTTTTATTCTCTTTGTATATGATTATAAAGATCAAAACTCAAGACAAATATTAGTTAGGCAATCCAAACCTCACTAGTTTTTTTTTAGTCAAATAAAGGTGAAGATGAATATCAATGGGACGAATTCAGAAAAATAATTGGACAAATTACAAGTTGGAAGACTTCTCATTGATAGACAAACAAACTATGCATATGTACTTTAAAAAATTAAAATCTATTTAATGAAGATGGTGTCTAAAATCAATAATACACTTATTGGTAAAAAAAATAGTTGCTGGATATTAAGTTGTTTCCAATAGTGTCTTCTTCCAATCAGTGTAACTATTTGAAGATGGTGTCTGAAGTTCTATATTTGTTGTTTCTGGAATAACACTTTGACAGATTTCCGTATTTTCCTCCTGATACATAAAAAAAAAGGATTCAATCTCAATAGGGTGATAATGTTAAGCAGAAAATAATACACAATCTGCAAGTTAACAATGTAAATTTTTTTTGCAGCAACTAATAATCTAACATGTGCTATATTATTAATACCAATTGTTGTATCTTGACATCCCATGTGAAAATGGTACATTTTATCCTACTGTACTTGTATAACTTAACCATAAGAAGACATAACAAATAACGAACTTAACAATAATAAGACATAACACCAATAATAAAGATAACAACAACAATTGAAAGTAAAACAACAACACACAACAACAACAACAAATTGAAGAAGAAAAAAACGTGGCAATGCTATGAAAGATTAGGCTACTGATGAATAATTTAGCAAGTGTATTAAATGCCGTCAAGTAGTAATACAAAGATCGTTTTCCATGGGATTGCGTTAAATCAACAATGATGATTTGAAGACATACTTATGTAAATTGACATGAATATAAAAAGGGGGATTTTTCTTGGTTTTGGTTTTCGAAAATAAATTTTAAAAATTAAGTAGGAATTGGCTTAAGAAGGAGGATTGATTGGACATTTTCGGTTCATCTAATTACTATTCTCTCGGTAGTTCATGTACTTTAACAAATTACTAACCTAGTTTCACGATTTGATTAAAAAAATAATTATGTTCAATCTCTTGATAACATAATCCTCTTCCTCGATCATAAATCCCTAATATTTTAGAAAGATTTATGATCCAGGAGGAATTTGCGCTTTAATCTTTAAATTCTCAATTAACAATCCAAAATCTCTTAGTCTTTGTTTGGATTGATGAAATATAATGGAATGAAGTGGAGCGGAATGGAATAAAATAATGTTCCATTGTTTAGATTTGAAAAATAATAATGGAATGAAATGGAATAGGATGGAATAGATTCCGTCCAATATCACCACTTACCTTCAATTTTGTTCCTATTTTTTAAAAATATCCAAACATTGGAATGGAAGATTTATTCCATTCCGCTCCATCTCATTCCACTCCCGTCTATTCCGCTCCGCTGCATTCTATTGTATTCCATCAATCCAAACAGAGTCTTAAGTAAAAGTTATTTGAATAATTATTCTTAGGTCGATGATTCGTTCGTATTCTCATAGTAAAACAAATTATTTAAATCATCACACAATTGATCGGATCATGCACTGCATTAGGTACAAGGAATAATTAATTGAAACTAACTTCGTAATTCATTAAAATAACATATGAAACTATATGGTTCGAGAATAATAGCAATTAGAATCCCATAAGATTCAATCATAAGAGTTTAGTTAGACATAATTAAATTAAATTAACAAGCAATATAATAAAGAGGAAGCAAAAACCATGAAGCTATGATGCTGCTTTTCAATTCCGCCGTCTGTTCTCTCTCGTGTTCTCTCTCGTGATGCGTGGTTGGTCCCTCCCTTGTTGATGTACGTGATGGAATATATATGTCCCTGTGTGTTGCCAAAGAAACCTAACCATAAAAACTTTCCTTGTTTCGCGCCAACAAACAATTCCTTTTGGGCCACAACACATTTTGTTTTCTTCTTGGGCCAACATTCCACTAAATATGTCATATGCTAAATAAGTATAAAATATACACTATATATAATATTATATATATAATGTAAATAAAAAATTATTTGCAACTTTTTTATCTAGCAACATTTGATTGTGTGATCAGTTACGCCACGATTCTTGCAGCAAATCTTTAATTTCTAATAGCTAAAAATTGCATCACGATGTTGATAGATTGTGATGCGATTTTTCTAGAAATTTCACTTGTTTTGTACATTTTCTTCAAATTCTTTGTGATGTCTCAACTCCTCCTATAATCATCTCTGAACCATGTAATTACATCTAAAAACTTACTAAACTACTATGAAATTTTAGTTATAATTAACAAATGACTAGCTGTCATCACAACCCCAAACTTGAACTGTTACTTGTCCTCAAGTGACATGTCAAAACAAAATCGTCAGGGTATTAACAAAATTAATTTGAATGATAAAAATCTCATAAACCTTTTCCTCTTCATCCGGCAATAGAACCACCGGTCTTAACTTTAGTGATCTTGCTCAATCAATACTTTGGCTTTCAAGACTTCAATAAGATTTGGTTCAATGATCGTTCCACACGATCGATGTTCCAAGTTTCACCTTTTTCTCTCACCCACCAATTCACTCAATTTTGACAGGCCGGTATTCACTCCATCAACATGCAAATGCTGTTTTACCATAAGCTTGAAAAAATTCTAAACCGTCAATCAAAGTAAATACATCACACACATTTTTGAGGTCCTGAAGGTTATAACTTGGCTTGGGTAACGGGTGGATAAATTTTGGAAAGTAGAATAATTTGGAGTTAAGTATCCACCGTCATTCCTTAATGAAAATAACCATTACCGAGGTTCAGTTTCAATGATAATTAGGTACTTAGAGAACTTCTTTTTATTCTTTTTTTTTTTTAAGATACCACTATTTTTCATGATTAATGGTTCATTTGCCCTTTTTTAAAGAGACTCAATGTTTTGTTTTGTTTTGTTTTTGTGAGTCTCTTTTCTCTTTCTTTTCTTCTTTCTAAGTTCTCTAGTATTGCTACCCCAAACTTAATTTGTTGCTAATTTCAGAAGCAACCCCAAACTTAATACATTGCCAAGACATTAAGGAAATTTAAAGCTTCTACCTAACTCCATGGAGGGTAAACAGATAAAAATTTCAGGTCTAAATGGTTTATATTTTGGTTTGTCACCAAAAGAAAAGGGAATGTTTTTAGGCTCAAAGTGGTTTAGCAATGGATATATAATAACAGGGTAGCTTGAAAAAGCTCAGAGTACCAAACAAACGTGTCTCTATATGTGTAAATGTAAAACCAATCAACAGCGGAGAATAGTTACATGTTATAGAAAATATACAAAGCATGAATATTTGCAACTTTTTTATCTGGCAACATTTGATTGTGTGATCAGTTACGCCACGATTCTTGCAGCAAATCTTCAATTTATGACAGCTAAAAATTGTATCACGATGTTGATAGATTGTGATACGATTTTTCTAGAAATTTCACTTGTTTTGTACTTTTTCTTCAAATTCTTTGTGATGTCTCAACTCCTCCTATAATCAACTCTGAACCATGTAATTATACCTAAAAACTTACTAAACTACTATGAAAACTATGAAATTTCAGTTATAATTAACAAATGACTAGTTGTCATCAGCTACATTGCTCATGGTAGTAAAAATTCAGCCGGTTGTAAGAGCTACCCCATGTGGCTATTTTGGTGAATGGGGCTACATAACTCTCATTTCATTATTTGATTTTGAATAAGACGTTTTAACTTGTAAAATAAAAAGGAGTAAAAGACTTGCATGTTCGAGACAAGTTTGAGATTGAGTGCAGCTTTGCTCCATTTTTACTTGCTCCTTTTATTCCTATCCATTGAATAGATGAAAGACACGTGGAAATATAAAAATAGAGGGTTGAGATTTGAAGATTATAATTAATTACTTTTTTAATAAAAGCATAAGAAAAGAATAAGCTGCGCAGAAAAGGAAATGACACATGCGCTTCTTCTGGACAGTAATCGTTTCATCTTCCCCTTTCCCAGATATTCATCTCGCCGTCCTTCCTGTCAAATAACCGATTCTCCCAAAAGCTTAAGCTGTTAGGAAGAGTTATATCAATGGTTTTATATTATTTCTAACACTTCCTCCATTCTTCTCCATACACCACCTCGCCATCATAACCAAGATATTTACTTCTTCATCTATGTTTTTTGACCACTATAATCACCCAACTCTAATTTCATCACCACCAACATTTCTTCACTACCATCCCATCACTATTTCTTCATCACCATCCAATCCAACGTTACCTATTCATCAATACCACCATCCTCACCCTCTTCATCTTTTCATTGTTTCTTCTTCATCGTTTGACATCTCTCCGTCTCTAACGTCCCAATCGACAGTCGTAATCTTTCACAATTTCAATGGAAGTGAAGCCAAGAACGAAACTTTGCAAATATTAATGGTAGTGGAGGCTTGTAACAAAGATCAAATCTGACAGATTTGATTATAAAAAAAGAGAATTTTTAATCCATTTAAATTAATACATCTGTTGTAATTACGAATTGTGGAATTTTCTCACTGCATTTGAATCAAAATAGTTTCTATAAGGTGTTAGACTGTTAAATCCTTTCTTTGAAATTTGTTGAAATAATGACATTGATTCAATTTATGCCATGGGTGTTAACTGTTGTTCAATGTTCTGGTTCTTTGTCATGGGTTTCTTGGTCGATTCGTGACGGCGGTATTGACAAGATGGTGACGCCGCCGCTATGACGACCAAAGAGCAGTGGTGAAAGGAAGAGGTTGTGGATGTGAAGATGAGAAGACAAAGAGAATCCAGAAGCAGAGCGTGTTTCAATCTCTATGTTCCGTTTTCTTGTTTTGTTTTGTTTTGTTTTACTTACTGAAATAAATAATTAATTATAAGCTTTAAATCCCAACCGTCTATTTTTGTCTGGCCACATGTCAATGTCATTCATCTCTTCAATGAACATGTATAAAAGGAGTAAGTGGAAATGGAGCAAAGCTACACTCTTTGAGATTTGTGTCTGGGTATGCATGTGCAAAAGCAAAAACCAACACTACCATGATATCATCTAACAACATTCAGGAAAATAAAAATTTAGAAACCCAAAATATAACCCAGAAGAAGAAATTGATGGAAATTCTTAATAGTACAGAGAATAATTCCCTCGAGGTATCTTTGTTAATTTTTATTAGTGCCAATTAATAAATACAATTTTTCCACATTATAATAATAAAATTAAAATATAAATTCTCTCGTAAGCTTAATTTGGTAAGAACGTCATATTTTATATGTATGAACCGGAATTCGAAGCCTAAACACTCAACTTATTCACCTTAAAAATATAGAATTCTAGTTATTTATAGTATAAAGACATCACACGTGTCACTTATTTATACTTGAGAAAAAAGAGACTAAAAAGACATCACATATGTCTCTTAGTTTTGTCACCGTAAGATTTCCTCCTTGTTAGATTTCGCCACAGGTAATAATTATTTTTTTACATGTTTTTCATTCAACAATGCTATTTGCACATTAAAAAAATAGTTAATGCGATATATGTTTAAGAAGAGGTTAAGAACATACATTTTTATGGTTAATAAAGTTTATTAACAACACAACTCATTTTGTGTCGCAAAAGCTCTGTCAAATTTAAATGTTGATTTACACTTAGATTCTTACAACTTGTATCTTAGAGTTAAGTGTTAGAAAGTCTTGTATCATACGTTGTATTTTGTGGACACCTCTGATAATATATCAAGTGTTCAATATCATCTTTCTTAAATTCATTTATGTTAGAAGAAGTTTCTTGCAAGAATTCTTGAGCAAGGAAGTCTCTTGTACGTGGTACTTGAGCAATGAAGTCCTAAGTGAGGTACTTGGGCAAGGAAGTCCTAAGCTAAGTGCTTGGGCATATGTCATCAATTGTGATTATAGTGAACTCTCTTTGAAAGATCAAGAGGACTAGACTATTCTCGGTTGTGAGAGGAACCAATATGAAAACCTTTAGGACTAGACTACTCTCATACTTTGATTTCTACAAACTTTGTTATTATTGAGGCGGACCACTCAACCTTCATTTAGCTTTAAAGTGTCAAATTAAAGTACTCCTTTCTTGGACACATCTGGTAAGAGCATTTGGAGTCCATGATTTAACTCTTCTTTCAGGGCCGGTCCAACGTAATATGATGTCTAAAGCTAACATTAATATGAGGCATAACAAAAAAAATGGCCTTTTTTAGTATAAAAATGTAAGAAAGAATATTAAAATTATATATTTTTTTGGTTAATAGACGAAATGACATAATCATTATAAATTCATACACACAAGTAGAGGATCTTGAGTACAAACCCCGATCATGACGTTCGGCCTAAGAAAATCGGCATTTTTTACCAATTGAACTAGAGCTTTTGGATACAACATAAAAGTTATATTTTATTAAAGAGAAATGCTTATTTGCAAGAATGGCTAAAAACAAGAAAGAGAAGAATAAATCTCAACCATCCATTAAGACCACTACCCCCATGATTTCTATTAAAAAGGAAATTATATTTATAATAAATTAAAAGTATCCTCTAAAATAATGACATGTGTCCATTCTTGCATTTCTTGCTCAAATTCATTCTTACAGAATAGCAATCCTCTTTATTAAAAGATGGACAAAAAAAATTGCTAAAAATGTTAAAAATGTATCAAGTAAATATGTATTAAAACAAAAATATATTATTTATAAAAAATAATTAACATAAATAATGCTATAATATTAAGGAGCGAAAAGATAAATATAACTTTTATCGTATAATATTTGTTTTATCCATTTTAATTTAATTTACTTGTTTCAGTTTCATAATATCTATAATTATTTATTTTGACGCAATATCTTTAATATTTAAACTTATCTAAATTCCATTTCAATATATTTATTTGACGAATTTCAATATTTGCGTTGCATGTTATTAAATTTAAATAAATTTGGGGGAAAATATTTTACAGAATAAATTTAAATAAATAAAAAATCCAATAAAAATTTATAGTTAGTTTTGTATTCCTTATTTATATCATAGTATAGATAATATCATAGTATAGATCATTTTATTTTGGGGCTTAAAATCCTTAAAAAAAATTATATTTTATGGGGGCCTAAAGCCCTAATTTGGGTAGCTTCGGGCTTGTGCCGGCATTGTCTTCTTTGTTTCAAAACTTGTCACCAGTGGTGTACTCACACTCTAAAACCCTCATTCGATGAGGCTATTGCAACTTGAACAGAAGAACTACCAAAACCCCTGTCTCAGGATAATCCTTTTTGAAGCAACTGGGCTTGTGACAAATAAAACATTTGAAATTCGACGTGTCAAACCCCTTGGATTTGGACTTAGACATAGATTTCTTCACTTTTCCATTTCCTCTGCTCTCCCTTATTCCCCTTGAACCATTCAAGCCTTCACCACGATCTTCCACCTTTAAGTCTTCAAGCTTGGTAAGCTTCTTTGTACTAATCGTGTATTCAAACTCCTCAAAGACAATAGTGTCATTGTTACCATAAAAAAGCGCATCCTTGAAACACTCAAAGGATCTAAGAGTCAATGACTTAGTCATGTAAAATGACTCAAGTTTCACCTACATCTCCATCGTTGTCTTCTCCCTTGGGACTTCCGTCAATACTTTATCACCGAGGCACAAAATAATGACATTTCCTACCTTATCAATAATGACATTTCCTACCTTAAAACTCAACTAGCATGATACCCGTGCGTCCGCACGGGAGGAGCGGCGTTGCTGCTCCAGAATATGTACTATGAAATATTGATTAATAATCAAATATAAAGGGTGAAAAAAAGAATGAAAAAATATGTTTGTAATTTTAAAAAACTAAATAATGTATAAAAATATAATAAATAAATGTTTTCAATGATTTTTTAATTTCATAAACAAAAAATAAATATAAAGTTTAAAAAGGGACGAAATAGTGAAAAACAAGTAATGTTGTGGGCTTTGAAATGTGACCCGAGTGAATAGTGTGAGTATATCGGAGACATGTAGTCTTTGAAATAAGAAATTATCAATAAAATTGTGCAACTCCCCCCATAATATAACCGGTTCTTCTCGATCAAAGCCGGTCCCGGCTATTTGGAGACCCGGCACCGAAAGTTAAAAATAGAATCTTCAATAAAAAATAAAAAACTTATAAAGAATAATCATCGTTTAAATTGTAAATAATATAAATAATAAAAAAAATCATCTTTGTAACTAACATACAAAATATTCTTATTTTAATCAATAACAATAAAATATCTTCTAATTACTTAAAATATCCTTCATTCTAGCCGTTTTTGAGGTAAATTTGTGCATAAGTCTCCATATTATATATTTTTCAATTGCTATCAATACTAAGTCATTAACTTTTTTTATAACATAATAGACTGTGAGTAAAACTTCTAATCGGGTTTACTACTATTTTTATTTTTTAAAATTATCCTCGTATTTTTTTTAGAGAACCACTATCATATAATTTTTCTTTTGAGGCCCCTAAAAAATGGAGGCTCGGTTCCTTAAATCACCCTATACTTGTGCAACGCCGACCTTGTACTTGATGATAAACGTACCGAGACTATTAATTACTACACGAAAAGAGACAATAAAGTAAGGTAACTAAGGTACTTGGTGAATTATATTTTTTAATGAAGCAGGGGAAAAACTCATCCATGTACTTATGTTAAAAGTCTGCGTATATCCTCTTTATTGTTCCACGTAATTTTTCAATGTGTAGCAAAAACAATTGCTGTAAAACAGGTGCACCTTCATAAACTAAAAATGTGCTAAATAATAGGAGATAAGTATAACTAAATATGTGACTATCTCCTAAATAATATGATATCTTATTAGATAAGTAATTAAAAATAATTCCAAAATAAAATAAAAACCAATTAACGCATTTTTAATTCTTAACCTTTAAATGATTGATGAGTTTATTAAAGAGGAAGTTAATTGAATTTGTATTCTTTCTAATAAAAGTCAATTAAAATTCAAAATGAAATTGAAATGTCTGAATAACAATAACACAATTTCGTTACAACGTAAAATAATACAACAATTATAGGAATAACAATTTACATATTGTTGTGGGAAGTACATAGAGACAATTGTTTAGTAATCTCGGCATATCAAAAGTAGGCATGGCAATGGGGCGGGGCGGGGGCGGATTTTGCCATCCCCAAACCCAAACCCATAAAGTTCGGGTTTCCCCAAACCCATCCCAATTCCATGCGGGTATAAAAAGTATAACCTCAAACCCCTACCCAACGGGGATCGGGTATCCCCAACGGGGTTCGGGTATCCCCGTTACGCCTCTTTCCACATGAATTATGATTGTATTTTAGTACTTTTTTATTAAAAAAAAAGGTTAAAAGTTCAAAATTATTTTGTTTTAACAATATTTTTTTTAAATAAATAAAAGAAATAGAGAAAATCATTTGTTTATTACTCAAATTAAAAATAAAAAATAAACATATGAATATAATTTTAGAGATTCTTTAAGAGTTTTTAATTTTAAAGAGGTAAAATATAATTTTCACATAAGCGGGGCGGGTTCGGGGACGGTTTCGGGGTGGGTATCAATGTCCCTGTTACCCGCCCCAAACCCATCTTTTGAAATCGGGGAAAACCCATACCCAAACCCAAACCCAGTCAACTCGGATTTTCCCCGTCAAAGCGGGTAGGGTTTGGGCGGGTACCCGTGGGTATGGGTTTTATTGCCATGCCTAATCAAAAGAGTTTAGGACAAACTCATATCTAATAATAGTCAATGTTGTGCAGCAAAGATATATATTACAATAACGGAACAGGCCAAAAGAAAGATGGTAGATATCTGATCGAACAAAATAATAAGTCAAAGTTTGAATAACGGCTTATGCAATTGCATCTCTGAGACGTTGTTTCTCGATTTTTTAAATCTTCATATTTCTCATCACTTTGTTTGAAGATAGTTTGACATTATCGGGGGAAGAATTCTCTCCATGCCTTTTTGCCGGAGTTTTAATCTTAGTTTAAGCATCTGAAGATTCTGAAGTAGCAGAAAGATCTTGCCGCATAGCAAATAATACAACAATTTTAGGACAAAGGTAACTATCTTTAAATTCGACATTTGAAACATATGATTAATGGAAGAATTACCGTTGGGAAACTTGTTTCTCCTTGTGTCGCGCTTGTAGACTCTGACATTTGCTGTGAATAGTGGAATAATGTTATGTAAGATTAAATGAATTATAATAATTAAGGGAATATTAGATAATACATAATGCTGATTAAAATTGATATGATAAAAGAAAATAGTAATAAGTTTCTTCAAATTACATCTTGAAAGACTGGAGGTTCAACAATTAACTTAACGTAATCTATAACAACAATAAAGTATAGGAAACTATTAGACATTGTTGGTAATTCTTATAAGTAAGATCGAAATGTTAAATTGTTATAATAATGGAGATTCATCTTGTTATAATAATAGAGATTAATAACACACAAAAGAGTTTTTCATCATGATTTTGAAGAAGAAGAGAAAAGAAAATAATTGACAGTGAAAAGAATTGAAAAATAAGAAGAAAGAAAAGAAAATCATCATTCCACCTTACGAAAGATTAATACAAACACCAGAAGTTAAAATATGCTTATGTTTCCAAACATGAATGATTGAAGAAGAAGAAAGAAAGAAACATTGGAAGTGGACGTTAAAATAGAAAATAAATGACATCAGATAATATGAAGTTTTTTGTACAAACTTTGGAATAAAGACTTTCCGTTGGGAAACTTGTTTCTCCTTGTGTCACACTTGTAGACTCTGGCGTTTGCTATGAATAGTGGAATAAGGTTATGTAAGATTAAATGAATTATAATAATTAAGGGAATATTAGATAATACATAATGTTGATTAAAATTGATATGATAAAAGAAAAGAATAATAAGTTTCTTCAAATTACCTCTTGAGAGAGTGGAGGTTCAACAATTAACTTCATGTAATCTATAACAACAACAAAGTATAGGAAACTATTAGACAATGAAAAATAAGAAAATAACCGACAATGAAAAGAATTGAAAAATAAGAAGAAAGAAAAGAAAATCATCATTATACCTTCCGAAAGATTAATACAAACACCATATGCCCATGTTTTCAAACATAAATGATTGAAGAAGAAGAAGAAACAAACAAACAATGGAAGTTAAAATTTGGAAGTTAAAATAGAAAATAACTGTAGGGAGTTTTTTATACAAACTTTTTGGAATAAAGACAAAAATAACCATGAATTATATGATGTGTCAAAAAATGAAAAAGGGGCAAATTAGAAATTTCATATGTATTTTCTTAATATATATAGATAGAAGGATCTAAGAGTCAATACTTTAACATTGTTGTGATTTGTGGATTTTTGGTTGTATGCGTAGTCAAATAAATAGCTAATATAAGAAAATCAATAAGATTGCATAGTCAAATAAATGTGTGAAAGAGTTCACTACAAAAAGATTGAAATGTCAAAATTAAAATTAGAAATACTATCACTTTCCAAATTCATGTAATCAATAAAGCTAGAATTTGGATCTACAAACTCTGTTGGAAATCTTAATTCTTTGATCTGCTCATTGCATCTTTTCCCTCAACTTCCATCCAAATCAAGATGACGACATCCTCGAAGATCAAGAGATTCAAGTAAAGGACATCCATCAAGAATAGCTAGCAATCCATCATTGGTGAGTCCATTATTTAAAATAGTAAGGTGGTGCAACTTAGACATTGTTCTTGCAATAACAAAAGCAATATCATCACACTTATCCCGTTCTTCAAAAGAAAAATATCAGTGATTTCAAAAGTGGACAACATTGGCCAATATATTCAAAAAATTCTGTTCCAATGAAACCACAATCGGCAATGTCAAGCTCCTCTAAGAATGGTTGCTTCTTCACAGCTTCACTAAATACTTGACTTGAAATTCCACGGCACTCTTCAAGCTTTATGCATCTTAGAGCACCATTATCCATTGCACCCACTTGGGTTCTTTAAGTGGGTTCCGTTCAATTTTTTATACTATTTTACACTTCCCAATTATCTAAACAACTCAACCACATTTCTTAAATATCCATACAACTCAAAAAAACTCTTAAATGGGTCCCACTAGTTTTTATACAATTATATTTTACATTGAGTGAATTGAGTGAATGTAGTTTAAGTTATTTTTTTAATTTATTTCATTGGCCATTCATTGCATTCATTGTCAGAGCAAAGCACCGTGCTTCTGTTTGAGGACGTTGTAAGTTTGTGCACGTTCTTTATAGATCAATTATCGGTTCACTTCTGACACAAATGTATTTAACACAGTGTAGGAACGATAAATTGCAGGCGATATTGTTGCTCTTAACTCACTTGTACTGAAATATTTGAAAACAAATATTGGAAAGAGAAATGCTTAATGAAAAGGATACACCAAAGAAAATTAACCATTTTACTGTAAAATTTAGGCATGCTATTAACAAGTTACAAATACATAGTACCTCTAGAAAAACAAGTTTACCATTAGAAATATAGAAAATGCTTAATGTTTTTGTAAACGTTTGACAATAAACACAATGGAAATGCTTCACAGTGCGACCGACCACTAGTTATAATCGTACTTTCTTAAAAGTTATGCATTCAATACCTTAAAAATGTAAAAAAGTTACCTTTAATTTCAAAATGAGTAAAGGGTCAATGATCATAACAAATTAATAAAAATAGGTGTTCTAATATGTGATGAAGGAGATCATTAGTAGCAAATTCGCTAATATAAATGTCTTTGAGATAACCGGAACTTCGGTCAACAGCATATCGACAAATCTTCTGTAAACGAGTGTCAAAGTATGACAGAGAGATTTCTCTCATCATGTTGATTGTGCGCCACAAGAGAGGATCCTTGCAAATGTTCCGCCAAAGAGGGCAGACAACACATACACTAGTCACAATATCAAGCGTATCAAGTCTCTTCAGTATGTTGATGGTTATGTCTCTAGGAAGTTCAAGCCAGTTTGGTAATGGTGTTTCCATTACTGGACTTGAACAAGATGCCATAATGCTGTTGCTGCAGGTAAATAAACAGACTGATTTACTACTAGTTAAGGACTTGAGGGATGAGAAATTGATATGGGGAACACTAGTGATGAACAACGGTTTTCAAAGTTAGAATATGGGGAATGATCGACAATGGTCACATGCATGCTTTTGAATTAACTTCATTAGTGGTGTGGTGGAGTACTAGCTAGCTTTGGAAATAACTTCACGTCATCAATGCTTCTGTCCATTATTCAATCATGATATAAACACTTGTATTGAGTTGTGTGGGTTATTTTTTCTTCCGCTTAAATGTATTTTTGGCCTCCCAAATTTTACAATTGATTGATTTTGGCCCTTAAATTTCAATTGCTTGATTTTAATCTTCTAAGTTTCACAATTGCTCGATTTTAGCCCTCTAAATTTCAATTGCTCGATTTTATCCCTAAGATTACCTCCTTTTTGTTGGTCCCCCATTGATTTTTTTGTCTAAAAATTGTTTATGTGGCTTTTAAAAAATATATATTTTAAAACTAAATAGTAGAATATTTTTTTCAATGAATATATTACATGGATTTTCTAACTATGGGGAGTGTGGGTTCTAACTATGGGAGAGTTCTAGTGAAGAAGAGAGAATCTGATTTTCTTTTCTTTTCTTTTTTAAAAATTAAATGTTTGCTCCTTTTTCACTATGAGCTTAATGTTCTATCTATTTACTAACTTGCCATTAAGCCTACAATTCTAGTTCCCATTAGGGGTGTTCACAGTACGGTTTGGTTCGGTTTTGAGTATAAAAATCATCCTAACCACGAGATAAAAATGTGATGTTCGGTTGATTTTTAAAAAGAAATCCAAACCAAACCAATGCGGTTAGGGTTGGTTCGGTTTGTGCGATTTATCGCGATATAAAAATATGTCAATATTATCAACTTGTTACAAAATAAACGTATGAAATTTTAATTTATTTTATTTTTTACATATATAATATGCATATACAGGGATTGTATATACATAAGAACTTATTTTTAATACCAACAATATAGTTTTGGATCACGTGAAATTACATGTTTTGACGGCCTACTGTTTTATGTACTCAATTAGAGTTGAGCTTGCTAAGTTGGACTAGGTAATAGGTTGATTGTCACTAGTTGATAGAATTAAGTTAACTATTGCGGTTTGGTTCGGTTTTCTAAAATTAAAACTGCAAACCAAACCAAACCACGCGGTTTGAAAGAAAATTGATCCGTGCGGTTTTTACTAAATTCGGTATTTTAAGGTTTCAGTTTGGATTGGTTCGGTTTACGTTTTACTTTTGGATTGATTCGGATACAATCACCCCTAGTTCCAATTATTTATTTACAACTATTATTCCTTAATATAATTAAGGACTCCCAATTAGGGGTGCTTGCGGTTCGGTTCGGTTTAGAGCATAAAAGTCATCCTAACCGCGAGATAAAAATGTATGCGGTTGGTTCGGTTGGTTTTTAAAAAGTCATCCAAACCAATGCGGTTAGAAGAAAAATGATCTGTGCGGTTTAAAATAAATGCGGTTTCGGTTTGGATTGGTTTTGTTTGCGGTTTTACTTTTGGATTGGTTCGGATACGATCACCCCTACTCCCAATTAGGTACCAATTGGTTTTTCTTAAATTTTGGGTTATTACAATTTTGGGTTACGATCACCCCTTCTTTCGGTTTTGTAATTTATCTTTTCTATGAGAATAATGAAAAACAATTTTGTAAATTAACTCATAATTTTTTTTTTCTATACAATATTAATTACATTTATTAATTTGTGTAATTTGGTCAAAGTGACTTATATTGTGATACGGAGAGAGAAATTTATAAGCTCGTTTAAAAAAATGTTTAATAATATTTTTTTCTCATAAGTTTAATGCTTACTTTTACTAGTTTATTTTGATAAGTTAAGAACATGTTTGACCTATAGTTTTAATTTGCCTCCCTTGTTCTTTGAAAGAGAAGCCGGACCAAATGGTAATTTGAAAATTTGCATATAGAAGAGCTTGTAAACAAAGCGTGCAGAGGATTTTGAGTCGCATTACAACCACTTTTTAGAGATTTTCTACATTGTTTGTCTATAGAAGAACTACCATTGCCCCTGGGCTTGTGACAAATAAAACATTTGAAATTTGATGTGTCAACGGTGACGGATCCAGAAATTTTGATAAGTGGGCTCAAAGTTAATTGTAATATATATATATATATATATAATACATAGGCAATAAATAAAGACGTATGTCCAAAAATTACTGAAATGCCCTTACTAATATAGTAATTATTGGAGTAGTTAGATGAAAAGAATATTTACACTTAAAATGTTACTATTTCAATGATAAAAGTTTAGTTTTTTTTCAAAGAAAAATGGTAAAATCTTCGTTGATCTTATAATTTTAAAGTACCGAATTCGAACTATAATAGGATAATTCAAAACAAGTATTAGTAAAAGTGCCCTCTTTTACCAATTTTTATTAAAAAAAAAAAAAGTGAATTGAAATACAATAACAAAAATATATAAGTAAAAAAATAATAAATACTTTACTGTTATTCTAAAAAGATAAAATATATATGCCATAAAAAAATTTGTAAAAGAAAAACATTTACAATTAGAGACAGGCGATTGGAAAACTAATAACACCAATCATTTTATTTTGGCAAGTAGCTTATAATAACTAGAAATTTCACTCTTAAGGTGGATAAATGGGATAACCGAAATTCAAACTCTGACTCTCTCTATGTATATAATGCAATGTCTCTGCCAACTAAATTAAGTTCATGAGAGCTCACACTAATCATTTCATAATATAATATAACACTAATTTATAATATTATTATATTAATATAAATATGTTTGTATGTAGTCTACTACTTCCATAAAAAACCAATATGGAGACATCGGTATATTTTCAAATGGGGGCATAACATTAAAATGCTTGATAATTGGTTAAAAATATATTAATCATGTGGGGTCAGCTGCCCCCCTTTAATCCCAAGTAGATCCGTGCCTCAAACCTAGGGGTGTAAGCGGATCAGAAAAATCTAATTGAACCGACAATCCAAACCGAAAAAAAACCAATTCTTATGGTTCGGATCAAAAACCGAACCAAACCAATTGAAAACCGATGTGATTTGGTTCGGTTCTCGGATCGAATTTTAAAAACCGATGAACAAACCGAACCAAACCAATATATATTAATAAGTTTTTTTTACAAAATATATATTATTATTAAGCTAATTTTTTTTAAGTAGCCCACATCTATTAAAAAATAAAGGGAAAATATATTAATCTCCCCTGATAGTGATAAGGACCGAGATCATTGCTCTTTCGCGTTGGCCTTGGTGTCTGGCGTATGCTAGTGATAAAAGGACCGAGATCCCAATTTTCCTTTTGTGACACGTTAATCAATAAGCATAGTTTCAGACAATTGTATACGCGAATCACTGTACCAATAAGCATAGTTTCATGTCCTGTTATTTTTCTGTTACTGTTAGGCTGGGGGCAGATTTAGCATAGAGGTGTGCTTTGGATATTTGTATTTTTCTGTTACTGTGAAACCTTGTTTTTCTATATTTGTAATTTAAAACAATGATATGGACAATACCATCATAGTATCAGAAATGTTTCTATTTTCATGTAATTGGTGTGGTGCATAGAGTTTGCTCACAAGAGAGAAAATGTCCTTCTTGATGGAGATCAAAAGAATATATAGAAATTGTATATTTTTCAAGAGGGGTTATCATGACACTATTCTTGTGCTTGGTACAAAGTAGTGTTAACATATTTTGAATAGCTAATTAGAAAATCAATAAGATTGCAAAGCCAAATAAATGTGTGAAACATTAGATTTCACTGAAAATTAGAGGGATAATATGGAAAGTGGATTAGACACTGTTACTGCATTAATGTAGTAGTCATTTTTGAGCGTCCGATCAACAATAAATGACTGAGATTAAACTATATCGATCAATCAAAACTGTCTGATAGACAAGATTGCCTGAAGAAGTTACAGCCAACAATCCGGATCCGAATCATATGGTATCTCTTCTATCCAAGAAAAATCATAATCAGTCAAATTACACATATCTATATTTTCCCACATCATGTAATTAAAAATGCTAGAATTTAGAACTACAGATTCTATTGTAAATCTAAATTCTTTGATCTGCTCATTACATCTTTTGCCCAAACTACCATCCAAATCAAGATGACGACATCCTCGAAGATCAAGAGATTCAAGTAAAGGACATCCATCAAGAATAGCTAGCAATCCATCATTGGTGAGTCCATTATTTAAAATGGTAAGGTGGCGCAACGTAGGCATTGTTTTTGCAATAGCAAACGCAATATCATCAGACTTATCACTTTCTTCACAACAAGGGCTAAATTTCAGTGATTTCAAAAGTGGACAACATTGGCCAATATGTTGTATCCCAATGAAACCACAATCAGCAATGTCAAGCTCCTCTAAAAATGGTTTCTTCTTCACAACTTCGCTATATACTTGACTTGAAATTCCATGGAATTCTTCAAGCTTTATGCATCTTAACTCACTTGTACTGAAATATTTGAAAACAAATGATGGAAAGAGAAATGCTTAAGTAGTTAAATAATTAATAAAAAGGATATAGCAGAGAAAATTAGCCATTCACTGTAACATTTAGGCATGCTATTAATAAGTTACATATACATACACCTACAAATACAAGTATACAAATAGAAATATAGAAAATGCTTAATGTTTTTGTAGAAGTTTGACAATAAACACGATGAAAATGCTAAATCATGCCCCCGAGCACTAGTTAAGCATACTACTGATCATAATATAAAAAGTTACTTTTCATTTAAAAATGAGTAAGGGTCGTAACAAATTAATAAAATAGGTGTTCTAATATGGGACTACCTGTTGGCAATGTGATTTAGCAGATCATCAGTAGCAAATTTGTTAATATAGATATCTCTGAGATAACCAGAACTTCGGTCAACAGCATATCGACAAATCTTCTCTAAACGAGAAGGATATTCTTCTGTGTCAAATAATGACAGAGAGATATCTCTCATCATGCACATGTTGATGGTGCGCCACAAAGGAGGATCCTTGCAAATGTTCCACCAAAGAGGACACACAACACATGCACTAGTCACTATTTCAAGTGTATCAAGTCTCTGCAGTATGTTGATTGTTGTGTCTCTTGGAAGTTCAAGCCAGTTTGGTAATGGTGTTTCCATTACAGGACTTGAACAAGATGCCATAATAGACTGATTTAGTAGTAAATGACTTGAGGAATGAGAAATTGATACTGATACATTTATAGACAGTGATGATCAACGGTTTTCAAAGTTAGAATATGGGGAATGACAATGGTCAATGGTCACTAGTGGTGGGTGTATAACCATTTGGTTACCCAAGTAACGTAGCTAGCTTTGGAAATTACTTCACGTCATCAATGCTGCAACTGTCTATAGCCTAAATTCATTCATTCATGATATAAAACCTAGTGGTGTGTGTTTTTTTTATTTTTTTATAGTTTTATAATAAATACTCCATCCTTCTAGTATTATATTATAAGAAAAAAAAAAATCACATTTTCTTGTTGTAAATTATAAGAAAAAAAAACTACTCCCTCCGGTCTCATATATAAGAAACAAAAAAAAAATTACAAAGTCTTAAATATAAGAAAAAGTTACTACAATCATTACATTTATTTTGAATATTTCAATTTTACCCTTTATTTTACTTTTCCCCATAATAAATAATAATTTAATTTAAACAAAAAGTAAGGGTAAAAGTGGAAATGACATGTTTTTCCTAATCATTTACTCCACTTTCTTAAAGGGTGTGCTTTTTTTTTTGTTTCTTATATATGAGACCGGAGGGAGTAATTTTTACCATTTTCAAAGTTTATTTTTACTAATTCTCTTGCATTTAATTTACATTCTCTCTTCTTTTTTCCATAATCAATAACCAGTAAATTTTTTTTTTTTACATCTTCCAGTGAAACTTATTTCAAGAAAAACACAAAAAATAATAATTTAAAGGATAAATGATTGTTTACCCCCGTGCAAAATTAGCGATTTTCCATTTACCCCCTGCTCAGATTTTTTTGCTTTTTACCCCCTGCAATATAAAGATTTTGTCATTTGCCCCCCTGTGTAGTCCAGTGTACATCTGACTGTACAAAACAGCTAACATGTCATGTACACATGGAAAACAATTTATTTTAAATGCCACGTCAGCAACTAATTTTTTTTAAAAAAATAAAATATGAAATCTTTTTTTTTTTTAAATAAAATCTGAAAAAAAAATTGTTTTTAAATTAGATCTGAAAACATTATTTTTTTTTTAAATAAAATCTGAATTTTTATTTTTTTTCAAAATCATTAATTGATTTACTTTTTATATATATAAAAAATAATTACACATTAACAAAAGGTAGACGGGCAACAAGTTGCGCCGCTAATCTTTTTTGAATAGCAAAATCTAATCTTTGAAAAACTACATCCCTAGACCTAGGCGTCACGACATTACAATGCATAACTTTTTGAACTCTTTTCAAAAGGTTTACAGCCTCTGGTGCTAGAAATCCAAAAGTGTCGAAAGCAAACGGTATATAAACGTGTTGATTGTCAGAACATGCTTTCTCATGTTTTGCCATTTTGCTCTAAGCAGCTTTGAGGGCTGCCCGTCCCACGGTAAAATCATCAACTCCTAGTCCCACAAGTGGGGACAATCCAGTCAAATCTACACAAGCATGTTTCCCACCTACCCATCCAAACACCAGAACATCCGCTGACCGAAGTGTCGATCTCGCTTCTTATGGGTCAGTCAAGAAGTTCACTGGTGCCTCTTCTTAACCGAGATTCCCGCACGCTTTAAAATATCAAAAAACACATCTCTGACCAAGTCATGCTTGTATTTGAAGCCGGGAAACTCCCTACAATGAACTGCATGCTCCCCAAAAATGTCGATACTTAATGAAAACGTTTTTTTTAAATAAAATCTGAAAACTTTTTTTTTTAACTAAAATCTAAAAACTTTTTTGTTTTTAAATAAAATCTGAAAACTTTTTTTTTTAAAATTAAATATGAAAACATTTTTGTTTTTAAATAAAATCCGAAAACTTTATTTTTTTTAAATAAAATCTGAAAACATTTTTTTTAAAATAAAATCTGAAAACTTATTTTTTTAAATAAAATATGAAAACTTTTTTGTTTTTAAATGAAATCTAAAAACTTTATTTTTTTTTAAATAAAATCTGAAAACTTTTTTGTTTTTAAATAAAATCTGAAAACTTTATTTTCTCTTTAAATAAAATTTGAAAACTTTTTTTTAAAAATAAAATCAAAAAATTTCTTTTTTATTTATTATTAAACCATTATTTATAAAACATTATTAAACCTTTTTAATATTTTATTTTTTTGCCAAAAACCGTTTTAACATTTTAGAATTAGAAAATAAGAAACAAGAAGAAAGAAACAAGATTTTTGACAAAAACCTGTTTCAGATTTTATTTATTTATTTTTTTCTTTTCAGTTTTTATTTACAAAAAATTAATGTTTTCAGATTTTATTTAAAAAAAATGTTTTCAGAATTTATTTATAAAAAATAAATTATTTTCCAAGTGTACATGACATGTCAGCGGTTTTGTACAGTCATATGTACACTTGACTACATAGGGGGGCAAATGACAAAATCTTAATATTGCAGGGGGGTAAAAAGCAAAAAAAATTGAGGAGGGGGATAAATGGAAAATCGCGAATTTTGCAGGGGGGTAAACAACCATTTGCCCTACTTTAAATTATTACATTTTACTTTTCTTAATAAGTGTGAAATATATTTTTTTTGCTTTTTATATTATGGGATGGAGGGAGTACCAATTTTTTTTTTAAACCAAAGGTATATATCCTCTGTGTGCAACTAAAGACACTGATCCTCTCGAGGTAATTGACATCTATTTAAGAGGTTGACCTCTCCCAACAAATGGTTCTCCATATGCACCAGATAATACCAAATTTTTAGTTTATATCTTATGGTAACTTATACTACGTCTGTACGTCCCAATATATAAGACTTTTTTGTAAAATTTTGTTGTCCCAAATAATAAAATTTTGTTGTCCTATTTTATAAGATAGTTTATATCTAGTGGTGGGTAGGGATGGCAAAAATATCCATATCCGCGGATAAAATCCGCCACAGACACAGAGCGGATAGTCTAATGGATATCCGCGGGTAAAATAAATGGATATTTCAACAACCCGATAGTTAATGGATACAAATGCAGATTTAATGGTATTCGTATCCATGAATATCCATACCCGTTAGTAAATAAGAAAATATATAAATATTCTTAGTTATCAAATATAAAAGAGCTTTTTTAATTCTTTAGAATTTTATGATGAACTTTGTTTTGATTAAAAATGAAATATATGAAGGTTTTTTTTAAGAGAAATATATGAATATTATTATAATTTGGTGAAAAGAAGAATACTCGCACGGATATGGAGCGGATATAAACATAAATAATAGATGATAGATCAAATGGTTTAGATTGTACCAACTCAAATGGATAATTCAGCCCATTTTAAGGGAATGGGTAGATAAGAATTTGTCATTTGATAATTATTTGCATATAGAAGAGCTTGTAAACAAGGCATGGACCGTGGAGAGGATTTTGAGTCACTTATGGAGGATTCCAGATTTAAACTCTGGTTACGACATCCGATCTAACAATTTTGGTATTTTTATTAGTTGAGCTATGAATTGTTTACTACTCTATCCTAAAATTCCTAAAATTTGTAAGACACATAAACAAAAAACTCTAACAAACATGTTTAAATGCACGTTGGTTTAGCCCTCTGAATTTTATAATTTGCTTTATTTTGAACATAAGTTTTAATTATTCAATTTTACCCCCATAAGTTTCTTAATTGCTCGATTTTGACCTATCAAATTTATCCTTTTTTGCATTTGCTAGTCTTCTGTTAACTTTTTTATTGGAAAAATGATTTATGTGGCATTTTAAAATTTTAAAAATTTGTAAATAAAATTTTAAACTTTGTTTTACAACCATTTTTTTAATCAATAGCCAAATTATTTTATAAACTATATATAACAATTTTTATTTTTTTATTTTATAGACTATTTTTAAAAACACAAATTTTCATTTAATTTTAAAATCCTACATAAGCAATTTTCAGTCAAAAAAATCAATAGAAAATTAGCAAAATGTTATAAAAGGGATAAACTTTGGGTCATAGACCTAACCCAATGAGTCCACACAAAAGGGCATAGAGCAATAAAACATACCAACTTCTAGTCTAAAAGACAAATTGGAAATCTAAAAAATTCGAGGCGAATGAACCGACCGTCAACACGGAAACGGTCCACGTACCCGCTACTCCCTACAGCAAGCAGCAACTTTTTCAAGCGAAACGGTCTGAAATCATTGAATATGATACCGATATTGAGAGACTAACTATGTCGCGTTAAAAGAAATCCAGACCAAATCAAAAGCCAGATCGAGGATGGTCAATCAACAGGGCTGAGCACCACACGAGCATGAGAAACACCAAGACCAACGAATCCATTGACACGAAGAATAATTGCTACTGTCAACACGAAGTATCTACGCACCAAGCTCTTGCCCTTTCGAACAATATCAGACCTATGTCAGCCTTGATTAATCTAGCGCGTGGGAATCTTCCAACAAAGTTATTCGTCCAATAGCCAATGTCACTTAATATTTCAATCTTGTAAAGCTGTAAATTATGAGGAGATTCCACAACCCATAATCACGGAACTACCCATAATCGCACCACCGCGAGCCTAGTCTACATCTCGCCGGCGGCTGCTGAGATCGCGAATAAGAGAGACGGCGGATGGGATTCGGTGGTTGTGAAAGACAAGGTTGGTGTGCGGCGGCTTGCATCAATTTATGGTATTGGTATAGATCCAAAACCATTTCAATGAAAAATTTGTTATTTGTGAAACTAATTTGGAAAAAAGTTCACGATTTTTTTGGAAAAAAGTTTCCAATTTTTTCGGGAAAGAAAGTTTCGATCGGATAAAAATAATTCCGAAGTTTTTTTCCGGAATAACACAAGACCCCAATTTCATAAAAAGTTCGAGATTTTTCGGGTGAAAAAATTTCAATTTAAGATAAAAAGAATTATGAAGTTCATAATTAATTATTTATTAAATTATGTAATTAATACAGTGGATTTGAAAAATTGAGTTTTTGCACCTTAATTACCTAACCAAAAACCAATTGCAAACTAATCATAAAAAATGGATATGGTGTAGAATTGTGTTTTTTTTTTAATTGAATTGGTGTAGTTTTTTTCTAAAATGGATTGGGATATTAAATTGGATATGATATGATTAGTGGTGTGGTTAAGGATCACGATACTTTTTGCACACCCCTAACTCCAATACTAAATACTACTATATAAAACTACAAGGAAACACCAACAAACTAAAACACGTGGAAGGGAATTGAATGGACATAATAAGGCAATTGTTTTCTACAAAGAAAAATTTTGCTTTAAAGGGGTTTCAAACTAGAAATATATCTAAAAGTTATCGCCTTCAAGTAATTAGTAACGCTATAATTTTTATCTATAGATTCAGTTGGAAATCTTAATTCTTTAATCTGCTCTTTGCACCGTTTTCCTAAACTTCCATCGAAATCAAGATGAAAACATCCCCGAAGATCAAGAGATTCGAGTAGAGGGCATCCATCTAAAATAGCCAGCAATCCTTCGTTGGTGAGTCCATTGTTTAACATCCTAAGGTGGTGCAACCTAAACATTGTTTTTGCAATAGCAAACGCAACATTATCATACTTAGTTTCTCCCTCGTAACAAGCACTAAATTTGAGTGATGTAATATGTGAACAGCTTTGGCCAATGTATTGAAACAATTGTCTCCCAAGACGAAAACAATGTGAAATTTCAAGCTCCTCTAAGAATTGTTGCTTCTTCACAACTTCCCTAAATACTTTATTTGAAATTTCATGGCACCCTTGAAGCTTTATGCATCTAAGCTGACTTGCACTAAAAAATTTGAAAATATATTATGGAAAGAGGAATATAATTAATTAATTATTATAAAATGGATATGCAGCAAAGAAAATCAACTATTCTCTATTAACAAAAAATGCAAAAATCGTATGTGAATAAGTAACAACATGTAACACTTAGAAATAATAATTCTCCCATATATGGTTAGCAAAAATTTGATTAGTAAAATATGGTAGATGACGAAAAATTTAAAATATAAACAAACAAAAAAAACCAATTTTTATGTTTATTGAAAAATAATTTTGTTTATAATAGTGACGGGAGAAAATAACAATAAGCAAAAAGATAGTACCTGTTGGCTATGTGATGAAGGACATCATCAGTAGCAAATTCGCTAATATAAATGTCTTTGAGATGACCAGAACTTCTATCAACAGCATAACGACAAATTTTTATTGAGATGTGTGTTAGTTACTCTCTTCGTCCTATATTATAAGAAAAAAAACTTTTACCATTTCTAAAGTTTACTTTTACTTATTCTCATGAAATTTACTCTCTATTTTCTTTTCCCCATAATCAATAACCAATCAAAATTCTTTTTACATCTTCCAATGAAACTTATTTAAAAAAAAACACAAAAAACATACTTCAAACTATCACATTTTACTTTTCTTAATAAGTCTGAATTTTTTTTTTGTTTATATAATGGAACGGAGGGAGTAGTTGATCAATAAATATGACTGAAATTTGAACTTATTTGATTCGTATACGCAATGTCCACTAAAATAGGGGTGTATGTGGGTCAGAGTTTGGCTAAAACTAAACTTGAACCGCATAGTGGTACTTCATATTCGCTCTAAAAAAATAACCACCCATTATAATATTGGGTTGGTTTGGATATATAAATTAACTAATTTTTGGATTGAGCTACGTTGAGCAGTGGGTACCAAAATTATTTTTTTAATATTATTTTCAGATTGCATTTGGTTGGATACTGGATTATCCAAATTATTTTCTATTTTTTAATATTAAATATCTGTGTACAAAAAAAAATTAATATTTAAATGACGAATCATTATATTTTTTCACAGAAATAACTTAACCATTGTATTTTCTTGAAAAATAATATTTTTTTCACTATAAAAAATAATCATTTTCGGTGTAAATCTACTAATTTATGGGTTGGATAGTGTGTTACCCAAATAATGCCTTTTTTTAATATCAAACGACAAAATGATGAATCATCATATTTATTATGAGCCATGTGATAAAAAACGTGTGGCAGAGATTAAAAAAAGACTCTTTTGAGTGTGTCACATGAGATTCTTTCTTCTTACAACACAAATCGCTCAGCTTCTCTCACTCTCTTTTCCTTCCCAGATCTGTGACCATAGAATTACCTCTACCCCGGTCGCCACCGCCCACCATATGGTGTCCCACAATGTCCAGATCTGAAATCTCAAAAACCATGGCTTCCTATTGTTTCAACGTGTTTGATTAAATTCAATTATAAACTAAAATCTCTTGTTTCAATTGGGTTTTACCGATTTCGTTATTTTAGAAACGTGGTATGAATTGTTGGATCTGAAATCTCAAATTTGATTGCTGAGATGAGTTTGATTCTTAAGTTGAAACAATTTGGGTGTCACCTTCAAGAAAGAAAAATTAAGCTTTGAGCACGTACCCTATTTAGTTTTGAATAAGTGAAGGCAATGCAAAAATCAAAGTCAGTGGGAGCAATTTTGGGTTTGGAAACTGGTTTCTTGAATTTTCAATCGTAAGTAGTAGAAATGATAACAGTACTATGGAGGTTTAATTGGAATTGGAAACTAAGGGACATAACACATTAATCATTTTAATGTTAGCCGTTGATTTTAATTTAATGGCTGAAATTTATTCTCATATTCTCACATAAGATTGTCATTCTTATCTGAAATTTTCATATATACAGATTCATAAATTCAAGTACAGAATAGTTGTGTCCTTATACATTTCACTATCGTCATGAATAAATATGGAAGTGTTTAAAGCAATCCTAAAAACATTATGCAAAACACCAAAATAATTTTTTTTACATATATATGGAGCATGTAAAAATTTGGAATATTGCTGATCAAAATGATTACAATTCTTAAAGAATTTTTTTAAACGGTGATTGGTTCTTCTTAATTTAAATTCTTAGTTATCCTTATACCTAAACTGGATGATGCTAATAAGGTCATTTAAAATATACTATTACATTTATATTTGCAACTCTCAATTTTTAATATCGGACTTTTTGGCATATCAGAACAATTGTTTTGTATCACAATTAACACTTATGTAGTCAATTATTTAAAAATATAAATGATTAACACATTATTAGCAGCCGCCTCCCTCTCCCCTAAATCCTAATTTATTCTTTTTGTGAATCCACCAAGGAGGGTGGTTTTAGAGTCAATTTTTGATCCAAAATCACCCCTCTAAATTGTTTTTCCTTTTCTTTTCAATTAAATAAGTGATTATCCACATAGGTTTGCTTCTTCATTTTTTTTATTTGTTAAGTTTGTCGTCTATTGCGGCGTTGTGTTCGTAGTCGTCTTGTGCGACGTTGTGTTTGTGGTAGTCTTGTGCGGCGTTTGTTGGTTTTTCACTGCGGTGTTTCGTTGATTCAAATTGGCATATCTACACCAACTCATTACAGATCTGAAGACTTTGAAGACTTGGACGTCAACGTTGCAAATCCGGGAGTAATGTTCCGGTGACTTTTATTTTGTCATATTTGTAGGCACTTTTCATGATGCCGTTGTATGCTATTAACCTAGGTGCTGCAAGTTTGTTTGTAGATTCACCTTTTTCAGTTTTTAGCAATCTTGAATTTGCAATGATCTATGTATTTTCGATTTGAATGAATGAATCCTTATTTTTAGTCAAAAAAAAAAAATATTACATTTAATTTTATATAAAAAAACAGAAACTATGAATTTAAAAAAAGTAAATCATGGACTGTGAAAGAGGACAAAATTAAATTCTTTATAAACTATTTCTATCAAATTGACCTTATAATTAATTAAGATATATGACGCATCCTCTATTTTTAATAGCACCAAATGATGTGTTTATTTTGATGAAACTCAAACTAACTAACCGGCGAAACATAACACATTGTTGGAAGGCGTCTAATATCATTCTCTTTTAGCATTTGACAATCTTGTACACAATTCAATAAATTCATCATCCGTACTTATCATGCTAACCCTAACATACTTTGCATCGACCCCAAATCTCTCCCCTCCTCTTGTACGAATCTTCAATTTTTTCAAATATCTTTCACCATCTTCTATGCCCTCCACGCACTTCAACCAAGCAAAAGCTGCATAGAAATTTTAAAACAGATTAGTGGGAAAAAAAATGCAACAACAAATTCTAATAACCAGTGAAAATTTGAAACACATTCAGGTGGTTAATATTGACTTGACACTAAAACATGTAACACATTCAATTAATTCATTTTCTTATTTATTATTGGTGCCATGTGTTTGGATCTAGTATTTGTGTTTGTATTAGTACTTCATAGGAGAAAATATATTACCTGGGTATTGCTCAGATAAGTTCTTGTCGAAGTGACAATAAGAAGTTGGGTATTTGGTCAAGGCAAAAATTTTGCTTTGCTCAATAGCTCCCTTAAATTTCTCCCACCTTTCTTTCATGAGTCTTTTGCAATAATCGAAAAATAGGTGATCAGATTCAATGGACTTTAAATATAGGTAACCATCACAAATCACTCCAATTATCTTAGCAGCTCGAATTTGGGATTCTTTTGACACGCCAATGGAATTTAAGTGTATGAATCTTATCATCTTCTTAGCAACTTCAATATCCTTTACAAATGCCCACCTATGTAACAAAATAAAATAAAATATTGATAAACAATTTAACATATATAAAAATAAATTATATACATATGTGATGAGTTTTATAGACTTGTTTTGAACTTGAGTTGGGCAAGTAGCCTCATGAAAAAAATCTAATAGTATATTACTATTAGTCGAACGAATCTTGGATAGACTCTAATGATATATTAAAATTAGGGCTGAGTTAGACTTATATATACAACCGGCTTGACAAAAAAGTAGCACATTTTATATATATATATATATATATATATATATATATATATTCGTCAAAAGTGCGGTGCAAAATTGCGATCCAATATAACAACAAGTATAACATAGAATATGGTTGATATCGTAGACTCACCCAATACGCGAACCGGCATGACCGGTGCACTTGGAAAATGTGAATAGCATAACATCATGGTCAGCCTCATAAGTAATGGGAGTGTATTGCGGCCAATAATAAGCCAAGTCATAAATAACTTTCCCTTTAGCTCCAGAGTTCACCACTGGTACACGAAGAGTCCCATCAGGGTTGTTTGGGGAGGTCACGACCTCTATGTAAGGTTCATCTTTATCATACAAAATAGCATCACCAGTCCATTGAAATAGCCTTGATTGCAAGATATCAGTCGCGTCTTTGTATTCCTGCAAACACGGCCACATTCTTACTTAATATTTCGATTAAAAGTTGTGATTCATATGTAGGATTAGATCAAGTCATTTCGAGCGTAATTGTTTAAATTAAAAAAATATATAATTTAAATATTTGTTATTCATAAAAAAAAAATCATCAGACGAAAACTACATATCTTTTGTATTTTCAAAGGACTAAATGTGAAAAGTAGAATTTGTAGAAACAAGTATCAAATAGACAAACTCATGTTACTCATTTGCATATATAATCTACAACAACATTTTTCTACGTAAAATGTGTATTTTGCATTTTCTAATGAACCTATAAAGTAATTTTTTCTTGTAATGTATCTGGTAAAAAATTTAAACTAAATACATCAGTATATGTTGATTAATCTTTTTCTTGTATTTCAAACCAAATAATTGAAGTCAATAAATAAGTCAAAATATTATGCCAATACTTTTAGTATAAATGATGTCATAATTATTACCAATATTTTTTAGTTTTGATTTATAATGATATTAGAATTTTAATCTTTTTAGAATAAATGATGTCATAATTAATATTAATTTTTAATTCTAATTTATAGTGATATATTAAAATTTTAAAATATATTTATTTAAAAAAACTATAGCAATGTCGGTCTAAAAATTTCAAAATCAATAATACTATACCGCAAAAATTATAATTAGAAAACACTATGTGTTACTAGAAAATAAATTATAGTAATTGAAATAAATAAACAAAAATTGTGTAAATAAATTTTACACATCTAAAATAATTGAAACTAAAGAAAAATTACCGAATAATAAGGAGCAGCAGCAACAACATTGATGGGACGATCAGAGGGTTCTGAAGAAGAGAGTGCATATAAAAGAGCTTGGTAGATTTGAGATGAACCCGTCCCTAACACTAAGAACTTATCTTTTGTGACAGCATTACCAACCACATTGTGGAGCCTCAAAATTGCATCTCTCATTTGTGGCACCATATACCAACATAAGTTGTTAGTATCACCAAAGTAACTCATCCATTCGTCTCCTTTGATCTCTACCGTACATTCTCCCCTCACCTTCTCCCAATATGGCCCGAATGCCACTGGATCACCCCTGTCAAATTTCTCTCATTAAATTAACTTGTATCTAAAAATCATAATAATAATAATAATAATAACAATAATTGGCATACAAAAATAATATGACTAGTTAAAGCAGGTGGAAAGAAAATTAATTTACTTCTCAACATTGACAAAGGAATTAGGCGAGAAAGTAGAGAGAGACATTGTTGTGCCATTGGAATATGACAAAGGAGATGAACCATTAATAGCAGAGACCACCATACTTTAATTAATATATTAATAATATGCTCTCTGTTTTGTTGATGACGATAGGTGTCTCACTATCAGTATCACTCTTGATTGATTTTTGTTTTATTTAGTTGTTGTGTGCATTCACATATATATTATATATAGTGAGAGGGATATTTTATGTTAAAGAGATGAGTAAATCATGACCGCTGGATCAAACCATAAATGTCAAAATTATAATAGTTAATTTTTTTAAGTGAATATAAAAATGAACTTATATTTCTAACAAAAAAAAATAATATCCTGTAAAAAAATCTTCTTTATTTTTGTTTTGACTAATAATATCTTCTTGATTTGTCTCATTAATTCATTCTTTCCCCTTTTAATATAATGTGAAACTATTTTGGTTTTTTACGTATTTGACCATTGTGATGGTTCACCAAAAAAAATTGACCATTGTAGTTCTTATCATATTTGATCATTGTAATGGTTCATGAAAAATATTTGACCATTGCGATGACAAGAATCAACATGCTGACATCTAAGCTTAAAAAGAATATTGACGTCTAAATACATTGGATTTGTATAGTGTTATTCGACAAAAAAAAAAAGAATAAAATTGATAAAATACAAATTACATTATTGGAGAAGATTACTATATATGTTAACAAAATCCATCGTATATGATTAGGAACATCCACACTAATGTATCACAGAAAAAGTTTTTTTTTGAACAAGTCAAAATGAGACATCTATATATATGAACAGAGCCACAAATTTCCTCAGCACAAGATGTACTGATAGAAACTGTGGAAAATTACAAAAGTGTCAATAAGATAGGAACATAAGAAAGTCAAACAAGGCCCAAACAAATCAAAGGACTAGACCACCAACTATGGTAGTTTAAAGCTAAAGTACTACTCGCCGCCTTCAACCACCTATATGAAAAAGTCTTGATCTTGTCCAACATGTGCTGTAGTGAATTTGTTGAGCCCCTGAACAACCGAGAATTTCGCTCATTCCATACAACCCAAACACATACAAGCCATATGAGTTGCATAAAAGAGCGGCGCCCCCTGGAAACACCTGCTGAGAGCGTAAACCGGGCAAAATGGTCTGAAATAGTATGAGTATCCACCAGCGAAGATCCAATCCAGGAACTGACCAGAGACCAAAGAGAGCCAAAAGTGTTGCAAAAGAGAAATAAGTGTTGAGCCGATTCAACCGCTCCGCATCCAGATACACAAAAGGGAGCCTCCGAAGATAAAATGCCTCGAGTGACCAGATTTGCTTTTGTGGGTAACCTGTCACGCAAGAGACGCCACGCAAGAATGGAAACCTTCAAGGGAACCTGAGGGTGCCAAATGAGACCATCCGCGGCATGAAGAGTAACTGAATCCTGTGAAGTCAAAAGCTGATAGGCGCTGCGAACAGAGTAGCCATTATCAGGATCAGGGTGCCACAACCATCTATCTGGAGAATGTACCTGCAAGGAAATGTTAAGAAGTAATGTCTGACACTCCCCCAGCATCTCCTCCTCCCACCCTCTCAACGGCCTCCTCCACACCCACGCCTCCCCACCAGCCCCCCACCCTAACGAAGCCATCTCAGCCACCGAGCACGACTGGGTCTCTGCCAAATAAAACAGGCGCCCAAACCGCTCACACAAAGGAATCCCATCCACCCAGGGATCGGACCAAAACAAAGTATCTGACCCGTCTCCCACCTTTTTCGAAATACACTCCCCGAACCACACACCCCCTATCCCGCCGCCACTATCCCTAATCCGCACTATCTCCCTCCACCATGAAGACCTTCTCCTCCCACCATCTCTCAATCTCCCTCTCTCCACCCCATAACGGGCTGCCAGAACCCGATACCATAGTCCCTCCCTATCCACCAGCAACCTCCAACACCATTTCCCTAACAGAGCCACATTGAATTCCTTCAACTGCCTAACCCCCAAACCTCCATACTCCTTACGAAGACAAATAGAATGCCAACTAATCCAAGAAGTTTTCCTAGAATCCTCACTCCCCCCCCCCCAAAAAAAATTTAATTAAAAGAGATTCAATAGAAGAAATGGTACCTGAGGGAGCTTTGAAGAAGGAAAGAGCATAGACAGGCAGAGAGGTTAAAACAGACTTGAGCAAAATCAGGCGACCACCAAAAGACAGGAAGCGACTCTTCCAGCCAGATAATCGATTCTTTAGACGAGCCAACACAGGTGCCCAGAAACCCAGACGCCACGGATCACCCCCAACGGGGAGGCCAAAGTATATGAAAGGAATCTTTCCCACTCTACAATGCAGTGCAGACGCAGCCTCACCTAACCATGAATCAGGGATATTAACTCCCACCAACATACTTTTATTGAAATTAACTTTCAAGCCCGACAAGGACTCAAACAACAAAAGGACAGCCCGCAACGCACGAACATTTGCCCAACTTTTAACCCCTACCAAGAGCGTATCATCAGCAAACTGAAGATGCGAGATCGAGATCGGCTCACCCTCGCCGACACTATACCCAGTGAAAAGATTGCGCTCAACCATGGTCTTCATCAAAATGTTCAAGCCCTCAGCAGCCAACAAAAAAAGAAAGGGGGATAGCGGGTCCCCTTGTCTTAAACCCCGTTCAAGAGGAAACTCATCCGTTGGGCTTCCATTAACCAGAACCGACGCGGTTGCCGTACAAACGCATTCTTTTATCCACTTCCTCCACAAGACTGGGAACGACATTCTTCCCATGACAGCATCCAGATAACCCCAATCGACCGAGTCATAGGCTTTCTCAAAATCAACCTTAAAAAGCATCAACTCCTTCTTGGACCTACGTGCCTCATCCACCACCTCATTTGCAATGAGAATACCATCAAGGATTTGTCTATCCTTTACAAAAGACGTCTGAGACTCGGATATCACACTACCTATCACCAGGCGCAGCCTATTCGCTAAAACCTTCGCCAAAATCTTGTAAAGGCACCCCACTAGCGAAATGGGCCGAAAATCGTTTAGGCGTTGGGGACTGTCGACTTTAGGTATCAAAGCGATAAAAGTAGAGTTTAAGCCTTTGGTTAACTTGTCATTCCAATGAAACTCCGAAATAAAGCGCATAACCTCCCCCTGCATCTCAGGCCAAAAATCTTTAATGAAACCGAAATTAATCCCATCTGGACCTGGGCTTTTGTAGCTATCGCAGTCCCACACGGCAGCCTTTACCTCTTCCCGCGTGAAGGGTTTAATTAAGCTACTGCACTCCACCTGATTCAAAGTTTTGAAAAGAAGATCATCTACCGCAGGTCTGTCCACGTTAGTAGCTTTGAAGTGAGCAGAAAAATGCGAGACCACAGCCTGCCGAATAGGTGACACCCCCTCCAGAGACACACCATCCACTATGATAGAAGATATTGCGTTTCCCCGCCTACGACTAGCCAAAACCGAGTGAAAATACTTAGAGTTTGCGTCCCCTTCCTTGAGCCATGACAAAGATCGAAACTGCTGCCAACAAACACTAGCATGTAACCGAGAGAGAGTGTGGATGTCCGACGTCACCCCATGCAATTCCACTAACTCTGCTTCTGTCAAAACGTCCTCCTCCCCCTTCTGATCGAGGTACGATTGCCGGACTTTCAGAGAATCGATCCGGCTCGGCAGATTCTGAGCATGAGACATATGCCAATCTTTAAGAGCAGCCTTGATCATCTTAAGTTTTTCTTTAAGCACAAAGCCACCCCAGCCGTTGACCTGAAAAGAGTTCCACTTATCTCTCACAAAAAGATTGTAGCCTGGAACTTGATTCCAACATTTTAACATCCTCGAGGGACGGGGACCCCAGTCATCCTCATTAGCTGACAGAATAAGAGGACAATGATCAGAAACACCCCTCATCCTAGCTTCCTGCTTACAATTGGGCCAGGTCAAACACCAATCCTCAGAGAGTAGAAACCTATCAAGGCGACTCATAGAAAGACCATCCCCTTTGAACCAAGTAAACTTACGACCACTCAGCGGAAGATCGACCAAGTATTATCCTCAATAAATAGATTGAAAGGGATATAATCCGAGGTACTAAGCACACCCCTCGTTTAGCGTCTCTCATCTACACTCTTGACAGCATTAAAATCTCCACGGACGCACACTCTCTGCCTCCCTAGAGACTGGATGCGAAAAGAAAGCGAGTCCCACAGCCTTAGCTTCGCTCTTGAATCACAGGGCGCGTAAACATTTGCCACATAAAACTCCTCGCCAGACTTAATGAACCTGCCACGACACCACAAAACATGCTCGCGACTCTCAGTCGACCAAACCTCCACTTCAGAAGAATCCCAAATAGATAAAAGGCCTCCCGACGCCCCTACCGACGGGCGATAGGAAAAATCGTGAGGAGAATTGCCCCAAAGAGCCGAACAAAGAAAAACATCACACGTCTGCAGTTTAGTTTCCTAAAGACAAAGAAAGAGAGGTTTTTGATCCCTTACCAACTTACGAACCTCCTTCCTCTTCTCTAACCCACCCAGACCCCTAATATTCCCAAAATAATCTTCATCACACACACTTACCACCCCTATTTCACTGAGAAACGGACCTAACAATCATTCTCCTTTGAAGCCCCTTTCCCCTGCACCTTCCCTGACAACACCTGTTTACCCTTACTCATCCGAGAAAGCACACTGAACTTGTTCTAAGTATCTCCCTTATACCTCACCCCTAAGGCTTTCCCAAACCCCCGGACATCGTCCTCTGCCGCCTTGTCATCACCTTGCATAACCACTCAATGCTTCCAATCATTATTCACAGAGGCTGACGATGTAGATTCCTCGGAGGACGGTCCATGACACAAGTCACCCGACCGGGAGTTACCTTTCCCACACCTACGTCGGCGCACATTCTTCGTTAGGACTTGTAACACCTCATTACGATCTTTACTTGGAAGCCTAGCTACTTTTTTGAGGCTATGAATTGAGTGCCGAAGCAACCCTCCTGCTTTTTTCCTCTTGAGATCTTGATTCCCTTCATGTTGTTGACTGGCACCAGGATGTCCTCCCTTCTTCAGCCTCTTACTCGCGGTAAAAATGACCCCTGCGTCCCTTTGATTAAGATCCTTTAGCCGGTCCAAACTCCAAGGTCCCGACATGACAGAGCGATTAGCGGTTTGAGGGCAAGAATTTGTACGTTTGCAACGGGACTTATTTGAGGTAGGCCCCTCCGGCCTCCCAACACCAGTGGTGGTCTTGAAACCATCGAGAAAATTACACATAGAAGAGCTACCCTGTGCTTCTGAAACACTAAAACAACCCGAGCGTGTCGCAGAAGCAACCTCAACAGAGTCGCCAGATGGGCTCAACACGTGGTTAATCTGCATTACCTTCTCATTAGTCCCCTCCTTAGCTAAATGAATCTCATCTTGCTTATCTATGAAATGTTCATCCTGGTTCACTTGAACCTCGAAATCCTCATCTTCCACCAGTTCCTCCACCAATTTCCCAACCACGTTGTCAACATCGCGTCTATTATCCAGGTCAATGTGCTCCACCTCATTTTCTGTTTGAGAACCCTCCGAGTCACTCTCCTCCTCAAAAAGGCATGTATCCTCTCCTAAAGCATATCCCCATTCCTCCACTATCTTTATTTCAGTTAGAGATCCATCCACCAAAAGATTCTCAACTCTGTTAATAATATCCAAGTCAGACATGGCAATCAAAACTCGGGCAAAATCCAACCTATCCCGGTCGGCAGAAACACTATCCGCACGTAAGAACCTGCCACAATCAAACACACACAACTTGAAGAAGTTCACATTCCAAGCATGAATCGGTATGCCATACAAACGAACCCACGCGCCCCTCCAGTAGGGAACTACTTCCTTCCCCCACCTCATCTAATTCGAAAAGACAAGTGCGAAAAAATCCTTAGCATTGTTAACTGTTGTCAAAGCATCCGCCCCTACCGCACTTCGGATAAAAACCTTGTCTGCTCCCATAGGGATGACTGTCAGGTCGTGAAAACCAGCATCCGTTATTCTGTTTTGAACAACAGGAACAGCCTCGCCATTTATGACTGTTGCCACCAAACCGTTTTGTGCCCACTGGACGTCGTCAGACTTAGTTCTAAAATTCCGCATAAAGATTCTAACGTCCTTTTCCTTAGCAACTACGCTAGATACTGACGGCTTCCTTAACATCAACCCTGCTTCCTGCTCCTGGGCATCCTTTCGCGTTGTCGGCTCCTGTAGGGTCCCTATCCTAACCATGATATCACCCACCCGCACGTCTTCCGTAGAAACAATTCCGCCCCTAGCGGGGTCAGCACCAGCCTTTCCATTCTCTAAAAGATTTGCTACTACCTTCTCTGGACCCATATTTCCTTCCTTATATCCGTCCTTCACCGTCCCCAAGGTCTTTTCCTCCTTCGCCTCAAAGCGGTCGAGCCTTGCCACTCTAGCACGTACACGGTAATGACTACAAGGAAACACCAACAAACTAAAACACCTGAAAGGGAATTGAATGGACATAATAAGACAATTGTTTTCCACAAAGAAAAATTTTGCTTTAAAGGGGGTTCAAACTAGAAATATATCTAAAAGTTATCGCCTTCAAGTAATTAGTAACGCTATAATTTTTATCTATAGATTCAGTTGGAAATCTTAATTCTTTAATCTGCTCTTTGCACCTTTTTCCTAAACTTCCATCGAAATCAAGATGATAACATCCGCGAAGATCAAGAGATTCGAGTAGAGGGCATCCATCTAAAATAGCCAGCAATCCTTCGTTGGTGAGTCCATTGTTTAACATCCTAAGGTGGTGCAACCTAAACATTGTTTTTGCAATAGCAAACGCAACATTATCATACTTAGTTTCTCCCTCGTAACAAGCACTAAATTTGAGTGATGTAATATGTGAACAGCTTTGGCCAATGTATTGAAACAATTGTCTCCCAAGACGAAAACAATGTGAAATTTCAAGCTCCTCTAAGAATTGTTGCTTCTTCACAACTTCCCTAAATACTTTATTTGAAATTTCATGGCACCCTTGAAGCTTTATGCATCTAAGCTGACTTGCACTAAAAAATTTGAAAATATATTATGGAAAGAGGAATATAATTAATTATTATAAAATGGATATGCACCAAAGAAAATCAACTATATATTCTCTATTAACAAAAAATGCAAAAATCGCATGTGAGTAAGTAACAACATGTAACACTTAGAAATAATAATTCTCCCATATATGGTTAGCAAAAATTTGATTAGTAAAATATGGTAGATGACGAAAAATTTAGAATATAAACAAACAAAAAAAACCAATTTTTATGTTTATTAAAAAATAATTTTGTTTATAATAGTCACGGGAGAAAATAACAATAAGCAAAAAAAATAGTACCTGTTGGCTATGTGATGAAGGACATCATCAGTAGCAAATTCGCCAATATAAATGTCTTTGAGATGACCAGAACTTCTATCAACAGCATAACGACAAATGTTCTCTAAACGAGAAGAATATATTAAGTCAGAGTATGACATAGAGATATTGCTCATGTCAATGGTTTGCCATAAGAGAAGGTCCTTGTAAATGTTCCACCAAAGAGGGCAGACCACACATGCACTTGTCACTATATCAAGTGTATCAAGTCTCTTAAGTATGTTTATGGTTATATCTCTAGGAAGTTCAAGCCAGTTTGGGTTTGGTGTGCTCTCAATTTCCACTTCCATCATTATTCGACTAAACAAGAAGACATAATGGTTCTGGTAAACAAAAAGGAGTATATATATGCTGAACGGATTTGAAGTTAAAATATCGGGAATAACAATGGCCACATGCTTTTGAATTATCTTCATTTGTGGTGTAAAACTATTTGGCTCCCCAAGTTAGCTTTGGAAATTACCCCATGTTATGAATGCTTCTATCGTTTAATCTAATAAATTTTTATTGAGATGTGTGTTAGTTACTCTCTTCGTCCCATATTATAAGAAAAAAACTTTTACCATTTCTAAAGTTTACTTTTATTTATTCTTATGAAATTTACTCTCTATTTTCTTTTTCCCATAATCAATAACCAATCAAAATTCTTTTTACATCTACCAATGAAACTTATTTAAAAAAAAACACAAAAAATCATACTTCAAACTATCACATTTTACTTTTCTTAATAAATCTGAATTTTTTTTTTGTTTATATAATGAAACGGAGGGAGTAGTTGATCAATAAATATGGCTGAAATTTGAACTTATTTGATTCGTATATGCAACGTCCACTAAAATAGGGGTGTATGTGGGTCAGAGTTTGGCTAAAACTAAACTTGAACCGCATAGTGGTACTTAATATTCGCTCTAACAAAATAACCACCCGTTATAATATTGGGTTGGTTTGGATATATAAATTAACTAATTTTTGGATTGAGCTACGTTGAGCAGTGGGTACCAAAATTATTTTTTTAATATTATTTTCAGATTGCATTTGGTTGGATACTGGATTATCCAAATTATTTTCTATTTTTTAATATTAAATATCTGTGTACAAAAAAATTTAATATTTAAATGACGAATCATCATATTTTTTCACAGAAATAACTTAACCATTGTATTTTCTTGAAAAATAATATTTTTTTCACTATAAAAACTAATCATTTTCGGTGTAAATCTACTAATTTATGGGTTGGATAGTGTGTTACCCAAATGCCTTTTTTTAATATCAAACGACAAAATGATGAATCATCATATTTATTATGAGCCATGTGATAAAAAATGTGTGGCAGAGATTAAAAAAAGACTCTTTTGAGTGTGTCACATGAGATTCTTTCTTCTCACAACACAAACCGCTCAGCTTCTCTCACTCTCTCTTCCTTCCCAGATCTGTGACCGTAGAATTACCTCCGCCCCGGTCGCCACCGCCCACCATATGGTGTCCCACAATGTCCAGATCTGAAATCTCAAAAACCATATGGCTTCCTCTTGTTTCAACGTGTTATTAAATCCAATTATAAACTAAAATCTCTTGTTTCAATTGGGTTTTACCGATTTCGTTATTTTAGAAACGTGGTATGAATTGTTGGATCTGAAATCTCAAATTTGATTACTGAGATGGGTTTGATTCTTAAGTTGAAACAATTTGGGTGTCACCTTCAAGAAAGAAAAATTAAGCTTTGAGCACCCTATTTAGTTTTGAATAAGTGAAGGCAATGCAAAAATCAAAGTCAGTGGGAGCAATTTTGGGTTTGGAAACTGGTTTCTTGAATTTTCAATCGTAAGTAGTAGAAACGATAACAATACTATATATGGAGGTTTAATTGGAATTGGAAACTAAGGCTCTGTTTGGATTGATGGAGCAGAATGGAATGGAGCGGAACGGAATAAGATAGAATGGAGTGGGACGGAGTGGAATGGAACAGATATTCCATCCCGTTGTTTGGATATTGTTAATATGATGGAACAAATTAAAACTTTTTAATTCCAATTTTATCCTTGTTTAAAATATTATTAACATGTAAAACACATTACTCATGAACTTTTTTATCTCCTTCAACAATTTTCAACCACTAAAACAAAAACTCATTTTAATACTAGAAAAGCACAGGCAAAGAAGGAAGAATGAAAAACTAAAAAAATAACAGACTTCATTTTAGTTGCAGAAAAAAGTAGTTTTTTTTTAGAAAATCATCATTATAATTAAATAAATAAATTTGGTGCAATATTATTAAACTTGTGATATTGAGATTGTAAATTTTATTGTTATAAAGTTCATAAAAGCTTTCCTTTTTCCATTGTGAGGTTGTATTATTTTCTAATTGGTCTAAGAATTTAACGTGATTGTGATTGTGTATATACTATGTGCAAAACGATAGGGAATTGAACTGATTATAGTTATAAGCAACAAAACTTAATTGGTAGAAAAGATTCATTTATATATGATTGTCGTGAAGAGAAAAATACAAATGCATAAAAGGAGAAAGAAATAAAAGGAGAAAGAAAACAATTATTGGTAGTGCATGTGATATTAAAAGAAGAGGGTGAAAAAGTAAATTTAAAATTTGAGAGAGTGGTTCCATCACATACCTCCCAAATTGGATGGAACAAAAATTGGGGGATATGATGGAATAGGATGGAATATATACCACTATGTTCCATTCCATTCCATCTTAATATTTTAAATCCAAACAATGGAATGATATATTATTCTATCTCATTCCATTCCATTCCATCCAATACCACCAATCCAAACATAGCCTAAGGGACATAACACATTAATCATTTTAATGTTAGCCATTGATTTTAATTTAATGGCTGAGATTTATTCTCACATAAGATTGTCATTCTCATAAGATATGTCCACTATATATATATAATTACTCAATGTAAAATGTAGATAATATATAGTAAAAACCTTAGTACATTACACATAAAACATGTAATATAATATTTATTTGACTATTAAAATTAGCAGCAAAATTATCAACAAAAAGAACCAAGCAAAATATCAAAAGTAAAATAGAAACAAAAACCGTGAGACTAAAAAAAAAAAATTAACAAAAGTTCACTTCTTAATGTAGCAATTTTTTTTTTCTTTTTTCGTGTTGAGGTAGGCATGGCAACGGGGCGGGGCGGGGGCGGATTTTGCCCTCCCCAAACCCAAACCCATAAAGTTCGGGTTTCCCCAAACCCATCCCAATTTCATGCGGGGATAAAAAGTATAACCCCAAACCCCTACCCAACGAGGATCGGGTATCCCCGACGGGGTTCGGGTATCCCCGTTATACCTCTTTTCACATGATTGTATTTTAGTATTTTTTTATTAAAAAAAAAAGTTAAAAATCCAAAATTATTTTGTTTTAACAATATTTTTTTAAATAAATAAAAGAAATAGAGAAAATCATTTGTTTATTACTCAAATTAAAAATAAAAAATAAACATATGAATATAATTTAAGAAATTGTTTAAGAGTTTCTAATTTCAAAGAGGTAAAATCTAATTTTAACATAAGCGGGGCGGGTTCGGGGACGGGTTCGGGGTGGGTATCAATGTCCCTGTTACCCGCCCCAAACCCATCTTTTAAAATCGGGGAAAACCCATACCCAAACCCAAACCCAGTCAACTCGGGTTTTCTCCGTCAAAGCGGGTAGGGTTTGGGCGGATACCCGCGGGTATGGGTTTTATTGCCATGCCTATGTTGAGGGGTGAAAAAGAAGGGAAATTCTAGCGTGAAGTCACGAAAATGGCTTCTTTGGTGAAGTTGCCAACATGGCCCAATGGAGATGTAGAGTGGACTTTGGTCAAATGCCACATAGGATTGTAAAGAATTATATGCTACACACCACTTACTATGCACCTTATGTCTATTAGTATTTCAAATATGTCCCTAACAAATTAAAATTTACAAAATTACCCCAATCTTTTTTATTGTCTTATTAATTATAATTCATGTTGCAAAACTAAAATCAAATAAAGAAAACAAAATTTAATTAAATCAAATAATAAAGAGTAAATCACAAAATCTTCAACTTGTGTGTTCTTCCCAACATCATCCTTCATCATCATCGTAACAAAATCTTCAACTTCTGTGTTCTTCCCAACATCGTCCTTCATCATCATTGTATTTGCTCACCACACCGAACCTCATTTGATTTTCGTCCGCTATTGTTGAACGAACATTGATTTCCACAGAAACTTCAACTTCTGTGTTGTTCGCAACATCATCGTTCATCATCATCGTATTTGCTCAACACTCACCCAACCTCATTTGATTTTCGTCCGCTATTGTTGAACGAACATTGATTTCCACAGAAGCTTCAACTTCTGTATTGTTCGCAACATCATCGTTCATCATCATCGTATTTGCTCAACACTCACCCAACCTCATTTGATTTTCGTCCGCCATTGTTGAACGAAGGCAACTTTCGCATTCTTCCCAACATTGGTTTCCAGAAAGATACTTTCGAGTGACCATATTAAGGTAAAAACGAAAATGGTTTACATATTTATTTGTAATTAGTTATTAAGATATAATGATTTCGAATTTCAATTAGAGGTTGGTAAATTTGATTTCAATTTGGGAATTAGGGTTTACGGGTCAATAAAATATCAATAGGGTTTATTATAAATTACAATAGATAAATTTGGGAAGTAGGGTTTATAAAGATAAATTTCGCTGAGTATTGCTTAATGACAGCTTGTGTTAATTCAGGATTACTATGGAAGGTGATGATTTTGATGTTGATTTTGAATCGAATGATGACGAGACTTATTTAGTATCAAGTGAGGATGAAAGTACAGAGGATGGCGATTGTGCATCTGATAATGGCATTGATGAAGGAGATGTAAATGTAGCTGATAGTCTGGTAAGTTTGGATTCCATAACTGCCGATCAAATTCGGTCTATGGAATTTTCTACTCTTGATCAAGCTTATAACTTTTATTGCCAGTATGGGAAAAGTAAAGGTTTTGCTGTTAGGAAAAGTGACAGTAGGATAAGAGAAGGGCCTGAAGGTGAAAAACTAATAGTAGTAAAGCAGTTTGTATGCAACAAAAATGGATTAAGAGAGAAAAAACACTTGTGTAGGACAGATAGGAAATTAGAGCATAGACGTATGAGCCGTACTAAATGTCTAGCTAAGCTTTGTTTGAAACTCAACCTTGAAAAAGATATATATAACGTTATACGGTTTGTAGAGACGCATAACCATGAATTAACCCCTTCTAGGATGGTGCACTTATACGCCGTGTATCGTAAAATTTCTGAGGCCGATAAGGCTCAGATTGATGGTCTGCATACACGGGGAATTAGAACATGTCATATTATGGGTCACATGGTTGCACAAAAGGGTGGTTATGTTGATGTTGGATTTACAAAGAAAGATTTGTACAACTATTTTGATAAAAAAATGCGTGCTGTTATTAAAGACGGTGATGTTGCTGCCGCATTAAATTATCTAAACATGAAGTCGTCTTCTGATCCCATGTTATATGCTGAGTATTATGTGAACGAGAGTGATGGAAGAATGAAATCGCTTTTTTGGACAGATGGTTACAGTAGATCTGACTATTTTTGTTTTGGGGATGTGCTTGCATTTGACACGACTTACAAAAAGAACAAGTACAACTACCCACTAGTTATATTTTCAGGGTGTAACCACCACTCTCAAACAATAATTTTTGGTGCTGCATTGGTATCAGATGAAACCACTGAGACATATAAGTGGTTGTTGAGGTGTTTCTTGGAGTGCATGGAAGGTAAACAACCAAAAGTAGTCGTAACCGATGGAGATGGGGCAATGAGGGAGGCTATAAAGCAATATTTACCGAATCAACCCATAGGTTATGTGCTTGGCATCTGAATAAGAATGCAGGTGAGAATATAAAGAATTCGGTCTTTTTGGATGGTTTTAGCAAGGCCATGTACTCAAATTTCACAGAGGATGAATTTGAAGAGCATTGGTCACAGCTTATTGAAGAAACTGGATTGAAAAGAAATCCATGGGTTTGCAAAACGTATGAGAATAAGGAACTCTGGGCAACTGCGTATCTACTTGGTTATTTTTTCGGACGTATAAGAACTACGTCTCAATGTGAAGCTGTGAATGCAATAATAAAGAGTTATGTCAGGAAGAAAGGATGCATTTTTGAATTCATGCACAACTATGATCAGGCTTTGAGAGATTATAGAAATAATGAAATGGTTTCTGATTTTAAATCATCAACTACAGATCCTGTGTTGACAACTTAACTGCAAGTGATTGAGTGTGAGGCCGCTAAAATGTATACAGCTGCTATTTTCGGTGAAGTTAAACATGAAATTCTAAAGGCAGGTCCATTGAAAGTTAGGCAGAAAAGTGAAATCGGGGATACAAACATATATAGATTGACAAATTATTGTAATGATAGTTATGAAAGAAGTGTTGTTTATGATGGTACAACATTCCAATGTTCGTGTAGGTTGTTTGATTCTCGGGGCATTCCATGTTCTCATATGTTTTTTGTCATGAAGGAAGAAAATGTTGATCATATCCCAAGCAATTTGGTTTTGTCGCGATGGACGAAGAATGCAAAAATTCAGTATTTTAACAACGTGAATTGTAACTATAATGTTGATTCAGATATGATTCAGCAAGCCCGGTATGGTTCATATTGTTCGCTTTTAACAAGTTTTTGCAAAGAAGCTTCAAAAAAGGATGGTATTTATGAGCAGGTAATGGATGATATTGTTAAGTTACAAAAAAAGTATTGCGGTAATGATGATAATGGGAGACAAAACTCAGAAGTAGGTGATCCACTGCCGATCCCGGGGAAAGGTGCCCCAAAGAAGAAAAAGAATGAACCAAAATCTGTCAGGCGCTGTGGAAAATGCAATAATCCATCTCATAATGCGAGGACATGTTCGGTAATTGCAATAAATCATGATCTGTTTGTTAGTTAATGTCTTATTTGTTATTAATCATTATAGTTGATATGGTTAATTTTGCAGGGTAAACACAAAATGCCAGAACAAGGGGAAAAACCAAGTGTTGATGTGGACTCGGTGTCGATATCTGATTCAGTAAGCCAAATTGCTGAGGTATTATATTTTTTTTTATTTGGTTAGTACATGATGATTTGGATTAGGGTTGGTTGCTTTATTATATGAAATGTAATAATAACTTATGGGGTTGATAAACAAAAGAAGAAAAGAAAAGCAAGTGGCAATGGTGAAAGAAGTTTACAAAACAAATCTTCTCATGCACCGAAAGACCGTAGCGCTAATGTCGGAATGACAACACCTAATGGGATACCAAGCACAAGCGGACACTTGCATCCAATGTATGGACTTCAACCTCTTATGCCTATGGTACATCCAATGGTTCAACCGATGCATGTACGACCGATGTACCCAATGTATGGAATGAGTGTTGGGCAAACTTCAAATTCGTGTTACGGTCTACTACAACAAGTCATGAGGGGCCCTAATGAGGATTGAGTATTTTGTGTAGATTTAATTGTATTTAGGTAATTGTTAGGTAGTGGTTATGGATCATTTTAGTTGTTTGTTTTGACTAAAGGATAATTTTGTTTGTAATTTATACAAGATTTATTTAAGTTGGAGAAATTGATGCAAGATCAAACTGATGCACCAATGCTTTGTTTAAGGGTGAAGCAGGTTGAATTAAAATGCACCGATGCTTTTTTTATAATTTGCTTAAAGCTTTGGAAAAAAAAATATAATAACTGGCTCAAGTGAGACTCGATCTCTGGACTTACAGGTGATGGACGCTATAGACAACCGCTGGGCTATGACTATATAATTTGTTAAACTTCACTCCGTATTTATTATATAATAATAGTGAATTAGAAATGAATTAATTAGAAATAAATGAATAATAAATTAATAATATAATTTTGAGTTTAACATCGTACTCATTTTTTGGATGTAACATGTAGTGGCCCTAGAACTTTGCTCAGGGTTATAGTCTGATTCAACCTTATACTCTCAACTGTGCGAGATAAAATTAAGTTAAATGAATTAGAAATTAAAGCAAAATAAAAAATTTATTAATTTGAGTGTTAACATCGTACTCATTTTTTGGATGTAACATGTAGTGGCACTAGAACTTTGCTCAGGGTTATAGTCTGATTCAACCTTATACTCTCAACTGTGCGAGATAAAATTAAGTTAAATGAATTAGAAATTAAAGCAAAATAAAAAATTTATTAATTTGAGTGTTAACATCGTACTCATTTTTTGGATGTAACATGTAGTGGCACTAGAACTTTGCTCAGGGTTATAGTCTGATTCAACCTTATACTCTCAACTGTGCGAGATAAAATTAAGTTAAATGAATTAGAAATTAAAGCAAAATAAAAAATTAATTAATTTGAGTGTTAACATCGTACTCATTTTTTGGATGAAACATGTAGCTACCGGTATTTTTCCTCAAATGGAGTACTCATGCATCATAGATATAAATAGTATAAAAAACAAAAACAAAATTACGAACTAAAAGTAAAAAAATGTTAACAAGGACACACGTGTGAGGAAACTAAAAGGTTTATTTGGAAAACTACGGATATGATCCTCTAAGCTGACGGTCGGTGCAGTCAGTGCATCTGAGTCATATGATTAAAATCAACCGATTCAAATTTAATTGCATTTAAAATATAAAAATTAATATCTTTAAATCGGAACTGTCCGATATTGATCGGACAATCTGTAACTTGTTGACTATATGTGTATTCATGGGTGCTGTCTGCACTTAATCCAGGTTCCAAAAGTACACTATATGCGTGGGAACCTGTTCCAAACCATAATACACTATGTGTTTTCTAAAGAGACTTCACTCCTCCTTTTCCCAAAAAAAAACAAAAACCATTCCCTTCTCCATTAAGTTGGAAAACGCAAGATCGGTGAAGACAATGGCGTCATCTTCGAAGAAGAGGTGAGTATTCCACTACATCTTCGTCGAAACAATGGAGAGTTCAACTTGTGTTTTTTAACTACGTTTATTTTTCCTCCGTTAATGTTGTTGAAGATTTTTTTCGTTTTCATCTCGCATGTCTCGATTCCGTTACGAATCAACATCGTACTCATTTTGTTGTTGTTATATATGTAAAAAAAAAAAAAGATTGGATTTTTTAAAACTTTTCTGAGTAGTGAATGAAGTTGTTGATGTAAGGTATTTAATGGACAAAAAAGATTGGATTTTTTTTACATTTCCTTCGTTCTTCAGGTAGTTGTTGATGTTTGATATGTAAATCTTTTAAAGATTGCCTTTTTTTTACCCTTTGTTAGATTGGAATGTAGATGTGGACTGTAGATGTTGATGTTAGATATGTAATAAAAAAGATTGGATTTTTTTGAAATGATCTTAGTACTTAGTGTAACTGTTGATGTTTGATATGTAAAAAAAAACAAAAGATTGGATTTTTTTGAAATGATGTTAGTACTTAGTGTATATGTTGGTGTTTTATATGTAAAAAAAACAAAAGGTTGGATTTTTTTTGAAATGATCTTAGTACTTAGTGTATCTGTTGATGTTTCATATGTAAAAAAAAACAAAAGATTGGATTTTTTAAAACTTTTAAAACTGATCTTAGTATTTGTTTATTATTTGTGATATGGAAATAGGAACAGTAAGAAGGATTCTGCCAAACAGACCAATGGGGTCAAAGTTGAAGATGATGATATCATATATATCAGCTCAGATGATGAGAAGAAACAGCAACCGACTCGTGGTCGTGACTGGGTCTGGACTAAGCATGTTACCGAGGCAGTAGGGAATTGGAAGAAACCCCAGACATTGGTTAGTTTTTGGTTTATGTTTCAGCTTTTTATGTTTCTGAACTGGTGATTGAGGATGATTTGGTTTTCCATTGCATAAATGTATATGACTTATGTGTTTAGATTATGTTATAATTTGAGCTTCAACTTAATTTTAACAATACGATACCAACTAAGTTTAGATTATGTTATATGACTTATGTGTGCATAAAAAATAATGTATATGACTTGTGTGTTTATCATAATTAAGCTGTTATACCTTTTAAATTGTGTGTGCTGACTTAATATTTGTTTGGTGTTGTAATTGATAATAAACACAGCATGTTCCAAGCTGGATTGTGAAAGCGGCGCTGAAAAATAGGACTACCATATATTTGGTTGGAATCAGTGGACACTGGGCGTAACTATAAGTCCACTATTATGACTCCAACGGGAAGAGGTGAGAATGTGAGATATATTGGAGATGGCTGGTACTCTTATTTGGAAGACCACAAGCCAAGGTCGGGTGATTTGCTGGATTTTCGTGTGACAAAGCCTCTAAACTACATCCTCGTGATGTTGACCCGCCGCATTTGAAGACTGCACGATTTCCTTGCTACCTTAACATGACATGATATATGTTGGTGATCTTAGGGTTTAAGTGTTTTGATTATGGGTGTATTTTGTTGATGGATGTATTTTGATGATGGATGTATTATGGTATTTCTATTTATGTACTTCCTTTTTTTGTGTTTGTCCAGGTTATGCTACCTTAGTGTACTTTATAGTACACCTAATTTGTACCATCTATTAAGACATCAAGTTATTAATATATTATGCTATTTCTATTAATATGTTATTTTTATTCATTTATTTACATATGTTAGAATTAAAAAAAAAAAAATTGTCTATTTGTTCATTTAGTTTTGTGTCTATTCTAAAAATTGTCTTCAAAAAATGTGTCTTAGTGATAAAATTCACTTAGATTTTGTTATTTTATCAATGATAAAATTCACTTCAATTTAGCAACTTCTATTTGTTCATTTAGAAACAATTTGTATTTACAATTCCTCAGTATTAGTGATACAATGGAGGGGAAATAAAAAGAAGCCAGCGTTTTGTATGCTTATTTTGGACGAATATAGGTTTGAAAGTGTGTGAAAATTAAACACATCATTAGAAAATGGTGTTACTTAGCCCTATAATGACACTAGGGTTTTGGAGGTTTAAACACGCCATTAATATTGAATCACTCTACCAGCACTCAAATTTTATTGTGCTGTGAACCTATGGTTTTAAACACTCCAATTGAAAATATGATATAAATCAAAAACTTTAAATAAAATTATATGAACTTCAAATAATATGAAAATTCAAAAAATTATTTGAAACTAAAAAAGGTTTATTAATCTTCAAATTTTTACATTAATTAACCAAACATCTTACAATATGAAAAGAAAAAAATCCAAGAAATTAACAACATAGTCTTAAGCATCTTGGATGTGTTCCTTTCATTGTTTAGTTTCATCTTCGGTTGTTCTCCTTTATGTAATTGAAGTTCTTTGAGAATGTTCATCATGTCCCTCAATATCTCTGAGCAGTTGCAACCACTACATGTTGTGGCACTATTAGCTTCTCTATCGTTCAAATCCAGCGTAATTCTGGGTTGATCTTCTGTGTTACGGACAAAGGGAGGATGACCTTCAATCTCATCATCCCATATGAACAATTTACAGCTTCCAACACTCTGTATAATAATCAAAATAACATAATTTAACAAATCCAAATAAGAATCCAAATCATAAAAAGGAAATAAACCAACAACAATTGTATTTAAAAATGAACTCACCGTCCAATTTGTACATTTCCAATATCTACGTTTAGGGTTTAATCCTGAATTGGAGACATACATCCTCATAGGATTATTGCAACCACATACTGGGATTTGAGAAGGGTTGGAGAACGCAACAGATGATGAAGACATTATGAACGACTAAAATGAAAGATCGAGGTTGAAGGTGAGCGGATATTAGAGATGACACAAATTGGGAATTTAGGGTTTTCCAAAGAGGTTCAGTTTGCAGATGAGATTTAGGAGTAGCTCATTTATATGTCTATATTGTTTGGTAATATGCTATGGTACTTAACATAAGTAAAGGAAACAAAACTAACAGCCGTCAGATACAATCGAATGGTTGTGATTTATTGGATTTATAAGTAATCTCAAGCTCCAATATTAACTAACGGCTGTAATTAATTAAAAAGGCAACCATTGTCAAAATTCAATGCAGCACATAACGAAAGTACTATTTGTTGGGTTTTTGTATGTTGGCTACAATTTTGCAAAAACTAACTCTAGCCAAGATGCTGGACAAGATGTTGTAGCATATGAAGTACAGCATTACTGCTACTGTGTTGCGCAGAATTTTTATACAAAATCTCAGAAAGATCTGTTTCAGAATAAAAGATTGTGCACGTTTTAATAGACCAAGCTACGCCTTGTTCCTTAAGTTTCTGAAGGCGGTTTATATTATTTATCTCAATAAAATAATTAAATCTTTGAAGAAAATATATTTGAAGAAAATCTTTTAAAGTCAATCTTTAAAGAATATTTGAAGTAAATCTTTTATGCTGATCATCTCAATGGTTCAGATTAATTCTGAAGTCTTTTCTTGCGCAACAAGGACCTGCGATCTCAAGGCTATATATATGAAGACCTAAACCTTGTTTCAATCAATCAAAAGCCGTGTTTTACTAAAGTGTGTGTTTTAGGGTTTTTGAGTTTTGCTTGTTTATTGTGAGCCTTCTTGTGTCAAGTTGATACAAGTTTAGGACTGGTTATTTGAGTTGTATTTGTGTTCTCTCCTAAGCTTTTAAGTACGGAGATTAGGATTGTGTGAACTTACTCCTAAGCTTTGAAGCACGGAGGTAGGTTTGTTATTGGTTACTTTAGTGTCTGTTACAGTGAGTAACGTTCTGAATATTGTTCTAATAGGAGTGAGACGGGGTCTCATATCTAGGAGTTCCTAGGTAGAGTATAGCACGGGTAGTAGCTAGGCGATAAGTTGTAAACGGGGCGTTTGCTGAGAACTTAGAACTAGTACTATTATAGTGGATTCCTCCTGGATTGGTATCCCCCAGAGTAGGTCGTGATTACGCCGAACTGGGTTAACAAACCTACTGTGTTTTTACTGTTCTGCTATTTACTGCTGCATTATTTTCTGTGATTTATTGCTACGAACATTGCTGTAGCATCTTGCGTAGCATCTGTCTACAGGGTGTCAGATTTTCAATTGGCATCAGAGCAGACACCCTAACCTGCGTGGGTGAGCTCCAGGGTAGATATCTGACGTCATGGACAGAGAAGGAGGATACGTAACCAGGCCACCTCTTCTAGATGACTCCAACTACGACATTTGGAAATCTCGAATGATAGCATTCTTGAAGTCTATGGACAGCAGGACTTGGAAAGCTGTTCTTAAAGGTTGGGAACATCCCAAAGTGAAGGATGCTAATGGAGCTGATACAGATGTACTGAAACCAGAGGAGGAGTGGACTACTGCAGAAGACTCATTAGCTCTTGGCAACTCTAAAGCCTTAAACGCCTTGTTTAATGGTGTGGACAAAAATATGTTTAGGCTAATCAAAAAGTGTGAGGTTGCCAAAGATGCTTGGGAGATACTAAAGACCACTCAAGAAGGTACTGCCAAGGTAAAAATCTCAAGACTTCAAAATCTAACCAGGAAATTTGAAAATCTTAGGATGAAAGAGGATGAAAGTGTTCACAACTTCTACATGAATGTTATGGATTTTGCTAATTCTTTTGATGATCTAGGAGAAAAATTAAGTGATGAAAAAATTGTGAGAAAAATTCTTAGGTCTCTTACTAAGAAATTTGACATGAAAGTGATTGCAATGGAAGAAGCTCAAGACATATCAAACATGAAAGTTGATGAATTAATAGGATCCCTACAAACCTATGAATCATCTGTTAATGAAAGAATAGAAAAGAAAAACAAAAGCATTATTTTTGTATCAAATGCTGAGGATGAAGATCTTGAGAGTGATATAGAGTCAACTGACAGTGTTTCTGAAGCTATTGTCTTGCTTGGACGACAATTTAATAAGGTTCTAAAAAGGATGGACAGAAGACCCAGGCAGAATGCTAGGCATCTTGCTACTAACATGAGTCGCAACATTGGTAACTCAAGAAAAACAAAGATTGATGAAAAACCTGCTCAAAGTAAGGGGATTCAATGTCATGAGTGTGAAGGGTATGGTCACATCAGAACAGAATGTGGTACTTATCTAAAGAAACAAAAGAAAAGTCTGAATGTTACCTGGTCTGATGAGGATGAACCAGAAGAAGAAGGAGAATCTGAGGTTGCGAAACATGTTATAGTCCTAACTGGAATTGTAACATCTGATACAGAATCATGTGATGAAGAAGTCTCTTATGATGAACTAGCAGAAACATACAGAGACCTATGTTTAGTTTCTGAAGAAAAATGCAAAGAACTTGAAAAGCAAAAGAAACTCAACTCACAACTTCAGGGTGAAAAATTTAACCTTCTGTCAAAGATTGATGATCTCAAGAAAAAGGTAAACAGCTTAACCTCTGACCTTGATGCAGCCAATGAGGAGATAGATAAATTGGAAGTTGATATTGGAAGGCTGAGAAAATATTCTGAAATGTTGAACAAAACTGGTGCTGACAAATTAGATGAAATTCTAGAAAAGAATGAGAGAAGACCTAAGTTTATTGGTATAAGTTATGAGAATGTCAATAAACACAGAAGCTACAATCCTGAACTTATGTACACACAACCAAAAGAATCACCTATGAGCAGAAAGATGTTACAGCATTCTCAGCAGCATCATGGTGTCAGGTATAAGACAAAGTCTCATCCCTGGGTTTGTCACTATTGTGGTAGAAAAGGACACATAAGACCCTTCTGTTATAAGTTATATGGGTATCCTAACAGGAAGCCTCGTCAATTTGTCTCTCCAAAAGAGTGGAAACCTAAAAATGAGGATGTAAGCTCAAATTCCAAAATTGATGAAACCTCGAATAAAGATCAAGTTGCAGGCCTAATAGCTCACACATCATTTAGAGCCTCTTCAAGAGAAGACTGGTATTTCGACAGTGGGTGTTCTAGGCATATGACTGGTATTGATAAATTTCTCGTAGACATGAAAAACTACTCAACTAGCTTCGTGACATTTGGAGATGGAGCTAAAGGAGAAATTGTTGGTATAGGAAAGCTGATTAATAATAACCTTCCCAAACTTGACAATGTCTTACTTGTTAAGGGATTAACTGCAAATTTAATAAGTATCAGTCAATTATGTGATCAAGGGTTGAAGGTAAACTTTACTAAAACTGAATGTTTAGTTATAGATGATAAGGGTGAGCTTCTGATGAAGGGTGTAAGATCTAAAGACAATTGCTATCTATGGGTTCCTCAAGAAGATACGAGCTTATCAACATGTTTAATAGCCAAAGAGGATGAGGTAAAACTTTGGCACCAAAGGTTAGGTCATCTGAACCTGAAAAGCATGAAGAAAGCAATATCTGAAGAAGCCATTCGAGGTTTTCCAAAACTCAAAATTGAAGAAGGTCATATCTGTGGTGAGTGTCAAATTGGAAAACAAACCAAAACGCCACACCAGAAGCTACAGCATCTGACCACAACAAGAGTCCTTGAACTTCTTCACATGGATTTAATGGGACCTATGCAAGTTCTCAGCTTGGGAGGAAAAAGGTATGCCTATGTTATTGTTGATGATTTCTCTAGATACACGTGGATAAATTTTATCAAAGAAAAATCATATACATTTGATGTTTTTAAAGACTTATGTGTTCAACTTCAAAGAGAGAAGAATGAAGTGATCTTAAGGATAAGAAGCGACCATGGAAAAGAATTTCAAAATTCTAGGTTCTCTGAATTCTGTGCGTCAGAAGGGATCAAGCATCAGTTCTCATCTCCTATTACACCTCAACAAAATGGAGTGGTTGAAAGAAAGAATAGAACGTTACAAGAATCTGCTAGGGCAATGTTACATGCTAAGAAACTCTCATATTCCTTTTGGGCAGAAGCTATGAATACAGCCTGTTATATTCATAATAGAGTGGCTCTAAGATCAGGAACCACATCCACCTTGTATGAACTATGGAAAAACAGAAAACCTACTGTTAAGTACTTTCATGTTTTTGGGAGAAAATGTTATATATTAACTGATAGAGAACAGAGAAGGAAGTTAGATCCTAAAAGTGATGAGGGGATATTTCTGGGTTACTCCACCAACAGTAGAAGCTACAGGGTGTATAATTCCAGAACTAAAGTAATGATGGAGTCTATCAATGTGGTAATAGATGAATCTGCAGAAGGCAGAACAACAGATGTGGCAGATGATGCTACAGCATCTGACAAACAGTTTGATGAAACTAATTTACTGAAAGAAGATGACAACAATATGGATACCTCTATCAGTACTAACTCTACCAGTGATCTTTCAATGAAAGGACCTTCCATTAGAGTTCAGAAAAACCATCCTCAGGAACTCATCATTGGTGATCCAAGTCAAGGAATTGCTACTAGAAGTAAAAATGATGTTGTATCAAATGCATGTTTTGTATCCAAGATTGAGCCTAGAAACGTGAAAGAAGCCTTGACTGATGAATATTGGATTAACGCCATGCAAGAAGAACTAGGGCAATTCAAAAGAAATGAAGTATGGGACTTGGTTCCTAGACCAGAAAATGTTAATGTTATTGGAACTAAATGGGTCTACAAAAACAAGTCTGATGAAAATGGAAACATCACAAGAAACAAGGCCAGACTTGTTGCTCAAGGTTATGCTCAGATAGAAGGAGTTGATTTTGATGAGACATTTGCACTTGTTGCTCGTCTTGAATCCATCAGACTTCTCTTGGGTGTTGCATGTATCTTAAAGTTTAAACTCTTTCAAATGGATGTGAAAAGTTCTTTTCTCAATGGGTACTTAAATGAGGAGGTGCATGTTGAGCAGCCAAAAGGATTTGTAGATCCTAGCCTACCAAATCATGTCTATAAGCTGAAAAAGGCGCTATATGGATTAAAACAAGCTCCTAGAGCTTGGTATGAAAGGCTTACTGAATTTCTCCTAAGTCAAGGTTATAGAAAAGGTGGAAATGATAAGACCTTATTTGTAAAAGAAGAGGAAGGAAAATTGATTATAGCTCAAATTTATGTTGATGACATAGTCTTTGGAGGAATGTCAAGACAGATGGTGCAGCATTTTGTGCAGCAAATGCAGTCAGAATTTGAAATGAGCCTTGTTGGTGAGCTAACATACTTCCTTGGACTCCAAGTAAAACAAATGAGTGACTGTATATTTGTTTCTCAAAGCAAATATGCAAAGAACATTGTGAGAAAGTTTGGTCAAGATGGAGGAAAACATAAAAGAACTCCTGCGGCAACACACTTGAAGCTTACCAAAGATCAAAATGGTGTTGATGTTGATCAAAGCTTATACAGAAGTATGATTGGAAGCTTACTTTATCTTACTGCCAGTAGGCCAGATATTACATTTGCTGTAGGTGTTTGTGCAAGGTACCAAGCTGAACCAAAGATAAGTCATCTCACTCAAGTCAAAAGAATTCTTAAGTATGTGAATGGTACGTGTGATTATGGAATTCTGTATACTCATGGTGAAAGTACTACTTTGATAGGATATTGTGATGCTGATTGGGCTGGTAGTGCTGATGATAGAAAAAGTACTTCAGGGGCATGTTTCTTTCTAGGTAACAATCTTATATCATGGTTCAGCAAGAAAAAAAATTGTGTCTCATTGTCCACTGCTGAAGCTGAGTACATAGCTGCTGGTAGTAGTTGTTCTCAATTATTATGGATGAAGCAGATGTTAAAAGAATATAATGTGGAACAAGATGTCATGACACTATATTGTGACAATTTGAGTGCTATCAATATTTCAAAAAATCCTATACAACATAGTAGGACAAAACATATTGATATTAGGCACCATTTTATTAGAGATCTTGTTGAAGAAAAGGTGATTACTCTTGAGCATGTTACTACTGATGAACAACTTGCAGATATTTTTACAAAAGCTCTTGATGCAAGTCAGTTTGAAAAATTACGAAGCAAACTTGGTGTTTGCTTATTTGAAGAGATGTAGCAATTACTGTACGTAATACGTGCAACCACTTTTCCCTCCCTCCACTACATGGTGCACGTAATTCAAGGGAAAACTTCCCAACTTCCTCATCCATCATCACTCTCTCACGATCATTATTCTCCCACTACACATTCTAACAGTGTAGCTTCAGGTTTGGCTAAACTTATATATGCTATAGGGACTAGATCAAAATTTGACTATGGAACTTATATTTTTGATGAAACTGTTATGCATGGCAAATCACATGCTGTGAAAATGCCAATTGCCTTCCCTACTCTGATTTGTGATGCTTTGAAACAACACCCTGGCATCTATACTGAGGCTGATGTGCCCAAAAGAAGTGATTCTGGTTTATCTTTGGGTTATAGACTATTTGAAGGGACACATGTTGTAGATATTGCTGCACCCTTTGTTGCTCATGTTGCTAGGCAACCTACAGGTGTTCTGACAAGGCAGCAGATGATTGCTGATCTCAAGGAGGTTAGTAAGTTTCTTGGGGAGAAGAAAATTTTTTTGGATCGTGTTATCCAAGTTTTGGAACTTGAGGAAGCAGCAGTTGCAGGAGGTGAAGAAGGACCTTCCAATACTTATGTTAGTCCTAATGTTCCTGATACTGATGTAGGAGGTGATACTGAAGTGTTGGAGGAGCAATCTGCCAACAACTATTCTGTTTGATATGCATTTGATCCTTATATGTATTCTTTTTGGTACGTTTGTTTTGTGTGGTCTATGGCTTGATACTCATTGTATCTGTGAGTGCTCTCTGGTTTGCATTGTGCACTCTGTGGCTGTTCTTTGTTCTGGTACTGCTTGTTGCTCCTATGATACTCTTTGACAAATTTATGCCTAAAAAGGGGGAGTAATATACTACTCTGATTTTCTGAAGGTGTTCTGTTTGTTTGGTGCATGATGTGACTACAAATGCTATAGCATCTGGTATAGCATGTTCTGTCTGATAATGATATACAGGTTTGAGGGGGAGTAATCTCATCCCCATGCATGAACTAAGGGGGAGTAGAATTTATTTTTCTACTGTTGATGAATGTTCAGATTCCATGCATGCATGTATGACTCTATGACTCTATAGGAATTTATTTTTCCTAATATGTGTGGAATTTATTTTTCCACAGTATGAAATGAAGGAGTCTTATTTATGAATCCACTATTATGAGAGTTTATTTCTCTCTAGTTGTACTTCATGAGGCTAGATGTGTATGATCCGCTGTTGCATGCCTCTGATGTTATTGTCTGCTTTCTTTCCTAGTTGTGTGTTTGTGTTGACTCGAAGGAAAGTATGATCTGCATCTCTCCACAAACTGGTCTAAAGTTGTTTTAGCCAAAATTTGCCAAAGGGGGAGATTGTTGGGTTTTTGTATGTTGGCTACAATTTTGCAAAAACTAACTCTAGCCAAGATGCTGGACAAGATGCTGTAGCATATGAAGTACAGCATTACTGCTACTGTGTTGCGCAGAATTTTTATACAAAATCTCAAAAAGATCTGTTTCAGAATAAAAGATTGCGCACGTTTTAATAGACCAAGCTGCGCCTTGTTCCTTAAGTTTCTGAAGGCAGTTTATATTATTTATCTCAATAAAATAATTAAATCTTTGAAGAAAATATATTTGAAGAAAATCTTTTAAAGTCAATCTTTAAAGAATATTTGAAGTAAATCTTTTATGCTGATCATCTCAATGGTTCAGATTAATTCTGAAGCCTTTTCTTGCGCAACAAGGACCTGCGATCTCAAGGCTATATATATGAAGACCTAAACCTTGTTTCAATCAATCAAAAGCCGTGTTTTACTAAAGTGTGTATTTTAGGGTTTTTGAGTTTTGCTTGTTTATTGTGAGCCTTCTTGTGTCAAGTTGATACAAGTTTAGGACTGGTTATTTGAGTTGTATTTGTGTTCTCTCCTAAGCTTTTAAGTACGGAGATTAGGATTGTGTGAACTTAGTCCTAAGCTTTGAAGCACGGAGGTAGGTTTGTTATTGGTTACTTTAGTGTCTGTTACAGTGAGTAACGTTCTGAATATTGTTCTAATAAGAGTGAGACGGGGTCTCATATCTAGGACTTCCTAGGTAGAGTATAGCACGAGTAGTAGCTAGGCGATAAGTTGTAAACGGGGCGTTTGCTGAAAACTTAGAACTAGTACTATTATAGTGGATTCCTCCTGGATTGGTATCCCCCAGAGTAGGTCGTGATTACGCCGAACTGGGTTAACAAACCTACTGTGTTTTTATTGTTCTGCTATTTACTGCTGCATTATTTTCTGTGATTTTTGCTACGAACATTGCTGTAGCATCTTGTATAGCATCTGTCTACAGGGTGTCAGATTTTCACTATTTTTTATTTTTTAAATTATAATAAAGTTGATTTAAAAAAAATAAAAAAATTACTATGCCCTTAGTTTACGACTGAGACGCAGTTAAGTCGTTTGCTTACACTATTAGGACTGTAGAAATTACTATCTTTTATTTTTTTAAAAATAATAAAGTATAAAGGTATTAAAAAAAAAATTGACAATTTCAAATTTGGGAACATGACTCTGGGTATAGTTAATATTCGAATACCCTGACACAATTTGATGTACAATGTTAATCGGATTGAAAGTAAAAGACCGATGCCCTTAGTTTACGACTGAGACGCAGTTAAGTCGTTTGCTTACACTATTAGGACTGTAGAAATTACTATCTTTTATTTTTTTTAAAATAATAAAGTATAAAGGTATAAAAAAAAATTGATAATTTCAAATTGGGGAACATGACTCTGGGTATAGTCACTACTAGAAATCTCGCGTTTAGAGACCGATTTAGAGACCGAATTTTTTTGGTCCCTTTAGAGACCGAATTAGAGACCGAAATTTCGAGCGTGAAAGTTAAAAATTATTTGGTCTATAAATCGGTCACTACCTAATTATAGAGACCGAATTAGTGACCGATAATTAGTGACCAATATTTCGGTCTCTGTTGAGACCGATTTAGAGACCAATTTTTTGAACGTCAAAATACAAAATAATCGGTAGCTAAATCGGTTGCTATAGAGACCGAATTGGAGACCGATAATTAGCGTCTAGCAAATCTGACACAAAGCCTTTTGTTTATTTTTAAAATAAATAAAAAAATTAATCGAATATTATTACTATTTTGTTTTTCTTCTGCAACTTAATCAAATAAATTAATTTTTTACATTATAAACTACACCTGGTCACTCTCTTGTTCACCTCACACTCAAATTGAACCCTAAATCCCCAAATTATTGAACCACCCTCTCTCCCTTCGAACTCACCTTCTTCCGTCATCATCATCGGACTCATACTTCTTCAATTTCACAAACCTAAGAACACTTATTCACCTGAAGCCGTTCACCACAATTGAAACCCTTTGCTACCCTTAATCCAGAACACTACTCACGATTGAAACCGTTCACCACTCGAATCTCTCTAAACCCTTCAACACTCACGAACCCTAAACACTTGTATCTCTCGAACCCTAACTACTCACGAACCCTAAATAACAAGGGGATAGTCCCTAACTACTTGTATCTCTCTCTGTATGGCGTTGTTTCGTCTCTGTAATTATCAAGAACGATTTCTCTCTATCCTCTTGACCGTCTCGCTCACGTTAGCTTGTCGTCCTCCTTTTGCCATCTCGACTGCAGTCTTTCCTTCACCATCTCATTAGCTTACAAGTAAGTGAGTAACAAAACCCCCTTTTTATAATGATTTTATGTATTTGGTCTAATATTGCAATTTGTTGTTAATATACTTAAGGTCATTTTTAGATGTATAACACACCTTGGCCCCTTCTATCCCATTGTTATTTCGTCTGTGATTGTCTAATAATAAGGTGTTATTTTGAATCTTGTTATGAAACAGTTCTCAAATTCTAAATGACTCACTTCATATTACCTATGAGATTGTCTAATATTAAGGTGTTGTTCTGATTTAAATCACTTCATTAGTATATGTATGTACTCTATCTCCTATTTAAAAATGAATCATTCAAATCATATTTATGTGCAAGTTCAGATTGCTATCAACTCTTCTTTCTTTATGTTTTGATAGTTATGGAACTCCAGAGCTGTTAAGCAAGTTCAAATTGCTATAAACTCTTCTTCCTTTATGTTTTGATGATTTTATAATTTCAGAGCTGTTAATTTTGTTGGCTGCTTTGGTTCAGTACAGTTTTGGTTTGTTGGCTGCTTTGCAGGGAGGTTTTGGTGTCTGTGTGACTGTCTCGGGACAGTGTTTTCTTGGCTGCAATTTTGGGATTCGACTCAGTGTTTGCTTATGAGTATTTTTGTTGTTGTTTCCTGTTGATAACCTTAGAATTTTTGGTAATCTGGGCCGTGGTGTTTTTAGGAGTAGGGAAGGTGTTTTGGGATAGGAATGAGCAAGTAGTATTCAATTATGTTCCTTCTTGATTATCATTTTATAAGTTAGGAGTTGTGATGTTTTATTTTTTCAAATTGAAATCAAACAATAATATTCTATTTTGGCATTTTCGTCTATGTCGGCATCAATGTCTGCGTTCTCGGCTCTGCTAGGTTGCACACTTACTCCCTTTTCCGTATATGTTGAGCTTTGACAACCAAAGAAAATGGGAGTTCAAACTCTACTAAAAATTAAATCCTCAAAGGCTTTGTTAGGAACCTGACATCTATCACAAAAATTTAATTTGACGGTTGTGCACAAATGTCTGGGAGCATTTGGGAAGTGTCAAGACATTTAATAAACACTATGAGTTCCTTAAATAAGCCAAATGGAGTGTTGGTTTGATTTGTTAATACACTATAATTTAGAAGGAAAAAATCTTGGAAGCAAGTCTAACTTGTATAAGATTAAAAACTATTGTCCTACAACATTGATGCTACTAGACAAAACAGAGAAAAAGGAGCATAGAGTGAATCCCAAAGTTTTATGGTATACATTACTGGTACTCTTATTTGTTTTGGTTTAAGTGGGCTGGTTCTTTGTATATATACTCACACAATGCACATGCATTTTAGAGATAGTAAATCAAGCATAATAATCATTCTGCAAGAGATAGTAAAATTTGAATCAAGTAACTGATCAAATCTATAATTGTTTTTTTTTAACATCAAATCTATCTATAATAGTTAATTACAGTTTAAACATTTGAGATAATTGGTTCAAACTTTAAGGAAACTTGCACAATGCACATCACATAATTATAAATATTCCAACTATAATAACCTGCATAATCTGTGAGTACGGGGATAGTTCTGGATTTAACTGAGCAATACATCCTACAATTCTTTCAACTTGAATTCCATTTTCTCTGCAATAAGTAGAAGATCGGATTTGTGAAGCTCTACCCTGTCCAACAAAGTTAGGATTATTGCATGTGTAAAGAATTAGGAGTTTGTTCATATTATGAGTTTGACCGGAGTGTGTTTGTATGAGTTGGAGTGTGTTTAACCTTAGGTTATTCTTATAATAAAATTGGAGTTTCTAGAATATGCATTAGCTTCAATTCAATTAGTTCATTAATGTAAAGGATGAGATAAAATGCTCTGTAGCAGCGTATTTGGTAACTACTATTTTCTCTTCTTTGTTTTCTTTCTTTTACACTTTCTGTTTCCTGTGGCTAATTGGTATAATAAATGTGGATACCTTTCCCATCCCAGCATAATGGGTCCAAGCTTCGATGCTTTTTGCTCCAATTTCGTTTTGTTTTTGTAGCGATCAACTTTCTTTGATGTAATATTTGTGTTTCTCAACTGTTTATGTTTCTATGTTGTGTTTCTCAATTGCTTTGAATGATGTTATCCTTTCTCGTTAACTTAGGGTATTCCAAGTCCACTCTGTTATAAATGTACGGATGGTAACAATTCTACCTTGTATATTTTCTTTATTTGTTTCTGCCATGATAATCTCTTCTTTCAATGACGATTTATAGTTGAACTCTTTTTATGATAATCTCTAATGTTTTTATAGTTGAACTCTATATATTTGGATTTTTTTATGATAATCTCTTATATTCTTTTGCAACTGACAGAATGCAAATATGCAAGAACGATATCCGAGGAAGCTCGTTTCAATCTAGTAATATTAGTAGAACATGATATGCTGTTGTTAATAAGAGTATATGAATTTGTCAAAAAAAAAAAAGAGTATATGAATTGCATGTGCTCATATCTTAACTACAACATATTTCATCATGTGTTCTTCTAGGTTGGTGCTCTTCATAATATTGAGGCAAAGAAGAGATTCATCTTCGATACTTTCAACAGGTATATATGGCTTAGTCATATATGACATTATCTTATCCATATGCTAGCTTTGGTCTTAAATATAAGCAAAAAGTCACGTATATTTGGTTCAAATTTGGATCAAATACATCTTCTTATATTTAATACTAGAGGGAATACAGTTTTGCACATACCCAATTTTAATAATTCTTTCTCTTGCAGCGATATCAGCAGTTACAAGAGTTGGAGCCATTCATTATTGAGGTTAGGAATCGTTTCACTTCTGCAGATATTTATCTGATTTTCTTTTGATTATATGTTTAAAGTGATAATATTGAAATTAGAATGCATATACTTCCTCAAAACTAAAAAACTATGATAATTTGAGATGTGAAAACAATGAAACTCATTAGAAATACAAAAATGGTATGTGCAATGTATTGAGCAGAACTGTTCGTTTGAAGATATTGTGAACATTAACTGAATGGAAGATTCCTTTCTCGTAGGTTTTGGCTTATGCACAAAAGGCAAGAGAAAGTTACAACGAGGAGCTGATTTCTCTAGTTGAAAGAATGGTTGAATACAAAAAACTAAGTTACCAAGAAAGTACGTTGTCCTTAAATGACCCTTATGGTTCTCCCAGTGCAGACAATGCACATATGCATCCTTTTTCTAGGATATCAAGTAGTGTGCTAGATACAGTAGCTGAATCAGCTGCAAATGCAAAGGTATTTCAGGATATGATGTTTTTCCCTCTACTTCATTTCATTATACTTAGTTTTCCATGTTCTAGTACTGTGTTTTGGGGGCTTTTTTATGGATTATTGATTAAATGTTAAGTTGTTGAATGCCTTAACTTTTGTGCAGGTAAGTGTAGTCATGGTACCAAGAATGTATATCATGGAGCATGTGGATTAGAGGCTTCAAATATGATACATGATGTAAAAGCCTTGATAAACTGAAGCTTTAATTTATTTTCTATAGGAGATTTATTTTCTAATACTGACTTTGAAGAAAAAAGCATTAGTTAAAGCCTTAATTAATTTGTATGTGTCTGATAATGGTGAAGATCACTTATGATACACTTGCAAGTGTAGGTAGTAAAGATAACTTGGTCTTGGTCTTTTTTTTTTTTTAATCAACTTGGTCTTAGTCTTGGTTAAGTTTTAGATTGATTATGTATTTTTTTATTAATATTTCGTAATACTTAAATATATTATGTTCATTTTGTTGTGTGCATGTTTAATTCTTTGGTGTGTATACTATTTTAGAGATATTAAATTAGATTTAAAAATTGCTTTTAGGGGTTGTAAATTTAATAATAATATTTTTTTAAAAAAAAAACCTCCTTAGAGACTGAAATAGAGACTGAATTTAACAAAGAACGTCGCAAATTTGGTCGAAAACTTGGTCGCAATGCACCAGAAAATAAATCCAGATTGGTCACGAAATTGGTCTCTAAACGGGTCGCTAAATCAGTCGCCATAGCGTCAACAAAGGCGTCGCAACCATCAGTAGCCATTTCGGTCCCTAGTTTTGGTCGCTGCATTGGTCGCTACCAGCTGTCGCTATATCGGTCGCTGCTTTGGTCGCTACACATCAGCGACCAAGGGTTTTGCCACACCCAAAATGACCGTCGCTAAATCGGTCGCTACGGCCTTTAGAGACCGATTTTTGCGATTTTCGGTCGCTAAATCGGTCTCTAAACACAAGATTTCTAGTAGTGAGTTAACATTCGAATACCCTGACACAATTTGATGTACACTGTTAATCGGATTGAAAGTAAAAGACCGATGCCCTTAGTTTATGACTGAGACGCAGTTAAGTCGTTTGCTTACACTATTAGGACTGTAGAAATTACTATCTTTTATTTTTTTAAAAATAATAAAGTATAAAGGTATTAAAAAAAAAAATTGACAATTTCAAATTGGGGAACATGACTCTGGGTATAGTTAACATTCGAATACCCTGACACAATTTGATGTACACTGTTAATCGGATTGAAAGTAAAAGACCGATGCCCTTAGTTTACGACTGAGACGCAGTTAAGTCGTTTGCTTACACTATTAGGACTGTAGAAATTACTATCTTTTATTTTTTTAAAAATAATAAAGTATAAAGGTATTAAAAAAAAATTGACAATTTCAAATTGTGGAACATGACTCTGGGTATAGTTAACATTCGAATACCCTGACGCAATTTGATGTACACTGTTAATCGGATTGAAAGTAAAAGACCGATGCCCTTAGTTTACGACTGAGACGCAGTTAAGTCGTTTGCTTACACTATTAGGACTGTAGAAATTACTAATTTTTATTTTAAAAAAAAAAAAGTTTAAAGGTAAAAAAAAAATTTGAAAGAAAAAACATAAGAATTCCCTACTGGGATACATTAACACGGGTATAGTTAACTAACGAAAACCCAGGTATAATATCATCTAAACGAAAAAAATTATATATTCAGTTAATACCCAACAAAAATATAACTTAAAAATAAAAATGGAATGATATTAAAAAAATATTTCTATACATGCATTTTTTGCTGTTCCATTCACAAAGAGGTGTTTATTTTAATTAAAAAATAGTTTTCTTTTATTTTTTAAAAACACCAAAAACCAACTCTTTGTGAGTTGGAGGTGAAATAAATGCATGTATGTAAATGCATGTAAGTTTTGTCCTAACAATAAAATGTTAAAACAAAAATAAAAAGTAAATTGTTAAAGCCTTAAACTATCGTGTATCCACTTTGGTTTATACTGCATCACGCAGTAACGTTCCTCCAACGTTCGATGACACGCGTTTTAATCGGACGGTTATCATTTGGAAAGTCAGAGAGTCAATTATCCAATCTCAACCATCAAATATCACACGATGTTGATCCAACGCACTGAAACAGCTCATGGTTACTGCGACCGACGTTTCAAATCACAAATTGAAACAGTCTTCGTCGTTAGACTACCCAGAAACAGGTTTATGTCCTTTCGTTTCTTTAAACCCAAAATTAATTTTCCCCACCAATTTCATCATTACAAACCTTGGTAAACGAAAATTTTCAACCACTCAGCTGTTTCTCTCTTCTACCAAAACAGAAACAAACTTTTCATCTACTTCCACACGCCATTTTTTCCTTCTCACTTCAACTCCATTTCTCAATCATCTGACATCATCAATCAACTGCACTAATGGCGGAACCTGTTGCTCGAGTTCTTCAAAGACCAACGAAGGGTTTTTTTTCGACGGTGCACGTTATAGGAGAGGTAATCTTTGTGGTCTCAATTTTTGATTTTTTCTTTTTTCGTTCATATTATAAAAAACAGAGCACACATTCAAAACAGAGCACATGTTGTGAAAATATTCAAAGTCTATGTGTTAATAAATTTGGTTCATTTGTTGATTTGTTGTTTATATTTTTGTTGCATGGTAACAATATTTAGGTCGAAGGTGAGGTTGAAAAAACTTTTTATGAAGATTTCAAAACTGAATTGGGAAACATTTGGCATCTGTATGATTCAAAAAGAAGAGTTCACTTCATTGTTGAGTTCAACAGTGATGATGATGATCCCAGAGTTACCACTGGTTGGGTGACCATAAGAGATTATTACAGATTTGATGGCCATCATCAAATTTTCTTCAGGTATTTGGGAACAAATCAATTCGAAATCATTCCCACGGAGGAGCCAAATACTCCTGACCTATTCCCAACTTGGCACACTCAATCGCGAGCTCTCCGAAAAGCTGTTACATTCACAATTAATATGGCAGAGGATCCTGAATCTGTTCCCTATTTGGTTGGGATCTCTATCTAATTGTTATACTTTTGTTCATTTAATTGTGATTTTTTGAATTAAACTAATGCTTTTTAAATGTTGTTGTTTTGTTGCAGAAATTGCCACAAGATATGGGGGAGTACTTGTGGAACACGGGTTTGGATGAGATATACATTGTTGGAACCATTAGAGAACAACATAAGTGCGAGTTAACGTATCAAATGGATCCGTTTGAGGTGACGATTTCAAGGGGTTGGAGGGAGGTTGTTGGAATCAATGGATTTAAAGTCGGAGATCGTCTACTCTTCAATACAAGCAACATCTATGAAAACCATATGTTTTATGTTAGGAGCTGTAATTGAATGGTGATGATTTGAAAAAAAAATTAGTATTAGGATTGGGTAGAAGATGTGGGGTTTTTTTGATTAAGTGGAAGTTTGATTATTTTGTGTATATTAGTGGGTACTTTTGATTAAGTGTTTTATTAGTATTTTGAATTTATTTGGTATTTGCAAACATGTAATGACAATTGATAATTTGTTTTTGTTAAACAAATTATCTAACTTTATATTAATATATAATTTCTAATCTTTTTTATGCTAAAGTATATATCATTTTTAATTTTTATGTTATTTTAGTTATTTGATGTTATTTTAGTTATGGACCCAAAATAGTTTAATTCAAGTAGGCCCAACAGCCCATCATAAGGCCAAAAGTTCTTAGTCTATTAAAAAAATTATAAAAAAAAAAAAAAACTGCTAATATCTAAAAATTAACTAATTCTGCAAATGCTAAAGTAAATCTAAAAAATAAAAAAAATTCTTTTTTATATTACGTATAAAATTTTAAAATTAAATAATAACTATTGAAACTATTGAAACTTTAAAAATTCTTTTAACTATTGAAACTTAAAAATTACTAATAACAAAATTTCCAACACATTAATTAATGTACACAACACACAAAGTGATTTTCAACTACATAGAGCACACAAATCTGAGATGCCTATTGGCATTCTAGCCTTTTAAACCTCTACAAACCGTAAACACATTTATTACTCACACACTAATAATCATTGTAAACCTAGACTTAGACAACTCATCCAACTTCCAAAACCTGTCAACAGTATTTACTCCAACTGTCCCATTTGAAAACCTTTCAATTGCAACAAGGCAGCAACCAACTTCATTTTAGTGGAACTTCATTTGCCTTGCTAACTTCATATCCATTCCTAAGCAGCAAACAACACTGTCTCTACCAAAATGAAAAGACCAACTCCACCCAGGGCAAACAGACGCATGAAATATAGATTCCCTGAAACACAAGCAACTAGGGTTAAAATAACATCAAACACTACCACTCAATCTGTAGAAATCAGCAAGCAGTACACTGAGACTCAGAAACATGACTTCAAAACAGACTATATTGACTTATCATCCAGGTAACAACTTGTACAGATCTATTTTATACGTTTGTTTTCCATCATTTTCTGTCTAAGAGGAAGACTAGTTTACACTGCATCACTTTCTTCTGTTAAAATAAAATCAGCCAAAGTATCTTATCAAAATCATTTTCAGTTTCATCGCAAGTTTATAAGCTTATATCACTATTTTTGGGTCTGAATTTATTTTCAAATGACAGAAATAACAAATAATGATGATATGATCAGCACAGAAGGCATGAGAAAAAAAATACAAAAACAGAAATCTTTCTGAGATGTTAATGCAACTCAAAAACCTTGTTTGAAAATAAATGTAAAACCTTTTTGGAAAATGAGGTAGAATATGTGATGAGATGTAAAATTCCAAGTCTGATGGCAACAATTATAACTGGAACATCTATATATCATTATCTTATGTATTTCTGCTCAGCCAGCACAAATATACTTCATGTCATAATTATTAAATTAAATAAGCCAAATCAAATTTTACAACAGTGTTACAGTGTGGTGATATGTAATATGCAACAGAATGGTCACAATCATGTTAAATATCATATTTGGCAAGTAGTTAGCATTGTGGCATAATATGTATTATGTTTTCATAAGTATCTGATATACCTTTTAATTTGTTTTTCTTTGATCTTAAGTATTAATATGAGTTTTTATGATTTATGTACTGCTAATGCTTTGTACATCATATGTTTGTGCAGTAGATACAAAAGTAGCCGAAGACTCGATGACAGCGATGACGACAAAGATTACGAGTCCACTGCTTCAACCCTTAAGGTGGACCGTAAACGTGTGGTTAAAAAAAAGGCAGCAACCACAAAAAAATCAACACCATCAGAGTTTAATATCACCAAGGACACAAAATCAGCTCCACCCAAAATGAAGATTAACCATGATCTAGGGACTGCATTACTTGATGCAAGTCAATATGATAGGATTAGGAGGAATCTCTTCTGCCAGCCAGAACAAGATGATGACCATGACTTTCACATCAACTTCCATCCACCAAATGCGATCGGATACGAGGGTGCTGATGTTCCTTTTTATATTCCAGAAGTAAGTATTAATTAATTTCCCTTTTTATAATTACAACCAATTATACCCTTATATGAATTTTTTTACTTTACAATAGTTTTTCTTTCATACCTATTTAATACTAGTGGATGCCAATGACTTTTCGACCGACTCCAAAAATGAACTTGAATGACATATGTACTTACACAGCTGCATACATTTTTATGCGAGATGATGAGCAGCTACTGGGGTGCGTCTTTTTTACACAAAATGCTAGTATTTTAATTGTTAATTTTATTTTAAGGCATTTCTTTTGATAACAACTAACAGTTCATACCATGTATTATTTGTAGTGATGAGGTTTTGGTTAGGACTACATCAGGTGTATATGGGGATAGAAAAGCACTTAAGTCTCTCATGCCTAGATGCATTAGGCAAAAAAATGATGGTTTGGTATATGCCTACTGAATTTGCGGTGATTATCACTAATCCAACTCCTAAATATACATCCATTAATTTATTAATTATTAATTACTGAATTAAACTATATTTGTTTTTAAGCAATATGCTTTGGAATCCAATCACTCAGCTGATTATGTTAGGGAACTATATCAACCTAACTTTGTGAAACCAAAAACTCCTGTTACCAAGGTTAGTATGGTACTTCACAAAAATATTTGTTAAATATGGTTTGATAATTCTGTTCGTACGACTAAATATTAGTTTATTACAGATTTTTATTCCTATAAATGATCAAGGAAAACACTGGTACCTATTGGTTGTTGACTTACTGCATAGAAAACTTATTTGGTTGGACTCTCTTCCTGCTGAAGAAAGATATCACGCGAGACGTCATTCCATATTGAAACTGGTTTGAACAACAAACTTATTTTTTCTTTATGGATACCTACTTTGTTTTACTTTCATACTTCATATGGTTTTTATTATATTATTTAATTACTTTCAAACTAATGTGGCAGACCATATTTCTCGAGCAAATTCTACTTCATGATTCTATTGGTATTCTCAGCCCTACTTTCCATGACAATTTAATCACCAACTTCTGCATTGTTCAGCCTAGGTGCCTCCCAACACAGCGGCACGGATCGTACGTCTCCTAAATCCTTACTATATTTTATATTTATTGAACTTTACCTATGACTCTCACACTCATTTAATGCTTTTAAACTATTGAACATAGGAACGACTGTGGAGTGTGGGTGGCAAAATGGATGATTGAGTGTCCATTGAAGAATGACTATGAAAACGTTACTGTAAGTTGAACTAACAATCATTATCTTTCTTTTACCTTTACATTCTAACTATATTTCTAACTTAAATAACTGTTTATAATTATGTTCAGGTTGTTACGGCCACAAGGATGAAACTAGCTCTTTATATATGCCAATCAAAGAATAATGTGTTGTTGGATGATCTCGTGTCAAAGGCTGCGAAGAATTAGGATGTTCAGAACAAGAAAAGGAAGGCGTTGGTTAAAGTTTGACACTATGTGTTCTATGTTGGTTAACGCAACAAACTTTGGGGCATTATGTTTGTTTTTATTTATATTTTGAATCTTTCACCAACTTCTATGGCTCCGTTTGGCCCGGCTTTTTTTAGCTTTAAATTCTCTTTTTAATCAAAAGTTAGGCCAAACACATTTTTAACAAAGTTCTTAACCGTAAAAAACAGATTTTTTTTCAATGTGCAAAATTGGATTAAATGAGCTTCTAGAAAAAGAGGTTGAAAAAAAAATCCGGAGCTTTTTTTGTAATGATCCCGCTTCGAATCCCACTTAAGGCTCTTTTTATTATTTTATTTTTTCATTTTTTAGGTTGTTTTCATTTAAATATTATTAGTTGTTATTATCTTTTTTAAAAGTTTTTATTTTTGGTACAAATCTTTTTTAAAAAAAAAATTTTACTAAACAAATTTTAGATTAAAGATAACTTTGAAGTTAAAAAAAACATTAATTACCAAACAACTTTTGCTCTGTTTTTAAAAGTTCTTATTTTCACTTTTAGTTTTCAATCAGCTTCTAAGAGCTAAAAAAGCTGGGCCAAACGGACCCTATGTTTGGGTTGTATTTTGGATCTTTCACCAACTTATCTGTTTTGGTTTTATTTTGGATCTTTCACCAACTTCTATGTTTGAGTTTGGATTAATTAACATTACTTTGGTTTACTTTGGTTGTGTTCTATGTTTTTGGATTAATTATTGCTACATTATGGTTACACACACACCAACACACATAACATTTTTGACACATTACAAGTACATTACTACTTTACAAAAGAATTCAAAGCTAAAAAGTATATGTTAGACACATACACACATACATTACATTTTTGAATTTTCTATTACACATACCTCATTTGTCTGGCATTTAAATAACTTTAGCATTCACATAGTCTCCACTTTTTGAATCCATCTCTAAATCACCATGCTGTAAACTCCATTAAACTGTTTGAAATTAAAATGAAACTTATGTTAATCTCTAACAACACAGGTCAACATTAAGCAATCAATTACAATTTTACAATTAATTCATTTGGTATTTTCATATAACACAAGTCAAACTTCTCAAACATGTTAATCTCTACCAACACTTTATATGTATTCATTTGTTAACAGCATGCATGTAAAAATTTTGCATAAGTCTACACAGCTTTGTATAACTCAAATTATAAGTCAATTTTCCCATTACATATAAATCTTTTTGACAACTTTGTGTAATCAACATTCAACTAAATACTTTACATTATTCAACTCAATTATACAACATTATATAACCTATGATCCTATGAAAGTCACAGTAGTTTAGCATATCTAAAATTTACAGGCAACAATAATTCCTATGATACATGCAAGTATTTCCTACGAAACCTAGACAATTAAATTGGCTACTCAAAACCACCCATTATACGTGATTCATTTACACATTCAACCCCTTCTGTGAAGTGGCTGTTTTGGACTTCAAAATTGTCAATTTTTAGCTCCTCTGTTTCCTTTATGTAGAAAGATCACAGTTGACCTGTTGCTATCCTTGCTATCCATAACTTAACTGCAGTATATTTCAAATTTCAAGTATAATTACTCAGATAATTCACAATAGCAAGCAAATTAAATTTAAATTATATCACAATCTAATTTCACAATTCAATTTATACGCATACAAATTATTAACAAAGTATTAACACATTGTCACCACAGAAATTCCCAATTCAATTCAATTTCACTACACATTTAATTTTCATTAATCTATTGAATCTAATTTCACTACATTCAAAATCAGATTTTGAGAATTTGAAACACAAAAACCCTTATTCCCAATTCAATTTTAAATACAACCCTAATCCCCAATTTTATTGTTTCGTTTCTGGTAACAATTCAAATAAACTTCAATTTAAAATACAAACCCAATTCCAAATCTATCATTTTCTGGCTAAGAATAAAAAACCCAATTCAATAATTATTGTCAAATTAAAATTACCTGTGAAAGGATTCCACGACGTTGAACTATTGCTTCGAACCATAGAACGACGAACGACGAACGACCAACATCGAAATATTTGCAAACGAGTCGACAAACACCACATATGAATACGATGGAGGAGATTGAAGAACATTTAGGGTTTTCAATTGGAAAATAAGAATACAATGGCGAAGGGAAGAGTTACAGTACCATCGAAGGAAAACGATTAAAACAAATAGGAATACGATGGAGGAGATGGAGATGGAAGAGAATACGATGGAGGAGATGGAGGACATGGAAGAGGATGAAGAACAATTTTGGGATTTAGGGTTTTCAATTGAAAATTACATTTTGTCAAATAAAATACTTTGTAAATTATTATCTAATCTAATTATATAATATATTATCAAATTTAATTGACAAATAAAACTTTTTTTATTTGTAAATTTGAAAAATAATATCAATTATATGGGGGACTGAAGTGTAATAACTAAAACTTTCATTAAAAGGAACTACCATACTCCATACCATAGACAATCATTAAACTCTAATGCTGATGTGGAATCATCTAGATTTCTATTGGGCCATGTAGTAACTTCACCAAAGAAGTCATTTTCATGCCTTCACGCTAGAAGCTCCCGAAAAAGATATGTGGGGTGGGGAGAGAATCATTTGCCAATTTGAGAGTGAAAACGTAAATAAAATCTCTTTATCCATTAGGAGTAGAAGTTATAGTTAGAATTAGTAGGTCTTTTTATGCTTTGGTACTCAACCAAAAAGTATGTATCATCAAATGCATCATTCCTTTACGGTGGTTAGTGAAGGAAAACGTAACTGTTTATCAAAGATAAAACGCATCGGATTTTAAAATTTTATTTTCCTTCAATGGATCCATGTGAAAGATCATGGTCAAGAATATATTGTTACCTTGAAGAACTGATGCTTTCTTTCGCGAACAAGGAGCTTTCGATCACGAACAGAAACTGCTTACGATCACGAACACGAACTGCCTTTCGATCACGAACAAGAAACACCGTATGATCACGAACAAGAACCTTCAATCGATCACGAGCACCACAATTGCAGCGCCTCCACTTAGTCCACACGAACAGGAACCTTCAACCTTCGGTGCTAGCCGTTCTTGGATGAAGAATGAGGGAACTTGAGCGGATTAGGGTTTAGAGAAATTCACAATTTCTCAAATACGAATTAGGGTTTAGAGAAATTCAGAATTTCTCCAGAAGTGTGAGAGACTGAACTTCATAAGGCTCTATTTATAGAGTTTCTTATGTGAGTTTCAGTTCACACGAATTTGGACTTCTTAAGCCCAATATTCGTTTTTCACTAATTGCACCCCCGCAATAAGTCTTACTTATTTTTCCCGTTTTAACTGTCCTTATGTGTGTGACCCTGTAGGTTCTTATAACGTTGGCAATAATATTTATCTTAATATTATAAACAGTGAGCGGTATCTAGCAACACATCACTGTTACCCAAGTTATAAGAATGTCATGTGATCTGACTAACCTTTCTGTGATAAACATCTTGTGCATAATTACCCTTTTGTCCTCATGTCTATATTGAACACAAGGCATAGTATGTCATCCTTGTCTAGTTCAATATTGGGCCCATAGACATATCTCCCGTTATGTAGGAGGGACAAATCTCATCTAGGTCACTCATGTCCCTCAGCATGATTCGTGGGATACCCATCAACCAACTTTATAGTTATCCAGTTACGGATAACGTTTGAATGGCAACAAGGTATTACACTCCTACATCTATGGTACACAGTGGTTTCAGGTCGAAGGATGGAATGCACCTTTTATCACTATGAGAATAACTTATGACATTTCATAACATTCTATGTAGTATTCTCATGGTGGGTCAATCCGATATAAAGTTACCCTTAACATTTATATCTATGTGAAGACTTGATAACTCATTATCTATGATCAGTGAGACGTGATCATCAGTCTACCAACATAATAGTCTCTATGCTTTAATGTTATCCCATTTCATATTAAAGCTTGACTACGGATACTTTAAGAATAGTGTTCTTAAGCTAATGTAATCTCACGATTAAGTCTCACTTAATGTTTCATTACATGAACAATCTATTCTAGGGACTTTATTATTTTGGAAAACAAACATAATAAAGAAATGCCTTATTATATATATTTAATATATATAAATCATGTCACAATACAAAAGCAAATGCTATCAAATAGATTGGCTTTTAGGGCTTACTCCAACAATCTCCCACTAGCACTAAAGCCAATCAAATGTTCATCTAACATTTATCGGTTAGCATGAGCATCGAGCAACTTCTTAGCAAGATGCTACATTAGTGGATAAGGAACTATTTCCTATGTTGGTATGTTACATATCTTTTCAAAGTTACTCTTTCGATCTCTATCGAAATAGAAAGGTGTCTATATATATATGAATCGTTGGTTAGATATATTCCTTTGTTTGCAAGATTAAATCATTATCATCACTAATGTGATTAATGAAATCTGCAACGATGGAAACATAGTTTTAGCTCAATCCTGAACTAAACGATCCAAATAAAATACTTGACCTTTGTAATAGAAATAGACACTTTCTGAAGCTTATTAGCTTACAGTGTTTATATCTGACATAAATATGAATTTCAATACAATGTATCGGATTGGAAACTAACATCATTATAACTTATTTACAATGATCTTTTCCATACCTACCTATTTCAAAAGATAGTCCTTAGTTCCTTTAAGGTACTTAGGGATATTCTTGAAGTTCAGTTAGTGTCAAACACTAGATTCAATTTTGGTACTTACTGATTATGCTATAAGCATATGGTGTATTTGGTGTTGTACATATTATATGGTGTACATGACTGATCCATTTGCCAAAGCATGTGGATCCTTTTCATGTATCTCTTTCTCATCCAATGAGACGTGACATTGTCCTTTGAACAAATAAAATCATTTGTTGCGTCAACAATATATCTCTATAGATTATGATTCCTAACTCTTTAGGAAGTCTCGCCTAAGTATTTCATCAAGAGATATTTCCTTAATCATGTCTTACATGTATAAGGAAAATGTTTTGATGATTAATATGTCATCCACACATGATACTAGATTAAGATAATTACTCCCACTAACCTCCTTGTGTGCACAAGAATTATATTTGTCCTTTATTAATTCGTTTTCATAAAACTTCATAAATAAGAACAAATAATTCAACTTTTGAGAACTTGATCTAATCAAAATTAGATTGCTACAATTTGTATACCTTTCAAGCATCCTTTGGATTGAGAAAACCCTATGTATATGTCTAACACATATATATGAGGTCATTCCAATTAAGGAATGCAACTTTGTCATCCATCTGCCAGAACATGTAGTATAACAATTGTAACTAGACTACGATCATGGTTTCATCATAATTTGCATTTTGATTTTGCGTGAAACCTTTAATAATTAATTACATCTTAAATGTAGTCTCCATATCATCCATGTCAGTCTTCTATAAGAAGACTCACTTTTATCGTCTGAGTCTTACTCAACTTAATAACATAACCATTATCACATAAGGTCTGTGTACATGGATTCTATATAAGATTTTATGGCATTTAGCCACTTCTCAGAATTTAGGTCATTTACGACCTTTTAAACAAGTTAAATATTCATCTTCAATGAAAACCATATCACCTTGTTAAGTCATGATAAAATCATACTTCCCAGCCTTGTGATATGTTAGACTTGTCTAGCCTCATGTGCAACTCAAACGGTTGATCCTACAACAACCTTGAGGAACCAGTTTGTGTTCCCTTTTAAAATATTAATGTTGTGGTACTTGAATCATTCAAGTTCTATATCACTCCCACGGACTCTTTTAAGAGACACATTCCCACTCGAGGAATGCTTCAGTCTAGCAACAAAACAACTTTTGTCCTGAAGAGTGATGTAGGACTAGTATCCCTTAGTTTCCTTAGGATACTTCCACATTCATCCAATTTGGAATTAAATTTATCTGATAAATTTTCAATCCAAACTATCATAAAGGCAAACTAGGTACTTTACCTTCATATCAAATATGATGTCTTTATGATTACTTTTAAAAGGCAGAGCTAGTTGTGGGTGAAGAATAACTATAAGTAGAGAAATTACAACAAAGAGTCAACGACATATAATTAAACTATCTTAAATCAAATCATGTCAAACATGATGCGATAAAATAGTTATTATATTCCTTAACTAAGTATTTACCATTATGACTTGTTCATATGACTTTAATACTTTTGTAAGTTATTTTGTTTTACTTCATTATTGAACTCTTTGACAAATTCAAAGATTTCTAATTTGTGTCACACACATACATCTACATTTACTGATATTTATCAGTAATGTAAATGAAGTAAATAAACAAAATATATCAAAAAGTTTGGTGGTTAATATACATCTCGTATGTATATACAAGGTCCAAATTTTATTTGGTCCTTATTACAATCTTTTATAGACAATCTTATCAAGATCATGAAACTTAAGTTCGTTACTTGATTTGGTCTATTGAGAGATATATCATTTTTCATACTTTGTAATCCCTTTTGAAAATAAAAAACTTGTTTGAGATTTAAGGCTTAATTGGTCTACAGGTCCCTTAAAGACATTTTAGGTTTCACATTGGTCTCTTAAAGAAAAAAATGTCCGAATTGGTCCCTATTGATATCTCCGTTACCCATAATGGTCCTTTCCGTCTAATTTTTTGAAAAAACCGTTAAGTTGTGACAGGTGGCTGACTTAGGTGGCAAAAGAGTGTTTTTTCCCATTAAAAAAATAAAAAAAAATAACAAAGGAAAGGAAAGGAAAAAATGCAGATCATCATCTTCATATTTTCTTCACCTTCTTCACTACACAAAGGTTCATCAAAACCAGAAAACACATCTCAACCAAAAAAAATTAAAATCCAAAAAACATAAATTAAAATACTTTAAACCCATCAAACCCAAAAATTAAAATTTGAAAAAAAAAAAACATAACTTGTATATGTATATTATACTTTTTACAGAAAGTTGGTACCCAAAACTTAGCAAATTTGGAAGCTTCCAAGAGCCATAAAAGGTAAAAATAGAACAACCATCATCAGAAATATAACAAGCTAGCTTATTGTATTCACTGTGATGATTGGTGGTTCAAGAACAGGATCTGTTGTTGTCACAAACAAATCCACACGTGGAAGCTCCCAAAGATTGTGTTCTCCTTCGTGAATACTTCAAGTGCCTCCACCATTCCAAAGAGTTCCAACGAAGAAATTGGATTTACAAGGAGGAGCATCGCTGGGATTGTTATTTAATTTGTTCTAGATTTGTTAGGTTTTTTAGATTTGATATTTAAGATCTGAACTTTATTTTTGTGATTTTTGTTTACAGATCTGAGTGGTTTTGTTTTTTTTATTTGACTATATTGTTGTAAATAAGGATTTAAGAAAATGATGATGAATATGTTGTTTGAAGATCTGCATTTTTCTTCTGAGTTTTGTTTGAAGATATGCATTTTTAGACGAATTTATGAAAATGATGATGAAGAAGTGGAGGGAAGAAGATGAAGATCTACATTTTTTTTCTTTCCTTTTTTTTGTTTGTTTTGGAAAATGCCTCTTTTGCCACCTGTTATAACTTCACGTTTTTTTGTAAAAATTGGACGGAAAGGATCAAAATGACTAACGGAGATGTCTTTAAGGGATCAATTCGGATCTTTTTTTCTTTAAGGGACCATTATGAAACTTTAAATGTCTTTAAAGGACCATGAGACTAATTAAGCCGAGATTTAATGATCACATCATTTCCTTTTAAAATTACAAGTATGAAATATTCTATATCTAGACATTCAACTTGATTTGATACTTTTGATAAGCATCCTTCTCGAATCTAGTCATAGTAGGTTGCTAGAGAGTATAGTTCAAGAACTCATAGTTTTTCTCGCATTTGAGAACAATTCTCAATTGTGTACCAATTCAGAAACACTTTTCTGAAATTTCTTGTCCTTCATAAGGACAATATAATTTGTATTGTATTCCAAAATTCTAATTACAGAGATATGTAAAACTTTGTATTATGATTAAATCATTTTAATACGGACTTTTATTAAAATGCTCCCACTATTTTATTCAAACCAAATGACCTTCAAGCATATGATTCGGAAAATCCCGTTGGAAGATTTTCTAGTGAGAATGAGATCCATATTTCACTTTGTTTTAAGTCAGCGTTGGACTGATTACACAAAACTTAGTTTATTTAGGTAGGAAACTCCTTTCCAATTGTATCTCATACAACTCTCATATCTTTTCCGTTGGGTAAATAACACTTATTTTATTTTTAATCCATCATATGGAATAACCCAACGCTTGCTTCTAATATCATATAATCATATTATATTTATTTAGTTAAGTTAACCCAAAGAATAGCCCTTGGATAAACTGGTTATCTCACCGCAACTTATCAATATAGACAATGCACTTTACGTTGGCAAAACCTACATTAATCGATATTGATCTTGAAGGGTGCTATTCTTTGGAAAGCATAAAACTTAATATATTATTTGAAGGATTTTTAATTAGTTTGATCTCACCTCACCACGGCTTATATATCATATATATTTGCACTCCAATCATTCAAGCATGCATAACAATTAAACAAAATAAAAGTGACATGATTATGGCCCCTAACGCTGTGATTCTCTCAAGCTAATGAGAGAATCTAAACTAGTCCTAGAAACGACATTGCTTCTCCAAGCTATACCTCCAGGGTTGTTCAAGCGTCAGGATTCTTCTTACTTCCTTGTATTCTAATTACATTACACATAAGAGAAACTCGTTTTACATACGAGGGAGTGGATGAGAGGAGAATGTACATATAGAATTTGAGAGAGAGAGGCACGACACGCAGGCCGTATTTCAAAAACCCAATAAATAGAATTATAAGACTAAGACCATAATCACTCACAACAAAATAATAATAAACACACTTTTATCATTATTATTAAAATTAAAGTCTCATAATTAAATAAATTAAATTAAAATCCGGCGATTGATCACACTACGCAAAGTTAGCAATTAAATTTGATTCAAACCTTTAATTCACAATTAAATCTTTCGAATCAAAATTTGCTAAAATAAATAATATTATTTTAAAGTTGAATCAAATCTGTGCTCTGATTCTTCGTTCAATACGATAATCGAATTCGTTAAACTTCACCAGATACGGTTTCAAAGCTTATACTTCACCAGATACGGTTCCGAAGTTTATGCTTCACCAGATACGGTTCCGAAGTTTCAAACATCAATTATCAAATATGAACAAGTATCATTCAACTCAATTATTGTACGATCAAAATCAGTATATCATATATACCAATATCACATAGGGTTTATGTGCATATGTGATCGAGTAACATGTTTCTCTTGTTAAGATAATCAATACGTTGATGCTTCACCAGAAACGGTTCCGAAACATCAAACCAATCGATAACCATAAACAGAAACATGGTTTGACCAATTTTAATTTCTTTATTATTTAATTGATTCCAATATGTTTAAACATTTTAAACATAAACAAATTAAACAGAAACAGTTTCTGATGTGTTTAAACGATTTAAACAGAGACATTAACATGTTTAAACAATTTAAACAGACACGCGATTAAACAATTAAACAGAATCACGATTTAAACAATTAAACAGAATCACGATTTAAACAACCTTTGCTTTAAACAGAAACGCGATTAAAATGTTTAAACAGAATAGCGATTTTAAACAATGTTTAAACAATTTAAACAGAAACGTGATTAAACAAAACAATCTGATTCAAGGTTTCGTAATGAACGGTTCATTAACGAAACCCTAATTGTATCAACGTTTGACACAATTTTGAAACCCTAACCGATTCTGTTTCCATAATAATACAACACTTGTATTTTTATGAATCCTAATACAACAATCATTCATCAAAACCTTTCAAGATTGTTGTTCATTATAGATGATTGACTCATGAATGCTTCACCAGTATCGGATTCCGAAGCACATGCTCACAATCACCCATTATTCACGCCAATCACAAAATATTCTGATGAACAATATAATCGGTATATCACATATACCAACGTCGTATTAGAATTATATATCACATATATAAATTAAGATTAATCAATCACATCTTATTAATTCTTGTTCTTATTATTATTAATATAGATTCACAATCATATCATATTAATAAACGGTAACAAACATCAAAACCGATCCATGGTTTCACAAGTGGCTCTGATACCACTGAAGGAAAACGTAACTGTTTATCAAAGATAAAACGCGGCGGATTTTAAAATTTTATTTTCCTTCAATGGATCCATGTGAAAGATCATGGTCAAGAATATATTGTTACCTTGAAGAACTGATGCTTTCTTTCGCGAACAAGGAGCTTTCGATCACGAACAGAAACTGCTTACGATCACGAACACGAACTGCCTTTCGATCACGAACAAGAAACACCGTATGATCACGAACAAGAACCTTCAATCGATCACGAGCACCACAATTGCAGCGCCTCCACTTAGTCCACACGAACAGGAACCTTCAACCTTCGGTGCTAGCCGTTCTTGGATGAAGAATGAGGGAACTTGAGCGGATTAGGGTTTAGAGAAATTCACAATTTCTCAAATACGAATTAGGGTTTAGAGAAATTCAGAATTTCTCCAAAAGTGTGAGAGACTGAACTTCATAAGGCTCTATTTATAGAGTTTCTTATGTGAGCTTCAGTTCACACGAATTTGGACTTCTTGAGCCCAATATTCGTTTTTCACTAATTGCACCCCCGCAATAAGTCTTACTTATTTTTCCCGTTTTAACTGTCCTTATGTGTGTGACCATGTAGGTTCTTATAACGTTGGCAATAATATTTATCTAAATATTATAAACAGTGAGTGGTATCTAGCAACACATCACTGTTACCCAAGTTATAAGAATGTCATGTGATCTGACTAACCTTTCTGTGATAAACATCTTGTGCATAATTACCCTTTTGTCCTCATGTCTATATTGAACACAAGGCATAGTATGTCATCCTTGTCTAGTTCAATATTGGGCCCATAGACATATCTCCCGTTATGTAGGAGGGACAAATCTCATCTAGGTCACTCATGTCCCTCAGCATGATTCGTGGGATACCCATCAACCAACTTTATAGTTATCCAGTTACGGATAACGTTTGAATGGCAACAAGGTATTACACTCCTACATCTAGGGTACACAGTGGTTTCAGGTCGAAGGATGGAATGCACCTTTTATCACTATGAGAATAACTTATGACATTTCATAACATTCTATGTAGTATTCTCATGGTGGGTCAATCCGATATAAAGTTACCCTTAACATTTATATCTATGTGAAGACTTGATAACTCATTATCTATGATCAGTGAGACGTGATCATCAGTCTACCAACATAATAGTCTCTATGCTTTAATGTTATCCCATTTCATATTAAAGCTTGACTACGGATACTTTAAGAATAGTGTTCTTAAGTTAATGTAATCTCACGATTAAGTCTCACTTAATGTTTCATTACATGAACAATCTATTCTAGGGACTTTATTATTTTGGAAAACAAACATAATAAAGAAATGCCTTATTATATATATTTAATATATATAAATCATGTCACAATACAAAAGCAAATGCTATCAAAAAGATTGGCATTTAGGGCTTACTCCAACAGTTAGAAGTGAATTGTGAAGTTCTTATCTGAATTTTTCATATATACAGATTCATAAATTCAAGTACAGAATAGTTGTGTCCTTGTACATTTCACTATCCTAATGAATAAATATGGAAGTGTTTAAAGCAATCCTAAAAACATTATGCAAAACACCAAAATATTTTTTTTACATATATATGGAGCATGTAAAAATTTGGAATATTGCTGATCAAAGTGATTACAATTCTTAAAGAAATTTTTTAACCGGTGATTGGAATATTCTTCTTAATTTAAATTCTTAGTTATCCTTATACCTAAACTGGATGATGCTAATAAGGTCATTTAAAATATATTACATTTAATTTTATAAAAAAAAAAAACAGAAACTATGAATTTAAAAAAAGTAAATCATGGACTGTGAAAGAGGACAAAATTAAATTCTTTATAAATTATTTCTATCAAATTGACCTTATAATTAATTAAGATATATGACGCATCCTCTATTTTTAATAGCACCAAAAATGATGTGTTTATTTTGATGAAACTCAAACTAACTAAATAGCACAACATTGTTGGAAGGCATCTAATATCATTCTCTTTTAGCATTTGACAACCTTGTACACAATTCAATAAACTCATCATCTGTACCTATCATGCTAACCCTAACATACTTTGCATCGACCCCAAATCTCTCCCCTCCTCTTGTACGAATCTTCAATTTTTCCAAATATCTTTCACTATCTTCTATGCCCTCCACGCACTTCAACCAAGCAAAAGCTGTATAGGAATTTTAAAACAGATTAGTGGGAAAAAAAAATGCAACAAAAAATTCTAATAACCAGTGAAAATTTGAAATTTGAAACACATTCAGGTGGTTAATACTGATATGACACTAAAACAAGTAACACATTCAACTAATTCATTTTCTTATTTATTATTGGTGCCATGTGTTTGAATCTAGTATTTGTGTTTGTGTTAGTACTTAATAGGAGAAAATATATTACCTGGGTATTGCTCAGATAAGTTCTTGTTGAAGTGACAATAAGAAGTTGGGTACTTGGTCAAGGTAAAAATTTTGCTTAGCTCAATAGCTCCATTAAATTTCTCCCACCTTTCTTTCATGAGTCTTTTGCAATAATCGAAAAATAGGTGATCAGATTCAATGGACTTTAAATATTGGTAACCATCACAAATCACTCCAATTATCTTAGCAGCTCGAATTTGGGATTCTTTTGACACGCCAATGGAATTTAAGTGTATGAATCTTATCATCTTCTTAGCAACTTCAATATCCTTTACAATTGCCCACCTACGTAACAAAATAAAATAAAACATTGATAAACAATTTAACATATATAAAAATAAATTATATACAAATGTGATGAGTTTTATATGACTTGTTTTGAAGTTGAATTGGGCAAGTAGCCTCATGAAAAAAATCTAATAGTATATTACTATTAGTCGAACGAATCTTGGATAGACTCTAATGATATATTAAAATTAGGGATGAGTTAGACTTATACAGCCGGCTTGACAAAAAAGTAGCACATTATATATATATTCGTCAAAAGTTAAGGAAGTAAAAAATAAAACATATAAGGCTCCGTTTGGCCCGGCTTATTTTCTACTTTTCTACTTGTTTTTAAAAAAATTAAGGAAGTAAAAAATTGTTTTTGACCCTATTTCTACGTAAAATATATAGAGAAATAAAGTAAAGAAGTCAAAAGCAAGGAGAAATAAGGTCAAACATAATTTTTTACTGATCTACTTCATTAAAAGTGAAATAGAAAAGTAGAAAATAAGCCGGGCCAAACGGGACCTAACAACAAGTATAACATAGAATATGGTTGATATGGTAGACTCACCCAATACGCGAACCGGCATGACCGGTGCACTTGGAAAATGTGAAGAGCATAACATCATGGTCAACCTCATAAGTAATGGGAGTGTATTGCGGCCAATAATAAGCCAAGTCATAAATAACTTTCCCTTTAGCTCCAGAGTTCACCACTGGTACACGAAGAGTCCCATCAGGGTTGTTTGGGGAGGTCACAACCTCTATGTAAGGTTCATCTTTATCATACAAAATAGCATCACCAGTCCATTGAAATAACCTTGATTGCAAGATATCAGTCGCGTCTTTGTATTCCTGCAAACACGGACACATTCTTACTTAATATTTCAATTAAAAGTTGTGATTCATATGTAGAATTAGATCAAGTCATTTCGAGCGTAATTGTTTAAATTAAAAAAAGATATAATTTAAATATTTGTTATTCATAAAAAAAAAAAATCATCAGACCAAAACTACGTATCTTTTGTATTTTCAAAGGACTAAATGTGAAAACTAGAATTTGTAGAAACAAGTATCAAATAGACAAACTCATGTTACTCATTTGCATATATAATCTACAACAACATATTTCTACGTAAAATGTGTATTTTGCATTTTCTAATGAACCTATAAAGTAATTTTTTCTTGTAATGTATCTGGTAAAAAATTTAAACTAAATACATCAGTATATGTTGATTAATCTTTTTCTTGTATTTCAAACCAAATAATTGAAATCAATAAATAAGTCAAAATATTATGCCAATACTTTTAGTATAAATGATGTCATAATTAATACCAATATTTTTTAGTTTTGATTTATAATGATATTAGAATTTTAATCTTTTTAGAATAGATGATGTCTTAATTAATATTAATTTTTTATTCTAATTTATAGTGACATATTAAAATTTTAAAACATATTTATTTAAAAAAACTATAGCAATGTCGGTCTAAAAATTTCAAAATCCATAATACTATACCGCAAAAATTATAACTAGAAAACACTATGTGTTACTATAAAATAAATTATAGTAATTGAAATAAATAAATAAAAATTGTGTAAATAAATTTTACACATCTACAATAATTGAAACTAAAGAAAAATTACCGAATAATAAGGAGCAGCAGCAACAACATTGATGGGACGATCAGAGGGTTCTGAAGAAGAGAGTGCATATAAAAAAGCTTGGTAGAGTTGAGATGAACCCGTCCCTAACACTAAGAACTTATCTTTTGTGACAGCATTACCAACCACATTGTGGAGCCTCAAAATTGCATCTCTCATTTGTGGCACCATATACCAACATAAGTTGTTAGTATCACCAAAGTAACTCATCCATTCGTGTCCTTTGATCTCTACGGTACATTCTCCCCTCACATTCTCCCAATATGGTTCGAATGCCACTGGATCACCCCTGTCAAATTTCTCTCATTAAATCAACTTGTATCTAAAAATCATATTCATAATAATAATAATAATAATAATAATTGGCATAGAAAAATAATATGACTAGTTAAAGCAGGTGGAAAGAAAATTAATTTACTTCTCAACATTGACAAAGGAATTAGGCGAGAAAGTAGAGAGAGACATTGTTGTGTCATTGGAATATGACAAAGGAGATGAACCATTAATAGCAGAGACCACCATACTTTAATTAATATATTAATAATATGCTCTCTGTTTTGTAGATGACGATAGGTGTCTCACTATCAGTATCACTCTTGATTGATTTTTGTTTTATTTAGTTGTTGTGTGCATTCACATATATATTATATATAGTGAGAGAGATATTTTATGTTAAAGAGATGAGTAAATCATGACCGCTGGATCAAACCATAAATGTTAAAATTATAATAGTTAATTTTTTTAAGTGAATACAAAAATGAACTTCTATTTCAAAAAAAATAATATCCTGTAAAAAAATCTTCTTTATTTTTGTTTTGACTAATAATATCTTCTTGATTTGTCTCATTAATTCATTCTTTCCCCTTTTAATATAATGTGAAACTATTTTGGTTTTTTACGTATTTGACCATTGTGATGGTTCACCAAAAAAAATTGACCATTGTAGTTCTTATCATATTTGATCATTGTAATGGTTCATGAAAAATATTTGACCATTGCGATGACAAGAATCAACATGCTGACATCTAAGCTTAAAAAGAATATTGACGTCTAAATACATTGGATTTGTATAGTGTTATTCGACAAAAAAAAATGAATAAAATTGATAAAATACAAATTACATTATTGGAGAAGATTACTATATATGTTAACAAAATCCATCGTATATGATTAGGAACATCCACACTAATGTATCACAGAAAAAGTTTTTTTTTGAACAAGTCAAAATGAGACATCTATATATATGAACAGAGCCACAAATTTCCTCAGCACAAGATGTACTGATAGAAACTGTGGAAAATTACAAAAGTGTCAATAACTTAATCCATTGTATATGATTAGGAACATCCACACTAATGCATCACAGAAAAAGTTTTCCTAAATAACTTAATATAAGTAATTTTACTCAATTATGTAAAATTAATTAAGTCGTGCTCATTTAGAAGTATTTTTTTTTATATTATGTTAGAAATAATATAAAACCATTGATATGGCTCTATCCTAATAGCTTAAGCTTTTGGGATAATCGGTTAATTGACATCAATGGTTTTTTATATTATGTTAGGATAGAGTCATATCAATGATTTTATATTATTTCTAACATATTAATTTTTTAACATGTCACACACATTCATTGTATAGAATTTACAAATACATTTTTTTTTTTTTAACTGGTTAAACACATCCATTGTATGTATTTTATAAATACATTTTTAAAGGTTTTTTTCTTAATTCATTAGTCTAGTTAGACTCACACATTATAAATATCTAGAAATGAAAAATGTAGATTTTCCGATAACGTCTCTAGTTGTAGCTACCAACTAGACTATCGATATGGAACAAACAAATGTTTTTATATATGAATTAATCAATTATGATCTTATGCACATGTTTCTTAATTTGAGATATTGTTATTATATCTAAAAAAATTAATATGTTAATATTTTTTTTTGAAGCAAAAAAATCTAATGCATTTCATTAACTAATAAATGTTTGATACATAAGGGAATAATTTCAAATCTATGGAAGCTATCAAGAGTGTGAGCAACCGAATTCGCTTGCCTCCTAACAAACTTAATCTCAAAGTTTGGAAAAGACAACATAAAACTAACAATATCATGAACAATTGAAAGAAACTCATAATTGCCTCTACGCTTCATGTGAATGGCATCAATTAACACCTTCGAATCACTTTCAAATTGAACTCGATCAAATCTTCTATTTCTAGCTTCTTTCATGGCTACAAATAAGGCTTGTGCTTCTCCCTCTACAGTTGACATCACAGTCTGCTGTCATTGTGTCATACCAGTCATGAACTGACCATTACTATCACGAAAATACAATTCCATCGAGGTCTTCCCGGAGCCAGTAACGAAAGCAACATCAACATTGCATTTTACCCAACCTGAATCTGGTTTTTCCCACGTAACAAGCCAGATTTTGTTGCCATACTCACACTATTACGCCGTAGATTATGAACTGAGTACCAATCATTCTAAGCATCAAATACATGTCTACCGATTTGACTTGGCGTCTGGATATTGTTATTCCAAAATTTATCATTACAATTGTGTCAAATGCACCGGAGTAACATAGCCAATCTTCCAACTGTATCGCTATTCTCACTGCTGCACGTAGCGAAAATCCGATCCATAGCAGTAGTTTGCTGGTACGCATTGTTATGTAAGACCAAAGAAAGACCAGCTGCACACCAACTGTCACGAGCTACTGTACAATTAAAGAACACGTGAAGCTCATCCTGAACCACCTCATCACACACAGGACAGTGGAGAGTACATTTCACTCGTCTTTGTACCAAACTATAACGAGTCGGGATACATCCTCTACATAAACGCCAAAGTAAATGAATAACACTCATTTCTTTCCTCTTCACAACCACTTAATTTTTTTTTCTTTTAAAATTTTAAAATTACAAACCTTTATAACTAGTGAAGAGTATGCATTGTATGCATTGTATGCTTTTATAAAATTTTAAACGGGTGATATTTACGTAATTACTACTTAATTAATTTTATACATTTTTCTTAATTTAAAATATTACAATATTTTTATGTATAAATAATTATGTATGTCAATATTGTTTTCTTTTAACATCTAACAATTAATTTTTTTAAATTGGTCAAAAATATTAGTTTATGATTTTTTACATTTTTATACGGAAGAATTTTATTTATAATATTTATAAGAATTTAGTAAAAGATTGCACTGGTGATTGGCGCTGAACTTGGTAGGGAGGACCGCGGTTCGATCCCCCGCAACTGCGATGGGAGGGGGCTGAAACCACTTGATACCAGAACTGACCCCCGAACCAGATTAAACTGGTGGTAAATACCAAAAAAAAAATTAAAAATGAAGTTTGAAATCTAACAGTTTATCTACGTTGGCATCTAATAATCACTAAATCGTGCATTTTATTTCCTTACCACAAAAAAAACTTTCAACCTATTTTTTTTTAAACAATATTCAAATATTTTAATTCATAAATTATTAAAATGTATATTCTTCAATTTTTTCACCGTTTGATTAAAATATGCATCATCCTTATGTATCCTTCAAATATTTTAATTCACGAGTCATTAAAATCTGTATCCGTTCATTTTTTTTATTAATATTATTAGGTTATAAAATTTAATATTTATTTACCGTTTAACCATACATTTACTTTTTTTACAAAAAAATAAATAAATATGATTTTTAATATCCCTACTAATTTTTTATGCATGCAGTTTTAGTGATGTTGTTAAGTTGATGTATATTTATTGTCATACCCCATTTTTTGACCGGTCGCTTTTATACGTCCTTTTAAGACGGATTTTTTGTGTTCGTTTCTGACGAAATTTCGGCAGAGAGGTATTTTAAAATACCTCATTTTTGTGTTCATTTATTATTTATATTATTATTATTATTATTATTATTTTTGTTTTTCCAATTTTTATTATTTTTATTTACTTATTTATTTTATTTCCATTTTTTATTTTCTGTTTTTTAATTTATTTTCGTTTTTATATTTTATTTTCGTTTTTATATTTAATTAACTTAATTATTTTATTTTTATTATTTTATTTTGTCCTCTTTTTCTGATTAAAAAAATCAGAAAAAATTATCCCAAAGTCAACTTCTCCAAACAGCCAAGGACATTTTTCTGCAGAAAGCAGAAAGGGAGTGTACCAGTTTGTCCAAAATCAGATCCTTGTTCCCCATCTTAGAACCCAATTGGTGTATATAGTGAACAGCAAAAAATCAGATCAAAACACAGAAAAAAACTCAGCCGCAGCCTCTACCACAAAAAATCAAAATTACACAGAAAAATAAAAATCAAACCAGTTCATCGTTCATCATCATCAACCTCCATAACCGAAATCCAACCATTCAAAATCATCACAAATCCAAAACCCATAAACCGTTTTCATCTGGAATCAAAACCAACAACCAGAACCGATTCAAACCCAAAACAGAAAAACGAAACACATCATTCTTTCTTTCCAAAAATTTGAAATCGAAAACATCAACAAAGAGGAAGAAGAAAAGCCAAATCCAGAAACGGAACCGAATCCGAAAGAAAACATAAGGGTGATTTGTTTCTTCACTCTTCGATCCATTCTTTTTCCTCTGATCCGAACTGTTTTTTTCGTTTATTTTGATTTGGGTTCGGGTTTAAGTTTTATTTGATGTGTGGTTTTGTTAAAATGAGAGGTTTGGGTTTTAGAGAAAGTTTGAGAGGAGACTGAAATCGTGAGAGAAGAAGGAGGTAAGGTTACCAATGGAGTTTGTTTGTTTGGTTTGTTTTAAAAAAAAACTGGAAAAAAATGAGAGAGAAGAGAGGAAGAAGAAGATTGAGCCGCGGCGGCCAAGGGAGAGGAAGAGAAAGTTTGTGAAAATTTTTTAGGGTTTTCTATTTATACCCACTCTCAATCCAGTGCGCGCAGGTGCACAGCCTTACGGTGCACCTGCGCGCCTATGGCTTCCTGATCTCAATCTAACGCCACAGATCTACTTTCTCTTTATTTAGATCAGGGCCGTCTGATCCATCAGACGGCCAGATTTGATCCTGACTTTTTTTGTTTGTTTTTTTTACAGATGGGCCTATGTGGGTTTGGGCCTTACAGTTTTGCTGCTATCAGCACCCCCTTTTATTTTCGTTTTTCTATCCACACCACCCCCCTGTTTTAATTTTATTTTTATTTTTTAGCTTATGAGATAAGTGCTTTTGGCATAAGTTATTTTAGCTTTTATTTTTAGCCAATCAAGCATGATATCGAGGCTTATTTTATTTTCCGATTTATTTGATATTTAAAATTGTTAATATTACTTTATGTCTTTATTTATTTTTAGCTAATTTTATTTTTTAAGCTTATGAGATAAGTGCTTTTGGCATAAGCTATTTTAGCTTTGTTTAGCCTTGTAAAGCATGATGTCGAGGTTTATTTTCATTGTCTTGGTTTTGTATTTATTTAGTTATGCTATTTATCCATTACATATCATATTTACTATTACATCGATTTATTCATCATTTTTTTTACCGTTATTTTATTATCGTAACATTGAGTATTTATCGCTTATTAATTGCTATTTACTTCTGCTTTTGAATTTAGGATGTAAATAGGCCAAATGTAAACTCTAAATAAAAGTGCATAGCATACCCCGTCTCTTGCATCATTTCATATTTATTTTCTCGCAAAAAAATTTTAGAGTGTGATTAGGCCAATGTACCCTAAATAAAAAAATTGCATCTCATGCATATTTATTTTTTATCGCTTTCCGCCAATATGCGTAACGTTAAATTCCGAGGGAAAAGGCGTCGCTTTGATCAAAATATCATTGCGAATTGTCTTCGTGTTTAATTTATTTGATATGACGTTTTAGGTTAGTGTCATTTTGCGCGCGTAACCATTACCTATTTTCTTCTCAAAAAATGAGGTCAAAACCTCTTTTCAAAAAAAAAATACAACAATTATTTTCTTTTCGAAATATCACAAAAAACACAAAAATTTTCATCAAACATTTCTATCAAAAAAAAAACCTTGGAATTCAAACCAAATGTTCTTTTTCTCACAAAAAACCTTGGAATTCAAACCAAGTGTCTTTTATCACTTCAAACATTTTCTTAACAAACCTTGGATTTTAAACCAAGTGTCCGCGTCTTATTTTTATAATCAAACCTCAATCAATTTAACCATATGGACTTTCTTTACAAATTAACATCAATCAAACTCACATTTTGCCATTTTTGGCTTTTGGTATTTTAAAACCATTTTCAAAACCCTAAAATCAAACAAACAAATTTACTCGTAACTTTTATCCCGAACTACGGTGGTTTGATCCCTCGGGTACGTAGGCATGAGACTTGTCTCTCCAATCAATAAAATCAACAAAAAAACATTTTTCTTTTTCAATCACTTTTAGCATTTTTATCATCACTTTAATTCCTACATTTATACATTTTTTACAAGCAATTAAAATAAAGCGTATAGTTAGAAATAAAAACAAGAGGTTCCTATAGAGTACTATAGATACTTAGGGTGCTAATACCTTCCCTTCGTATAACCAACCCCCGAACCTTGTTCTCTAAAAAATAGGTTTTTTCGAACTTTTTCCCTTTCCCTCGGATAAATTAAAGATCGGTGGTGGAATATTAAATTGCGATTCGAAGCTAATTAATAGCTCGATATCCAAAAATCACCGCGACAGAAATGGCGACTTCACTGGGGAAAACCAAGCGGGTTGAGCCTAACTTGTTTTAATTACTATCTTCGCGCTATTATTCTTTTATTTGTGTAAATATTTGTATATATATTTGGGTTTATTTTTGAGTGGTGAGATAAGTCCTAACCCGGGCTTGAGCGACACAATAAGATAGGATGGGGTGAAATCATAGTGACATGTCCAGAGTAGTCTGGATTATGAAGCACATGTGATATGATCCCGCTCGGTGGAGGCCTCACGATGGTAGTATTCGTTGTCATGAAAAGTCATGATGATGGTATTATTTTCAATGTGAGTGTCCGGCGAAGCCGAGAACCTTTAGAATCACCTTTAACCCATCTTGGCCTTTCTTAGGACGTAGTGCGGTGGCTAAATCAAGAGTAGTCTTGAGATTAGTCGTCACGCGAAACTACACTCAAACGAGATTATCCCGTGGATGTTGTCGGAACGAGAGTAGTCCCGTAAACCGGTAATGTCCATGAGACGGTCAATGACTTTGGGAACCTTGTAGAACACGTGATGCAGGTACAAGTAAACCCTAGTACTTACCATATGGGAGGGCTTTTACCCTTAACTCCATCATTATGTATCCCAAACCTTCCAGTTGTGTTATGAATCATTGTAACATAATCATGCATCCATGCATTCATTTCATCATAAAAAAATCTTTTTTCCCTCGAAGGACCTAAGAGAGTTATTTTGTAAACATTACAGATTATGGACCTAAAGAAAAGGAACACTAAGAAGTACAGTTTCAAGGAACCGGATCTTTCCCGGCTAAGAGAGCTAGGAGCTCTAGTTCCATTCCCCGAAGATTTCCAAAAACGATATGGGAAGCTTTTGAGTATCCTCAATACAAATGTTGAAGAGGGAATTCTTAATACACTCGTCCAGTTCTATGATCCAATTTACCACTGCTTTACTTTTGTCGATTATCAGTTGGTTCCTACTCTAGAGGAATATTCTTATTGGGTTGGTTTACCGATCTCCGAAAAGGTACCTTACACCGGTTTAGAAGAATTTCCTGCACCTTCAGTTATTGCAAATGCTCTTCATTTGAAGACTTCAGACGTAGTCTCCAGTCGCACTAAAAAGGGGGGTTTTCAAGGATTGACTTCTAATTTTTTATTCGGAAGGGCGTTTGCGTTTGCCAAAAACGGAGATGTGGCCGCTTTCGAAGCTATCCTCGCTCTACTCATCTATGGGTTAGTATTATTCCCCAATATTGACAGTTTTGTTGATAATAGTGCCATCCAGATCTTTTTGGGAGGAAATCCCGTTCCAACCCTACTTGCGGATGCTTACCATTCTATTCATCATAGGACCCACAAGGGGGAGGGACTTATCCTTTGTTGTGCACCATTGCTATATAGGTGGTTTATTTCACACCTACCTCGGACTAGACACTTCAAGGAGAATCCAGAAAAGCTCCGTTGGGCCCAAAGGATTATGCCTCTCACTTCATCCGATATAGTTTGGTACGATGCGGCTTATGATGTTGGGGTGATTATTGAGGGTTGTGGTGAGTTCCCCAATGTACCTCTTCTTGGCACACGAGGAGGAATCAGTTACAACCCTACTCTTGCTAGACGGCAGTTCGGATACCCCATGAGGGATAGGCCTAAAAGCATTTTATTAACCGGTATATTCTATCCCAACGAAGAAGGAAGTCAACACATGAGAGAAAGTTTTGCTCGGGCTTGGCATAATGTCCATAGAAAAGGAAAGGATCAGTTAGGGAAGAAGCTTGGAATTGTCTCCGAAGACTACACTAAATGGGTAATAAGTAGAGCTATAGAGCGCGGGATGCCTTATAGTTTCGAGAAGTCCTCTTCTGTTAATGCGTCTTCCTCTACCGCACCTCCTTCAGTTATCCCATTCAAGACTGTAGATGAATTCCAGGAACTTTTGGCAAAGTTGAGACTTGAGAAGGATGCATGGGAAAGAAAATTCCGAGAGTCTGAGCTTGAGAACAATGAGTTGAAAGAGAAGTTGAAAGAACAAGAGAAGATGCTCTCTCTACAAAGTGGTCTGTTGGCCGAGAAGGAAGATATGATTAGGGTCAAGGATGCCTTATTGAGACAAGATAGCAAGAGGAAGAAGAGGCAAGGGGATTTATTTTCCTCTGGCTTCGATGGCTAGTTGGCTTCATGGAAATTGGATTTAGTTTTGTTTTATGTTTTTATTTTTTGAAAAAAATGGTTGTAACCTTTGAATTATTAATGCAATTTTTATTTACTTTTCCTTTTCTTATAAAATGTTTACAAAATTATTGTCTTAAAGTCCTTCAAAAAAAATCTCGCATATTTTAACATAACATATTCATGCATCATATCACATTCATAAGTTTCAAAAAATCGAGTCTCATATTCTTTCTCTCCTCTCTGTCCCAGTTAAAGTGGCCCGACGACCACGCCCACAGCCATCTCGCACGTACAACACTCGAGCAAACAGGAAAAAGAGAATGGACCAAGTTGAACAAGAGAATGTTGAGCTCCATGGGGAAGTAACAACGCTCCGGGCTGAAGTAGAGAAGCTAACCGCCATGGTGACATCGTTGGTGGCTGCGCAGAATCGGCCACCAACCCCTCCTCCTCAAGCTACGGTCGTCTCTGAAATTGTCACTGCCCCGGTTCCAGTGGTACCCGTCAACGCACATCAGCACGTCATGCCCGAAGGTTATCCTTGGGGCATGCCTATGAATTTTAATGAAGGGCTTCGACCCCAAGTTCCCGAGGTCCCCACTCCTACTTTGCCGCATGCTACTGTTGTTCCCCAACCTGGGATGATTCTTCCTCAAGTCACTATGTGTGTCCCTCAGTCAACAATGACCATTCCAGCTTCCGTAGCTCACACCGTTCCTTATGTGAGCGAACCAGTCTATCATGCGGAGGATCCAGAGACTTATGGCCGTATGGATAATCTTCAAGATCAGTTTGATAAGATGCAGGTCGAGATTAAGGCCCTTCGTGGGAAGGATTTGTTCGGCAAAAACGCCCATGACCTTTGCTTGGTACCAAACGTTAGGATCCCACCTAAGTTTAAGGTCCCCGAGTTTGAGAAGTACAAAGGAAATTCTTGTCCTCAGAGCCATCTGGTAATGTACGCCCGAAAGATGTCTACTCAAACAGACAACCATCAGTTACTAGTCCACTACTTTCAGGATAGCTTGACGGGTGCCGCTTTGAAGTGGTACATGGGCTTAGATAGTGCCAAGATCCAAACATTCAATGATTTGGGCGAAGCTTTTGTCCGTCAATACAAATACAATCTAGACATGGCTCCAGATAGAGACCAACTTCGAGGTATGACTCAAAAAGATAAAGAGAGTTTCAAAGAATATGCTCAGCGATGGAGAGAGATTGCCGCTCAGATTTGTCCACCACTAGAAGAAAAAGAAATGACCAAGATTTTCCTAAATACTCTTGATTCATTTTACTATGAACGAATGATCGCTAGTGCACCCAGTGATTTCACTGAGATGGTAAACATGGGAATGCGACTTGAAGAAGGGGTCCGACAAGGACGTTTGGTCAGAGAAAGTGTTCCGGTCAACAGTACGAAGAGGTTTGGGAGTAACTTTGCAAGGAGAAAGGAGTCAGAAGTAAGTATGGTGGCCCATGGACAGCATCAACGACCGTATATGGGCTACCAACACGTTGCAGCTGTCTCACCAGTGCCTCAAAACCCGCCCTACCAGCCACAAATGACCCAAAGACCACCTTCGCACTATCCACCACTTTATCAACAAACATATCCTCAACAACCATACCCACAGCAACCACAAATTCGACCACAAACTCCCCAACAACCCTACAATTATCCCAATCGCACTCAGAGAAATCCATCATTTGACCCCATACCCATGAAATACGCTGACCTACTCCCCGCCCTACTCGCCAAAAATCTTGTCCAGACGAGACCACCTCCACCTGCGCCAGCAGTACTACCTACTTGGTACCGTAGTGACCTAACTTGTGCCTTCCATCAAGGGGCCCCTGGCCATGATGTAGAACGTTGCTACGCCTTCAAAAAAGCTGTTCAAGAATTAATCCATAATAAGGTGCTGTCCTTCAAAGATGAAAATCCCAACGTCCGAAACAATCCGCTGCCCAATCACGGGTCCTCTGTCCATTTTATCCAAAGTTGCCAAGAAACAAGCACCATTCTCAGTATAAAAGATATCAAAACCCCGTTGGTGCCCATTCATAGTAAGATGTGTGAAGCAAAGTTGTTTAGCCATGATCATGCAACTTGTGAGGAATGTTTGAAGAATCCTCAAGGTTGTTCCCGAGTTCAAGAGGACATACAAAGGTTGATGGATAAAGGAGAGTTGGTAGTCACAAAGAAGAGCGAGGATGTTTGCGTCATAGTACCAGAATTCAATATCTCTGACCGTCTCGAGATGATATATAATAGTGGAGAGCCCACAGTTACCCCGCTGGTGATCTGCGTGCCAGGGCCTATGCCATATACGTCCCTGAGAGCTGTGCCATATAGATATGATGCCACCATGTTGCAAGATGGGGTGGAAATACCTATTCCTCCTTTGATATCCGTGGACAATATTGCAGATAATAGCAAAATACTGAGGAGTGGGCGTATTCTTCCGGGAGTGGTTCAAGAAAAGACCGGTAGTCCTGTTGAAAAAACACAAATTCCTGACTCTAGTGGGACTGGTGAAAGGGTGTATGAAGACTCAGATGAAATTTTGAAAATGATCAAGAGAAGTGAGTATAAGATCGTGGATCAATTACTACAAACCCCTTCCAAGATTTCAATTTTATCACTCTTGTTGAATTCTGATGCGCACAGAGATGCACTAATGAAGGTCTTGGACCAGGCATATGTCGACCATGACGTAACCTTGGGCCAATTTGGTAGCATAGTGGGGAATGTCACAGCCTGCAATAACTTGAGTTTCAGCGACGAGGAACTCCCTGAAAAAGGAAAGGATCATAACTTAGCATTACATATCTCGGTAATTTGTAAATCTGATGCCTTATCCAATGTGTTGGTGGATACCGGGTCATCTTTGAATGTAATGTCCAAGTTTACTCTCGACAAGCTCGCATATTGTGATGCGCCTTTGAGGCCGAGTGCATTAATCGTGAAAGCCTTCGATGGGTCAAGAAAATCAGTAATCGGTGAAATAGACCTACCCGTTTCAGTTGGTCCCTATGAGTTCCAAATTACCTTTCAAGTCATGGATATTCAAGCTTCTTATAGTTGTTTGTTGGGGCGACCATGGATTCACGAAGCGGGGGCGGTGACTTCCACACTTCACCAAAAGCTGAAATTTGTGCGGGAAGGAAAATTGGTGATTGTGAATGGAGAGGAAGCTTTATTGGTGAGTCATTTGTCGGCTTTTTCTTATATCAGTGCTGATGTTAGGGACGGTACGTCTTTCCAGGGGCTTTCTATTGAAGAGAAAAGGTCGAAAAAGGGGAAAACATTTATGTCTTCTGCAAAAGATGCGCGAAGGGAAGTACAACAAAGGTCACATCTGAAATGGGGGAAGTTATTACAAATGCCGAAAAGAAGACACATGGAGGGTCTGGGTCCTGCTCCGTCTACAAGAACAGTCAATCCAAATAAGGGTACCTTCGTCAGTGCCGAACCGATTTACACTCCACCAGAAACTAATGCTATCATTGAAGACAAAGTTGAAGAAGAGCAGCCTTCTTTTGTGATTCCAGGAGGAATTTGCCGCAATTGGGTCGTTGTTGATGTCCCCTCCGTCACTCCTCTATCTAAGTAATATGTTTGTCTATTTTTGTTTTCCAAAAAATCTTTTTGTCTTGCCCAAGGCAAAAGCGGACGCATGTGGGGCTTTGTTTTGAGCTTCAAGTATTTTAATGAAATTGTCGTTTTTATCATGACTTTTATTTTTGTTTTCTTTTTATTCTGGAAAATGGTAACACAAAAAACCAAAGTATATATTTTATTTTCCTTCTACTTCCTAGCTTTTAATCATTTTCCAAAAGGTTTGCATTCCTTTATTTAATAAAATCAATCATAAATCATATGCAGATTAAGCATCAATGAACCCGTTGAACACAATGTTCCTAGGCCCTCTCCCAACTTTGAGTTCCCTGTTTACGAGGCTGAAGAAGAAGAGGATGAAGGGATCCCTGATGAGATCAAACGACTATTAGATCAAGAGAAAAAAGTCATTCAGCCTCATGAGGAAGATGTGGAGTTAATTGATTTAAGTTCCGGCGAAGGAAAGAAAGAAATCAAGATTGGGGCATCCTTAGAAGCATCTGTCAAGGAAAGGGTGATCGTTTTACTCAGAGAATATGTTGACATCTTCGCCTGGTCATATCAGGATATGCCCGGTTTAGATCCCGAAATTGTGGAACATCATTTGCCTCTGAAGCCAGAATGTCCTCCGGTAAAGCAAAAGTTAAGAAGAACTCATCCAGATATGGCCCTCAAGATCAAAGAAGAGGTACAAAAACAAATTGACGCTGGTTTTCTTATTACATCAGAATACCCTCAGTGGTTGGCTAACATAGTACCGGTTCCGAAGAAGGACGGCAAAGTCAGGATGTGTGTTGATTACAGAGATTTGAACAAAGCCAGTCCGAAAGATGATTTTCCTTTGCCTCACATTGATGTATTGGTCGATAACACAGCTAAATCCAAGGTTTTCTCCTTCATGGATGGTTTCTCCGGGTACAATCAGATCAAGATGGCAGTTGAAGATAGAGAGAAGACCGCTTTCATTACACCTTGGGGCACATTCTGTTACAAAGTAATGCCTTTCGGTCTAACGAATGCGGGTGCTACCTATCAAAGGGGCATGACCACCCTTTTCCATGACATGATGCACAAAGAAATCGAGGTATACGTAGATGATATGATTGTCAAGTCGGGCACCGAAGAAGAACACGTGGAGTATTTAACGAAAATGTTTCAAAGGTTGAGGAAATATCGTCTCCGTTTAAATCCCAACAAATGCACTTTCGGTGTTAGATCCGGAAAGCTCCTGGGATTCATTGTTAGTCAAAAGGGTATCGAGGTAGATCCAGACAAAGTCAGGGCCATCAGAGAAATGCCAGCTCCACGAACAGAAAAACAAGTTAGAGGTTTCCTGGGTCGACTAAATTACATCTCTAGATTCATCTCCCATATGACTGCCACGTGTGGGCCGATATTCAAGTTGCTTCGCAAAAATCAGGGGATTGTTTGGACAGAGGACTGTCAGAAGGCTTTTGACAGTATCAAAGAGTATTTAATGGAACCTCCGATCCTTATCCCTCCAGTTGAAGGAAGACCGCTCATCATGTATTTAACCGTGCTAGAGGAATCTATGGGTTGTGTGCTGGGGCAACAGGATGAAACCGGTAGAAAAGAGCACGCAATCTATTATTTGAGTAAGAAATTCACAGATTGTGAGTCTCGATACTCCATGCTTGAGAAGACTTGTTGTGCTTTGGCTTGGGCTGCCAAACGTCTCCGACATTACTTGATTAATCATACTACTTGGTTGATATCCAAAATGGATCCAATTAAGTACATTTTTGAGAAGGCAGCTCTAACCGGAAGAATTGCCCGTTGGCAGATGTTGTTATCCGAATACGATATTGAGTACCGTACCCAAAAGGCAATCAAGGGTAGTATTCTTGCTGACCATTTAGCTCACCAACCAGTTGAAGATTACCAGCCGATCAAGTTTGATTTTCCAGATGAAGAGATCATGTATTTGAAGATGAAGGATTGCGATGAACCGGTGTTTGGCGAGGGACCAGATCCTGAATCCCAGTGGGGTTTGATATTTGATGGGGCCGTCAACCTCTACGGTAGTGGAATTGGGGCAATCATTGTTACCCCTAAAGGTGCTCACATTCCTTTCACTGCGAGATTACAGTTCGAATGTACTAACAATATTGCAGAATATGAAGCTTGCATCATGGGCATTGAAGAAGCTATTGACTTAAGGATCAAAAACATCGACATTTATGGAGACTCAGCTCTTGTGATTAATCAGGTCAAAGGGGAATGGGAGACTCGCCATGCTGGTTTGATTCCTTACAGAGATTATGCAAGACGGTTGTTAACTTTCTTCAATAAAGTGGAGCTACATCACATTCCTCGTGACGAGAATCAAATGGCCGATGCTTTAGCCACTCTATCTTCAATGTACCGAGTTAATCGCCGGAACGAGATACCAACCATCAGTATTCGGTGCCTTGAGAGACCAGCATATGTGTTTGCAACCGAGGAAGTGGTGGATGACAAGCCTTGGTTTCATGATATCAAGATGTTCCTTCAGAAGCAAGAATATCCCCCTGGGGCATCTAGCAAAGACAAGAAGACTCTGAGAAGGTTGTCCAGTAGTTTCTTCCTGAATGATGAGGTGTTATACAAAAGGAATTTTGATATGGTCCTGCTGCGGTGTGTGGACAAACATGAGGCTGATCTATTGATGCATGAAGTACATGAAGGTTCATTCGGAACCCATCCTAATGGACACACGATGGCCAAGAAAATGCTAAGAGCCAGCTACTATTGGATGACAATGGAGTCTGATTGTTACAAACATGCCAGGAAATGCCATAAATGTCAGATTTATGCGGATAAGATACATCTACCGCCAACTTCTCTGAATGTTCTCTCTTCTCCTTGGCCGTTCTCCATGTGGGGTATCGACATGATTGGTCGGATTGAACCAAAGGCTTCCAACGGACATCGTTTCATCTTAGTGGCTATTGATTACTTCACCAAGTGGGTTGAGGCGGCGTCTTATGCCAATGTGACCAAGCAGGTGGTCGTACGTTTTATCAAGAACCATCTTATCTGCCGTTATGGCGTTCCTAACAAGATTATTACAGATAATGGGACAAATTTGAATAACAAAATGATGAAAGACCTGTGTGACGAGTTCAAGATTGAGCATCATAATTCATCTCCTTACCGGCCTCAGATGAATGGCGCAGTTGAAGCTGCAAATAAGAACATCAAGAAGATCGTGCAGAAAATGGTGGTTACTTACAAAGATTGGCATGAAATGTTACCTTTTGCTTTACATGGATACCGCACTTCAGTTCGTACTTCGACAGGGGCAACCCCTTTCTCTTTAGTATACGGCATGGAAGCAGTACTCCCCGTAGAGGTTGAAATCCCATCAATGAGAGTCTTAATGGAAACTGAGTTGGCCGAGGCCGAATGGTGCCAGAATAGATATGACCAATTGAATTTAATTGAGGAGAAACGCATGGCGGCTTTATGTCATGGACAGTTATATCAGAGAAGAATGAAACAGGCTTTTGACAAGAAGGTTCGGCCTCGTGAGTTCCGTGAAGGTGACCTTGTGCTCAAAAAGATTTTGTCCTTTCAACCGGATTCTAGGGGCAAGTGGACGCCTAATTATGAAGGCCCGTATGTTGTCAAAAGAGCTTTTTCTGGTGGTGCTATGACTCTTGCAACCATGGATGGTGATGAGCTCCCTCGTCCTGTGAATGCCGATGCAGTCAAGAAATACTTTGTCTAAAAAATAAAAGAACAGCTCGCTAAGCTGAAAACCTGAAAGGGCGGCTTAGGCAAAAATGAGCGTCTCGGTGGGCTGAAAACCCGAAAGGGCGGTCCAGGCAAAAATTAGAGACATAAACAGAAAATAATATCCTGATAGGTCGAAAACCTGAAAGGGCGATCTATGCAAAAGTTAAGGAATAAGACGAGTAACTGCATCGGATCAGGCATCACTTGCTCAGAGTACCTCGATTGACAGAATATCTTTGGCTTACAACATTTTAGACTGCAAATTCAAAGTTGTTAGGGAGAATAGCGATCATTGTGTTTAACGTACCTTTCCCGCCCAATTACCATTTTTCATCTTTGTAACGATCTGTGGGGTTGTGCTTTTCGCCAATCGCCACTCTTTTAATCAAATTCGAGCCTGTGCCCTCTATTTGGAATTCAAATTTGTTTGCAATTTTTGTTTCCCCCTCTTTTAATTTAAAGTACTTGAAGCAAAAACTCAAAAAATAATTTAAAGTTTTTTAGTAGTTCCTTTTTTTTTGAAAAAAATACGAATGACAAACATACTTCTTAGATTCATGAGTCATACAAGCATATATCAACATTGTTCCGAAAGCGGACAGACTTAACAAGGCAAATACAGTCATTGCTAAAATGAAAAAAAACAAAGCTCGATAAGTCGAAAACCTGAAAAGGCGGCTTAGGCAAAAATGAGCGCCCCGGTGGATTGAAAACCCGAGAGGGCGGTCCAGGCAAAAATTAGGGGCAAGACAAAAAAAGTTATATATTCCCGGTGGATTGAAAACCCGAAAGGGCGATTCAGGCAAAAGTTAGGGATTTCAAAAAAAGAAAAAAGCAAAAGCATGACTGTTGAAGCAAAGACCATGAGAAAATATTCGGTTTCAGTGTACAAAATGGCGACTTCTGCCAGACCTCTGACCGATGGGCTTTACCCCAAGAAGCAATCGCTCTTAACGTGGATTGACACACCATACCGGGTTTTACCCCGAGGATCTGATTTATTTCACCTATAACAATGGTGTCCCCAGCGGAGAACTACCGAGTGGTTGTACGGATACGTCGGCCCGATGTTCATCTTTTCTGATCAAGCTTTTGTCTCATCCAGTCGTGTACAAATATCATTCAATCATACAAATACAAGCTTCATAACAATCATTCATACATACACACAATCATACATGCATACATACTTACAATCATTCACATGTCCATACATATATTCATATTCATATGCAACATGCAAACAAAATCATTCATACATACTGCATTGACCATCACGTGTCCTGCTTCAATACATCACAAAAAGAGTCATCCCCAGTGTATCTGGTCCAGAGATGTCTCCATCAATCATACATCACAAAAAGAGTCATCCCCAGTGTATCTGGTCCAGAGATGTCTCCATCAATCATACATCACAAAAAGAGTCATCCCCAGTGTATCTGGTCCAGAGATGTCTCCATCAATCATACATCACAAAAAAGAGTCATCCCCAGTGGGTCTGGTCCAGAGATGTCTCCATCAAGCATATTTCCGGTAGCAGGTTTTGCGAACAATCAACTGCAAACTTATGGTTGATTTCCCCAAAAGAAGTCATTTCCAGTGGGTCTGGTCTAGACAAATACATATTCTTGTCATGTCTCGCTCTCCCACAATGTCAGCAAACAATTTATTTCCTTGATGTGTCCTTACCATCCCACAATGTTGGTAGACACTGCTTTTACTTGTCCTTACCATCCCACAATGTTGGTAGACACTGCTTTTACTTGTCCTTACCATCCCACAATGTTGGTGGACGCTATCTTTACTTCTGTCCGTACACAGGACTTTATCGCTTTCAGTCTTTACTTCTGTCCGCACACAGGACTTTATCGCTTTCAGTCTTTACTTCTGTCCGCACACAGGACTTTATCTGCTTATGTCCACACACAGGACTTTACCGCTTTCAGTCTTTACTTCTGTCCGCACACAGGACTTTATCTGCTTATGTCCGCACACAGGACTTTATTGCTTTCCGTCTTTACTTCTGTCCATACACAGGACTTTATCGCTTTCAGTCTTTACTTCTGTCCGCATACAGGACTTTATCGCTTTCTGTCTTCATTATTTTTGTCAGATAATCATCATTTCATTCAAACACTCATAAGCATAACATTCATAACATCATATCATAGCATTTTATGGTTGGGTCCGGTCAAAAATGGTGTACTCTGTATTTAAGTCTCTTCCATCGTCGAATCAAAACAAAAACAACACCAAAAAAAGTCGTCTATTTCTTTTTATCTCCGATGGAAGAAACTTAAATAGGGGCATCTGTCATACCCCATTTTTTGACCGGTCGCTTTTATACGTCCTTTTAAGACGGATTTTTTGTGTTCGTTTCTGACGAAATTTCGGCAGAGAGGTATTTTAAAATACCTCATTTTTGTGTTCATTTATTATTTATATTATTATTATTATTATTATTATTTTTGTTTTTCCAATTTTTATTATTTTTATTTACTTATTTATTTTATTTCCATTTTTTATTTTCTGTTTTTTAATTTATTTTCGTTTTTATATTTTATTTTCGTTTTTATATTTAATTAACTTAATTATTTTATTTTTATTATTTTATTTTGTCCTCTTTTTCTGATTAAAAAAATCAGAAAAAATTATCCCAAAGTCAACTTCTCCAAACAGCCAAGGACATTTTTCTGCAGAAAGCAGAAAGGGAGTGTACCAGTTTGTCCAAAATCAGATCCTTGTTCCCCATCTTAGAACCCAATTGGTGTATATAGTGAACAGCAAAAAATCAGATCAAAACACAGAAAAAAACTCAGCCGCAGCCTCTACCACAAAAAATCAAAATTACACAGAAAAATAAAAATCAAACCAGTTCATCGTTCATCATCATCAACCTCCATAACCGAAATCCAACCATTCAAAATCATCACAAATCCAAAACCCATAAACCGTTTTCATCTGGAATCAAAACCAACAACCAGAACCGATTCAAACCCAAAACAGAAAAACGAAACACATCATTCTTTCTTTCCAAAAATTTGAAATCGAAAACATCAACAAAGAGGAAGAAGAAAAGCCAAATCCAGAAACGGAACCGAATCCGAAAGAAAACATAAGGGTGATTTGTTTCTTCACTCTTCGATCCATTCTTTTTCCTCTGATCCGAACTGTTTTTTTCGTTTATTTTGATTTGGGTTCGGGTTTAAGTTTTATTTGATGTGTGGTTTTGTTAAAATGAGAGGTTTGGGTTTTAGAGAAAGTTTGAGAGGAGACTGAAATCGTGAGAGAAGAAGGAGGTAAGGTTACCAATGGAGTTTGTTTGTTTGGTTTGTTTTAAAAAAAAACTGGAAAAAAATGAGAGAGAAGAGAGGAAGAAGAAGATTGAGCCGCGGCGGCCAAGGGAGAGGAAGAGAAAGTTTGTGAAATTTTTTTAGGGTTTTCTATTTATACCCACTCTCAATCCAGTGCGCGCAGGTGCACAGCCTTACGGTGCACCTGCGCGCCTATGGCTTCCTGATCTCAATCTAACGCCACAGATCTACTTTCTCTTTATTTAGATCAGGGCCGTCTGATCCATCAGACGGCCAGATTTGATCCTGACTTTTTTTGTTTGTTTTTTTTACAGATGGGCCTATGTGGGTTTGGGCCTTACAGTTTTGCTGCTATCAGCACCCCCTTTTATTTTCGTTTTTCTATCCACACCACCCCCCTGTTTTAATTTTATTTTTATTTTTTAGCTTATGAGATAAGTGCTTTTGGCATAAGTTATTTTAGCTTTTATTTTTAGCCAATCAAGCATGATATCGAGGCTTATTTTATTTTCCGATTTATTTGATATTTAAAATTGTTAATATTACTTTATGTCTTTATTTATTTTTAGCTAATTTTATTTTTTAAGCTTATGAGATAAGTGCTTTTGGCATAAGCTATTTTAGCTTTGTTTAGCCTTGTAAAGCATGATGTCGAGGTTTATTTTCATTGTCTTGGTTTTGTATTTATTTAGTTATGCTATTTATCCATTACATATCATATTTACTATTACATCGATTTATTCATCATTTTTTTTACCGTTATTTTATTATCGTAACATTGAGTATTTATCGCTTATTAATTGCTATTTACTTCTGCTTTTGAATTTAGGATGTAAATAGGCCAAATGTAAACTCTAAATAAAAGTGCATAGCATACCCCGTCTCTTGCATCATTTCATATTTATTTTCTCGCAAAAAAAATTTAGAGTGTGATTAGGCCAATGTACCCTAAATAAAAAAATTGCATCTCATGCATATTTATTTTTTATCGCTTTCCGCCAATATGCGTAACGTTAAATTCCGAGGGAAAAGGCGTCGCTTTGATCAAAATATCATTGCGAATTGTCTTCGTGTTTAATTTATTTGATATGACGTTTTAGGTTAGTGTCATTTTGCGCGCGTAACCATTACCTATTTTCTTCTCAAAAAATGAGGTCAAAACCTCTTTTCAAAAAAAAAATACAACAATTATTTTCTTTTCGAAATATCACAAAAAACACAAAAATTTTCATCAAACATTTCTATCAAAAAAAAAACCTTGGAATTCAAACCAAGTGTTCTTTTTCTCACAAAAAACCTTGGAATTCAAACCAAGTGTCTTTTATCACTTCAAACATTTTCTTAACAAACCTTGGATTTTAAACCAAGTGTCCGCGTCTTATTTTTATAATCAAACCTCAATCAATTTAACCATATGGACTTTCTTTACAAATTAACATCAATCAAACTCACATTTTGCCATTTTTGGCTTTTGGTATTTTAAAACCATTTTCAAAACCCTAAAATCAAACAAACAAATTTACTCGTAACTTTTATCCCGAACTACGGTGGTTTGATCCCTCGGGTACGTAGGCATGAGACTTGTCTCTCCAATCAATAAAATCAACAAAAAAACATTTTTCTTTTTCAATCACTTTTAGCATTTTTATCATCACTTTAATTCCTACATTTATACATTTTTTACAAGCAATTAAAATAAAGCGTATAGTTAGAAATAAAAACAAGAGGTTCCTATAGAGTACTATAGATACTTAGGGTGCTAATACCTTCCCTTCGTATAACCAACCCCCGAACCTTGTTCTCTAAAAAATAGGTTTTTTCGAACTTTTTCCCTTTCCCTCGGATAAATTAAAGATCGGTGGTGGAATATTAAATTGCGATTCGAAGCTAATTAATAGCTCGATATCCAAAAATCACCGCGACATTTATGATTATTTTGCAAATATGTATAGACCATTATAAAAAGTTTGTCCAAAAATAAAGAGCTCAAAATTTGATTTTTAAGTTAAACTATTCGTTACGTTTATCTAGATTTTTTAAGTAATAATTAGTCCAACAATATGAGATTGAACCGTCAGATCGTTGATATTCAACTTCTTAAGTGTTTATTATCTCAATTAGGTCAAGTTGAACAGATTGACTGAGATGAATCGATTCCCTTACTCATAGTTGACACTTAACAGTCATTTCATATGAACTAGATTTCTTAAATCATGGTTAATCTAACTAGTTGAGGTTTAACTGTTTGATTGTCGAAATTTGAATTCTTAAGTGTTTGTCGTTCTAATTTGGTTAAGTTGAATAGTCAAACTGACAATATTTGATATCGTTAGTTGGTTGTGACTTAACAAGCCTTTCATAATGACTAGATTTTTTTTAAGCAATAGTTAGTCCAACAATATGAGATTTAACCGTCAGATTGTTGAAATTCAACTTCTTAAGTGTTTATTATCCCAATTAGGTCAAATGGAACAGATTGACCGAGACGAATTGATTCCCTTAATCATAGTTGAGACTTCACAAATGTGAGAATATTTTATCTTCCTAGTCCTTTTCAATCTAGTTGGTTGTTGTTATATGTAAAATTTTACTTATAAATTCGAAAGTCATTGAAGGCTTCAAAAATATGTACCTTATACGAATAAAGCAAGTTTTGAGTCATGCATCGAATATATTTCGAGAAGACTAAGCGAGCATGTCAAAAGATCGTTCCCACCAAAAAATTAAATTCAAACAAAGGGACAAGTCTAAGTGGGAACGGTTGTTTGAAGCAGTTCTGCCAGTACAGTTACTAGAGAACATGGGGCCGAGCCATTACGAAGCAATTACGAAGATATTTTTCAAATTCTATAAATAGAGAAAGCTTAATCTGTTTTAGGGAGTCCATTTCTGAGAGAAAAATATACTTCCTAAAACAGAAATACATTTGCACGCTGACACACACGCAAAGCAACACAACGATACACTTGTTAACACAAACTATAAATTCCCGAATGATGTATGAATTCAATTTATTTTTTCTTGCAATTTATTGTTAAGTTCAAGTTCACGAGCGCATCAGATTTCATATACAATTCAAATGCGATTGTAATCCTATTAAATGAGAACCCACAGAGGATTTAATTCAGGTCCTAGATTGTCCGTTCGATTTATTCTGTTGAAGTACAAAAATACCACTTCATTGTGTTAATCTACTTCTAATATACAGTAAAAAAATCAATTACTATCAAATTTACTGCTTTATCCTTTTTATTTCTAACATATTTCAAGTTTTGTATCTTTCATTGTAATTTCACTATAAAAAAAATTGAAATAATACAAAATAAATACAATAAAAAAAAGGATATGCTTAAAAATAGAAATAAAACATATCGTAGATAGGACAATCTATACGCATAAAAATAGCAACAAAAGACATATGCATAAAAATAGGAAAAAAAACAAAAAAAATATTTTTCTTAAATAAAATATAAACAATATTACCACCAAGTTTACGACTAACTATTAATAATAATATAATAAAGTTATTATAAAAAAATATATTAAAGTTAATTACTATCAAATTTATTAAATTACCCTAAATATTCCTAATCAAATTTTTAATTTTTTATTAAAAAATAAGGTTAAATATGTTTTTGGTCCCTATAGTTTCACAGAATTTCGTTTTTAGTCCCAGAAGATTTTTTTCACACTTTTTAGTCCCTAAAGTTTTTTCCGTCAGTGTTTCTAGTCCATATTTTTCATTCAACTGTGCATATCATTCGAAATTTAAATTTTTTTTCTGCGGTTATGTTTAGTCTATTATATGAATTTCTCTTACAAAAGTTTAAATTTTTTTAACAAGTGATGAATTAAATATGATTTTTTTTAGTTTTTTGCATATAAAAATTCATAAATAATTCATCTCATGTTAAAAAATTCTAAATTTTTATCAAAGATGTTCTTATCTCTTATATTATAAGTTCGTTCTGTTCTACCAAAAAGAGAGAAGACAAATTTCCCAAATGTTGAAAAATCCTAAAAATAAAAGATTAAAGAACAGAGAAGATAGACAAGAAAACCCTAAAAAGCAATATTTTGGCGATGAAAGAAAAACGACGCCGTGGAGAGGTGGCGCCGCCGGAATTAGGCCAAAATTGAAGATCGAGAACATAGACATATACAAGCTGTAAAACATCTGAATCCATATTATTTGCTGCAAAAGTATTCAGAAAGAATTGGAAAAAGATTTTCTTTTATCAATTTTAAAGTTGACATAGATAAAACATATGCATATCAATTGAAAACTAATTCAACTGTGTTGAATTGAGACGCAGCAACCATAAAACAAAACCTCAAGAATAAAACACAGTATAAAGAGGCAGATTACACCGATAAAGGCACATAGTGCAAAGAAATTACTGAAACATATATTTTAAGATTTTAAAATTACAATAATTTCTATGGGTGTTATTTTGAAATTTTTGTAAATTAAAAGAGTAATTTAGAAAACTTATATTAAAATAAGTCTTGAAATGACATGTTAAATTATCATTACAGTGGACAAATTAAAATTATATATTTCAGCAGTGTACCGGAGTGTTCACCTTTATTGAAAACTAGAGAAAAGAAAGACATAAATAATGGACCGAAAACTTCTCTCTCAGCCCAGCCCTAGTTTTTCATTCTTTCTTTAAGTTTCTTCTTTCTACATAGGTAAAGGGGTGATTTTACGTCATTTTTAGCCTAAAATCACCCCTCTGCATTTTCTTTCTTTTAATTTAAATAAGTGATTTAACATAAATTGTGTTTTTTAGTTTATTTCTTTTGTTGTGGTGTCGTCATTTGAGTACAGCGTTTTGTTGTTCGTCGTCTTGGTATGACGTTGTTTGATTTTTTTTGTCTTGTTGTGGTGTTCTTCAGTTCATGTTGAAAGGTCAAAGTCAATCAATTGTAAATTCAATCAATAATTTGTTCGTCAACGTTGCAGATCCAAAAGCATGGACGTTCGACCACTTTGATTTTATCATATTATTGTTAGACATTTTGTCATTGTATGTTATTAACTTGAATGTTGTGAGTTTGTTCGCAGATTTATCCTTTTTATTTTTAGCGATATTGAATTTATATTTGCATTTAATTAACTCTATCAATTACTATTAGAATAAATAAATATCTTAATTTTCTAAAAACAAAAAAGAAATGAAGGACCGCCTCAAAAGACAAGGAAACAATTATAAAAATTTAAGAGTGTTAAAAAATACAGTTAATTGGAGTCCAAATTCACTCCGGTCTATTTTTGCTCCAGTTCCCTAGTTCCTTGTTTAAATGAATAGTACATACGTGGCAAATAAGAAATCAATGATTGGATTAAATCAATACTATTCGTGGACTTCAATATCTCACATGGTGCTCAGTTTTGAAAATCCAGATTTGGATTAACGTCAAAAGATAAGTATTAGGAATAACTATAAAATGTTGTTACAATTTTTATGTATTTTTTTTTTTGGATTCTCATCTAGATCATCTTTTATGTCTTTTTTTTTATATATATAGAAATTATAGTTACAATTTTAACTCCATTGATGAGATAATTATCAAGAATAAATATAAAATGGAGAGACTCAAGATTAAGATCATTATAATGTGGAGAATGTTGAATTTCAAAGATCGAGATTAGGTCGATTTAATTGATATAATTTTTATGGATGAAAGATATGAATCATTGGCAGTTTTGTTACACTTTTTATCTATGAAACTCAGATACGTGACACGATACCGATACGATACTGATACGGAAAAAATTTCAACATCCCCGATACGATACTGTCGCGATACGTTATTTAAAAATTAAATATATAAATGCATAATATATAAACATAACACAAATCGATAATGAGAATAAATTAACATTCAAATTACTCAAACTGAACAAACAAATGACGATTACATATTTTAAGTTAAGTAAGTACTACCCAAAAAAGACATAGCTAGACCTAGTACTATAAAAAAACATCATAAGTACCATGATGACAATTTTAGCAAGTGAACTAAAGTCGTCGTGAAGTAATAAAATCAAAGTTCGTATCCACAGGGATTGTTTTAAACTCGACAAAACAATGTTGGAACAAAATATGTGTTAATACACACCCTTAGGTTTTGATGATAACAAAGTATTAAATGGACAATTGATGGTACTAATGTTTAAATTAAGAGTGCAGGAGAATCCAACGTTATATCGAGAGCACACTTAATTTAGACTCTGATGAAACCTATGGAAGTCTGAATCTTTACACTCTGAAAGAGTTCAGAAGCTACAACGTGGTCAGAAGCTAAACAAAGTTCAGAAGCTCAAAGAGGATCAGAATGTCTGCAAGAGTTCAGAAGCTCAAAGAAGTCCAGAAGCTCAAAGATGTTCAGATGCCTACAAGAGTTCAGAAGCTATCTACTAGTCATGAGTCATTCAAAAGATGAAGACGTTCAGAAGCTAAATTACGAAGGACTATCAGAGGCCATCCATTCAAGACCAATCAGACTCCAAGTTATCAAAGGTTCATCAGAAGCAAAGGAATTCCCCAAATCATCAGAAGGACTACATCAACTACTCTTATCAAGCCTGATGATTTGTTCTAAGGTCAACTAATTACAACGGTAACAAAGGATGTTATCCTACTCTCTCTAGGAGCTAGTTGTACCTTATTACTGTACTTTGGACAAACAGTAAAGGTGAAGCTTCACTGCAAAAGAAGACGTGGCTTTACTCAACGGATCTTCAAAGACTACAGCTGTCCATTTTACAACGGGAATTTCTCCAACGTCTCAATGTCTTTCTCAACTCATATAAATATGCCAAAGAAAGAATTGATGACTAACGATCTTCATTAGAAAACATCTCTCAGAATAAAGTGAGAATTTGAATTGTAATAGAAAACATCTCTCAAATGAAGTGAGAATAGAAACTAGCTTAAGCCTCTGAAGTTATTATGTTTGTAATAAGTTTAAGCTTACAAGTTAGTAGTCAGTCTTCTGCTTAGTGTAGAAGCAAGTAAGTCTTCTGCTTAGTGTAGAAGCACATAAGTCTCAATCTTAGTGATTAGAGCAAAGAAGTCTTCTGCTGAGTGTAGGAGCAAGGAAGTCTCTCTGTCTTGTGTGACTTAGAGCAGGAAGTCTTGAGCTTGTGTGCTTGAGCAAGGAAGTCTCTGATCTTGTGTGATCAGAGCAAGGAAGTCTCTCTGTCTTGTCTGACTTAGAGCAGGAAGTCTTAAGTCTTGTGTGACTTGAGCAAGGAAGTCTTGAGCTTGTGTGCTTGAGCATCTGATTGTAATCTTAGTGATTATAGTGAACTCTCTTGGAAACAAGGGGACTGGAGTACTCTCAATTTGTGAGGGGAACCAGTATAAATTGTTGTGTGTTCTTCTCTCTCTCACTCTCTCATTTACTCCTTCATCATTCACTTAGCCGTAAGTTAATTGTGTGAACAATTCCGCTGTGCTTAAAGACTCTGATAGATTTAAATATCTTGAAAAGTTTTTAAATATCTAAAACACAATTCAACCCACCCTTCTTGTGTTTTCTCCACACACCTTCAAACAATTGAATTATATTTAGGAAGTAAATGCAATAAAAGGGGGGTTTTCTTGATTTGTTGCTTACTAATAAGCGTTGGAAAGAAAATAGGGTTTTTAACTAATAAAAGCGAAGCGATTGACCTTTTGGTTCATCTAATTCAAATTCATCTCGGTAATATCATGTATGTTAACAAAGTTACTAAATTCGTTTCAAGATTTGATTAAAAAAAGTGATTATGCCCAATGTCTTGGTAACATAATCCTCTCCCTTGATCATAAATCTCTAATGTCTTAGGATGATTTATGATCAAGTGAGGAATTTGAACTTTAACCTTTCAATCTCAGTTAACAACCGAAATCTCTTAAGTGAAGATTAATTGAACAATTATTCCTAGGTCGATGATTTGTTCCTATTATCATAGTAAAACAAATTATTTAAATCATCGCACAATTTATCGGATCATGCAAAGCATTAAGAACAAAGAATAATTAATTGAAACTAACTTCGTAATTCATTAACATAACATATGAAAATCACATGGTTCAAGACAAATTCAAATTAGAATCCCCTAAAGACCAATCATAAGGATTTAGCCACACATAGATAAATAAGAAATTACATCAAAAAGAGTAAAATAATTCATCATACAAGAAGGGTTTCGATGTGTTTCCATACTTGAATCCTTGCTTGAACGCCTCTCTGTACCTCTGAAATTGCCGTCAAAAAATAGTCAAAAACCTAAAAATTTAGAACCCCTATTTCTGCAAAATTGTGGCAATATAGGGCAAATCTGGTGTCTGCGCCTGGCTCAAGAATTTCGTGCCAGACTCAGGAATTCTGAGCCAGGCTCAGAAATTCTGAGCCGGGCTCAGTTGGCAGAATCCAACTTTTTTCTTTTTCACACTTTTCTGAGTCGGGCACAGGAATTTTGAGCCGGGCTCAGTTGGCAGAATCAAACTCCTTTTTTTATCAGCGTTTCTTCTTTTCTTGTAATCTAATCCATCTTATACTTCAATGCAATTTCTTCTTATTTTTGTGCTAAAAACAAACTAATTTGCCTCCATTTGAATAGATAATCTAGGATTGACGTGAATTCATCATACCACACAGAAAACATCATTCACTAGCATTCACACTATTTAAGAGGAAACACATATTGTATCAGTCTGATGTCCTTCAATTCTATCATCATAGAACATTAATTGTCCGATACTTCTTCTTTTATACACGTATCAGAGAAGTATCCGACACGTATCAATATTTTATTTTTAAAAAATAATATTAATTGTCCGAGTATCGGTATCGGACACGATACTTCGCCATTTTTGAAGTATCGGGGCTTCATAGCTTTTTATTCTTGTATTATTGAATATTCATCTCACCTAATATACTTATTAAGGTATTATTGTAAGAGTCTTGCTAACGAGTGCCCCGGGACACTCTTTAAGGATTCCATTTAAAGAAACTTTTTATTTAAAAAGTTACACAACCCAATTTCCAATGCGTTGACTTTACACATTTTCATAAAAATTCTATAAAAAACTTACTATTTAAGGACTTAAAGAGTGTTCCGGGGCACTCGTTAGCATTTGTCTTATTGTAATTGTAAATTTTAAAAATTTCAATCTAATATACGTATATGTTTGTTCCTACGCACAAACTTATTTAATGTCTAACTCGAACAATGTTGGAGATGTAAACTTGTTTTTTTTTTAAAAATATTATTGAATTATATTTTTATTTACTAAGGATGTGTTTAAATTGATTATTTTTGAGTTTATACAAAAACAATTTATGCAAATAAATTTTTATGAATTATTATAAACTTTCGAAGGTAATTTATGAGAAGATAGCTTGTAAAAATATAATTTTTGTTAGTGAAAACTTATAATTTAACATAAAACTTTTTTTATTTGCGTAAGCTATTTTTATATACTAAAAATAAATTCTTAACTGCCCATTGCAATGAATTGGATAAAATAGTGCATGTGACTTGTCAATATCATAATGGTCAAACTTCATTCCACTTAAATAAACATGTGATTCTTAATATTAGCAATGTATTTTATGTAATTGTATTTTAACCCCTTTTTACATTAGGTAAATGCTAACTAGTGCTTTCGGGGTACTTTTTAAGATCTTAAATAGTAATTTTTTATAGATTTCTTCTTCAACTGTTGCAAAAAGAGGCCATTGTACAAAGTGACAATGAGAAGGGACTAAAATAAAATTATGAAAGCTATCATTCATTCATTCTTGGTTCTTATGTTTTTGAATCTAGAGATTCAATCAAAAGTAACAAATTTAATACAAACACATATATTGATAATTAAACATGAAACAGAACAGAAGCACTTATAATGGAGGTTACAACAACAGCACAAGCATTATTATTTTTGGTTCTTCATCTGATGCTAGAGTAGTGAGGAAGAACAAAGAAAGCACACTTAAACCAAGAAGCACTTATTCTAGCAGTTACATAAACTTACATTATTCTTATGGTCTCAGTTTAGCAAAGATTAGAATGAAAAAACTAAACAAACATGCACAACATGAAATAACTTATGATACAAGTCACTGACACAAAAGTTATTCATATTGGTCCTTCATCTTGTTCTCATATTGATGCTTAAACCATTGAGGTTCTTGGAGATTTATCAACACTAATGTTTATTGTTCCCTCTTTTGCATCATTTATTTCCTCGTCTGCAATGTTTCCTTGGATTTCTTTATCCTCTCCTGAGATTTCTTCGAGCGATCGACCTTGTGTTTCCGGCACCAAGAAAGTAAAAAAGAATCCAAGCAAGTTCACAAATGAAAGTGCCATAATTGCTTTCTTGATTGCTATTGTTTTATCATGTGCATTATTTATATAGCTTTGCACCACAAAAGAACCGAGGATAGCTCCCGATTTTCCTGCTGCCGCTGATATCCCGTGACACGTCGAACGGAGCCTTGCAGGAAACAGTTCTGCCGGCACTATAAATGTAGTACTATTAGGTCCAAAGTTAGCAAAGAAAAGTGTAAGTCCAAAAAGTATAGCAAACATGATTAGGTTTCCACCACAATAGTCATATTCTGAACCTTTCTTGCATTTTGATGCTTCTCCCCTATAGTCTCTATAATTGTGTCCAAGAAACCACATACAAACACACATTACAAGGAATCCAACAAGTTGGATTCTGTACCGTCCGATCTTGTCAATTAGGAAAACCGTGGCCCAGTATCCAGGTACTGTGGCGAGCAAGGCAACCACGAACATTGCACGAGAGAGTTGAAACACTTCCTCTATAGCATTCATTTTGGAAGCCTTGAATACAAGTCCACTAGCTGGATAAATATCTTTTTGTGTCAGTTGAAGACTGTAGAAAGCAATATCCAATAAAAACCATGTACTAGTTGTTCCTAGAAGGTGAAGTCCATGCCTTTCAAGAAACTCTGAAGAGAAGAGTCCATAGGAGCTCGAAGCGAGTGGCCCGCTAACAATCTTGGTATTAGATTCTTCTACAATTATGTTCTTATCAAGAACTTTCGCCATATCTTCAGCGGCTTTCTTGTGATCTCCTTCAACCAAAGCAGTGTATCTTGCAGTTTCTGGCATTTTCATTCTCCAATAATAAGTTAAAGCCGCAGGAACTGCACCAAACATTAACACAATTCTCCAAACAAAATCTCCTTCTGGTTGAGTGGATAAAACAGGATTGGTTTCATAGTCAGGAGCTGGAAAAGCCGATAAGAATAGTTTCGAGACAAACATGGCCACGCCTCCGGCAACCAATATTCCAACTCCTTGCATAGCGAAAACCGCAGCAATAAAACTTCCTCTTGTTTTTTGATTTGCATATTCAGACATGATCACTGCTGAGAGAGGATAATCTCCACCGATGCCGAATCCTAGCCAGAATCTAAAGAAACAAAGACTAGTAACCACAGTTTTCGACGTGGAACCAAACGAAAGACCTGATAGTAGAGCAAAACCAACCATTGTGGTAAGAGTTATGCCATAAACTTTTTTTCTACCAAGTTTGTCTCCAAGCCAGCCAAAGAAGAGTTGTCCTGCAAGGGTACCGCACAATGCGACACCTGTAATTGCGCTGTTTACGTTAGTTGGAAGTATTCCTGGAAGATTGCTAGTCGGATCAGAATAGTACAAACGACCGATAAGCTTTGTAACTGCGGTGATGCAAAAGAGATCGTATGCATCAGTGAAAAATCCCATTCCTGCTATGACTATTGCCATGTAATGGTAGCTTTGTGTTTTGGCATTGTCAAGAGATGAAAGGACCCCTTGATTGGTGGCCATGGCATTGAACAATGGATGGTTTGGGAACAAGAAAGAAAGGAAGGAACATGTGCTACTTCATAAAGACTTATTTCTTTGTCTTTTGGGATTTTGACAAATGATTTTGCTGTCTAAAAGCTGTAAGAATATCATAGTGCTTAACGAGTTAGTTAAATATGTCAGCAATTCAGCAACATCAAGGAAACATTGATATTTTCAAATCACTTTGTTTGTTTGGTATTAATGCTTGAAAACTTATATGTATTCTCTTGGCTAAGATGAAATCAGTTTCCACCATAATCTAGCTTCCAAGTTAATATATAAAATAATATAGCCATCCATAATTGTTTCTATGTTGTCTTGGTTATATTAAATATACTTTAAAACGATAAGAATAATAAAATAACATAGTAGTAGTGCATCATATATTCTTATTTTAGTTTATAAAAAGGTATACCTATTACCAATAATGAATTGGGCCAAGTTGTAAGGGTCTTGGTCTCCTTAAGTATGTGGTCAGGGGTTCGATTTTTGGCTCATGTGTATGGAGAAAATTCGGTTGGGAGGGGAGAATCCACCTTGTATCCCCACAGATTCTTTGACGGAGATTAGTCGTCGCTAACGGTGGTGGAAACTTCGCAGCAATATCTAAATAAATGATTTTCATATAAAAATAAAAAAATAAAAAATAAAAAAATATCATGGTAAAAAAACAATACCTATTTTTTAAAATATTGCCAAGGTCATGGTCAAATAATCTTGTCTAGATTCATGGTCTTACTTGTTTTCTGTCTAAATACTTAAAGTTAGTATGAGAGAAAAATTAAATAGGATCAAATAAAACTATAAAAAGGACAGAATTTTTTTAGCACTACTCAAGTAACCTTAACCACAAAAGTCTGATAGTGATTTATGCCATTCCATATTGTTATCATCATATAAAATTGTCATTTAAGGAATCATGGAAACCTGTCTAAATTGTTATTATCGTGTCCTTTAATCCTATTCATTTTTAGTATATTGCTAGGCTTTGGCTAAAAAAAGATGTTATTGGTTCTTCAAACTGATTCCTCCAAACATCAAGAACAAGGCAGAAAATTAACTACAACTACTAGCTACAAACAAAATCCGTTGGAATGACTTTTGGAACATGGGAACTATTTGGAATGATTTATTTTAACTTACTATTCACTAAAATAAAAAAGTTGTGACAAGTTGTGGGACTTTGTAAAAAGTTCTGAATTTTTTTTATTTTTTTTAATTTTATGATTTTATCCGATAAAATCGACGTGCTCGAGTGGTGTACATGGGTCGGATTGGATTGGGTTAGGCCAAAACTCGAATCACATATAATACTCCAAATTGGGTTCAATAAAATAACCACCATTACAACATTGGACCGGGTTGGATAAACCTACAATTTCCCGGGTTGGATTGGATAGTGAGTTACCGAAATTATTTTTTTGTTTTTTAAAATTAAATGACAATCATCATATTTTTTCCATAAAAATAACTCAATCATTGTATTTTCTTACAAAATAGTAACATAATTTCCGGGTTGGATAGTGGGTTACCCAAATGACCCATTTTGGTCGGGTGAACCAACTAATTTCCGGGTTGGATAATGAGTTACCCGAATGACTTTTCTATTTTATTAATATTAAATGACTAAATGATAAATCATCATTTTTTTTTTATAAAAATTACTCGATCTTTATTTTTTTAAAACATAGTGTAACATATTTTCACTATGAAAAATATTTAAGTATCAAACGGCAAAACCTTCGGTGGATTTTTGGGTTAGGTATGATTTTGCCCGAAACCCGGTTTTTTTTATTGGTTTTTCAATTTTGAAATCCATATCCACCCAATTATCCAATCCAACCCAATTTTTTGGATTGGATGGATTTGACCGGGTCAACCTGATTTGCTCAATCCATGTACACCCCTAACGTGGTCGGTGGTTCTCCTCTTCAGTAAGATGGTGGTGAAGTTGTTGAGAAGAATCAAAGGTCTCCCTGAGTGTGTACATGATCGTATTCGATATGGGAGGTGCACAGTAGCTACCATGCTCGTTACACGTGGCTTGCTTGGGAAGCCTCCGTGAAAGAGTAGTTTGGGGTTGGACTTTAGAGCGCACCGGCCAATAAGTTTAGAATAGGATTTTTACCTTTGCCACTTTACTTCTTTTGTCGCGCGCCCTAAAATTATCAAAATATCCCTCTGCTACCTAAGTAGAGAAACGACAGAATCCACTACTTAAGTAGAGAAGTGGTAAAAATCTTGAATTTCATGTAGGGTGTCTTTTGCTCAAAATTTATTATTTTTATAACGTCCGCCGTTTAAGTAACGGAAGGGTAAAAATGAAAATTCCTAAGGCACAAGATTAACTAGTAGGTGACAAAAGTAAATGTCTTAGAATGGGTATCCCCCAAGTCCTTGTTGCCGGAGTGCAGGAAGGAGTTGTATCCGTAGAGCATACTCAGCTCAAGATTTATAATAGGGTCCAATTCAAAAAAGTTGAACCTAAAAGGTTAGCATGTATTGATTTTTCATGAATTTTACGGTAACCAATGGTTCAAAATCCTCTTGTAATTGGAGAAAAAACAATGAAAGTGGAATTGATTCTTGCACACCAAAGTTTGTCAACTACGTGTTTGTTGCAACAAACTTGTCTAAAGCATGTACAACATAATCCACTATGGTATATTTCTTGATATTCTTATTTATCTCTATTCTTCATTATTACATGCTCTTTACATATATTTTGGTACGTTAATTTCAACCCATCTCTATAGTATAATTAACCTTCCTTTATGCATATTTGAAATGTAGAAATCTATCTTTAGAACTAGATTTTATCTTTTATTCTCTGAAGTTGTTAATTTCTTGAATTTTATTAAATTATTTTGAGTTTCAAGTGAAGCTCTCATTCTCTCGGTCATGTTTCACTCATTTTATGGATATTTGATTTAGCATTAGTCCTTTTGTTAATATCTTTTTATGGATATGACCTTGTGCATTCTGTTTGGATCTATTTTACTATTGATATCAAAATTCTGATGTAATTTTAGAGTAAATTTTAAGCTTAAGAAAAGGTTTAAATCAAAATGACATGATTTTGGGGTGAATTTAGCTGGTCGTTTGGTGCGATGTTTTGAAGCGAGTCGTAAGATGAGGTTTTAGGGTTTAATGAAGTTTGAAGGTGTTGCGATTCATAGGAAAGAAGTGTAGCAGGAACTGAAATTGAGAGAAGATGTGTTTTTGTCATGTAATGTAGTTTTTCACCAGGCTAATAAACTTTGACTTTCTTTGTAGGAAAACATCAGTGAAGTTGAGTGATGTATTTGGTTGGAATGGAAGTATTTGGTTCTATTTTCTGAGATTTAAGTTCGACGGTGGCTGTTCGTTTGTATGTGATACAGTGGTTGAAGTTGAGTGATGTTGGTTGCTGCGTGTAATTTGAGTTAGTTTCAATAGGCATGGATGATTCTTGAACAGGCCATTTACTGCATACCAGACTAAATTTTAATGCTGTTATGGACCACTTTCTCTCGAGAAAGGTGAAATTCGATTCTGGTTAGTTTGGATTTTTCACTATCAAGGAGATGTTTTTCTACTTTTTGGTTTGTTTGCTGTGTTTGATTTCTTGTGTCCTTGTCCGTAAGCTTGCACATTTTATAACTAATAACCAGAATTTCAACAATGTACATGTTATTTAGCAAAATGTTTTGGTTGAGATATCTCATTCTTTTGCAGCAAGTATCAAAGTTTGTTTCAGCTGATTTTGGTGCCAATTATACTTGGTTCTTAGCCATGTTTGTAGCAGCGAACAAACACAAAGAAAACGGTAAGTTGTTATTGGGAAGGACAATGGTTCTTAGCCATCTAATGTTGATAATTCCTCAAGGAATCCTATTTTTCTTCAAGAAGCTTTACTTCCAGGAGCAGCACCGAGTAGTATATTGGTATGTTTTAGTTTTGGTCCTCTTTTTCTCAATGACACTCTACTTCTTTTCTTCTTAAATTAATAAATTAATGATCTGTCACAACAATATGACCATTTTTGCAGAATAATCCTTTCCCATTCATTTCCAATACCAGTGCACATTGGTGGTTCACATGGATATCATGATTCTTGATTTGTGAATTTACAGACAGGCAGAGGTCCTAGTATATGCGACGCCATTACACACTCTAAAGGTATGAAAATTGCATTACTATTATCATTTAAGTTACATGTCGACTAAAGAGAACTTATAATATGTTTAGGCTTGACAACTACTTCATTTACTTCGTTGTTTTACAAAGAGATTCCAAAAGCTATTACAAGACTTAGGTTCTCTCTCTAAAACCCTATAGCTTTATTGTTGGCAGCAAATCCTAATTGAATTTCCTACATCTTGCTTTTTCTATGTTTGTAACAACCTCTATTTATAGAAAAGATATAAGCCTTAAAAGTAGTAACAAATCTACTTGATTTTAAGACATTTTCACAAAACTAAAATGTGGTTCATGAGGCAAATAATTTTTAGTCTTTTAAGATCACCTTTTCATGTATATATACACCAAGTAAGGTGGAAAAGAATAGAAATCAGCAGTAATTAATGAAATGATTAACATTATATCTTTTTAAATTAGCAGAGTGAAACAATTAATTGGACTTAATTGGTTAATAAACTTTAATTAATGTCAAATCAATTAGGAGTATCCGAGTTCAAATCTTGGTCAGAATAATCTTTGACCATATTTGACTCACCTGTTCTCTAAACTTTGGATTAGTATAGTCCTTTCTCTTGAAAACCAGTGTGCAAAGGAAAAAGAAAAAAAACTGCAGCCTACTTTTTGCAAAGAATGCTGTTTATTTTTAAAGTACCAAAGATATTCAAACTTTTGCTTTTTCTTTTTTGTGGGCTTGGATTCTGTGATTCTCAATTATCATCATGCTTTTTTTCCCTTCACCCTTGTTTTTGAAATATATAAGAACAAATTTTATGTTGGAATTTCTTTATACTTGGTAAAAAGTGCACTTTAGTCACCCATCAGATGCAGCACTTTACCTTTTTTCTTCTAGTTGAATGAATTTGAATTACACCTCAAAATTAAAAGTACTAACTTACCTCACTGATCCATCACAAAGAATTTCCTAACATTAAGATCTGCTACATGCTAAGCATATGTAAGACTGTCTTTGTATTCTTTCTTTTTTCATGAAAGATGCAATAGTGATGTTTTCAGCTTCAATAAAATTTCATTCACATACTAAGCACAAGAGAATTTCCATTCAAAAAAAAAAAACTAAGCACAAGAGAAAAGACTATATTCTGAAATATTTTAATGGATTTCTGCACATTTTCTTAAACAAATCATATATAGTACTACTGACACTTCAAATTTAAGTCGTGTCTGATGTCTGGTAAGGGTCAGTTTCTGACATCTACACGACATTGACGCCTGTAGTTATGTTCAATCACTTTTATTTTCTTAATTTATTATAGGTGTGTATGTGTCAATGTCAGCATCGTCTGCGATGTCTATGTCAATTATTCATATATCAAAACACTCATCACTTTCCAAATGCCACATTACTGATTATATCTATATGATCAACTAACATTTTTTCATGATTTTTCAAACCCAAACCAGGAAATGAGGATCAACTAAAGTCATAACTTGATGCTACAACCTACCAAAACAAACATTTAGCAGCAAACAAGCATCATAAATGGAGTTCCAACTATTCATTGTTCAATTTCTTCTTCTAACCTTCATATCTTCTCTTTTGAACTTTACTCTAGCTGACTTAAACTCTGACAGAAAAGCCCTTCTTGAATTCTCTTCTACTCTTCCACATACCCCAAAATTAAACTGGAACAACTCAACTCCAATTTGCACTTCATGGATTGGCATAACTTGCAACAAAAATGAAACAAATGTCATAAGCATCCATCTTCCAGGAATTGGATTAAAGGGAACCATTCCAAACAATAGCAGCCTTAGAAAACTTGATTCCCTTAAAATCCTAAGCCTCCATTCCAATGAACTTGGTGGAAATCTTCCTTCTGACATTCTCTTTATTCCTTCCCTTCAATATGTTAACCTTCAACATAATAACTTCACAGGTATAATCCCTTCTTTTATCTCGACAAAACTCATTGCATTGGATCTTTCCTTTAACTCTTTCTTTGGAGCTATTCCTGTTTTCAACCTTTCAAGGCTCAAATATTTGAATTTGAGCTATAATAACTTGAATGGCTCAATTCCATTTTCTATTAATCAATTCCCTTACACTTCTTTTGTTGGAAACTCTCTTTTATGTGGTAAACCTCTCAATCATTGTTCAACAATTTCTCCCTCTCCATCTCCTTTGCCGTCAACTACTCAAAATCGAAAGGCTACAACTTCAAAGAAATTCTTTGGAGTAGCTTCTATACTTGCTTTAGCAATTGGAGGCATAGCCTTTCTTTCTCTCATAGTTTTGGTGATCTTTGTGTGCTGTTTGAAGAAGAGAAGGAGTAAAAGAAGTAATGATATACCGAAAAGAAACGCGGAAACCGAGGGTTCAATATCAAAGAGTTTTGGAAGTGGTGTGATGGAGGCTGAGAGGAACAAATTGTTCTTCTTTGAAGGTTGTTCATATAGTTTTGACCTTGAAGATTTGTTGAAGGCTTCAGCTGAAGTACTTGGAAAAGGAAGCTATGGAACAACATTTAAAGCTACATTGGAGGAAGGATTAACAGTTGTGGTTAAAAGGTTAAAGGAAGTTGTGGTTGGAAAGAAGGAGTTTGAGCAACAGATGGATGCTGTTGGAAGAATCGGAAGACATTCCAATGTCATACCACTTAGAGCTTATTACTATTCAAAAGATGAGAAACTTCTTGTTTATGACTACATGCATGGAGGAAGCTTGTTTTCCTTACTTCATGGTATGTTTTCTATTCATAAATTGTCTGTTTGAGTTGGTTGCATCGACTAATTTGAGTTTGTCAGCTGATATAAACACTTGTGAGACTATGTGGGAGAGCTTATGAAAGCAGCGTATGAGATGCTCATAAATTGTTTTCACCTTATTTCCATAAGCTCTCTAGGATAGCTTACAAAAACAACATATAACTTATATGAAAACGGTTTGACTTTATTTTACCTTTTGTTATAAAAATAGCTTATACATAAGCACTTATATGATAAGGTCTTATGCTTTACGTGTTTAACTAAGCGATTGTTTCATTAGTCCATGAATCCACCTCTTCTATAAATTCTATAAATTGGACCGGAACGTTTGCAAAAAGAAAAAAGAGTCTGGTTATGACAAAATGTGTTTCTTATTCAACATTATTGAACTACTCTTGTGAAAAGTAAAACGAAAAACTAATGTTAAATAGTTTATTCAAATCATTGAAGGAACAGTTCAATTTTAAAAACAGTCTGCAACAGCAATTCTTGGTGCGACGTCAAGGTTTTTCATGTTTGTGTTAACATATTTAATTGCAATTTTTTCGCAATATCTAGGATTGCGACATAATCACAACCTGGATTTAAAACCTTGAGTGAATATTAGATAAAACCAATAATATGAAACATAACATGACTTTTAAGGCCTATTGTTCTATTATTCTAATGTATGATCTATCTTCGAATTTTAAACAACATAGGAAACAGGGGTGTAGGAAGAACTCCATTAGACTGGGATTCTAGAATGAAGATTGCACTAGGAGCTGCAAAGGGAATTGCTTCCATCCACACAAAAAGAGGTCCAAAATTTATTCATGGCAACATAAAGTCAACCAATGTACTCATAACACAAGAACATGATGGTTGCATCACTGATGTAGCACTCACTCCCCTAATGAACATCTCATCAAGTTCAACCATGTCGAGATCCAATGGCTACCGCGCTCCAGAATTGGTGGTCGAGTCAAGGAAGACCGCCACTCAGAAGAGTGATGTTTACAGCTTTGGTGTGCTCCTTCTTGAAATGCTTACAGGGAAGATTCCACTTGGATATTCTGGTTATGATCATGACATGGTTGATCTTCCAAGGTGGGTTAGGTCGGTGGTTTGCGACGAATGGACGGCTGAAGTTTTCGATGAGGAGATGATTAGAGGAGGAGAATATGTTGAAGATGAGATGGTGCAGATGCTTCAAGTTGCATTGGCTTGTGTGTCAAAGGTAGTAGATGATAGGCCAACAATGGATGAAGTTGTTAGAAAAATAGTGGAAATTAGGCACCCTGAGTTGAAGAAAAGTACATCTTCTGAGTCTGATTCTAATGTATAAACACCATGACATGAAGTTTTGATTTCCAACTTTTTATGTAACTGACAGAAAGAGAGAAGAACACTATATGTTGGCCTTTCAAAACTTTTGCATAAACACTATGATATGAAGTTTTAGTTGCCAATTTCTTCTGAAACTGAGAGAAAGGGAAAAAAAACACTATATAATGTTTCTCAAACTCCATGTTTCTTTGTGACAATACTATATTTCAGGTCCATGTTATGTTGGCCATTTGAGTTTTCAAGCTGCACAACTTTTAATACAATTAGGAACCTACGCAATGATAAGGTCAAGTTAAGGGTAATGTTAAGAAACTTTAGACTCTTTGCTTAGTGAGCTAAGGTGAACCGAAAGAGTTTTCGGAAGGAGATCCATGTTTGAACTCTAGAACTAACATAACAACCAACTTTCTAGCATTTGCCTATAAAAAGAATATAGGAAATTTGAAGACCATATTATGCAAAGAAAATGAAAATACAACAAGAAACCATATTATAGACACACTGAAGAACATTAATATAAATCAAGTGATTGGACTGTAGCTACAGATAAAGGTCGAATTGGTCGGAAATCACTGAATTTGATCCGTGGCTAAAATAATCGTTGGTCAGACTTTATTACTCTCAACCAAACTTCATATTATCAGGACCCTTTATCCTGAGAAAGGACGGTTAAGACAAAAGAAAAGAAGAAAAAAACTGGTTACATAATACCCATGGTGCGAAAGATAAACCTTACTCTTTAAGATAAACAGAACGATGATATTACAAATAGCATATGTTATGTAGTCTCTTTGCAGGAACATATTATAAGTTCCACTACATTGTATTTTGTTAAGAACATTGATGGTACTAACTAATATAAAATCATGGCTAGAATCTAACGAGGATAAGGATCGGTAATTGAAGCCTCATTAACTGATTCCATCTGCCGCAATTCTGGAAGGCTTCTAGTTCTACTGTCCATAAAAAAGCAGGTTCTGAAGGTACAGAAAGAGTGACAGAATAGCTGCTTAGCATGAGTACAATTGTAGCCATGGTTGGTCTTTTAGCTGCATTGTCTTGGACACAGAGTAAACCAATATGAATGCATCTCAAGATTTCATTTCTTGAACTGTTGTATAGAGATGGATCAATAATAGTATTAATATGGAGTCAATTTGAGTGAAACTGAGATGAAAGAAGCAGGGGGGGTTATGGTGGGTGTTAAACTACTAGATATAATGGTTTAGTTTAGGGAGGTTTTGAGGATTGGAGAGAGTGTTAATGAAAGGGTATTTTTTTGTTGTTGCTGAGTGAATGTTTTCAGCACCAGGGGGTATTTTGGGGTGTTATGGTGGTGAGATGTTATTTTTGTGGTGTTGGATTCGGCGCTACCGGTGTGTGATTGATGTGTGCGTGATTGATTCTTTATGATACTTGATTCTTTGATCGTGTTTAAATCTGTTGAGATTTGCATGACTCTATTTGAGTTGCTGATGGTTTCCAATTCCGTTGAGATTTATAGGTTTTTCTGTATCTGGTTGACCTTTATCGCATGAGAACGAGAAATGTTATTTTGACATCACCTTTGGGACATCAATTAGACATTTAGGGGCAATTTTGTCATTTTCTTAATAAAAAAAGTAGAAATGGGTAGAGAAGTAATGATGAGGATGAAAGAGAGAAGAATATGAAATGACAAAATTGCCCATAGATGTCTAATTGATGTCGCAAAGGTGATGTCAATATAACATTTCTCTTATCGCATCGGTGTTTACTGTTTGGACTAGTGGTCTGCATGCTGAGACTCATATGCTTAGGTTCTCATTCTACATGTGCCCCATTAACTTTTGACTCAAGAGTTGTTTTCTGGATTCTGATGAGCCGATCACTTTTGATTCGAGGCCGGGAGTTAGTGTCTAGTGGTATCTCTTTGGGTTGGGTTGCTGTCTTCTCCGGTGGTCTGGAAGCTGATGAGTGTCTTTCTAAGAATGAGATTAGAAGTAGACCTCTGTTAGATGGTGTTTGTTTTGATATTTTCATTAGTGTTCCGCTTATATACGGCACCTTTGTTGTAAACCCTCTTTTATGGGTCTCTGTACATCTTGTGCAGAGACCTAATTATTAATATAATAATATATTTGCCATTAAAAAAAAGTATTAATATGAAAAAATTAATAAGCACTATTTATGGACCTATCATAGTTGTCGACATCAACAAGTGTACCCGGTAATATGTAACACGGTCTAGGTGGACAAATACTTGATAATGTTCAAAACATTCCAAATTTCTATTCAATTTTTTTACCACCGGTATCTGATTTATTAAACCGTCTAATCTGATTCAAAGGTCAATTCTGACATCAAGTAGTTCCACTTCCAACCCCCGCTACCAAATTCAACAACTAGATCAACTAACGATCGATAAATTTATACTAAATTTGATTAAAACAACTAAACATAAATCCTACATTCATTATTAGGTATAAGACACTTTAAAAAAAATCATGTGTCCTGTTTAAAGACTCGTAATAAATACCTGGGTTAAATAAATAAATGGTCTTTATAGTTTTTCAGAATTTCGTTTTTAGTCCCTAAATTTTTTTTCGTAATTTTCAATCTATCATGTCATACAACTGCTTTCAAAATATCGATGTAATTTGGCAGAATACAAAATATCTATTAAATATTAATGTAAAACTATTTTACATTGTCCGTGCATATATTCTATTTTCCCTTAAATTAAAATAAATGAGAAAAAAATGAAATTCATTGTGTCAACAAATTTCTTTTTTTTCAATAAATCAAACAAAATTACATAAGAATGAATTTCTTTTTTTCAATAAATCGAACAAATTTAAATAAGAAACGTCCAAAAAAATAATTAAAGCTTTTGGAAAAGAATGAAGACGTATTTTAAGTGGCATGAGTATTATGACCAAGTCATTTATTTTATCCCCGTAGCATATATATGGTTGCTGAGAGTTGATTGAGATTTGAGACCCAGTAGACTCAGGAATGAACAGCAAAGCAAAAAGTGGGGCTATTCCTATTGGATCATGCAACTTTTCTAGGGATGACAATGACACTTGAAAACAACTGATAGTAGTAGTTAATATAAACTCATGGCTAGAATCTAACGAGGATAAGGATCAGTGAATGAAGCTTCATTAACTGATTCTTGAGCTGATTTAGTTGTGGATTGACTTGATCTTGTTGTCCCTGAGTTCTCTTCCCACTGCCTCATTTCTTGAATGCTTCTAGTTCTACTGTCCATAAAAAACGCAGGTTCTGAAGGTAATGAAAGAGTGAGAGAATTACTACTTAGCATGAGTACAATGGTAGCCATGGTTGGTCTTTTAGCTACATTGTCTTGGACACAAAGTAAACCAATATGAAGGCATCTCAAGATTTCATTTCTTGAACTGTTATATAGTGATGGATCTATAATACTTGCAGCTGTTCCTTCCCTCCAACTTTTCCATGCCTGCAAGTATATGTATGTGTCATGTATGTGTAACTTAAATAAGAACTTATAAGAAACAATAATGTGAAAAGGAAGACTTACAAAACTCAATAGATCCAAGGAATCGTCCCCGTGACAAATACTACCACTATTCTTTTGGCCACTTATAATCTCAAGAACTAATACTCCAAAACTAAAGACATCGGATTTCACTGAAAATTCTCCATGCATTACGTACTCAGGTGCCATATATCCACTACATGACGTATTCAACAAGTCTAATTAGTTAAAAGCAGAAAAACAAAAATCTTACATGATTTAAATTAAGCTCTTATGATAATCATTAAGCTCAAAAGTAAATCTAATACTTACTAAGTTCCAACAATTCTACTTGTATTTGCTTGTGTTTGATCCACCAGAATTAGTCTTGCCATGCCAAAATCAGATATCTTAGCATTCATATCTCCATCTAAGAGAACGTTGCTTGCTTTAAGGTCGCGGTGTATAATACGTAGTCGAGAGTCCTCATGAAGATACAGAACGCCTCGAGCTGTACCTTGAATGATTTTGTAGCGCTTTTCCCAATCTAATTGTGTCTTCTTTATTGGATCTACATATACAACAAACTCACGCGCATTTTAGATATCTTGAAAGTTAGTCTTTATCTTGAAACATATGATTGAAGTAATAGAACAACTATCTAATTATAATGATATTGTAATTATACCGAATATGAAGTAGTCAAGACTTTTATTAGGAACAAACTCGTAGACAAGTAGTCTTTCTCGTCCTTCAATAGTAAAACCAAGTAGTCTAACTAAATTTCGGTGTTGAAGTTTGGCCATTAAAAGCACTTCATTCTTAAATTCTAGATTTCCTTGGCCAGAATTCTTGGACAACCTTTTGACAGCAATCACTTGTCCATTCGAGAGCTTTCCCTGAAAAGACACGAATAACTGTCAGTACGGTAAAATATTTTATTTTAGCCAAGTTTTTATCATGTTTTGACAAAGTAATACAATATTCTTAAAAATATAATTACCAATCAAAGTTTAGTAATAAAATTAGAGATGAATTTCATATTTTCGTAGCTAAAATTGCACTGTTATAATTCTCCGAATGCAGTGATATTATCTTACCTGATAAACAGCTCCAAATCCGCCTTCTCCAAGTTTATTAGAATCATTGAAGTCATTTGTAGCAACTCTAATAGTGTCAAAGTCGAATTGTAATGACTCAAAGGTTGTAATTTCATCCTCATCTTCTGAAGGAACTGTGGTATAGCCATAATTTGTAAAAACAAAAGATCAAAGTTAGGTTTATGTATAGAGACACAAAAATAATCTAGTTCTTTTGCATTGATAGGTGAAAAGATACAATCTTCAAAACAAAGTGATTATAAATCCAAGTTTTGAGGCCTTAAACTTACTTTGAGTAGTTTCACTCGGCTTCTTCACTCGTAGTCGTAAATAGATGCAGATGAAACAGAAAACCAAAACAACAATAACAACTAGAATTCCTATGATGGTTACATTTCTTAATGTGTGAGCTTTACCTACACAAATCATGAAATTCTTGTTAAGATTAATAAAATATCAATCAATGTAAAAATTGAATTAGAAAGAGACATGAATAAATAAATTGAAAGAATATTACATACATACCTTGAGAGGAAGTGTGATTGATGGATGGTGGACTAGGTGGTGGTGGCGGCTGTCGTGGTTGAACAGAAAGTTCATAGAACTTATAACTTTCATATCTAAGAGTACAACTTGCTCTAAAAACTCTAGCACCAATCTTATCTCCACAACAAGATGGAAGTTGAGCAATAGCTAAATCCAAACATTGATTACAATCCATTGAACTTACATCAGGTGTACACTGCATAAGACTATATATATCCTGAAAATTCGGACCTGTAACATTCGCGGTAGCAAATTTTTTCATAGAATCACCAGATGCAGCTACACTTTTCAAATCATACAACAATTTTCCCAACACTTTATTATATTCATCAACATCCGTTGCGTTAAATGCATTCCACAGAGTAACTATAGCTGTTGTTTCCATTAAACCAAATATGGATCGATGCGAGTAATGCAACATGCAATGATCAATCCAACCAATTGCTTCTTTTTTGTTTGGACAGCTTTGTGTTAGAAGATATCTTGAATTGTTGAGACATTGCCGACAGTTTTGTGGATCAACATCTCCTCTGCATAATCCTATGGCGTATACTTTGTTGTTGTCTACGCCCTCGGTGAAATTGTAGAAACCATAGGTGATTTTTGTGTTGGAAGTGAGAGTTGATAAAAGTTTGTTAAGATTGTGTTGATATGTGCTGTTTGTTGTATAGTTGCCACTATTAGTATAACATTTTGGAACAAAGTTTGGTTGAGCTATGGTTTCATAACATAGGAATGTGGTTATTATGATCATAAAGAGGAAACTGCAAGAAATTTTCATTGTATGGAATGTGGTGTTTGTTGAATTGTACTGTTACCTTTATAACCAAACTTGAGGCAAATTCTAGATGGAATTTGGTTCCTCAACATTTTCATACCAAATTATGGTTCAATTACAACTTTGAAAATGATTATTATTGGTGTTTTTACATATCATTTTAAAATCATTGTGGTTGTCTCGTGAGTATAGTTCAGTTGGTAGGACATTGCATTAAATATGTAGGGGAGCTAGGGTTCGAATCTCGGTCATCTCACTTATCCACCTTAAGGGTAGAATTTCTAGCCAGTAGACTACTTAACAAAAAAAAATCATTGTCCTTGACTATATTTTTAAATTTCACTTTAATTTATTTTTATTAGACCCTAAAATAGCACTCCAGAGTGTTTTATAATATGGTGGTAAATATAATAATTATATATACTAACAATAAATTGGTCCAAGTTGTAAGAATTTTGGTTCTCTTGAGCATGTGGTCGGGCAAGGTAACAATAAATATAATAATTATATATACTAATAATAAAGTGGTAAGCGTTTTGTGAGGTTTGAGAATCCATTTTAGCGAAGATTAGTCATCGCTAATGATAGTGAAAACTTGGTACCAAAATATCATGGTAACCCAAAAAAAAAAAATAATAATCATATATAAAAGAAATCCAAAATGCATAAACTTCTTCTATACGTTAGAACTACTCTATGCATCTCTGTATAATCAAACAATAATAATGTTTAACTTTGAAAATCATCAACAAACTGATGAATATCCGTGATAAAAATTTCAAGTTGACGTTGCAAAATGACAACACTAATGTACAGACTAAAAAAATTATAAGAACATTGTGCCAAAAAAATTCAGAAGAGCAAAATTTTTCATTATTTCTTTGGATGTAAAATTTCTCCGTCCCTTTGCATTACTTTTTTTAAAAAAAAAAAATTTAAGCAAATACAATGAACTCATTTCATTAATAATAAAATGTTTAATACAATGAGGAATATAATCAAAGAATTTGCGACTAGACTATAAAATAGCCGTTGTAGCTAAAGTATGTACCACCATGATTGTTTGTCGCTTAGTGAATTTAATTTCAAAGTTCGAATTACAATTTAACAAAGACTTAATTGACATAATATTAGAGTTCATTCCTATACACGTCTTAGTTTGTAAGACATCCATTTTGCATTACTTTTTTTCTGTGAAATGTATACAACTATTTAAATTTAAACTTAAATTAAAATAAGTAAGAGAAAAAATGAAATCAATTGCGTCAACGAATTTTATTTTGTCAATAAATCAAAATAAAATCACATAAGAAACATCCAAAAATCTAATTACAGCTTTTGGAAAGAAAGAAGACGTATTTTAAATGGCATGACCAAGTCGTTTTTATTGCCGTGACATATGGTTGCAGATAATTGATTGAAACCCTATGGAATGAACAGCAAAGCAAAAAATTTGGGGCTATTTCTATTTCTAATGGACAATGCACCTTTTCTAGGGATGACAAAACTTAGTTAGAGTTACTTAAGTAGCGGGCGACATTTCCCCTAAAAAAATTTTATTTTATCCACTATTTAAGTAGCGGATGAGTAAAAATAATAGGACGCGCGAGTAACAGGAGAGTGGCAAAAGTAACTTTCACCGTTGATAATTCTAATGTCATAGGGGCATTTGTACAAAATTCCACGAAAGATTTTGACCGTGTTGAAGGGAGAGTCTTTGTGGTGAGTGCCCATAACTATTTCAACAAGTCATTTTTGTGTTTGATAATACAGTGTAGGTATTAAGAAAATTTCTCTTTTGACCCCGTCACCGTCATTCTTTTATACCCCAAATATTTTAATTTTGTTCTTGCAGGAAACTTTGGTTTTTAAAAATCGAATTTTTTTAGTGTAAATTCAAAGAATCTCAGTTTCTATAAACCGAATTTTTTTTCAAGGCAAAAATAACTTTAGAAGAGCAAAATTGAATATTTAAAGGGTAAAATGAACGCACGAGTTCGGTTGAGAAACTCTCGGGTATAAATTAAGACAAACAAAATTGGACCAATTCTCTTATTGGAAAAACCGTCCGTGAAGTAGTGTTTACGGCCACGTGATACAACAATTGCATTTGATATGTTACCTGATCTTTAAAAATTCTTTTTGTTTGTTACCTCTTAAGTAATCCACAGTTACTCTCATTTCCTCTCCCAACCCTCCAATTGATCATAAATTTCAATCAAGAGCTCATTAAAGAAAATTATGACGCTTTCTATAAAAATTCCCAACTACACAAGGTGAGAGTGATTAAATCTTGCATGGATTATGAATGAGTAAATTGTTAGATATACAAGAAATAAGACTCATATACGGTATACATACCATAAGGTTTTTGGTGATGTGACATTTTCCTCTCGTATGGTAATCACGGTCCTAGTTTAACTTTGTGGGGGGTGAGAATGGATACTGATATTATAGATGAATTATAAAATATGGGAGAACTCACACTTGTGGGAGTATTGTTGGGTTTCACGTGAGTCATTAACTCTTACGTCAACTATAAATGAGCAAAATTTTGAATATGTAAGATATGTGACTCAATTTTTTTTTTGTTGCCTATTTGAACAATTTAAAATTGTTAAATAATGACTTGGAAGTTTTGTTTAAGATTGGGCTTGAGAGTTGAGACACACTTAAACCTAATACCATATTTTTTAGACTATATAAGCTTCATTGTCACATCTCAACGTATGTTTCATTATTGAGTCAAAAAAAAAAAGTATGCTTCATTATAAATCTAACCTTTACTTCAAGCACATACTAACTTGACAGTACCAATAATTAGTTGGTCTAGTGGTGATTGACGTTGGGCACGCTTCGATTCCCTGCAACTGCGATTGGAATGGGTTGGAACCAATTGATGTCAGAACTGATCCCCGAACCAGATTAAACGGTCCAGTGAACCGAATACTATGGTGAAAACTAAAAACTACTAACTTGAACCTCAGAGTATTTCTAGATACACACAGACCAAATATGACTACAACCGATCATATGATACGTCCGAATTAAGGTCCAAAGAGCATCTTCCACGAGTATGTAGTCGCTATTGTGAACCTGAATTCTAGATCAAAATCAATTTCATAGGCTAGAGTCCAATTATCTTTTTTAAATACTAGTAATTTTAAAAAACGGGTTATAAAATGATTGACAACAAACAATACCCAGTTTACTTCTCATTCAAGAGCATAAGATATGAGAATTATAATTTCTTCTAGTTTTCTCTTCTTTTCATAACCACACTTTTATGTTATGAACGATAGCCCAATCAAATTTTCAGCAATCTTGTACTAATTTCTTTACCAATGGCAATGGCAACTACACATTGAATAGCACCTATTACAACAACCTCCATACCCTTTTATCCACTCTCACTTCCTAATATTTGAACTTGTAGCCTTTTGATTTTGAGTAGCTGACGACAAAGGAGATGGAGAATGAGAGATTGTTGAACAATGACTGAGAGGTTTACCACATTAAGAGAGTTTCAAACAAAAGAAGAGTAAGGGAATTGATTGATGGAAAATGAAATTGAACCATTCAAGTTATTGTAACTCAAATTCCATTATTTGAGCTTCAAAGGTTGAATACCGGAATAGCTCCAAAGAAAGAGTTAAAGGAAAGATCTAATGCAATGAGTTTTGGAGAGATAAAAGAAGGTATTAGGCTTGTGAAGTTATTGTGTTGCCAGTGAATATATTGGAGGGAAGGAATAGATAGAATGTTAGAAGGTAGATTTCCACTAACTTCATTGGAATAAAAAGGCTTAGGATTTTAAGGGAATTAAGTTTTTCTAGGCTTCTATTGTTTGGAATAGAGCTCTTTAGTCCAATTCCTAGAAGATGGATGATTATGACATTAGTTTCATTTTGGTTACAAATCATACCAATCCATTAAGTGCAAATTGAAGTTGATTTGTTCCATTTCAATCTTGAGGAATATGGAAGAGTAGAAGAGAGATGACAAGGTTAGAAGAAGAAATAGAACAATGAAGAATTGAAACTCCATTGATGATACTATTGCTTGTTTGGTGCTAAATGTTTTGTTGGTAGGTTGTAGCTCCAAGTTATGACTTCAGTTGATCTTCATTTCCTGGTTTGGGTTTGAAAAATCATTAAGTGTGATAATATTGCTTGTTTGGTGCTAAATGTTTAGTTGATAACATAGATATAATCACTTAATCAGTAAGGTGACATTTGGAAAGTGATCTACAACTAAACATGAAATAAGTGTTTTGATATATGAATCACAGGCATAAACATCCAAGACAACATTGACAAAAGTAAATAATTTAAGAAAATAAAAGTGATTGAATGTAACTACATGTGTCAGTGTTGTGTAGATGTCAAAAACTGACACGTATTAGACATCAGACACACCTTAAAATTTGAAGTGTCGGTGCTATATATATATATAATTGGTTTACAAATTTTGTTTTAGAAAATGGGCAGAAATCAATTAAAATATTGGGTGTCATCTAGGGTGAGGGATCAATTAAGTCCCTCACCGGTGTACCACATTATTTCACCGTTGGATTAAATGGTCATCTTTTTTATTACCACACCATATCTTACATAACCTTCCATGGAAAAAAAATATATAACCTCCTGGATCTCTCTTTGTGGCTGCACCAAGACCATACCTGCATTCCTTCTAGCCTCTTTTTTCCATTACGGCATACATATATTTACTCCTCAGTTTCCATATAAAATCCCAACAGATCTTAATGCAATAGTAAAATAGCCATCAACCTGAATTATAATAATTGGGGTTGATCTTCGACATGAAAAAACCATTAACAAGACTCTGACTTCCGTTTTTATATCATATCGTGAGACTCTTATTGTCCTGTATTGTTTTCTTCTCTTCAATTCAATTCAATATATATAAAGATTGATTCTATGATGATAATAATAATTAGAGTTCTTTCTCCAATTGCATAGGCTATTTTTTCTTATATGATAATCAAACATAAAATAAAATCTAAATTTGTTTGTAATCAAACGCATAATTACTACCATGGTTATGATTTTCTTGATGATAATAATAATTAGAGTTCTTTCTCCAATTGCATAATTAATTTGCTTGTAATATTTCACTTGAATATACTTTTGACATCATGGTTTTGGAAATCATCTCGGTGGCAGTTGTTATGGTTCTTGCTGGAGCAATGGAGAAAAATGACGACGTTGATTGCCTTTGGTCCGGTAGCACAGTGACGGTTGGTGCAATGATGATACTCAAGAGAAGGAGATGAAGGGGACTAGAGAAAAGAAAAATAAAAAATAAAAAAAGGTGTTCAAATCTAGTGTGTAAGGGAACACATGAGCTTGATTAATCTCATGGTTATTTATGATGGTTCACCGATGAGGGATTTGTTGAAACCCTCACCTTAGAATCCACCAAATATTGAAGTTAATAAAATAATATTTTATTTTTTCTCTTTGTATATGGCCCCTCGGAAGTGACGTTCAGTGGCTACAAATACGCTGTCAGACAGCAAGTTTGATGCATATATTTAAAAAAAATATAGGTTCGGTATATCTCTACCGAACACGCATGATATCGGTAGCTGTATGCCGAACACGCGGGATTTCGGTAGCCTCGTACCGAAGTCGTGTAATATAGCAGTAGTTTCCACAAACCTTCATCAGTTTATGCAAAACACAAAATTGAGAGTTGTAGAGCGCGATTCTAGGGTTCTAATCGCAAATTCGAAGGTCAACAACAACAACAACAAAGTTTAATTCGTTCACAACAACTCATCCATCACTAGAATTCGCAAATTAGAGGATTGTAATTTCGTGGTTGTTATTGATTCACTTGAACAAGTAAGAATTTTAACTAACCTATCTCATTTACTTGTTTTTGATTGTGTTCTTGATTATATTTTGATCATGTTATGATTAATCTGTTGATTCCACGAAATTGGAATGTTAATTTAATTAATGTATAGGGTTTGGATTTCTATTTAGGTTAATGTGCTCCAACTGTTTGATAAAATGCCTGAATGATAAAGTAGTTGTAAAAATGCTTCATAAAATGCCTGGATTTTGGATTTGTAGTTTGATTTATTTCCACCAAGTGTTTGATAAAATGCCCGAATGATAAAATGGTTTATAAATTTTGTATTTTGTAGTATTGTACGATAAAGTGTTTGATATAAAAGGTTGTGTATATTGTTATAGGAATGACGGATGAAGTTGGAAGAACGAGAGCTGGTACGGTAAGCAAAGCACATGGTTCTGCCCGTAGAGAACTTGTGAATGTCGATAAAATTCCAAGTCGGGCTAAGGGAAAAATGTTGTAGTTGCTGGATCGGCTCAAGCTCAAGAGGAGGAGCCTCAAGTTGATTATGAAGAACAAATGGAAGTTACAACTGAACCGGGATTGGAAGAGCAACAACAACAAGATGAAGAAGATTTGAGTGATTTTTTTAACTTTGAAGATGAAGAGGAAGAGGAAGATCACCAAGCAGAAGCACAAGCAGAACCACCACAACAAAAACAACGGAAAAAAATACGAGAACACAAGGAAGAAATCCACCACGTGCCGGTGAAGCACGAGTTACAAGTTATGGTGGTGGTCCAACAGACTTGTCGTTGTTGCCAGCTTTTGGAAAGCATGTTGCTGCGTCATTGTGGAGAGGAGAGGTAAATTCTTATTTTAATTAATTTTCATTGAATTTTTTAAATTTCTGATTATTTCTTAATTTCTGATTTTCATTGAATTTGTGCAGTGTAAAACGAGGTATTTGAGGTGCATGAACAACGGAAAAAAGATTAATGAATTTACATTGCCGAAGTCGGAGCTGCATTGGTTTTGGAATGTTGTTAAGGCTAGTGGACTTAAACCACTTTTGAAGACAAATTACAATAATCTTGACTGGGGATTGTTGACCGCATTTACCGAGCGATGGCATCCAGAGACCGGTAGTTTCCATCTGCCGATTGGTGAGGTTACGATAACTTTGGATGATGTTTCCTGTTTGCTACATATTCCCATCACCGGTAAAATGCTCAACCACCTTGGAACTTCATGCACAACGGAAGAAGGTGAAGATATGTGCCGAGAGTATCTGAACTTCCCTAGAACGAAGTGTAGGGCAGAGTTCAAGAAAATGAAAGGAGCACATATCGGGTTTCCCATGCTGGAGAAGATATACGCCGCCAATTTAAGGAATGCGTTGAAAGCTAAAGAGGAAGAGGAAGAGGAGGAAGTTGTGCAAAATTACAGGGATTGCACCATACGAGCATTTTTGCTCTACTTGATTGGTGGAACCATTTTCACCAATAAAAGTATGCAGTATGTGGATGTCATATTCCTGACATATTTGCAAGACCTCAGCTTGGTAAAGACATGGAACTGGGGTGCTTCTGGGCTGGCATATTTGTATCATTATTTGGAGAAGGCAACTAAGCCAAGATGTGGAAACCATGGAGGTTACAACTGTATGTTTCGGGTATATAAATTTAATTTATTTAAAACGACTTCATTAATTTTAAATATTTGTATCATTATTTGGGCTGGCATATTTGTATCATTATCTATGCAGTTGTTAAATCATTAATTTGTTGTTTTTAGGCGTGGATTTATGAGCATTTCAAAAGGTTCGGAGGGGGAGGGGCTGGTGAAAAGTATAGGCAACGGGATCCAATTTGCGCTAAATATTTGACTTTGAAAGGTTATAAATATCCAAATGAGTATAGGACGACATTGGATAGGATGGAAGTGGACGAAGTCACGTTTAGACCATATGAGGATCACCGACATATTCGGCCGTTTGAAGATATTTGTTGGTACAGTGGCTGGATTATGTGTGGAAGTGTTATGATATGTCCTTATTTGCCTGAGCGTGTCCTAAAGCAATTTGGACATGTCCAGTCTATTCCCAGACACCCTGATGAATCTGCAAAAGCTGGTCTGAATCGGTTTACAATTGGTGAAGCATTTGCTAACTACATGGTTGAGAACTATGTGACTGAAGAAATAAGAGGGCCAAGAGCACAAAATGGGTTTGAAACCGTACCCGGATCCATTGCATGGTTTTATCGTGTCTCGCATCCGAAGTTATGGCCACCAATTGAAGGGAATCCGGCAAGACCTGCAAATCTGGAAGTATTGATTGAGGAGGACAATGCGGATGACAAACAAGACGTGTTTAAGATTTGTAGGACGGTCATAGAGGAGGTGAATGGAAAACTTGATGGTGAGTTGACTTTGGAAGAAGCTAGGGAAGTACTGAAGAAAGTGGTTAGGGATTTGGAGCCTGTGGCGACATATTCGCTGCTAGTAAAGAGGAAGCGAGATTCTGGTGAAGGAAGCAAGAAGATGAAGAAGAAGAAGAAGAAATCTGGTGAAGAGGGTCCTAGTCATTAGTTTAGTTTAATGTTATTTTAGTTTAATGATTTTGACTGTTATTTTGGTATGTATTAAACAATTGATGTGTAATTTTGGAGATTTGTATTTTGGTACACACAATGTTGCAATGATTATGTATAAGGATTATGTAATTTTGGATATTCGTATTCGTATTTTTTATACTCGTATTTGATAATGTGTTTTGAAAATTTGTATATGTTGATGGATATTCGCATAATTGGACATGTGTGAACTTGTGTAATGTGATTAAAAATTGGACAGATATTAATATCCGAACTTGTGTTTCGGCGTGGATTTGGTAAATCCATGTGAACTGACATGTTTAAAATTTTGTCGCACAGCTTAAACATGGTTTCGGTAGAATTGTGCCGAAATAAGTGAATTCCAGTCTCCAGAATCAAATTTCACTTATTTCGGTAGCTTCCTACCGAAATCATGTTCTGTTTGACATACGACATGGATTCGGTACAATTGTGCCGAAATAAGTGAATTCCAGAATCAAATGTCACTTATTTCCGTAGCATTCTACCGAAATGATGTTTAAGTTGTGCGACAAGGCTTTAAACATGTAATTTCACATGGATTTACCAAATCCACGCCGAAACACAAGTTCGGATATTAATACCTGTCCAATTTTCAATCACATTACAATAAAACAATGAAACACTTTACAATGAAACACGGAACATCCTTAATTAACACGTTACAATGAAACACGGAACATCATGAATTAAACACATTACAATGAAACACGGAACATCCTTAATTAAACACATTGCACTGAAATTAAAGACATAACATAAAACATCGTAAGACATAAAATTAGCTTAATTTAACATAGCATACAAACGTCCCCCTTTTGGATCAATTGGAATTTGATTAAACATGGAACGTACATCATCATCATCTTTCAATTGTTTCCACCCGTATTTCTTTGGTGCATTTTCAAATGAATTGCTTGAACAGTCAGCTGCCAGATCGACCCACATTTCTGCATACCCAAGTTTCGCAATTTTGATTTGTTTGCCTTGTGCATAATGATACATGAGTTCAATTCTATTTTTGATTGATTCAACAGTTGTTAAACTGGTATCCAATGCAAGGGTGAACAACTCTTTGTTACCCTGAAACTGGACAGAAAACTGATATGTTTCTACCGGATTGCGAACTGCAGAACCACGAGAACCACGTGAGGATGACATAGTTAAGAATTGAAAAAACTAGTAAATAAATTGAAACTAAGTTGTGATTTATCTAAATACGCATCATGTTGTGACTCAACTCTGTTGGTGGTAGTGTTGCCAATGTGCATAACACTGTCTGTCCATGCACTCACAAATTTTTCCTTCACCGGATCAAGGACTGTAGTTTCAACATATTTGACAAAATTTGGAAATTTTTCAAACACTTTCCTGAAATCAACAACTGCAGTCGTATATGACTCTTCTGAAGTCGAATCTACAATTGAATTCCATTGAAGTTTGAGTGTCTTAAGTAACTGATCCATCTTTTGGTCTTTAGGCCTTAAACTTAGCTTTGACGTTTTTATAAACATGAACCCGACACACTAAAGCAGTTGAATTCGGAAAAACCTTTGCAACAGCATTCATCAATGACTTATCCCTATCGGTGACAATGACCTTCGGAAAGGTCTCCTTACTTATCAAAAGACTCTTACATGTCTCAAGAGCCCATACAAAATTATCTTCTTTTTCATTCGCGATATAGGCAAATCCAACATTGTACGATTCCTCAGTTGACGTTACACCGACTATCTCAAATAAAGGCATTTTATACTTGTTTGTTTTGTACGTTGAATCCATCATCAAAACAGTCGGGAAAGTGTTAAACAGTTTAATACTCTCAGGATGTGCCAAAAAAATGTCTTGTATAGTTGTAGAGTCACCAATTGTTCTACACTTGTGAAAATATTTGTGAGTTTCACAACACTTCAAGAGATATTGCAATTCAGAGAGTTCACCCCTAACATCTGTTTTAAACCTCTGGCGCGCATTGTATATTTGCTTCATATTTGTCTTGCTATCTGGATTTCGCCCTTTCAACATCGTCATAATGTTCTTTGGCGCCACCAAATTCTTAGTCAACTCGCGTACACACTCCTTCTCCTCCGGTTTTAAGCGTCCCACAAGAAGATGACCTTCTAATGTTTTTGACATCTCATGGTTATGTTCACCACACACAACACTTAGACTCCATTGTTCTGATGCCAAATAATAACCTCGTAGCCTGAACGGACACAATGTTTTTCTCGTAGCAGTGTCTTCTTTCTTTGATTTCCTTTTCCTTTCTTTGTAGACACCACCTCTTTCACAACCCAATATAAAAAAAAAATTCCTATTAAAAGCCCCATTGTATGATTTCGCAATCACAATAGAAAATCCAAGGTTCTCAGCCTGTCTTTTACACCAATCAATCATGACATCTCGCACCTTAATCTTTTCACAATTTACAAAATATTCGCCGGTGTCAACAACAACATTAGATTGTTCGTCATCGAGTTCCACAACATTGGGTTGAACAACGACAGGTATGTCGGGTTCATCAATGTTTGGTTTCAATTCAATAGGAGGTTCAGCCATTAGAAAAAACCTACGCTATCAACCAAACACAAAAACAGCAAGTTATACACTATTTCGGTAGCTACAAACCGAAAGAGGATATTTCGGTAGCTACGTACCGAAACTTTGTCGTTTCGGTAGCGATGTACCAGAAAATCTATTGACAGCAAAACCAAGCAAATTCGAAACATAAACGGATTAAAGCGTTTATTACCTGTTGTATGACAACCAATCAGTGTAGGAAACTTCTATGGATGAATAAACGTCGATTTCTTGCCTCTGAAACGCCTAAAAACGCCCTAGATCGCAAAAAATTTGATTGTGTGTTGAAAAGGTTATGAAAGTACAAGTCTGTCAGCTAGACCCTATATAGACCAACTTCGGTAGCTGCGTACCGAAATTAAGCGTCTTCAGCACGTAGCTACCGAAACTGTTAATTTTTTAAAAAAAATACATGTTTTCGGTACAAAGCTACCGAACTCGTATATTTCTGTTATAAACCACGCCAACTATCTAACGTGACATGAGTTCGGTAACTAGGTACCGAAATTTATTTGATTTGGTAACGTTTTACCGAAGGCATTAAAGGGCAAATGGGTCATGCAGGGGGGCCTGGGAGCAAATGGTAGGGGCGAAAAAAGCAATTATCGAACACGAATGCAAACCTAGTTTTTGTCTTAGTTAAGGAAGAATGGCAATGGGCCAACTTAGGCGGAATGGGCCAACTTGAGGTACTGATGCCTGGCTCATAAAAAATGGCTCGCTCGGAGATCCTAGACTATTTCTAAGCCTCAAACAAGTTGTTATGGCTCATTTGCATCTTACATGCTAGAATGTGTTTTTTCATCTAAACTTCTAGTTTTTGCTCGAGTTCTAAGTATGTGTTTCGTTTCAATTCTAGAGGGTCAAAAGTGATTCTAGAGGTTCTAGAAGTGATTTTAACATGTTTGGATGATTTAAAGGAGAATTGATTTTGTCTTGTAGAATTGATTCTACTTGAAGCTACAATTTGTAGCTTTTGGCTTATACAATTGATTTTAGCCTAAAATTTATTATTAAATCCACTTTTACATAAATATATCCAAACATAAATCACTTCACAATCAACTAACTTTTATCCGGAATCAATTCTACCGAATCAATTCAGTTAAAATCAATTCTCGTCACCGCAGAACCAAACGTACACTAAAACTTAAACAGTGCATTTCCAATGTTTTCCGACACATTTACTGACAATGCTTTAGAAGCAAATAAAATTTTAGATAGATATGGGCAAGCGGGAACAGCTAACCTCTCTATTAGGCAAGAGGAGCAGCAAGAGGATACTCAGATGCATGGGACACAACCAAAGCCAGAGCACTTGCCTAATCCAAATAGTCAAATACATATCCAGAAGGATTGAACATTATATCTATATTGCAACTATACACAGACTGTATTGATCAACGTATCTGAAACAAGGAAGTATGATCATTTGTCTTTTTTACAAATTAATTTTAGTATTTGATTCTAAACTATTTTATTCAATTCTTTTTTCAGAAATAATGAATATAAAGTACTCCCTATGATCAATGGTTCGAGAATGCTTTGAATCACACTGAACTATTAGACCTAGCCACATCCAACTATGGCGAAAGGAAAATAAAATAAAAATATCAAATATCAAATGCTAAAAGGAATAGTAAGTAGACCATAACAAAATATAACATTAACCTTAAGTTCAAAGTTGTCTTCAAAACAGAAATTAACAGAACTCAGTTTAATCTAATGTGTAGACGAAACAACAAATTCAAATTCACTCTTGGAAAATCAATGTGATCCAAACTCTAATATTTCAAAGTAACAGACAAGCCTAAGCAACTTCATTACAGCTTGCATTAATAAATGCTCTTCCAGGTTGACGGTTAGACAATGGTCCATGGCATCCGAGGAGCTGCAAAACGACACAAATAACTTGTAAGTTGGAAGGCCGATTACTAATATGAAAATAATAATTGATGGTACACAGCAGAATTTATTCACAAATCAGAAACAAGCACCAATATATTAGAAACTAACATGATCTAACTTAACAAAAAATAAATGTCCTTAGCAGGATGAAATATATAATGTAAATAAGAAGTACATATGCTTCACATGCAGCTTAATGTTACCTTAGCATTCACACCATCGGTCAAAATTCTGTTCTCTGACTTTAACTTCAGATAATCATTTCGGTCAAACTTGGTGAATCCCCTGAACAAGAATTTAAAACATCAATGATTAGGGTTAAATCACACATTGAAATAAAAGGCCAAGTAATCGCATACTGCAAATCTATAAAGGATAAATGGTAATAATTCATTATTCAAATTGAGGTACAGTGAAGTAACTAGTCATATAAAGGTGCATAGGTAGCTACCAATAGAACAAATACTTACCACTTCCTACTAACAATGATCTTTTGACGGCCAGGGAACTTAAACTTAGCACGACGGAGGGCTTCCTGTGCGTGATGGCTGTTACTGTCCTTGCAGCGGACTGAAAGAAGGACCTGTCCAATAGCCACTCTAGCGCAAACACCTTGTGGCTTTCCAAAAGCACCTCTCATACCGGTCTGAAGCCTATCAGCTCCAGCACATGAAAGCATCTTGTTAATCCTAAGAACATGGAATGGATGAACTCTGACTCTCAAGTGGAATGCATCCTTTCCAGCGAATTTTGCCATGTACTTGTTGCAAGCAATCCTAGCAGCTTCAAGTGCCTCACTTGAAACATTTTCCTTCTCCCAACTGACTAGATGAACACAGAAAGGAAACTCATCAACACCCTTCTTCTTCATGCCAACATCATAGATTCTGATCTTGGGATCAGGAACACCACGGCAGAAACGTGACTTTGGGTACGGCTTGTTTTTAATTTGACGGTAACACCTTGCAGGTCCTAAATCATATACCAAAACACAATTACAATCATTAAAATAACAATAAACAAAAACTGAATCATTTCATTCATAACTTTATTCAATAATTACAAATAGACACAACAAAACAGTATAATTTAACTCCAGACGGAACCAATGACATTTAAAATAGACTCCATAATGTATATGAATAATATAAAGTTCACATAAAGTATATAGCATGTCACAATACACAACAGTTCATCAAAAGTTCACACAAAGTATATAGCATGCCACAATACACAACAGTTCATCAAGTATAAGATCAAATAAAGCATAACACATTGATGCAAAACGGCTCCTCAAAGTATAGATGAACAAAAAGTAACCACTATAACTAGAAGGAAAAAAACAAAAGGGTTTTACAAAAAATGCTTGAAGGAATGAAGAATAGCCAAGTTCCTGAATTAATGAATAAAAACATATAAAGGTATGATTGCATGATTGATGGTAAAGTATCTGCATTCGTCAATAACCAAACTTACAATACACACAGACAATCAATAAAACTACATCGTCCTACCACAGAAATCAAGCATTAACACAAAATTAAAGCATGCCCATAAAGGTAACCATAACACCATCAAAAACTAATTGAAATCCGATTTAGAATCCTTCCTCTCTCCATTTCATCCTCATGTTAGGATAAATAATTTGGATAAAATTTATAAAAAAAACAAAATTGAGTAAACAATTGTTTGTTTCTCTATGTCTCTACTGACATGAGAGAGTTATAGGAGAGGATACAAATCCTTTGAAATCTGAAAGAAACTATATATAACATCAAATAATTAAACATAAGAAAAAAAAATGAAATTTATAGATAAAGTAACCAAATTCAACATAAATTAAAAATAAATCATTCACTCTAATATCATCATCAAATCCTCACCAATCTCAAATTATTTAAAACAACTAAATCATGATTTAGATTCAACTTATAAAAAAATCAAACCAATACAGAAAACTAAATCAAATTTCAGCAAAATCTATAACCTAATTTTCAAAAACGAAACAGGAAAAAAGCAAAAATGAGATTGAAATGAAAAATTGGAAGGTGATTAGTGCTTACTTCTTCCCATGGCTGCGTTGCTGTTTGTTCTCTCCTCTGCAAGATTTGTGGCTGCGCTGAAAATGTAAACAATATATACTTATTCACGATTAGGGCTTACGTGTTTATTCGACCAACCACTGGTTTTTTTTTTGGGCTCAAGTTCGTTATTTCTTGATATGGGCTTGTGTTTTACACCCCCCCTTAATGCTACAAAACTTCCTTCTTGGTTTGCTCCTTTATATGTTCAATATTTATCGAAATGCACTCTCAAATATGTGATTCCAGTAAACCCAGGGGGGATAGATTGAAATTTTTTATTTTTTTTCAAGTAATTAATTTAGTGCCCAGAATTTCACCATTTCTAAAGTGAATAAGTATGAAATTCCAAGTTCAAACTCAGACTCTTGTATATAATATAACAATGTTTTTATCAACTAAATTAATCTCATAGAGATAAAATGTTCTTTTATTTATTAATAATAAAAATGAAGACCTATAGGAATTCGTAACTAAAAATTGGGATCCATTTTGATCCCTTTGCGCAAAAAAAAAAATATATTCATTTGCACAAATAAATTAAGAAATCTACGTCCTTAAACCATCATCTAAATATTGAATATCTTTTAGTAAATGTGTAAAGTTTTTTCACCCACCAAAGTGGTCACTATGTCATCATACTCATGTCATGTGTTAGAATTTAGATTTTATACATTAATTTTTAGTCCCTTTATTCAATTTTTTTTCTTTCTAACACTGTAGTAGGGTCTCAATGCATGTACCTTACGATTTTGATTTTTGTACCGCTATAAGACTAACTCTAGGATTGTCTATTTGTCATGTCTAAGCAATCTTTAAATTTTTTTATTCTTGAGAGACCATATATGACGAGTTGAGATCCTCTTCATTTTCAATTATTTTCATTTTTTTTGTTACTATATAATTTTAGAAATATAAATGCAAAAACGTGACATTAAATGAAATGTAGTTACTTTAATAGACCTCGAAATATTTAAGAAATTCTGTAACAAAAAAAAAATATTTAAGAAATTTAGTAATAGAAGAAATATAAAAGATTAAAAAATACAAATGTAAACCTGCATTATTTTATGTTTTTGAATATTGACAAAAAGGTGTACAGTATGTTGTAGAAACTTGTATTAAACCTGTATTAATTACGTATTTATCGATCGATCGATAGTTTCCAAGTGTAGCACCGAACCGATACGACTACGTCTACGAGCGTGTTCGTTGAATTGAATTGGGAAACAACCAAAAATGAAAATCTACCACGTTCCTTGCCTCGAAGACAATTATTCCTACTTGTAACTTGTTCTTACTCTTTCGATTCTGATTGATTATTATGCTTTTCTGGAGTATACTATTTATCCTCTTCTGTGCCAATTTCTGAATAATTTGTAGGATCGTTGACGAAAGTACCAAAGAAGCTGCGGCTGTGGATCCTGTTGAACCCGAGAAGGTTCTCGAAGCTTCCAATTCACTTGATCTTACTCTCAAATTCGTCCTCACTACCCATCATCACTGGTTCGTTACTTTATTTTATCTTTTGTTATACAAATAACTTATTCTTAAGCATTTATTTGATAAGTGTTTTGTTAAGGTGTTTATCCAAATACATACGGCTTTCTATAATCCAAGAGAGAACATGGTTAAACAATTTTCATGAGTTGTAAGCTGTTTTTATAAACTATCTTGGAAAGCTTATTGTAATAAGTTGAAAACAGTTTATGCACATGTGATGAGTTATATGATAAGCTATTTCTATAAGCTCTCCCAAACACTTAAATAAATATTTGTCATAAGATAAACTCAAGAGTCAAGACTGTAATTTCTTTCGAGGACAGTCATAATGAAATACACTGGAGCCATCTTTTGTTTCTTTTTTTTTTTATTTTTTATTAATTTTGTTGATGAACTCTTAATTTGTAAAGCATTTTCTTGTTATTTTGTTTGGTGTTACTGTTAGTTTTTTTAGTTTTCAAGGGTGAAAAGAAAATATTGTAATATAGTGTGATTATGTGACAGGGATCATGCTGGTGGAAATGAGAAGATAAAGGAATTGGTGCCTGGAATCAAGGTCTATGGTGGTTCAATTGATAATGTCAAAGGTTGCACTAATGCAGTTGAAAATGGTGATAAGCTGCATCTTGGAGCTGATATTAATGTTTTGGCGCTTCACACACCTTGGTATGGTAATTCAACTTGTCAATTATGATTCCTGTTGTAATGTTGTCTCCTTTTCCTTTCCCTTTTCCCAAAAGTGCAGGGTTTGTAATTAGTGCACTTATAAACCAGGACTTAATTGTTTTGTCTATGTCTTTGCTTCATTTCAAATGAAATAATAAACTAGTCTAATCTCCATAGTAAAGAATAATGAAAGAAAGAAATAGTCTGGCTCACGTTTGTATAACAATGATAGTGAAATGATGGGAGATATTTGAGAAGATCGTGATCTTGCTAAGTGATAACTGCCACGCAAAATAATATTTTAATGCCGATATTTTGTAACGAACTAGGTCAGATAAATATTATGTTATTCTTTTACAAGAAGAGCTAAGTTATACCCTCTGTATTGTGTTTCTCTTGCCAATGAAGCTTTGTGCTAGAGTTAATTATGTACTGTTTGATGAACTTGTTGTGACAACGAACTTTGTGTAAAAGAGTAATTTTGTACTGATTATATGATGATATAAGTTTAAAACCTAAATTAAATGGTTGTGTGATAAGATACTCAGAATGCATTGTCTTGCTTCCTTGGCCTTTTCCGTTGTTGATAATTTTGTTTGGTGCATTATGAGCTGTTAATAATTATCATTCCTTTGGTATTGTTTTATATTGTCTCTTTTATGCAGCGGTTCAACCTAAGTTTAAGTTTCACTTTTTCTCCGTACCCTTTTATCTCTCTTGTTAACATAAAACCATTTCGTTGACTTTCATAGCCACACCAAAGGTCACATAAGTTATTATGTTACTGGCAAAGAGGATGAAGACCCAGCTGTTTTTACTGGAGATACATTGGTAAGTAAGTTTATGAATATTTTCCTTTTAATGAGCTGTTTTGAAACATCTCTGAAAAAATAGTTCTTTTGAAAGCATGTAAAATCTTAAAGATGGGCAAAGTGCTTGAAGTCAACGCATGTAGATTTTATTTTTGGATTATATTCTCTATGTATGGAATTTCATGTACATGAATTTTCAAAAGCTATTACTTTTAAATCTTATTTATTGTGTTTCTTTTCTTCTTTGCAGTTTATTGCTGGCTGTGGGAAATTTTTTGAAGGAACTGCAGAACAGATGTATCAGTCACTCTCTGTAACACTAGGTTCATTACCAAAGCCAACTCGAGTTTACTGTGGCCATGAGGTAGATCATACTTAAGTCCCCATCATTGAATTGAAAATATCATAGGGAGTGTATTGATGATTGATCTTATAATTTTAAATTGTGAATTTGATTGATAACGTATATGCTCCCTGAGTTCATTTAGCATCTTGGGTCAATCCACAAAATATAGTGAATTTCTTGAAATGTTAGTGGTGGTGTGTTGCTACAAGAATTGTTGGTTGTTAGGTTGTAAACCATCTAAATAGACATATTGGGTCAGTAAATGCATGCAATATTTATGTAAAATCCCGGAATGTAAGGCTTTTATTTTCAATTCATGTTGCATAGAGTAGTCAGCTTGATATGAATATAACATACAAGAAATTGAAACCGATCGACACTCACTTCCTGTAAAAAAATTGAGTGCTGAAGTCAGGGTCATTATGCGTTCATGAATACTGTTTCCTTACCTTTGCTGGAGTTTGTCTATCAATGTGCCTAGGATTTTAAGTTCAATTTGTGGTTAAGAACTGGAATTCTGTTATAGAAAACCTGATCAAGAAAATCCAAAGTCCATCATTCTGTACAGGCTTAAGTATATTGTTTAGTCCCTTTCAAAATAGGATAATTATTTCTTTTGTACTCTGAATTTTTTTGTCGGCTTTTGATCTATGTTTTCTGAAAATGACTACAATTGGTCCCTCAATCATAAAAGGACCAAAAGAGTACTGAGAGGAGACGAGAGAGACCAATTGTGTGATCATTTCATAAAAGAGGGACCAAAAGCTGGAAAACAAAACTTGTGAGGGATTAAAAGAAATAATTACCGTATTTTTGGGGACTGAAAACATATTTAAGTCTTCTTTATAGTACACTTTTTTGGTTTGCTGAAAAAATATGTATTTGGTTTTGAGATATTTAGATGCAAATTATGCTTAAAATACAAAATTTATCACTTAGACTAATTCTATGATGCAACTTCGGGGGAAGGGAAATTTTATTTTGTGTTCTATAGTTTTACTTTTTGCTATAAAGGCTTATATTCATTAGAGAGTTGCATTTTATGCTGTTCCCCATTTATATCATCAATCACAGTAAAAGTTTGAGTTTGTTTTTTCTCCAGTATTCTGCAAAGAACTTGCAATTTGCTCTCACGGTTGAGCCAGAAAATTTGCAGATACAGCAAAAATTAACATGGGCAAAGAATCAGCGGCAAGCTGGCCAACCGACAATTCCCTCAACCATTGAGGAAGAGCTGGAAACCAATCCATTTATGAGGGTTGATCTACCTGTTATCCAGGTTTGTCACCTTTTCAACTCCTCTTCTAAGTGTGATACGAATAGATGATTCCTTTTTGGATTTGCTTATTTGAGCTTATTTATTAGCATAATCACTTATGACATGTCAATAAGTTGTTTTCTACTTATTTCCATAAGCTCTCCAATATAGCTTATGAAAACAACTTATAGGTTATATGACTTTATTTTTTCGTTAGTTATAGAAATAGTTGCTTATACATAAACATTTATATGATAACGCTTATGTTATAAGCAAATAATTAAGCTGTTTATCCAAACAGAATTAGCTAATGTAAATTTGAACATTTTCAGGAGAAGGTGGGATTCAAGACACCTGTTGAAGCTTTAGGAGAATTACGGAAGTTGAAAGACAATTGGAGGGGCTAATGAAACTACCCTTCTCATTCACTCCTATTTCATTTCCTCTTTTGTTGCATACATGTGATATTAATAAGCCCTATATTGTGGTGGCATTTAGTATGGGGAAGATGAAAACATGTCCACCATGGTGAAGTTTCCTTTTGACTGGCATGTGGCAGTTGAACAAGTTACCTCTTTTTTTTTTTTTTTCGGCTGATACTGTTCACTGTTCACATACGGCGCTTGAAAACCTCGTAATGCTCTTTGGCATGACAATACATGCACCTTGTTGTACTATTTTGCAGAGCAATAAATGTTTGACACATGCCATAAAAAATACTCCCTCCGTTCTAAAATATAAGCAAAAGTGAGCCAAATAAATTTGATGTATTTTGTTCAAAATTTGGACCAAATACATTCACTTTTGCTTATATTTTGGGACACATGAAGTAGTCAACTATTTTGACAGTAGAGTACTGTTCACAGCTATATTATTTACTAGTATATTTACCATATAACCAAAAAGTATAATTGTCCTAACTATATAGTTCAATTTTAATTTTAGACCATCACAAAGCATAATTGGCCTAACGATATAGTTCAATTTTATTTTTGGAAATGTTAAATATGTTTTTGTTTCTACTATAAATTATAAAATTTTATTTTGGAGGCTCTTCTTAAATATTAAAATTGGGTATCCAATAATTATTATTTTTTAAAAACTATCCTCTAAAGTTTTAATTGATGTTGAACTAGCCGAGGTAGCACACTGTGATTCATAATTTAACGAGTGAATTAAACTATCGTTAAGTAATAAAATAATTTGCATCTAAATGGATTGTTTTGATTTTAACTAATAATAACACCGTAATGTCTTAGGTGAATTTAGAATCATTGAAAGTTTTAACGAAAGTTAATTCTAAATATCATAGTTCAATAATTTGATATGTCTAAAGTAATTATTGACCAAACAATTATCTCAGTTTCTTGTTTCAAAAGTTAGGGTTGGGGTTGGTAATCAATTGATGACTAACATCATATCCGCAACAATTTACATGTTTCAAATTGATCCAAGAAATATTAGTTATTAACCTAATCTAAAGAAACTTAGATACTCATAACATGATTAGACATTGAAGGTGTGAAAAACACAAGAAGGGGGGGTTGAATTGTGTTTTGGGTATTTTAATTCTTTTTCGAAATAGAGATTGAATCGCAGCGGAATAAACACAATATCAAAACAGAGTAAGAAGAGATGAACACAAGACAATGTATACTGGTTCCTCTCACAAACGAGAGTAGTCCAATCCCCTTGTACTTACAAGAGATTTCACTATAATCACACAGATTATACACTTGCTCAAGCACACAGCAAGAGACTTCACAAATTGCTCTTGATCACACAACAAGAGACTTCAACAAGTTACTCCAGATCACACAGCAAGAGACTTACACTTAATGCTCCACACACAGTCGGAGACTTCCAAATTGCTCAAACACAAAAGCAAGAGACTTCTGAATCTTATACAATAAGATTGAATAAGATAAATACACCTAAGACTTTAACTCTTTCTAATAATACAAATAGAGAGTATCAGAACTTCTCAAATTCGAAACTTTCAGAGTTTAAGTCTTGTGCAAGTATTTTTCTAGTGATAGCTTGAGTATGCAGGAGATAGTGATTTTTCAAATTAGCTCAGAGCAGACTAAAAATCTGATCACATATTCAAATTAACTACAGAGGAGACTAAAAATCTGATGCTCGTATATCTGAGGGTATCAGCTCACATCTTTGTTACTTCTGGGTTACATTTACTTCTGAGTACTGTTATTTCTTCTGAATGATTCCAGTGCATCTGAATTCCATTCAGACTCCATTCTTTCTTAAAGATTCCTGCACACTTAAAATAAACTTTAGTAATTCAATTGTGCATTTAATACTTTGTTATCATCAAAACTTTATCAAGTTCTTGGGGTTTGCCTTAAGAACCATTTTTGTTCTAACAGACATAGCAAATAAGTTTAAAAATGAATACATGAATTATGATGAACAAATGTGTTGATTCTTTGTTCTAGAGTGACTCTCAAGCCCTAGCCTTCTCAAATACGCGATGAATCATCATATTTGTTTATGAAAATTATTCGAGTGATTTGTCAAATACCCCCCTGAAATTTATCGGTCCTTGTAATGTCGTGACGCTTAGGTCTATGGATGTAGTTTTTCAAAGATTGGGTTTTGTCATTCAAAAAGGATTTGCGGCGCAGCTTGTTGCTCGTCTATCTTTTGTTAATGTGTAATTATTATATATATATATATATATATATATATATATATATATATATATATATATATATATACATACATACATATAAACAAATACTTTTCATTTAATTAAATTAAACAAGCTTTTATAATTGCTTTAATTTCAGTCAATTAGTCTCCTGGTATTGCAAATTTTAGTCAATTACCCTCTTGTAACGTGTATCCTGATCAATTACCCCCCTCATGTGACGTGACACGTATGCAGTTAACAATCATGTCATCAAACAAGACGGAGTAAACGGAACAAGGGACAATTTGATTGACATTTTACAATTTCGGAGGGGTATTTGCCTATTTCCAAATTTCAGAGGTATTTGACAAATTTTTAAATTTCAGGGGGGTATTTGACATTTTATTCAAAATTATTCAATCTTCTTATTTTATTTTTAAAATTGTGCGATAGATTATTATATTTGTTTATAAAAATTATTCAATCTTTTTATTTTCTTAAAAAAATAGTATAATAACTTGCTAAAAATAATTAACGATCAAATGGCAAAATGTAAAAAATATTTCAAAAAACATAGCACTAGTGGGTCAATGGGTTTTTTTGGGTTTGGTCCGATTATACCTATAACCTTATTTTTTTAATGGGTTTTTCATTTTTTTTCTTTCCATTTTTGAAATCCATATCCACCCACTTGTCCAATTCAACCCATTTTTTGAGTTGAATTGGGTGGATGTGGATGGGTCGACAGAATTTGCCCAATCCATATGCACCCCTACTAAAGCTATAAACCTCCTAGTCGCTAGACTATACTCAATCGATAGTCACTTATTGACTTGAGTTAATTACAGTTGAATTGATGGTTTGATTCTAAGTTTTAATACAATCTCAAGACAAAATGAGATTGTTTAGACGAAAATCACTCTAAGAGTATTGGATCTGATATTATTCACAAATATACAGAATCAACTTCTTGCTTAAAAACTTACAAGTGATTCACAAATACAACTCAACTAAAACAAACCATCTCTGTGCTATTATAATAAATGGCACCACACATAGAGGTATACAAAATAAAAGCACAAGGCTTAACAGAGATGGTTACGAAATAGGTCAGGCTACAGACCATAGCAAAAACCATTTCAGCCGACTAGGCCGGCCTATTTAAATAATTATTATTAATATTTTTATTACTTTTATCACATGATATTAAATATTAAACTAAATTTTAATTTCTTTGAACTTTAAAATGAATTAATTTTTTTGCATATATAAATGTATTATAAACTAGAATTGAAATATGATGTATATATAGTCAAATTCTCTAAAGTATGATGTTAAATATCAAAAGAGAGTTTAATCTTATTGATCGATTAGTTGATTAGTCTATTTTTTTATAAGAAAAATTTAGGGTGAGGGGGTTACTATATGAAATAGACTTTTAAAAATCTAACAGGTCAGACCAGACTTTCAAAATGTCAGACTCAGGCCTAAAATCAAGCCTATAACAGGTTACATGTCAAGTTTAGACCTTTAATATTTTGACAGATCAAGCTCGGATTTGATAAAACCTAACTCGGCCTAGCCTATTCCCAACTGTGTTGTTGGATATGAAATGAGTATTCATATAATTGTCAACATACTAATCACTACGTCAAAAAAATAAACATACTCATCACTCTAATTTACATATAATATCATAACCAAAAAATTTACATAGAATATATTTTCTATAAAATTCACCCAAATGCAACAAATAAATAAAATTCACCCAAAAAAAATATTTTATAGGTCAAATGCATATGTAGGTCCTTAAGTTTTGCATTTGTATCAGATAGATCATTTAAGTGTTTTTTTTTATCATCTAGATTCTTCTGTTATATTTCGTTTCAAAAAAAGATGATATGACGTGAAACGACCGAAATGATATATAAATACAAGAATAACAACTCCTAGATTATGTTTTCTTTAAACACATCATTTTTTTTGTAACGGAAGGACCTAGATAATACATTTTAAAACTTAAAAAATCTATTTGAAACAAAAAAACTTAAAGAACCTATCTAATAAAAATGCAAAATTTAAAGGACCTGCATATGCATTTAACCTATTTTATATAAGTACAAATAAGATCTTAACAACTAATTTATCATTTGTGGCATTTTTTAAAATAAAATTTACATTACTTTTTATACCCAAAAAACATTTTACATTACTTTGAAATATAGTAATAAGAATACCAAAAAAACAAACCATGTTTTAAATAATTTAAATTAATTAGCCGCATTTTTCTGGCCCAATAACATAAAATATACCCAATGCTAATATGACAAAGCCCAAAGAACATATACAATATAAATATTGTAAAAGTAAATGTACTTTTTTGGTTTAACATGTGACAAAATAAGTCACCAACAAGTTCCTTGTCTTTGATCTCAACCACTCAATATATATATTAATATATCTATGGCTATCACTACAACTTCACCATGATGGGAACATATTTTCCTTCACCATACTAAATGCAACCCTATATTGTATATACTGTAACAGTTTGGTTTGCCTGAAATTAAAATGTCAGAGTCTTGTCATGATAGGGAAATGGATTGTGATTAGTATATGTATGTTAATGTTTTTTTGGTTAAGTGATACATGTATGTTAATGTTGGTCTATCTAAATACTAAGATGTCCCATTTCATTCATGTCATTTACTTGTGAACTTAAAATCAGTATTTTCTCCTTTCTATTTATGTTTGGAAAGTAACTTTCTCTAAATAGTACAGTACTGTGCTACTATTTTTTAGTCCCTTAATGGTTTAGGGTTTTCTATGATAGATTATAGCATTCTATTTCTACCTAGTAGAATATGTTTTGGTTGTTGCTCTGTGTTCTTTATCTATTAAATAATCGCTTGCCCTTCAGTGCACTTCCGGAGTTCGGGGTTGCTTTGTTTATTCTTGTTTCATTTGTCGTCTACTTATGAGACATAGATACAAGTTAAAGATTAGTGGGATTCGCATATTAAAATAGGTTCTACCAATTTTCACTTGTGTCTATCTCTCTAAGAAATCTCTCTAAAAAATGGACAACATAGATAAATAAAGCAAACTCAAACTTGTTATTTCTACCGTGCACTTAAAACTTTTTTTATATAAATAATCTCACATGGTATTCTTTTGTCATCTATCATCTATTATTATTATTGATCAATGTGACATAGTTGTGAAATTCAGGAGTATGCTCCTTTAGAATATGGACACAATGGAAAAATCAGTGCAACAAATAACATCTTGGAAATGTAAGTCCTTGGGCAAAGAAGTCCTCCATGAATAATATGGAGCTAAACAAAAAGGATGTCTGAGGTGTCTTGCAATGTAGGCAAAAATGACTAATCCAAGACCCATAAGGATGCCTTAGCCTCCAAACCTAGTTCTGATGGATTAGCAAGTTGATTAAAAGTGATATGAACATAACATAATTTATGTTGACAACTTATTTTGCCGCCCTACCTACTCCTTGCGCGCCCTATGCATTTCTATTTTTATTCTTTCGTGACTTAAGTAACGGACGTTATATAAAAAATTGTAAATGTCGTCCGCTACTAGTAATCTCGTAGGGCTCACGAGAAAATGGGTAGGGTGGCAAAATAAATTCTCATTTATGTTTAGTTATTTTAATGTAGAAGTGGATTGAACAATAAACTGAAGGTTGAAATCAATTAGAGATACAAAATCTACAAATTCTATCTTTAAATATATTGAATTCTAGAAGTAAAATTGATTCTACTCGAAATAATCCAACATTTAAAAAATAGTTTTACATATCTAAATTCTAAAACCAAATTTGCATAAATACCAAAAAAATAATCAGTTTTGCTTTCTCTAAAACTAAAATCCAACATTCTATTTTGACCAGACAAAAAGTGATCTCTAATAAATCAAAATTTGGTTAGATTATAAGAAAAATTAAATCAATAATTGGTAAAAGAAAAATGCCAACAATTATCTCTTAATATTCTTTAAAGACTTGGGATACTCGTTAGCAAAATATATATTTCAATTATATTTTAAATTCGAATTATTTCAAACTATTTACCGTTAATCGAAATCCATTAACCATTAAATATAATTATATAATAAAGAAAATTCTCAAATCATACTTCAAAAATGTGTAAATAATTCTACAAAGAGTATTCATCTTACCACCTTATCGGTTACTCGCGCGTTGCGCGTTTACGAGAAAATAGACTCTCTACGTGAGTACGTCCAATGGACGAATCTCATTTCCATTTTGGACCAAAAAAAAAAACCCAAACAGAATAGCCTTAGCGAGGGCTTTTGTTTGGACTTCTCCATCATCACCATGGCAGCCACCCACCAAAACCTTCTCTATCACTCTTATTCCATTCCCAAAACCACCTCATTCAACAAAAACCCATTACCCCAAAACCTCATTTTCCCCTTCAAATCCAGCATCAAATCACGTGTTTTAAGAGCAGTTTTATCCCAAAACACACCCAAAACCTCACTAGAAACAACCAAGAACACTAATTTTCAGCATTGTTTCAGAAAATCTGAAGATGGGTATTTGTATTGTCAGGGTATTAAAGTGGATGAAATTATGGAATCTGTTGAAAAAAGACCTTTTTATTTGTATAGTAAGCCACAGATTACTAGAAATGTTGAAGCTTATAAAGATGCATTGGAAGGGTTAACATCTATTATTGGTTATGCTATTAAGGCTAATAATAATTATAAGATTTTGGACCATTTGAGGAATTTGGGTTGTGGTGCTGTTCTTGTTAGTGGAAATGAGCTTAAACTTGCTCTTCGTGCTGGATTTGATCCTACAAGGTTAGTTCAACTTTATCAAATGTCATTTTCAGTTAACTTGATTTTATCAAATTGGTTGTTAAGTTGTGTGTTGGTTAAGCTTTTGATAAACATGATTTTGAATGGAGTTGGTTTGTTAATTTGATTAGAATGAGCGATGAAGTTATTTATTTATGGTTGGTTATTTTTATTGTGAAAGCAAGTTTGTTATAAATTTTAGTGTAAGTGTTTCAATATGGAAATCAAGTTTAGAACTATGAAGTACAGACACTCCTCCGATCAGGCGTATCCCACTGTCAGCCACACTTATGACTACATTGAATTATGTTATTTTCTCAAATTATCATCGGTGTCGGCTTGCCAGTATCCGTATTTGTGTATGTGCTTCATTGGTTTAGAACTTGTATGTATGACTCTGGTTCAGTCATATTGTTTGGCAATTTATCATCAGTTTTACTTTTCTGTTGTTGGAAATTTGAGATTCTTAGTGTATTTTTGGGTCTTTACATTAATGAATAGGTGTATCTTTAATGGAAATGGGAAAATCTTGGAGGATTTGGTCTTGGCTGCCGAAGCAGGTGTGTTTGTCAACATTGACAGTGAGTTTGACTTGGAAAACATTGTGGCGGCGGCAAGAATTGCTGGAAAAAGGGTGAATGTTTTACTTCGGATTAATCCTGATGTTGATCCACAGGTATATTTATTACTGGTTTTTTTTCCTACTTATTGGTGGTAAATGATAAGCTTGTAGACAGTGATAAATAAGTTTCCGAAAGCCAAAATAAACATTTGATCTTTTAATAAATTTAATGTTTTATTTATGACTAAAAGAAAATTAAGATTTTTTATGACTAAGACATTCATCTAAGTTCTGTTTTACACATCTCTTAGAGCAAACAACAGTTCATACTATAACTATCTACAACATTCAAAATCAATGGCATTTGTTATTTATTCTTATGATATTTCCTCAACTTCATTGATTACGGTGATTTCCCTCCTGATTCATGTGTTTTCCTTCATCACAAAATCTTTGTTTTTATGTTTGTGTTTGACTGTTTTGTCAACAACATCACTATAATCGATGAAGACATCCGTATTTATAGCTCTCATTGGCATGTTTAATGTTTTGGTTTATAAGTTTATTGTTATAAAAATATCTAAAAGTTTTATCTTTGTTATCCTTAGGTCCATCCTTATGTTGCCACCGGGAATAAGAACTCTAAATTTGGCATTAGAAATGAGAAGCTGCAGTGGTTTTTAGATGCTGTGAAGGAGCATCCTGTTGAGCTAAAGCTTGTAGGAGCCCATTGTCATCTTGGATCAACCATTACCAAGGTTATCCAATAACGTCTTTTATTATGTGTTTATCCTTTGATAGGTCAATTTACACAGTTGTATGCTGATTCTCAATCTTCATCATAATATAAGTATTGACATGGTTGTTGCTTGTATTTTACACCTCTTTCCAGGTAGATATTTTCAGGGATGCAGCCACTATTATGGTCAACTACATTGACGAAATTCGTGCTCAGGGTTTTGAAGTTGATTATTTAAATATTGGTGGTGGACTTGGCATTGATTATTATCATGCTGGTGCTGTTCTTCCTAAACCTAGAGATCTCATTGATACTGTGAGGACTCTATTCTACAACATAACACACTCTCTTTTTCGTATAATATGTGATTAAGTTCGTAATTCCTTATAAGATAAGGAATACCACTGATAAATGGACACTTTTAGTATTTTAATATTATATTGTTACAGCACTCAAGGCCTTATGAACTTAACCAGTGGTATTCCTTAAGTTTCTGACTATATATAGTTTACAATACTCGGGGCCTTTTGCCTAAAGTAGATTAATTTTTTGTTGATGAATCTCAAGTTTCTGACTTAACTACACCACTCAAAATCAACTTGTAATGTATGGATTGTCTATAGGTTTTATAAGCTTTTTTTAAGCCCTGTCTCGTGTATGGAATTTGGTTTTTTGTTTTCTAATATCCTCTGTTGCGCCCAAAACCATTGGCCATGATGTGTGTTTAATATGGTTAACCCATAATAGATCTAGAATGAGCTTTGATATCATCTTTGGTTTTGAACATGATTCCCTCCTATTTAGCCTTATTGCGGGACTCTAACTTTTCCCAACAATGAAAGACACAACAGTGCAAAGGACAGAATCACATCGCATATAAATTATCAAATGTCTTTCGCCAATTGTGATGTAGTAGTTGTCTGCTTTGCGTAGGATAGAAGTTTTTATGCATGTTGAATTTCCAGATAAATTAATTATAAAACTTTTCACTTGTGGTAAATGGCTAAATGTATTAATGTACTATCTATTTGAGTTTTAGTGTATCCTACGAAAGGTGCTTCATATGTGTATTTGCATATGTAATAAACCGTAGCAGATGAGCGGCTTCTTTTTTATCTTCCATTTAATATCACACAGTTAAACATGTTCTGTTTTATTTTACCTTTCACACTATCCTTCATAATTGAAATATTTTTGTTTTCACGGTTGGATTAGGTACGGGAGCTTGTTCTTTCCCGTGGTCTTAAACTCATCATTGAACCAGGGAGATCACTTATAGCAAACACCTGTTGCTTGGTTAACCGTGTGACAGGTGTCAAAACTAATGGCTCTAAAAACTTCATTGTCATTGATGGAAGTATGGCTGAACTTATCCGCCCAAGTCTTTATGATGCTTATCAGGTATTTGTTGGTCTATTTTGTCTTATCATTTAAAAGCATTGATAAGAATTATGTTGAAGAATTATTAAGGATTATAGACCCCTTATGTGCATGTGCTTTCAACTAATATATGATGTACTGCTAAGACTCGCTCAACATTTTAATATTTTATGGTTTAGCTGGGAAAGTAGATTAAAATGATGAATCTAGTAAGTTAACACCACATTAAAACTTTCGTCTAAAGAATTAAATTGCAATATAAAGAGGTTGCTTTGAAGTTGATAGAGCATAAGACCATTTTAGTTACATGATGTTAATGCTACACTAATGTAGCTTCGCTTGTGCCAGTTTTCTTTTTAGTGAATGTTTTGATGTTATCTTATTTTTTTCTGCAGCATATAGAGCTGGTTTCCCCTGCCCCAGCAAATACTGAGATAGCAACTTTTGATGTAGTCGGCCCTGTATGCGAGTCTGCAGATTTCTTAGGAAAAGGAAGAGAACTTCCAACTCCTGCAAAGGTACTATAATGTATTGATATTATTATATTTAAATAGTTGAATAAATAATATACTTGCATAACTATGATGATGATGATGATGATGATGACAATATTGTCAAATAGCGGCTATAGAATAGTGAAATTTGAACAAATTGCTAATGTTCCACAATATGCTATTTAATACAGGTTTTGTCAAATAGTGGCTATAGCAGCATAACGGAATTTGAACAAACTGCTATTTTTTTGACACCGTTGGATAATAATGGCAATAATGTAAACTTGTTCGAAGTTATACTAATCTGAGTTTCACTTGCAGGGTACTGGTCTAGTTGTTCATGATGCTGGTGCTTATTGCATGAGTATGGCATCTACTTACAATCTAAAGATGCGACCTCCCGAGTATTGGGTATGGATCATGCTTTCTTCATTTGCTAATGTACTTAGACAGGCTCTTCTATAGTACAAGAAAGTGATTTTGAGAGGGAAAAAAAAAACTTATTTCATAATCATTTATGAAATTAATGTATTGATAGCAAAACCATTTTGAAAAGAGGGGTCCCTTTAATAGCTTTTCTTAGGTCTTGAGTAAAATAATCTGATTGAGAAAATAAACAAAAAATATGGCCTGTTACACACTTAGGGCCCAATTGGATTGACTTATTTGGGCTTATCCACTGTCGTAAGTACTTGTTAAACTGTTTGAGAGAGCTTATGGAAACAACGTATGACAACATGCCTATTAACTGTTTTTAGTTTATTTCCATAAGCTCTCCAGATAGCTTATTATAATATAACTTATAACTTATATGAAAACAATTTGACTTTATTTTATTGTTTGTTTTAGAATGAAAAATGTTTACGCTATAAGCACTTAAGTTGTTTATTAAAATAGAACTTAATACTTAGAAATCATAATATTGATTAGCTATTTTTTTGTTTGCAATTGTATGATGAGAATTACACCTTTTTGTAAAATCCTATTGAAGTTTTAAGCTGGCACTCTTTTAAACAACATCCTATTGGGAACCTTTGCTTGAAAAAACACAATTTCAACTTCATCTATGATTTGTCTCATAGAATGATCTTTATCTTGTAAAATATTTCAGGTTGAAAATGATGGATCATTGAGCAAAATCAGACACGGTGAAACATTTGAGGACCACACGCGGTTGTTTGAGGGGCTTTGAACTGATAACTAATCTTCTTGCACGAACGAAAGTTCGAGATTTTGAATACACACTATGTATTTTTTGGCTACTTGAGCTTTTTGTGTTCAGTTAGGAAGAAATGTATTCTCTTAAAGAGATTTTGAATTCAAACCCTTTAGAAAGTTGTTTGGTTTTTGCTGGTATACTATGGCTTTTTAGCATTCTTTCTTATTTTAAAATGTTGAGTGGTGCCTTCTTTTTATAGAAGATCTTGGCCTCATGACCGTTGTAGGTTTGCAAATAATAGTTAGACACGTGTCATTTGCTCAAAATCTTACTTACGAAGATTTCTGATGAATTTCTGAAATTGCTTTAGATTTTCATGGACTTCAAAATGATGCTGGGCTTGAACATTTTGAACTTGTTTTTTCTTGATGCAGGAGAGAGGAAAGTGAATCACTTCTTGTCCTTTCTTTTTGGCAAAGTTTACACCTCAAAGTGTCTTTGCAGATTTGATTTTCCCAAAAACATTTTTGTACTTTATTCTTTGTTTGTGTAAGAAGCTTGTACATATTCAGAATATTCTGAAGATCATACTTCAAAATGTTGTTCATCGTGATAAAAAGTTGTTCTTCCTGATAACTTGTAGCCTTTTTTATTTGATCAAATCAAATTTCAATAGTGAAACATCTTAGAAGGATAGTTTGTACAAAAGTTGATTTTCCTTTATAATATATGAAGAATATTTTTTGTTCTTCATTTGACATTAATTATGTGACGTTTGACTTTAAGCCATTTTTTTTGTCTTGAATATTGTTTGATCCAAGATAACAATCCATTACATTTGTTGCATGTTTGTTCTTCACGTGTATTTACTATTACATGGATTTAATGAATATTGAAGACGATGAACAATTTTGGATCAACATTCTGATGTACATACTTTTATGGTCATCTTTTGCTTGAAGTTATGGGTTGAACATTCTTAAGTTCCTATTCTGCTTGAATTTGTAGGTTTGAACATTTTAATGTTCATAATCTTCTTGAGTTTCGGGGTTGGACCTTCTGAACTCTATGATGAATTTTATGATGTTAATCATTTTTTGGGTTGAACATTCTGAGTTTCATTTTTTTTACTTTTTGATCTTCATTTGTTGGTGTAAGCCCTAGAATTATGCTATGTATCATGACTTTTATTATTAGTAAATGAAGTATGTCATTCTTTATTATATTTATTGTAAAATTAATAAAGTCCCTGGAATAGATAGTTCATGTAATGAAACATTAAGTGAGACTTAATCGGAAGATAAGAGTGAGATTACCAATGATTTATTAGAAAATGTGGATTTGAGGAATGGAAAAGTTAGTGGAGGATGAGAAATGATTTGAGGATGAGAAATCACTAGGCCCAAAACTCTAGTTTCAGAATGATAACTCTAGTCCATTGCTTCATTACTTTGAATCAGCTGCTCTTATTTTCAACTCATGTGCGCCGCAGCCTATCATCACTCATCTTCTGTATATTGAAAAAGCCACATCTCTTTTCCACTTATGCTATGTATATTGAGAAAGCTGTTAAAGATAGAAGAAGAGGATACTACTACCAATACTCTTACAGAAGATACTTAGTAGCCAAAGCTTGTCATTAGTTTAGCTTAAACACTTGTTATCTTTAATCATTCTTTGTATATGTAGCTACTGATACCTCTTTGTACAATTAAATTGATTCATTTTACAGAAATTGAATAACAAACTTTTCTTTTCTCTAGAATTCAGTTATGAATTATGTTACATTTTGTACTCTCAACAGATATCTTTATATTTTGTCTATATATTATATTAAATTTATGCAGGTCTATATTATATTTCAAAAAATGTTAAAATTTGTCCATTAAAGACTAAAAATAGAGCAATTTTTTTAGGGAATGAAAACATCTCATTTTTATAATATTAATAAGTGACATTTTATTTAAGACTGGGCTGGTGACATTATTTTTTTCCCATGTCCCACATCGAAAATTTCAGCAATGATAGGAGTCTACAAAGGCTATATAAATAAAGAGCGAGCGACTACAAGATTTTTAAGAAGTAAAAAAAATAATAAAAAAATGTCACGGCGACGGCTGCGGATCTGCTCGCGGAGAGACAGAATAAGTGGTCTGCCAGATCCGATTCTTGAACAAATTCTCTCCTACCTTCCGACGAAAGAGGCATTTGCGACAAGCATCCTCTCAAAAAGGTGGAAACCACTGTGGCGATCACAGGTCATCCTCCGCTTAGTCGACAAAACTTTTCCAGATGCTTTAGCCTTTCGCCAATTCTTATACTCAGTCATCAACATGCGAGATAACACTCTACCCATCCTCTCATTCCACCTTAATTGTGTCTACCGCTTCTACTTCAACAAAGATTTCTACAATTTACTTAATGCGGCAATCACACGAGGAGTTGAAAACGTCAGCATCGATCTCCCCCACTGCAGCAGCAGCATAACAATGACCACATTGCCTACTTTCATTCTAACTACCAAGACCTTGTCAGTCCTCAAATTGAAGAGAGTAAAAGTAACATTGAAGGAGGATGATGACCCAGACATTATTGATCTTCCATCTCTTAAAGTCCTTCACTTGGAATCTGTCGGTTTCACACATTATCAACATATTATGAAACTTCTATCTGGCTGTCCCATTTTAGAGGAGTTGGAAGCAAAGGATTTAACAGTATACACACTTTGTAAGGAGTTTCCTACAGATACAGATGTTCCAAGTCTATCCAATTTGGTCAGAGCTAACATTTCCGATGTTCATATTGAGTTTGATTGGCTTCATAACGTCCACCATCTCCGCACACAACTGGTATGTATCTCTATCTATTTAAGCAAAATACTAATCTTTTTAGTAAACCCATTCAAGATTTATACATTTGACTGAATTGCTAGTAGTATTTCTCGATTGATTTGATAGACCCAAGGACTTATTAATTTCATGTTTCTGTAACTCATGCAGCCGGGGCCCTTTGGTTTTGATACCATGTTTCACAATTTAATCCATGTGGACCTTATATTCGACTTCAACTATCGATATCGATTCGGCTCGCAGAAGTGGAGGTGGCTGACAAAAATTCTTAAAAATTTCCCCAAGCTACAAACTCTTATCATTGATGAGATTAATAAGGTTAGGCATTGCCCCTTTTTTTATCTATTTTTTTTTTAAGTTCTTCTACTTCTATATATTCAAAAATATTTCAATTGTGTATCATTGTCAGGTTGATACAGTTCACAATTACAATGATGGAAAATGGGAAGACCCAACAATCATTCCAGAATGCCTTTTATCTCATCTTACAACATGCTCACTTAGAAATTACAGTCACATAAGCTGCGAGCTTCAATTTGCTAAATATATAATGCGGAACTCAAGAGTACTAAGCACCATGACAATTCAGTGTGCCAAATTCCTAGAGACAAATACAAAGCTCCAAATGTCAAGGGAATTATCTTTGTACCCAAGGATTTCAGGCGCATGTAAACTTTTATGTATTTGAATGATAATAGCAACCTTAAGTTTGTCACAGACTTTGTAATAACTCCAATAATTTTTATTTAAAACTTCATTTCTCAATGTTGAGATTCTTTGTCTGTGTACAATAACTTATCCTTTAGTTTTTATGATTTTATATGCAAAATCATGTTATAATTTACAGGCAATGAAGTGTGGTTGTGGGTGTATAGGATGTGTAGGTTATTGGTAGTGAGTGTTGTAGAAAGATGTGATAATTACTACATGTGTAACCAACGCTATTGCTGTAAGTATCAGCTCGCCTCCCGGATAAAGTAACTTGCAGAATGAGACTCGAAGAGGTTTGTCATAGGCTCAAAAAAATGTCGTTGAAGAACCTGCTCCAAAAGATGTTTAAAGGAAAAGAAAAAGTTCTGGACTGTCTCCCTATGATAGAGTTGCTTGGAAAACAATGACTGGAATGCAAGAGAACTGTCTTCCATCTTTTTCCAGCTGATGGGCAAGAAAAACTCCCTTATGTTTCAATTGCCGTGGAATGGATGCTTACAGGTGACCCGCTAAAAGACGAAAGCATCCGTTCATCTCACATATATGCAAGTTCCCCCGACAGGACACTGTTCAAGGTTTGTAATTAGTTGATCTTCATATTTAATATTATCTTAGAACTCAGAAGCCTATATTTATAACATGCTATTATGCTGGATATCATATTCAGAATTTACTGTTGTTGCATTGGCACTTAGTGGCTTAAAAGAATATATATATCTGTGTGTGTGTATATGTATTCTGTACTGTTTTTGTTATTATCATTGTATCTGCTTAATGCTTGGCTGTGCCCTTTGCAGGCATTGCTTGCTTTGTGTTTCTGATGAATCAGCCTCCTCTAAGGTTGCCCTTGATTTATCCATTAATCAAATTATGAATGTCTTGAGTTCTCAACAGAGGCTTGATAATGCATCTATGGAAACAATAGGCCAATTGGGCGAGCATGTCATGATGACACATAAACATTTCTCCAGGTATATGATGGGAATAAAGTAACTTGTTGATTACGGTTTATGTCAATAGTTAATAATCATATGTTTTAAGCAATATGTTTGTTTGTTTTACTTGCACAGGGAAGTTGCGACAACATCACTGTCAATTTGCATCGCTGACTTTTTGCTTGCAATGAAAATTACATTAACTCTGACATATTTCATATGCCCATCTTCGTGACAAATTACCTGCAAAAAGTGTAAGGTAGACAAATTACCTGTCACTCTTAATTTACTAGAACTGCTACATTTTAGTTATTGTGGGTTATAAAAATAATATTGTCCTACTTTAGATTGATTTTTGGCGACAATACTTCAGCTCAGTAATTTTTTGAAGATCAAATTATATTTTGGCGACAGACTTATGATCACTTAAATATTGTATATGTATTTCATTTCCGGCAGGCTCTTCAGTTGTACAAGGTTGATGTTGGAACTGTGGTCTTGGAGATTATCAATACAATTGATGGTGGTCCACCAGTTGATGTTTCAGCTGTTAGTTCTGTGTAAGATTCTATGCACTTATGATAGTTTTGTCTTGATATAATCTATTTGGATTTTCAATTTTTTGTTTATAAAGGAGTAGAAAAACCAAATCTTAGGGATTACTAGTAATTACTAATTAATCATGACAATCAATAAGGCTATCTAATTTATTATCACATGCTTTCATGTACCCTACGTGTGTGTCTATATCCAGTCAAGCTGGTTATGTCTTTTGTAAGTATTGCATAATGAAGTGAGGAAGTAATTGTGGGGGGGGGGGGGGTATGAGCAATAGCATCTGGTTAAAAGTGCGCCCACATGGTTCTGGTCTAAAGTATTTTTTTTTATGGATAGGGGGTGTCCCTCTTTGTGATATTTTCCCAAGATTGTTTTCTCTTTCGGAGTAAAAAGAGGCTCGTGTTAGGAGTTGTTAGGGGAGGGTGCTGACCGGTTGGCTTTCATTTGGAGAAGGTTGTTCCAATGGGTGGAGCTTATTCAGGATGTTCCTGCGATTAGTGATAAATGGTTATAGTTGCCGGATCAAGAGGGTGTATTTTCGGTAAAATCACCGTACGATGTCCTTGCGCAAGATCTAGATCTAGTATGGGAGGATGTCCTCTCTTGTTTGAAGGCGAAGCAAATTTGCCATAGTCTGCCTCCTTCGAAGGTGGTTTCTTTTTCTTGGCAACTTCTTCATGACCGAACTCCGACTAGGACTAAACTTTCTAGGCGAAGTGTCACTCTTGCGATGGATAACCCAAACTGTGCTTGGTGCCCTGGTTCCTTAGAGTCAGCTATTCACCTATTGTTGCATTGTGATTTTGCTCAGTGTGTGTGGAGGGAGGTGTTTAATTGGGATGTGTATGTTTGATCTTGTGTGGCAAATTGCTGATTGTTCTGTTTCAGTTTCGCTCGCTTTGTCTGTCGGTGCATGTCCCGTTGCTGTGTTTCCGTTTGCCTCGGTGCAGAAGGAGTAACAGTGCTGCATGTTAATTTTTTCTGAATCTGTTTGTGGCGTATTTTGGTAGTTTTGGTCCCTGTGTTGTGCGTTCTGTCCTGCTGTTTTGATGCAGGCTTTGTATTTTTGTTGTCTTTTTTGCAGTTGAGGCTTTGATGCCTGCTGTTTGCTGTTTTCTTCAGATCCTATTCAACGTAATGAGTTTCATGTATGATAATATGGCCTATGCCTATAGGCAACACTGTAAAAGTCATAAAGTAGTAATAAAATTGGAGAGATATGGTAAAGAGATGAGAGTAAAGTTGAGGTAATAAACGGTGCAGAGATTGACTAAAGCTGTTATAGGTGGTGACTGGTGAAAAGGCGAGGCAGGGAGTTGTAAGTTAATTTCAGGTCACAATGCTGACATAAACCCTCTGTTAGATGATATTGTTTATATTAATATTTTGTTTAGTTTGAAAGACAACACAGCAACATAATTCATATGCTGTGTAATGTTAACCGATGCGGCGTGGTACAACGCAATGCAGCAACACTTACGGTTAAAGGTAGCAATGTGACAGATGGATTTGACGCAAATTAATCAAGAATTGGATTAGAAACACAAACATGTTATGTAAAGAAAATTATAACGTGTTTCGATAGGATGACATTAACATTGCCTCATGGTGGCTGTATGATATAATTAATAGTTTACATTTCAACGGTCTGTTTATCTTCAACGGTGTGTTTATCTTCGCATGCTTTTTAATTACTGTACACATTTAAGTGTAACTCATGTATCGGGATCAATTTTATTTTTTATTGATTTACTGTAATATGTACATACAAATTTCATTTAAGGTAGAGAAAGATGAAACACTTGGGCTAAGTCATGAGCACGTAGAATTAAGAATTAAGATGGACGAGAATTAAGAATTAAGAACTAAGATGGACATTTAATTACTGTTCTGCTTTGTTTTCATATGATTCCAATCTTGCAGAGTATCTCTTGCACGCCTAATCACGTAGAACACCATAGGGATTTGATCATTGCAACACTTTTGGTTGCGTCTCCACCAAATTGTCCATAAAACCATTGCAATCTTGGCCACTGTTTTCGACTCCAGCTCATTAATTATTGTAAATATCATGTCTACACACCCAATTGTATTTATCATGTAATTTTCAATGCAATTCCAATCCTAGTTTTCTTCCACACTTCCTGCGTGCTAGCACATCCGAGAAACAATGTCATTCGTTTTCTTTAAAACTATCACAATGAAAGCATTTATTTTTACATTGAACGCCCTTCTGCTCAATACGACTTCGAACAGGGATGCATCCTATCAAAAGACGCCATAGAAACAACTTAGTTTTTGTAGGAATACACACCTGCCACCATTTCTTCCAATTCCCTTCAACTCTGAGATGATCATTATCTATAATACTTCCATTTGGATGGTCTTATGTACTTGTGGTGTATTATTTGAAATGTTGCATTAATATCATTTAAATCTTTTCTCGACAAAATATCTGTTAAATCTTATTATTAAACTCATAAACCAATATATATTTTGGATGAATTGCTGCACTGATAGTTTAATACAAGGTTTTCAGAACCGGACCGGTCATCGAACCGGCGAGCTTACCGGTTCACGGTTCAAATGGTCGGACCGGGGTTCAACCGGGTCGGACCGTTTTTAATTAAATATTTAATTTTATATTTATATTAAGAAATAATACATAAAAACAATATAATATTAACATTTTACACTACTAAAAATTAAATCAACTTACCAATTTCTTGTACTTTTTAAAAATGAGAATGATAGAATAATCTTTTTTATTTGTAAGATAAACTTAGTTTTGAAAATAATTAAGAAAATAAATGAAACAACACGTTGAAGACTTTTTTTTTAAGAATTATGGGCTTCCCTTATAAGATATAATAACAACTTCACTAGAAGTCCAATCCATACTTAACCCTAAATTGTAGTATTTATAACTCTCAAATCTTGATGAGGCATAACCAGCAGCCTCCTCAAATTCTCCATGTCTCATTGTCTGATTCTACTCTTCTTCTCCCACCTTTTTATCTCTTCTTTTTTACATATTTTTGTAGTGTTAAAGCAACAATAGATCCTTATAGATCCTTGGTATTTTATCAATCTCCATCTAGCACCCATATTCCTCTCCCACAACATCATTACAATTATTTTCAAGTTCAACAAATTGGGAATTTTGAATCTATATATTATATACTCATGTTGGCTTGCTGTGTTGGTATTGAAAATAAATAAAGAGGCTAAAATTTTCATTATTATTAAACAGGTTTCAAAAGAAAAATCATGTAAAATAAGAGGTTCTGTTTCTTTTCCTTGAAACAGAGTTAGCGTTTATTCTTTTTCCATCATCTTTTTCATTTAAAAAATAAAAAATAACTTAATCGAAAAAGGAAAAAAATTAGGAAAAAAACTGCCAAACCGCTGAACCGGCCAGACCGGTTTTCCCCGGTTCTGGACCGGTTCGACCGGTTTTTTCCCGGTTTTGCTTCTGGCCGTTTTCAGCCCCTAACCGGACCGTTCCAAGCACCGGTTCCCGGCCGGTCCGGTTTTAACAACATTGGTTTAATATCATAATTTGTGTTTATAAAGGAGGTTATTAACAAAAAAAAAAAGGTTATTAAGCCAATGAGGAGTGCTAGCAACACACTCTCTAACACACACATATCAACACACTCTCTTTTATTGGTTGAAATTCATATGGGTCCCATAAAAAATTGTGGACCCATATAAATTTTATGGGACCCATGTAAATTTTGACCAATAAAAAGAGTGTGTTGAGATGTGTGTGTTAAAGAGTGTGTTCCTAGCATTATTCTAAGCCGATTTGTCTTGATGATAAGAGTTTTAGATCTCTTAAATAGGTTATTAGGCCCCGATTAGGCAAACAACTTATTTTTTTGCAGCTTATAGCATACGTGTTTATCATGATAAGCACTTATGTATAAGTTATGTCTATAGTAAAAGATAAAATAAAGTTAAATTGTTTTCGTATAAGTTATAAGTTGTTTTCATAAGCTATTTTGGAGAACTTATGGAAATAAGCTGAAAACAACTTATAAAATGTCATAAGCTATTTTGCATGTTTTAACAAACTTACATTGCTATTTATAACTGTTTTTGCCGTGCCCATTTATTTTTTGAAAATAATAATAAGTGTTGGTTGTTAAGGTTATAATGTGTGGAATTTCTCAGTGCAGCTGATGTAAAGGGTTGTATACTAAAGATCAACACACTTAGTTATGCTCAGGAAGCTTGCTACAATGGTACATTGGTTATAAAAGCATTCAGCTCTGGCCTCTGCTGTAGAAATAGGCAGTTGTAATTGGATTCTAAATGGTCCGAAGGGGGATATTGCTTATTTTTCAAATTCCTGCTTCTTTTCTGCTCATGAAATGACTTTTGATTACCGCAGTCTATAGGTGACTAGTTCATTACTTTATTCATATTTCTCATCCTTGAGTGATGCACAAGATATTGAGGATGGGGATAATAACTCTGATCCAATTTCTGGTACATTATTACCCCTGCGGTATGAGGTTTTGAAATATTATTCACATAAGTACTTGTATCTAGACACTTACAGTTATTGCTACTCAGCAATTCAAGTTGTCATGATAAGCTTGAATTACTTGAGATATCTGTCTGTTAATATTTACTTTTTTGTCAACTATTACTGCAGTTTTCAAAATTTGGATGGATCCAGCCTTGACTCTGATGAGAATTTAGAAGAAAAGGAAAAACTGGTTTTCATATGCTCATGTGCTATAGAGTGTGTCAAAGATGACAGTTCTGTTCTTATTATTCCTATTGATCGACTAGGAACTATTTTGCAGCTTTTGGAGGAAATGACAACGTTACTCGAAGCTTCAGCTATGGAGGTATCCTTTCTTGTTTTGATATGTTCTGCATGATTACCAAAATCAAGAAAACTATGATGTAAATATGGAATGTATTTTGTGGGTTTGTTAATTAGCTAGCTTTGTTTGAAATTGTTGACCACAACTGTATTGCAAACCACATTCCAATATCATTTTTAGTTGCTTGTTCTTACACGCGGGTAAAATGTTTGTCTTTACAAAGCACTTCCTTCAAAAGTTTGTAAAGTGTACTAGAGTCAAATAAAAAAATGATTTTTGTAGCAAAATCTGAGATTCCTGCTTGCTGACTTTGAAGTATTCATCATTTTTCAATTTGCAGGTTCCAATTTATATAATTTCTTCAGTGGCCAAAGAATTACTTGTTTGAGCAAATTTGTATTTCCTTACTAAGAGTTGGAGTTTCCATTAATAACCTCAGAATGCATCAATCACAAGATGGTTTTGCTCGACATTTTTATTGTTATTTTCTCACTTATGTATTGTTTGTAAAAAGAATTGGCAAGAACTCCCTGCATTGTATTTTGTCCTCGCTGGAGTCTGCGTATTGGTCCCGTTGTTCATCTGCTTCGACGTTGGTGTGGCGATACAAAATCTTTGCTTATCCTCGAGGTGTGATATATTCCTCAAAACAATGTTTCATCAGAGTCGCTTCATTCATGTGTGATCTTGCAAGTTTTGTCCTTTTAATGAATGTATTCTTTGTAGGATATTGTGAATCCTGAGCTAGCACTGTTACCTTACACATTCTTTGTACAATTAAATTGATTCATTTTACATAAATTGAATAACAAACTTTTCTTTTCTCTAGAATTTAGTTATGAATTATGTTACATTTTGTACTCTCAACAGTTATCTTTATATTTTGTCTATATATTATATTAAATTTATGAAAGTCTATATTATATTTCAAAAAATGTTAAAATTTGTCCATTAAAGACTAAAAATAGAGCAATGTTTGTGTTAAGGAATCCAGAGGTTAGCTAAGAGATTGCTTGGAAATAGAGTAGTTATGTTGAAATTCGACACAACGATTTGAGATATGTGAGAAAAAGGAATTTAACAATTAGAGATGGTAAGTTTTGGCATGTGTCATGAAAATTTTGGAAGATGGTCATCAGATAAATGTTGAGATCGTGTTATCGAATGAATGATTGGAATCAGATTCACATATGAATAAGTGATTTGACGTAGTAAAATGATTAATGAGAGAATTAAAGACTTATGGACTTAAGGAGTTGTGGAGTATTCAACAGATATATCTTTTCTGTATGAGAGAGATTGTATGTTCTAGTAGTAGTAGCATAGTGAGAACTATGGAATGATACTTGACAGAAGGTTTTGGTGTTTAAGGAAACCATTATTGTAGTTTGGCAAGAATGGTTTATGCCGCCATCATGATTGTTGTTTATTTATGGATAAATTGATGAACTGGCCGTCCTTGATCTCTTGTTGATAGTAGACGAAATTGTGTTGATTGGGATGAACTAATTTTGTCAGACTTGGTAATGTGTAGAGTTTTAAATGTTTGTTGGAGAATCGGATGAAGGAGTTTATTCGGAGTTGTTTTAGTCGTGTAATTTTGAACATGTATGAACATAATCTATACTTGGAATATTTTCTAGAAATGAAATAAGTGATTTTTGGGTCAAAATAAATGCTTTTACGTCCAAAATCACGTTTTCTGCACAATGGGACGGATTCCCTGCGCCTACGCGCAATGTGTTGTGCCTACGCGCAATTCCACCTGCTTGCATTTTGTCTTGCCGCGCCTACCCGCAATAGTTTCGCGCCCACGCGCCGAAGTCAGCAGGTCAGGGTTGACCAAGTATTGACTTTTGACTTTTGGTTGACTTTTGACGGTTTATGCACCCGAAACCTATTTCACTCGATTTTTCGTGTAGATTCCGATTCCGGAGTTAGTTTTCTGAGATCATGCATGCTTAATATGATTTTCTTATATTATTAGCATTATGTAGAAAATGAAATAAGTTATGTGAAACTAATTGATTAGAAATAAAAGACTAATTGTTGGTATTTGATTTTCAATGTTATTTGGACTATTAAAATGTGAAGTGAATGCAATTATAGATGCTTATTAATGCTTTTTAGTACTTATTGATGTTGTTCATGAATGTATGATATATATATATATATATATATATATATATATATATATATATATATGAATGAAGGATATTAGATTTTATTATCTAATAAAGAATGTATATCGAATTATGTTATTCGATAAAGAATGATATTAGATTATGTTATCTAATATATAATGTATATTGGATTATATTTATCCATATTGTGATGACAAGTTTAATGATTTTGTTGATGATTTAAATGAAAGTATTCATGAACATACATGCATTCATGAATTATTAGGGATATTGGATTTTTCAATAAAGAAGGATGTCGGGTTATATTTATCCGATAAAGAATGATGTTAGAGGTGAGATACTCTAATAAAGAATGAATGGTACCACATGCATTTAGTTATGTCTAGAGTGGCATAGCATAAATGTGGCATTAGATTGCATTAGGAAGATGTGCATAATATGTGATAATTGATATGTGACATTGTGTGAACTATTTGATTGAATCATGGTATTTGACATTGATTTTACTGGTTAATTCAATGTGCAATGTGGATAATCTTATATTTGATTTAAGATTGAGTATATGTATGTGAGTTAGATTTTGAATAATAATAATAATATGTTGGAGTGTTAAGTATATTTCTTACACTTGTATTTTGTTGGTTGTGATTTGCTAACTCTCTGTTTTTTTTACTTCTGGACTATTGGGTGGTCTAGGTTTACAAGTTATGTGTTTGTTGATGCCCAAGTGTTTCGTGAAGCTTTGCTCTGAGTGTGACACGGGGAAAAGATTGTATTTAAGATATAGTCTTTCATCACTTAGGAGAGAAAAACAGAAAAGGGATATATCTTGTGAATTTTCTGAGTTCTAACCAGAGAGAAAAACCTAGGAGCTAAGTGTAAGAGTTTTTTAAGGTGGATATCTCATCTTGGTTGAGAAATCAATTCATGGTGTTTGTTCATCTCATTTCATATCATCTTTGTAAAGTTACTATGACCATGGGTAACTAATTTCCCTTATTGTTGGGGTTAGATGAAAAATACTCTATGAATATGTATTAATCTTGATCTTTTGTTATATATGTTATGGTGATTCAATCAATCTTGATATTATCCTTGCTTTTAGTGTTTTATTCTTTGGATTTGAAATAGTATAAAAATATATGTTTTGAATCAATGAACTAGGATAATATCTATCGAATCTAAACTCTAGGGATAGATTTAGGTTTGATAATCACCCAAGATATTGGTTTTTAAAGATATATATTGTCTCAATTAATCACTCAAGGGATCGGGGGTTGATCGATATAGTAATTTCTCGTCGTTATATGAGAACGGAAACGTACGAAGAGCAATATGTGATAAAATTGGTTGATAACTAAAATATGTGCGACAAGTCAGTACATGCATATGAATGGATATTTGGATTCTAATCCCGACAATTCTATCTCTCTGATATTTACATCATCTTTTTATTGCATTTTTATGTTTGAAAGTTTACAACAAATCATTTACAAACCCGCACTTAAAATCATGCAAATTGTGGAACGACATTTAATATCACAATAGTCCCTGTGTAATAATATATGCAAAATATTTGCTTTTGTACTTTATCACGTAACAGGTGCAACATTTTTCCCATGATTCAACTTGTTAAAAAGAGATATATGACGACCAATTGTCTGACAATTATTACAAAAATTAGGGAGTTTTTCATACATCTTCAGTGTGAAAAGCAAATCCTTCCCTCTCGACTAGGACATAGTCATGAATAGGTTTTAATATATCGACATCTACAAAAGTCTTGCAAAATGACCAACCCTCCATTTCTAGTAGGTTCATCTAAAGAAATAGGCATTCCGATAGCACAAGCAATCTCTAATAAAGTTTTTGGTGCCAATATTCTTGAGGAAGATTAGTTAAGAGAATCTAAACCTGTACATTTGATTGTGTTTTGATAACCTGTACAAAAATCCCAAACCCATTTAGACATACGAAAATCCCAAAATTGAGATTTCATGGCCCGATAGACCAAACAAAATGCATATCATCGGGATCGGGAGTTGAGAAAGCAAATTCAAAGTAACCCTTTCTTGATGATACCAACTTACAATTTTTGTTGAATTTCCAAAGAGAGCTTAGAGTTTAACGGAGCTCTTTAGCAATGGGTGACTTCTTTCCTTTCCGCAGTATCATCCTCCCATCGAGGTTGTTGATGCGTCCTCCCAAACCCTTGATGTATTATTTCTCAGAAATTTTAATTGAAATCGGGTCCCCTTTCAAACAGGGTTGAGTCAGGATCAATACAAAAAATTCCAAATTACTATTCATAGCTTGTGCGAACGATTTCAGATTTGCCTTAGTGATTTGAGACAAAGGTATAGTTTTAGTTACAACTTGTGAAAAAGATTTAAGTTGTTGTTGATGAAAGGGAATCACGTGGCTTATATGAGGCGTGGTTGCCGACGCGGGAGATGAGTCAAAATTGAGAAATTCCCAAGGATAGATTGGAGAGAGATTTGCGAGAGCCATGAAGTGTACCTAAAAATAGAAATACCAACTAGGAAGAATTTCCAAGAAAGAATCGTGAAATTGTGTCCCAAACCCACAAACAACATAATCATGAAACATGTCATGAAACTGCTACAACTTGCTGTAACTTCCTCAACAAGAAAGACTTTATACAAATTGTTTACATGTGATCCCGCTGGTGCATAATGGGCAACGCACCTTTTCACCCTATTCCAATCTACCCGGCTTTATAAGGGGCATTATGAAAAAGAAGGGAGTTATTTCACTTCATTGTGTTTTAGAGAAGAAATTAAGAGTGCAAACATTCTTACTAAGATAAGAGCTAAATGCCCAGATCCTCCGTTAGAATTTCAAGAGATTTATCCTAATTTATTATTAACTTTATTAGTAGATAATCTAAGCATCTTTTTACTTAAAGAGCAAGTTTTATTTTTGTCATTTTTTTCTTCTCAAGTAAACACAAAAAGTATACTTATAAAAAAATAAATAAGTATTAAAATTTATATATGCATTTAGTTCAATTTCAATTAAAGAATTTAAAATTCTATCCAATTTTTATTTAAATCAATTTGAATTTACACATAAAAACAATAAATATAGAAATAACTCAAGAGAATTAATTCAGTCAAAAAATAAAAAGAGAAGAAAAACGAAAACCTCAAGATATTTAATTCAGTCAAAAAATAAAGCTCAAGATAAATTTTGGCCCTACTAGAGACAAAATTAGGTATCATATCAATAAAAATATTGGCATATTAGATATTTTCATTCTTACAAATATATATATAAATAAAAAAATAAAATGTTTGCACATTGTTCTTTATCTCATTCACACGCTCAACACTCTCAATAAGAAACAAAAAAGAAAACGAAGGTTTCAGCTTCCTGACTCTGACTTTTCTCCTGTTTATCTCACCTTCATCATCACCTTCCTCTTCTTCTTCTTCTTCTTCTTCTTCCATTACCATTGCTAATTCACTTCAATTTTCAAACCCCTTCTTTTCCATTTTATCAATTTCTCAATTCCATTTTCCCCAAATCATAAATTGCTTAATCCATAAGTTCTCAGGTAAGGTATCAAATTTATTACTTTCTTCAATTTTTTGTATTCTATTGTATTTAATTTTCACCCCTTTTTGTTTTTTTATCTATTTCCCTAACGATTACCTTTGTTCCCTTTTCAGGGTAGAGATTAAAACCCCCAAAAAATTGTGTTTTTTTTTATATTTTTAATTAATTGACCCCAAAATTGGAAAATAGTTTAGATAGAAGAAAGATCAGATAATTAGAGGTATTATACAGTGAAGAATTGAAGATTAGGGTTTTTTTAATTTGTGCTAAAGATGGAAACTTTGGATGGTAATTCAGAACAATATGCTAATGTTTCTTCTAATTCACCATCGTTGTCATCATCGTCATCATCTTCGTCGTTTGGAGGGGTTAATGGTGATGATAATAATGGTAGTGTAACTTGGTATGGAATGAGGTTACCTTCTGTTAATCCATTTTTGTCACCGCTTTCGTTTTTATTGGATTATTCTGGAATTCTAAGATCAAACAATGATTCTGAGGCTATGATTGTGAATAATGGAGTTTCTGGTTCGGAAATACGGTCTCGGGTTGATTCTGCTGCTGCTGTTGGTGAGAGCAGTGCAGGGGAAGTTGCAATTAGGATTATTGGAGCTGGAGAGCATATTCAGAATCAGGTTGGGGAAGTGGGTTATGATGATTGTGGTGAGGATCTGGTTGGTGAGAGAAGTGGAATTCCTGCATTGGATGATGGTGATGCCGAGGGACGTGGTGGAATTGAGGCTAGTGAGGGGGTTCCTCTTGTGTCTTCGGCTTCATCGTCGTCGTTGGCTGGTAGTGGACAGGTTGATGGTGATCCTTCTGGGAATGGAACAGAAAATAACAGCAGGGATTCGTCTTCTTATCAGAGATATGATATTCAGCTGGTTGCTAAGTGGATTGAGCAGATTCTTCCTTTTTCGCTCTTGTTATTGGTTGTTTTCATCCGACAGCATTTGCAAGGTATAACTAGTTCGGTTCTGATAAATTGGTTACATTATATCATGTTTGTGATGTTAATTTTGGCTTCAAATTTGCGTTACTTCAAAATAATCATAGATGGCCATTTTGATTTATCATTTATTTACTTTTCAATCGTTAGTAGTTCACCCATTTCACAAATATTGGGAAAATTCCAAGTTGTTTCTGATAACTTGGCTATTTGTTGTATTAAGAGCTGGGTTGCTTGTTCTGAGGTAATGTGTGCTCAGTGCTTGGTAGAATAGTGGTTTGAAAGAGAAAGCTTGCCTGCATTTTGGAATGATGAAAACTCTGAAAGTAGTATTACTTAACATCTTTTCTTCTCATCATGTTTAAACTTGTTTGGTCTTTCACCTCATGCCATGTTGCTAAATGTTTTCTATTGATCCCAAATCGAACTGAAAATTGTTGGTGCAGCATACAATACTTCCTGTTGTTTCTGGGTTAAGGGCTTATAGAAAAAGAAAATATCATGTGAGAAGTTTTTTTGAGGATCACAAGGGTTGCACCATAGTTTTATTTACCGGTTCCCCTCTTGGTGGTTTCCTACCTTAGTAAGAAAATTGCAACTTCACTAATTGTAAGCTAAAAACAAATCTTGTGGAGTTAACTAAGCGATGATTGATTTGCTTTCTACATTTCTATTTTATTGTGAGTTTCAAGTGTGTCTTTTCTTATTCACAATCACTTAATTTGCACAAGTGCAAGGTTTATTGCTTGACACTTATAGCATGTGCATCCTCTTAAATTTATAACTCATTATTGTTTCCACATTACCTGGTAATCATTTCTGAGAACTTGCAGGTTTCTTTGTCACAATTTGGATAGCAGCTGTGATGTTCAAGTCAAATGAAATTGTTAAGAAACAGACAGCTTTGAAGGTACTTTATTATATCTTTGCCAATCCTGTAACATTTACGTTCCTAAACCGAGTTTCTATTCTCTTAACTCCTTACTCACCCTCGTACCATAACATTGAGTGGAATAAACTTTATTTTGCAGGGAGATAGAAAAGTCTCTTTGCTTGCTGGTATATCTATTGCATTCATTCTTCACGTGGTATGCATTTACTGGTGGTATCGAAATGATGATATTTTATATCCACTGGTCATGTTACCTCCAAGTCCGACACCTTTCTGGCATGCAATATTCACCATCTTGGTCAATGGTATGGACATATTCATTCAATATTCGATGTTACATTGTTGCAGTTAATATATGCTATAACTTTTATTTCTTCTACTTTACATGACGACATAAATGTATGTTGATGATTTGGTCCCTATTTGGATAAACAACATAATGAAGTGCTCATAGCATAAGCGCTTATCAAATAAGTGCTTATATGTATAAGCTGTTTTTTACAAATGATAAAATAAAGTTAAATTGTTTTTTATATACGCTATCCCGGATATCTGGAAACAGCTTATAACATGGCTGTTTACTTACGCTCTACCAAACAGTATCAGAAGTGCTTATGCCAAAAGATAAGGCAATCCAAGCAGACCCTTAGTAAAAAGTAAGCTCCTTGCACATAATTACATACTCAAGTGAGCTCCTTACAGATAATTAGTCTCCACGTGAAACGCAATGCATGACATATACGTGCAAGGAATTTTATAGTTTCAGTACAATGTTGAAGCTGTTTTTTTTTGTCACTAATGGTAAAATCGGAACCTTCTTTGTAGTTGTTACATGATTCTTTTTTTTTATAATTTAAATATTTCATCAATTAAAACTTGTCTCATGTATAGACGGGTACAATAAAATGGTTCTCTATGTTTAGTTATCAGTTTGGATAGAATAGAAATTTACTCAAAATTGTTTGAACCTTTGAGGATAAAGTTAACTGTTTTATTTTATTTTTTGCCTCTTGTAGCATTAGGAGTTAAGGCAGATTTAACTTTATGTGATATTAAGTGTCATTGCTTGTTAACATATCCAAGGAAAACAAGTAATGTTAGCTGACATTTTTCACATAGGTATTGGTTAAAACAACAAAATCCTTTTTTTTCCTTTCCGTTTTTTCCATAATTTCCTTCATAACATCTTGAAGAAACAAAAAACACGATGGCATTTTTTGTAATCGTACACGACATCAACAATAACAACAACCATGCCGTATCCCATTAGGTGGGGTTGGTTACATGGAACAAATGGTAACATTAATGTTTTATCATAAATCTTCTAATATACATGAAAACATATAAAAAAGAAAATAAAAAGAGAAGCTAACCAAATGCACGCATATTTGCTTCAACACTTGTCTTATTGTTTGATATTCTCTGTTGAGATATGTTTCGGATACTGTAGATTTATTTGTATATATTTGCTGTATTGTGCATGACGACATGAACACTTTTAGGAGACAGCTACCGTCAGCCTCTGTACTAGACAATGGTGTTTCCTTGGACATCCGACAAAATGACAACGGAATGAGAAAGGATCAGCCTCCTTGACATTGGATGAACCCCAAAAACTTAGGTTTCTGAACTGAACGGCTCTAGTACCAATTTAAGAGTGAATAATTTTTTTTTTAAGTGAATAATAATAATCTTTTCTAAAAAAAAGAGTGAATAATAATGATTTTTCTGTATTAAATCTTGAATAATATGTAAAACATTTATGCACGAGGTTAATCAAATCAATCCCTTTTAGGATTAGAATAAGCTAAAAATGGAAACTAGGTGTCAAATAACCGATTATCCCAAAAGCTTAAGCTGTTAGGAAAGGCTACATCAATGGTTTTATATTATTTCTAACACGCCCCCTCACGCAAGAGCCCACTTGGGCTTGAAGCGTGGATAATGCATAGGCCCACCTACCATATGCTTAAATTCCACTTTTTAATTAGAAAGTGAGGGGAGCGGGGATCGAACTCTAGACCACTTAGTCATAGAGGCTCTGATACCATGTCAAATAACCGATTATCCCAAAAGCTTAAGCTGTTAGGAAATGCTACATCAATGGTTTTATATTATTTCTAACACTAGGAAAGAGTATATGTACAAAAAATCTACAATATCTGTAAAATATCTCAAGACTGATAATGAGCAATATCTTTCTGGATCTTATTTAGTTTTATTAATATACTGTATTTCTTTTTATCTTGGTTGATTGTTTCTGTGTCTCATCCATCCCTTTAAACTGTACTTGTGACCTTCAGTCATTCTAATTTTTGTTGTTATTAATGATCACCATTATATTGACTCTCAGATATATTGATGCGGCAAGTTGCAATGGCTTTTAAGTGTATCCTACTTATATATTACAAAAAGGGGAAAGGTCATAACTTCCGTCGGCAGGTGATTATTAATGTTTTCCATACAAAAGTATGCATTTTTCAAGTGTAGTTTACTACTGCAACGGCTGACATTGTCTAACTTTTCCAGGCTCAAATGTTAACTCTTGTTGAGTACACGCTGCTGTTGTATCGTGCGTTGTTGCCAACACCAGTTTGGTACCGGTTTTTCTTGAATAGGGAATACGGCAGTCTCTTTTCGTCACTGACCACAGGATTGTATTTAACTTTCAAGCTAACATCCGTTGTTGAGAAGGTTTGCTTTCATTTTTTAACATTATTAGTGTGTAGATCTATAAATTCTGAATTATCATCTTTGTGCTGTTTAGGTCCAGTGCTTCATTTCTGCCTTGAAAGCCTTATCAAGAAAGGAAGTTCATTATGGGGTCTATGCCACAGCAGAACAGGTAATAATGCAGTTTTAGTTAATTTTTTATTTATTAACATTGTATCTATTCTATAATTCTATAACTATTTTATAAAACATAGAACAATGGCCTTCCAATGATACATGGCAGATGTCTAGACCCTCCATTTCCTCCCAAACTTCTTTTTGTCGACCCGTGCTGTTGCATGGGATTTTACTACTAGTTTAAATTGAGAATTTCATTCATTTGTTGCAAGGTTCTGATTCTGTGTTTTTGGGAACTTGTAGTTTTCTGTTTTTGTAAATGCATACATATCTATAAAACATATACATTGGGTATAAAATTGATAAATGTATGAGATGAATCGTTGTTACTTGTTAGCTATTCTCCTCTAAGTAATACGTTTCATCAATCTGAGAATAAAGCTATGTAAATGTATCTGTTTTCTATCAAATTACTTCAAAATGATTTCTAACTATAAAAGTCATGGATAATGTCTTGTAAATGTAGCTTTCATGTATCAATTAATTTAATGGTATTGATCAAAATAATGTGATTTGTCCTCAAGTATCTTCTATAATTTATTTATTTGTGTACTTGCATTGCACATGGTGGTTGTGTACATTTTTTTTATGGATAAAGTGGAGAGGGATCTTTGAAATAACGCTATATTTGTCTTGTCCCCCTTTTATTCTTTGAAAGTTTCAGAAATCAAAATTTGCTACGAAATGAGGAATATAAGATTTTTGTTAATGATGGTTTATTTGTTTATAGCATTTCCTCTACTCTCTAGCCATTATTTGTTGGGCTACACAATCATTTTTTTTTTCCTTGCTTTTGAGAATCTTATTTTAAATTTGGAGCGAACCCTACCACTTATTTTTGGGGTTTCCATAGGAGTATTTACTGATAAGCTTTATGACAATGTGCCTTTTTTACAGTTTTATTGTATCTTTGACTGGAGAAATGTTTAAATTTGACTGATAAATCTGTCTTTTAAATTTCGGTTGATGTCTACTTTGGTGGGAGATTCATTATGTGTTATGCACATGGTTCTTGAGAGATTTGATACATATATGTGGATTTCGTCTGTGTTATGTTTTCTTTAGGAATTTTGTTATTGGTTATTGTTGTCTGTCTATTTTTCATCTATTCCTTTCTAACAGCATTTCTTTATATGATTCTAAATTCTATGTATTTGAAACACAGGTAACAGCTGCTGGTGACCTATGTGCTATATGCCAGGAGAAGATGCATTCCCCCATCTTGCTACGTTGTAAACACATTTTCTGCGAAGATTGCGTATCTGAGTGGTGAGTCCATAACTTCATTCCTCATTTATCTTTAATTTCGAAGTAAAAACTTCCGAATATATTAAGAGAATTATATAGGCAGGTCCTTTCTGAGAGCCTATAAATAATTGTTTTAGGGTAGGCTAGTAATCAGCTAAAAGATTGATTCACGTCATTTCATAATTTTTTGAATAGAAAATGCAGCTGTTATTTTGTTAGTGGATAGAGTTGAATCCATGTCCTCCCACTTCAACCCCTATCTCGCCCCCTAAACTACCAAACCACCTTATCATTCACTAAGAATATTGTACTTTTATAAAAGGGTCTCAGCAATATGTCGGTTTTGGCTAATGGCTTGAAGCTCTTCACACAGGAAAGACATATATTTGCTATTTTTTGTGGTGTCTAATAATTTCTTTGGAATGATAAAGCTTTTTTTTTTACATACAATTGAAACCTGGCTTATTATACATTTGCATATTAGTTTATGCTAGGATATGTTCTGGGAAAAAAAAATTCATTTTTAACGTTCCTTTCTTTGTATTCTATCTAATCATATTTAAGTATTAACAATTGGTGAGTTAAATACTGTGTCACGGTGTCCGGCGCGTGTCAGTGTCCGACACGTGTCAGACAGCTTAGACCGGTGTCCAAAAAAAACAATGTTTTCCTTTACTCTGACACTCCTTGGATCGGTGTCCGACACTTGTAAGACACTCGTATAACACGTGTCGGACAAGTGTTCCAAAAAAATTATTTTTTTCTTTGCTTCTACTCTTCTTAAACACACAATAGACATATATACAAGAGTTAAAGATGCGTCGAAACAAAAATCCTAATCAATAAGGGATTAAAGACGTTGCGTTTTGATTACAATATTTTTAGCTTTTTCAATAGTAAATGGATAAATAAAGGTCAAATACTACCGTATCTTGTTTTAACACTTTTTTAATGAAATAACTTGCTCAACTTAGATGCACATGTATTATTTTGATTCTCAATTTAGATCTTTCATAAATATGTAGCGGTGTCGGTGTCCTATGTTTTTTACATTAGCAGTGTCCGTGTCGTATCAGGTGTCCATGTCGGAGTCTTTGCTTCATAGGTTAAATACTTAGTTACATGAAGTGTATGAATGGACAGGAGAGAAAGATAGGGTTCCCTACGACTTTGAATCATTGGTCATTGACAATAGGTATGTGGTATGTTGATGTATGGGAAACATGTTACATATGAATGTGTAAAATGCATCTCTTGTGCATGAGGCTATGTTTGGATTGGGGAAATGAGATGGAATGGATCTATGTTCCGTTGTTTGGATTTTGAAATAAATAATGGAATGGAATAGGAGGAAATGAATTCCATTCCATCTCATGCCACTACTTACCTTCAATTTTGTTCCCCTCCAATTTGAGAGGTAAGGGACAGAATTATGTGTTTTATTTTTTAATTATTGAAATACTGTATTACCCTCACTGTTTATTACCTTTCTTGCATTTATCTTCTGTGATCTTCATGCACAACCGTCGAAAATGGACTTGCACTTCATTTTATTTTTTCTCCATGTTCTAGTCTTAGGTTCTTTGTTTTTCGTTCGTTGGATTTTCTTGTCCCTGTATCTGTGCATTTACTTTTCCTTCTCCATCTGTGTTATTATCTTTTGTTTTGTTTTGTTTATAAGATTCATCTGTGTCCATCTTATATTCACACTACATGCCAAGATTTTTTGTCTATAAGATTTTCTGTGCATATGTCATTAGCTACTGTCTTGTTGAACTACTTTAAAGGAATTTATGTTATTTGTGATGTTGAACTATTGTGTGGAACAATTTTATTTTTCATAATTGGTTTTAACCAAACCAAATAAAAACACTATTCTAATATATATTTCTCTATTTCTTTTATAATATAACAAGATTAAAAGAAATATAATTGTGTGTTTATAATAGTGGTAAAAAGAAATAAAAATTAATAACTCATTCTATTTTCTTCACTATCCAAACAATGGAATGAGAAATTTGTTTCCATAAAATATCCAAATGGCAGATTTGTTCCATTTTGCTCCATTCCTCTCCGCTCCATTCCACCCTTTGCTCTATTCCATTAATTTAAAATATCTAAACATAGCCTAAAGTATTCTTAGGTGCCAGACAATGTTTAAGGTCGCTGCAAGAATATCTTGCGAATATTTTTAAAAGTTCAATTGCTATCTAAGATTTTCAAAAAGTTCATGGATACTTAAAATCTTCCTTCTAACAAACACAAGGAAGTAGAATTTTCTGTGAAGTGCACTTTTAGCAGGCATGAAGATGCTCTAAGGAAAAATGCTGGCTGGCAGTGTTTAAATTATGCATCCAAGTATACAATATCATCTCACTTTTTTTTTGTAGATACATTAAACAAATGGGTTTTGAAAGTCAATTAAATTGTATTATGATTTTCTCTTATTAATGACTTCTCTTGTAAGTTGTAACAGTCAAAGACACTTTTCTTTTCAGGTTTGAGAGAGAAAGGACTTGCCCTCTATGCAGAGCATTGGTTAAAGCAGCTGATCTTCGGACCTTCGGAGATGGTTCTACAAGTTTGTTTTTCCAGTTGTTTTAATAAACTCATGATCTTTGGGTTGGATCATAGTTTTAACCCAACCTCTACTTATAAAGTATCATGTTTTTTTTCTTACGCCGATTCGGTAAGATTTTTCATCAAAGGCATGATTATGGATTAAAAGTTCGAGTTCAGTTGCAACAATGTCAGATGTACAAATTAAGGGCTTTGCTCAGCCGTCAGATACTCAAAATACCTGCTAACCTATATATTCCTCATATACTAAGCTGTTGAACACTAATTTGTTCATAATGTTACATTATTTTGACATTAATCCCTTTTTCTTTAAGGTTTGTATATGTATTTGCACATACTTTATTCAATTATGTTAACTCTACGTTGTTGCACTTGGAAGTGCTGAAATTTACCATATGTTATAACATATAAGAAATTTGGATGCTTTTTTGAAGTGCTGAAAATGATTATCATTTTTTTTTTTCCTATTCCAAATTGCATGAGTTGGGATTCTCCTTTCCATTTTTTTCTCTACATTTTCCCTCAATTACTATTACTATAGTTTTGAATAATTTTTCAATTATAGCATTTGTATTCCCTAAACATTGATAATTTCCCCAAATCACATTATAGCATTTGTATTCCCTAAACATTGATAATTTCAAAAATGTAGAGGATCTTGACTTAAATCGAGTAAATTGGATGAATATTTTTAGTAATTGGACAGTTCCAGTTGATGGGGATTGAGATTCACCGCTGTTGAAAACCACAATTTTCACGCAGTTTGATATCTCAGCCATTAAAAACAGATCGGACGGTTCGGATTAATATAGTTTTAAAATTACTATAAACGATATCAGCCGTACGATTGAGATCGGATGGTCCTGATTTGTTACAGCGTGAATCTCAATCCCAGTTGATGGGTATGTCTCACTTCATTTGGAAATATTTGGTCACCAGAGATGAGCTCAACCCAAATTGAAAACAAATGTTTTGCTATGAGCTTCTTCAAATGAGTTTATTTAAGAGAGTTTTATAGGATGATGATATATTTCTTATTTTGTCTTCTCATTGGGTGAGGTACATTATTTAGCTTACTGTATCCTCATTTAAGGTTGCATAATTTTATATCATTGGAGCAAAAACAATTCAAGATTTAAAACATGAAAAGAAAAAAAAACGCCGAAATTGTTAGATCGGACGTTGTGACTCAGATTCGAACCCAGAGTTTCACAATTATGTGAGTTTAATTTTTGTAGATTACCACTTCATTTGAGAGAAAGAAAAAAAACATGAGAAAATTATCATATCTCTTATATTATAAGCTTGTTCCGTTTTGCTATTCTTAACCCTAATTTTTTTCCCGCTCTTTTTTCCTCTCATTTTACCCTAAAATATTAAAATAAAATGTTTAAAAAAGACCTCACCGAGAATCGAACCCGCAACATTTAAGATCTATTTTGTGTTTTTTGCTACTACACTACATCAATCAAGTTGTTATTATTTTGCAATCAACATATAATAAATATGGAATCTCTCACCATGTTAAATATTTATTTATTATTATTATTATTATTATTAGCTTTCTACTAATATTATTATATATTATTATTATTATTATTATGTTATTATTTTGCAATCAACATCTAATAAATATGGAATCTCTCACCATGTTAAATATTTATTTATTATTATTATTATTATTATTAGCTTTCTACTAATATTATTATATATTATTATTATTATTATTATGTTATTATTTTGCAATCAACATCTAATAAATATGGAATCTCTCACAATGTTAAATATTTATTTATTATTATTATTATTATATTAACTTTCTACTATTATTATTATATATTATATTATATATTATTATTATAATATATTATTATTATATAATACTTGAATACGGGTAATATGCCTAATGTCTACGGAAAAAAAAAAACTTTAAATATATCCCATATATTATTATTAATATATTATATTATATATATATATACAACATAACAAATTCTCAAAAATTTACGATCACTTATTTGATATATATACGCAACATAACCAACTCTTTTGAAATATATCCCATATTATTATATTATATTATATATACAACATAACAAACTCTCAAAAATTTATGATCACTTATTTGATATACATACACAACATAACCAACTCTTTTGAAATATATCCCATATTATTATATTATATATACACCATAACAAACTCTCAAAAATTTATGATCACTTATTTGATATACATACACGTTGATTTCACGTTGATGATTCACATTGATTTTTTTTAGAAGTCAAACAATGTTTGTTTGAGAGAAAGTTCAGTTTTTTATCTTTGAAAGTGTCTATGAATTGGTTTATTTACAAATAAAGTTTCTTAAGTGTCTATGTTTGTTTGAAAGTTTTTTTATATTTGTATTTTTATGTATGTCAATGCTGGTTTTTAACGGTATATTTCACAGGTTTGCAATTGTCGTTGTTTGCAGTCTAACCGGCTCCTTTGTTGTTTCCTCACAAATTTCATCTATTATCTCCTTCATCACTCAAACTCACATCTATTATTTTGGTTCTGTGGACAGATTCTCCTTCAATGCTACAATAAAAATGGTTAATCTTAATCCTTTTACTAATCTTTCTCTAAATTTATTGAGAGGTTTGAAAATATTTTTATAAGTGTTAGTTGTTTATCTTTATAATTACATTTTTATATTTTTCCTTACTATTTTTTATTCATACAATAATAGGTCTTTTAAATCATAATCCTGCAACGGATCGAGAGAAGTTGATCGATGCTTTTAGCTGCTGATGTTACTTCTGGCATGTTGGTATCATTTGTATATTGATGTTTTTTGTATAGTGATGTTTAATTTTATTTGTTTTTTTTTTGTAAAAAGTTCCAATTTTTTTTTGTATACAGAAGTTGATCAATGTTTTTCAGGTGCTGATGTAAATCCTGGGAGATGGAAGAGATGAAAGAGATATTCCTTATCAATATTCCTTTTTACATGACGGAACCTTATCAATATTCCTTTTTTGTAAACTTTATGGTTAATGTTGTTCTTTTGAGTTGGGAACCTTATCAATTTTTTTTTTTATTTTTTTAGTTTTTGTATTTTAACTTTTCAATTAATCTGATTATTATAATGAAAAATATGATTTTGAAGAAATGCAAAAGTTTCCAGCCATTTGAAATCCATTGTCTTCTTATGTTGACTTGAATATATGTTGACTTGAATATATTTATTGTTCTTGTGCTTTCTTATATTTAGGATAACAAATTTCAAATAAATTAATATATTCGATCAAAAAATAGAACATTGGTTATTCTTATAAAAAAACTGAACATATTGGTTATCAATTCTGATATTTTACTTTTATTCAACAAAATTACGTCCAACTAAAAATATAAAATCTTGCCTTGGCAAAAAAAATAATCTTGCCTTACAAATACAAATAGAACCCGTTGTTATGGCTTATATGATAATTATGCAACATTTTTTATTTTTCGATTTACTTTTCGTTTTTAAATATATCCCGCTTTGTCACAACAAATATTCTGTGTCGCAAAAATAAATCATAACAAATAAAATATAAAAGTTGCCTTAAATATATCCCATTTTTTCGATTGTTATTTTATTTTATAATCTTAGACTATTTTATGTGATTTCTATATGTGATTTTTTTATAATCTTAGATTAATTTAAATCATATAACTGACACTCCACAAAACCCGTGCAACGCACGGGTTGGAGTCTAGTTTTTAAGTAAATAAATTAGAACTAATTCACTATTCTTCGTGGACATGTCGCTTAGCTGCGGATGCCATCTTGTTTTTAGTAATCTTTCTCTTAAGAAACAGATTGTAAAAATATACATTATTGTTTTTCACATTCATCTTAATTTGATTCTGCAAGATTTTCTTGACTCTTTTGAGGAACTTTTGCAAATTTATTATTTCAAAGAAAAAAAAGCATGAATTAAACTGAATAATAATAATAATAATAATAATAATAATAATAATAATAATAATAATAATAATACAACACAATTCTGTAGTGGAAGGCGAAACATGAGCTCTATTACATGTTATGAAAGAGGCTATTCATCGTGGCTTTGAGCGAGTTTAATTTGAAAGCGACTCAAAGTTGTTGGTCGACGCTATCCATTCAAGAAGAAAATACAATTCATAGTTTAGTTTAATTGTTATTATTCTTCTCATGTCAACTTCTTATGTAAACTTTGAGGGTAAAATTGTTAGGAGACATGCAAATTTGGTTGTTCATACTAAGACGACCAATGTTTGGACTAATTTCCATAGATTTGAGATTATTCTCTTATGTATTGAACATCTTTTTTTGTTTAAGTAACTTACTGACTAGTAATTCTACCCTTAAAGTGGACAAATGAAATGACCGATGTTCGAACTTCGACCCCCTAGATAATGCAATATCCCTGTCAACTGATATAAAAGTTCACAAAACTATGTATTGAATTATTTATTAGCTTAAGGATATGAATTAACATGGTTTCTTTTTAATATATTGTAAAAAAAACTAAATACTTTTTTTTCCCAAAATGCAATTTTTTGTAATATGGGTTAAATATATTTTTAGTCCCTACATTTTGCGAAATTGTTAAGAATGACCCATACATTTTAAAAATGGTAAAAAAAACACTATAAAATTATGCACTATCAAGATTAGTCCAATTCGTAGAGAATAGTCCCTACATTTTGCAAAGTTATCAAGAATAGTCCCTACCTTTTAATATTTTTAGTCCCTATATTTTGGAAAATTGTCAAGAATAGTCTCTACCTTTTAATGTTTTTAGTCCCTACATTTTGCGAAATTGTCAAGAATGATCCCTAAAGGCTAAACGCAGGGATTAATCTTGATAGCGGAAAATTTTATAGGGTTTTTTACCATTTTTAAAATGCAGGGATCATTCTTAACAATTTCACAAAAGGTAGGGACTAAAAATATATTTAACCCTTTTAATATTTTCTACCAAATATTTTGTCATTCCTAAAATTTAGCACGACACATGTGACTCATTCTCACACCTCGTTGTGAATCATCAATTATTGTGATTGTTTGGAAGGGATTTGAAAATTAGATATGTGGTTAGAAGTTGTTGAGAGTAGCTCACGTTTGAACAGTACGTAGTTTCGATAATGACGTTCATTTTGTCGCATGTTAACTTGTTGACTCACTGCAGTCTCAGACCAATATAATATAATTAATAATATACCATACCATATAAGCAAAAAAAATGTGCATAAATCAATCTATACTCTATAGATTATCTAATTAACACTTTGTAATGTATAGAGATAACAATAATGAATAGTTTAGAGTTGTCTCCAATTATTTGGTGGAGGTCTTGTGAAAATATTTAAAATGGATTTTAATAAAAAAAATACAAAAAAAAATCTTGGATTTAAAATTTTAAATAACATCAATAATATTGAAAAATAAAAAACATCATTATCACTAACATCAGAAAAGTTTGCCAAACAAGCCAATTAACTATAAAGCGTAAGAAAAGTTTTGTCAAAAAAAAAAAAAACTATAAAGCCTAAAAGAAATTTATCTTTAGCACCATTTATAATATGAATTTAATTGTTGTATACTGTCGGTGTAATAATTTTTTACACATACATCTAATAATATACCAACACATCATGTATTGTGTTTAAAAATAAATGATGTGTCACATTCATTAAATGATGTGGCAACACATCATTGGATGAATGTGTAAAAAACTTTTACACTGACGGTGCACAACAATTAAACTCTTATAATATATAGATTAATCTCTTTTATGATTTGAATTTAATTTATATGCACCGTCAGTGTAAATTTATTTTAGACATGCGTCCAATAATATATCGACACATCATGAATGGTAATTAAAACTAAATGGATGTGTCACATCCATTAAATGATGTGGCAACACATCATTGGATGCATGTGCAAAAAAATTTTACACTGACGGTGCACAACAATTAAACTCTTATGATTTTTTGTTACTAATAAAATCCTCTAGAATAAAAAAAAATCTCAGATCCAACAATATTTCATTTTGAGACTCACAATTTTCCATTTTATATATCTTATTTACTAATACTACTATTCTATAGTTTTTTTTTATTAAGGCACTCATTTTTAATAAATTATATTTTATGGTCCATATAACACATACATAGGACACTACAAGAAAAGAGCAATTTAATGGCCACATTTAGTCCCCACAAAGTGGGAAAAACGGCCACTAAGTGAAAAAAGTGACGAATTTATTGGCCAATAATTGGCCGCAAAATGACGCGCCAGTAACACTTACCGGCGGCCTGAGCAGATGCAAAATGAGGACCAAAGCTGGCACTGCGTCAACACATTTACCGGCAGCTGGAGCGGGCGCAAAATGAGGACACAGACTGACACAACGTCAGTAGCTACAGTCCATTTATCGGCTGCCTGGGCCGTCGCAAATTAATGTTTTTATTTTTTTAAAAAATGCGTCAGTAGCTGCAGCAGTTTTAACGGCAGCCTGGGCCGTAGCAAATTTAAGTTTTTATTTTTTTTAAATTATTTTTTTTAATTATTTAGTTTATTAATTTATAATATATAATTATTAATATTTTAAAAAAACTTATTTTATTTAAAAATGAAGTATTAAAATATTTTTAATATATAATAAAAAACATAAATTAAAAATGAAGTATTCAATAACAAAGAACAAAATACGATAATTGTCATACATTATAAACGAAATACGCAATAATTGTGATGAATTACAAACCAAATACGATAGTCGAAATAAGCGACAAATGTCATAAGTTACAAAGCAAATACGAAAGTCGAAATACGCGATAATGTCATAAGTTACAAACCAAATACCAAACATCACGATAGTTTCACAAAATATAACAAAATAAAATGACAGCCTACAAATATCAATTCATTTATGCATTTCCACCTCTTCCTCTTGTTGTTGTTCTTCAATCATTAGTTCTTCCGCCGCTTGTCCTTCCGCCACTTGCACTTCCACCACTTACGGTCCCGGTGCTTTTCCTTCCGCCACGGTTTACATAAAATTCATTTGGACCATTGCCACCGATTTGACTCATATTTGTCCCGCCTTGAATATTAAACTCGCCACCATGAATATTAATCTCGCCGCTTGTCATTCCGCCGCGGTTTACATTAAATTCATTTGGACCATTGTCACCGATTTGACTCATATTTGTCCCGCCATGAATATTAAACTTGCCACCATGAATATTAATCCCACCGCTTGTCCTTCCGCCACTTGCACTTCCGGCGCTTGTCCTTCCGCCGCGGTTTACATTAAATTCATTTGGACCATTGCCACCTATTTGACTCATATTTGTCCCGCCTTGAATATTAAACTTGCCACCATGAATATTAATCCCGCCGCTTAATGGATTTTTGTAGCTTTGATTCCAAGCAGTGGAATCATGAGTACGGTTCGTAAAACCGCGAATTACAAGGTCGTCCCCTCTCATAATTGTTTGCACAAATGAATCATGTCGGAGATCATTGAAGAATGTCTCATTAGACATATCAAGGTTAGTATTCATAGCAACATTATTTTGAGGTCGATACTCGTCCTCATGGAACTGATTTGGTTGGTTGGACGATTGTGAGTTCCTTCTAACGGGCCGATTCTGTTGAACTTCTAGTACTTGGGTATTTTGTCTACGATCCATTTCTGGACATAAATAGGCACTATATATCAACACGACTGTTACCAAGATCAATATCAAAGTCCAGGGGGATCGACTGTCATGATATACATATATATCATGTCTAGTCACAGATAGATATATGTATTTAATTAAAAAACCTACATTATTAATTTCAAAATACCACATAAAACATTATTAAATATAAAAATCCCGTTAAAAATTCCGTGAAAAATATTTTATGGTTGTCATTATAAATATAATTTTAAATATATATGACCAAATTTAATAACTTTTATAAAATAAATACATTATATGACATGTGAGCAAATTTAATAATTACTTTTGTTGTCGAGTAAAAAATATATAACAATTAACCATTTTTTGTAAAACCAACAACAATTAGATTAAAAAAAACTAATAAATTTTAAATTGATTAACAAAAAAAAACATTAACACTAAGAATATTATATAGAAAAGTTGAATTACTTACTTGTTGTGCCGAGTAGTGTCTGACTTGACATTTAACACTAAGCTTCCAACCACGACAATCGATGAACCAAACAACGTTCTTTAAATCAAAATAAAAAATAACTATTAAAATAAACATACATATAATTAAAAAAATGATTAATATAAATATACATATAATTGAAAAACACTAATAAAATTATAACTAGTGAACAAAAATTAATCATTATACTTTTTTTAATCAACGAAAATAAATTTAAATTTACATGGATAAATAGAGTTTTACCCCCTACAAAATAGGTGATTTTTGGTTTACCCCCTATAAAAATAAAATTTTGGATTACCCCTGTAATGTCAAGATTCCGTCGTTTACCCCCCTCAATGCCACTTGGATATGAAATCTTCAATTTTTACTGACGTGGCAAGTCTAAGTGGCACGTGACTGGACACAACTGAATACACGACATGCGTACGTGGAATTTACCTATTTTAATTTACTTTTTAATGCCACATAATATAATTATTAATTTTTTTAAAAGAAAAAAAATTGGTAATATAATTATATAATCATATAACACAGTATGATCCAATTTGTTTTATGGGATGATCCGATTAGTAAACACTAATCAATAATTAATACTATAAAACATAATAAAAAATAAATGGATAAATTATAGCAATAATCTACAATGCAATAACAGCAAATAAGAAATAAATAAAAAAATCAAATTCTTCCAAAAAAAAAAAAAAACAGAACCTGCTTCTTCTCAAACTGCTGCTTCTTCTTCTTCTTCCCAACAACCCATAACCTGCTCAAATGGGTGTTAATATTTTTAAAATGAAAATCAGAAAAAACTTCACCCTCAACAGTCAACACTAGCTTCAAAACCTTATCTCCTCAAACACCCAATTCTTTATGTTACCCCGCTTTTAGATTTATGGGTTGGGTTGTGTTGTTGATTTGAGTTTGAATTTTAAGTTCTTAGATTTCTGCGAGTATGTGTTGTTGTTGTTTCCAGATTCCGACGAGATTATTCCAAATCATAACATGGTTGGATTTCAGTATTTGCAAAGAATTGTTAGGGTTTGGTGATTGAAAATTGATTGGTTGAATCGGGAAGAAGAAGAAAAATTAGGATTGCTATTTGCTAAAGAAAAATCGTCATGTTATACTAAAATAACTAGTTAATAGTTACAAGAAGATATGTTGTTGAATGATTATGAATTGTTTTTTTGGATTTGTTGATTTGGGATTTACTTGTTATCTTCATTGTTATTGTTATAATTTGGAGATGTTAGTTTCATGGGTTTATAGAAGTTGTTGTTGACTTGTTGTTGTTGGGAAAGAGATGAACATGGTGGTGGGTTGCTGCTGTTGATCTTATTTTTCTGGATTTTATGGATGATGTTGTTGTAAAATCATAGTGGTAGGGATGAAGACGAAAAAAGGAAAGACAAACTAAATAAAAAAAGTAAAATCGAAAAGAATTGTTTTTAAAAAAAATTCAAAAATAATTAAAGGTCATGTAAGCCTGCCATGTAATCAATTGTGTCCAGTCACGTGCCATTTAAGCTTGCCACGTCAGTAAAAATTGAATATTTCATATCCAAGTGTCATTAAGGTGGATAAACGACAGAATCTTGACATTACGAGGGGGTAATCCAAAATTTTATTTTTATAGGGGGTAAACAAAAAATCGCATATTTTGCAGGGAATAAAACCCTATTTATCCAATTTACATATGTTATATATATATATGTTCCCAAGACAAAGATTGATTTTTAAGACTAATTAACTAGTCAACGAAAATTAATTAGTCTAGGACTAATTTTCTAGAGACAAAACAAAATTTACATAAATTAGCCCACAAAAATCAACTAGTCACTAATTTCCTATGATGCCAAAACAAAGATTAATTTTTAATAGTGGACGAAAATTAATTAGTCTAAGACTAATTTTCTAGAGGTAAAACATAAATTAACATAAATTAGTCCACAAAAATTAATTAGTCTAACATTTAGGGGGGTGTATTGAATTAAAATTTCAAAGGATTTTATAACAAAAGAATCTTGTGGTATTCAATTAAGATTTTTATTCAATTAAAGTGGTAAGTGAAACGGTCGTGTTGACTATATTGGATTGGAATTTTGACGGACAATTTTATACTGCTATGTGGCTACTTATAAAAAAACGAAAATTCATATAATCAAAAAAATAATATTATTCTGTCAAAAAAATAAAATAATATTATTAAAAATGAAAGTTCATGTTATATCTGCAAAAACAGTGTATTTTGCTCCTTATAAAAAAAACGAAAATTCTACAACCAATACACATATCATTAAAAATAACTAATATTAACGAACAACAAAAATTAATAAAAAGACTTACTTGTTATGCCGAATAATGTCTACATTATACTCTCATGCACAATTGATGAACAACACTTTCTACATTAAAATTAAAAATATAACTATTAATATAAGTATGCAATAACTTTGAAAAATAAAAAATTAAACCTTAACAAATATACAAACACTAGAAAAAACTTACATGAGTTAAGAACAAAGATTGAGTGAAGAAGAACAAAGTAGAGAGATGTTGGAAAAAAATTTTAGAGAGATGTTGGAGAAAATATTTAGAGTGAGAAAAAATTTGGGGAATGAAATGAGAAGGAAGGGAAGTGATTAATATATAGAGGAAGGCCTGCAACGGCTTTAATTTTTTTCCGAATTATGTGAACTTACCAGCGGCCTTGGCCCCCGCAAAATCCAGTCAATACGACCGTTTCACTTACCGACGGCCTTAGCCCCCACAAGATTCTGGCGTTTTTTTTAATTATGTGAAACTTTACGACGGCCTTAGCCCCAGCAAAATTCTGGCGCTTTTTTTTTTTAATACTGTGAAACTTTACGACGGCCTTAGCCGCCGCTATGTTCTGGCGTTTTTTTTTTTAATCATGTGTTACTTTGCAGCGGTCATAGCGTCGGTAAATATGCCGATTTAAAAAATAAATAAATTATATAGCGGCCATTTTTCCTTATTTTGTGGCCGTTTAGGCAGCCACAAAGTTATTGGGGGCTAAATCAGTCGGTATATTCAAATTGAATTTCCCATTAAATGAAAGTATTCTTGTAGTGGAAGTCGGTCCTCAAATATAACAAAACGTAAAAATCTTAATTTTTATGTATAACAAAAATTCAGTTTGTAAAGGAGAATTCATCTTTTTTATCCTACAATTCCTTAACAAAGATTAGAATAAATATCAAGAGCATAGCCACCCCAATACAAATTTTGGATCTACTCAGAGGTTTGCTTTGCAGGTGACAATATAATAGTACATTATTTTGATCGGTGCACTAAAGGTGATTTTGTGGGTGCTTTTAGTAAAATATTTATCTTTCAATTATTTATTTTGTGGGTGTTTTTATTATATATAAATAAGAAAAGAAGAAAAAGATAAATATTTTACTAAAAGCACCCACAATAATAAGGGCATATTATAATAATTGAAACATTTTGCAACGTAAGTTTATTTTTTCGAAGGTCTGCAACGTTAAAAACTCAATTATTCATTTTTATTTTTAAAATTGTTACAAGAGTATTAATCAATAATCATGCTCTTAAAAAAATTTGGGATGATTTGTATTAACGTAAATAAGAGATACTATATTAAAGTATAAATTTATTTGAAATTAAAATAAATTATAAAGTGTAAAATTGGGTTTTAGGTAAAATAATAAGGGTAAAAGTGGACGAAACAACAAAAAGCTATAAGGTAATTGAAATACCGTATGGAAAATAAACTATAAGCTAGTAAAATAAGCTATAAGCTCATAACAAAATGATCGTTACCAAACAGAGTTTTTAGCTTATAAGCTAAAAACTATAAGTAGGCATGGCAATGGGGCGGGGCGGGGGGGATTTTGCCATCCCCAAACCCAAACCCATAAATTTCGGGTTTCTCCAAACTCATCCCAAATCCATGCGGGGATAAAAAGTATAACCTCAAACCCCTACCCAATGGGGATCGAGTATCCCCAACGGGGTTCGGGTATCCCCGTTACGCCTCTTTCCACATGAATTATGATTGTATTTTAGTATTTTTTTATTAAAAAAAAAAGGTTAAAAGTCCAAAATTATTTTGTTTTAACAATATTATTTTAAATAAATAAAAGAAATAGAGAAAATCATTTGTTTATTACTCAAATTAAAAATAAAAAATAAACATATGAATATAATTTAAGAGATTGTTTAAGAGTTTCTAATTTTAAAGAGGTAAAATCTAATTTTTAACATAAGCGGGGCGAGTTCGGGGATGGGTTCGGGGTGGGTATCAATGTCCCTGTTACCCGCCCCAAACCCATCTTTTGAAATCGGGAAAAATCCATACCCAAATCCAAAACCAGTCAACTCGGGTTTTCCCCGTCAAAGCGGGTAGGGTTTGGGCGGGTACCCGCAGATATGGGTTTTATTGCCATGCCTAACTATAAGCTATAAGTTCGTTTTGAAGCCTTACCAAACAGAGCCTTAGATTAAGAATTAAAACAAAATACACTTTTTAAGTGAATAGGTGAAACTCTCCTCTTGAAAATAGTTTATAGGTAAAAATCTTGGTAGCTCCTGCTCCCTCTACGAGGTGGGAGGTGCAGTCTCTTTTGTACTGGTCCAACAAGGTGATGTGAGGATGTGGTGCCTGATTGTTTCAGGTTCTGGTTGAGTGTTGTCTTTTAATGTGCTCCTTTCAGCTGGTGCGTCCTCTCCTATTCTTGGTGGCAGCTCTGGGTTGGCGTGGTGGTTTCTATCTTCTGGGGAGTTCTATATTGTTGTTTTTGTGGTGTACCTCATTTTACTTTTTTGTCTTTATTTTCTGTTGAGTATTTCTGGCACTCTTTTTTTGTACTCTGACTCCTTCTTTATATTTTATATATAATATCTATTTTCAATTTAAAAAAAGTGAAGAAAGAAGCATACAAAAGAGTATATTATTAGAAGCGTACAAAAGAGTATATTATCTATATCTATATATCTATATCTATATATATTATATGTTTGAGAGTTTATCTCTCATGGCTAATTTCTTAGGTGTCATGCTCTCAAAAACATTAATCTCACTTGGCAATTTCTCAAGAGAATAGAATATGCTCACTTGGCACTCCCACAGCCCCTACCTATTTCAAATCAATCTTAATTAATATTAGATATTAGATCATTTCATGCAATCAAGATTTAATGCTAATTACCAAAAATAAATTAAATGAAAATAATATTTTTGTACATAATTAAAAGGTAACAATTCAACAAAAGTTTTTTTATGCTATTGTGCAATATGGAAATTGTCAATGTGAATATTGCAGCAACAATAATTATTTTTTTATATAGAACAATACCTGTGTTGCCTAGGTGCGGGTACGGTACCGGTACCCGATACGAGTACCGATACGGGATACAACATTTTTAGAAAAACTAATACATGTGTATGATCACAAATTAAGGTACGAATGTGTAACCGGTACTGATACAAGTACGTATCGGATACCGATACTTTTTCTCAAACGGTATACCCGTACATCGTAGAACAATACTCATCTTTTCTAATCGTCACTGATTTCATTATATTAGTTGAAAAAATTGTTTTTCTCATTCCTTTTTTTAATCTCTTTTATATGTTTGTCTCCATTACGATTTTTTAATTCTTTTTCTTTGTATCAATTTATTACTTCTTTTATGAAGTTTATGTGGTATAGTTTTTTGCACTTGGTGATTGGGGGCAACAACTTACTCCCTCCGTCCCATATTATAAGAGAAAAATGACATTTTTTTTGTCCCAAATTATAAGGGAAAAAACAACTTTCAAGAATGTTTTTTATTTATTCTTATAAAATTAAATGCAAATTGCATTTAATTTTTTTCTCTCTCTCATTTTCTCAATAAACAACAACCAATCAAATTTGTTTTTACATCTTCTCATGCAACTTATTTCAAGAAAAACCCACAAAACCATATTTCAAATTCTCAAGTTTTGGTTTTCTTAATAAGTGTGTTTTTTTTTTCCTTATAATATGGGACGGAGGGAGTATGTAAGATTGTCTAGCGCGATAGAACATGAGGCGAATCAAATCTCAATAACTTAGGTAAGATGTGGTCAAATTTGTTTTTAGGCTTTAATGCAGTTTTGATCCCCCTATTTTGAAAAACTTGAACTTTTGATCCCCCTATTTTGAAAAACTTGAAGTTTTGATCCCCCAACTCACTTTGGTCAAATTTGTGATGAGGTGTCAACCACATTGATGACGTGACAGTGTCTATGTGTCAATCTCATATTTCATGTCATTATTTTTTTTAAAATAAAATATTATGTATTAAAAGTATTAAAAATTAAAATAATTAATTAATTAATTAATAATAATTAAAAAAACAGTAAAATTAACCTCTATAAATATATATGATTAAAAATCAATAAATCATCCCAATATATAATTAAAAATCAGTAAATTATTCAAATATATAATTAAAAATCAATAAATTATCCCAATATATAATTAAAAATCAGTAAATTATTCAAATATATAATTAAAAATCACTAAATTGTCCAAATATATAATTAAAATTCAATAAATTACCCAAATATATAATTAAAATCACTAAATTGCACAAATATATAGTTAAAATCCAATAAATTACTCAAATATATAATTAAAAATCACTAACAACAATCTAATTCTCATCATCATCATCATCATCTACATCACTCTCACTAGCAACATATTCAGAATCATCTTGCGATTTGAGGGCCAAAAAACCCAACCCAATTTGCGATTGATACAACGATTGCGATTTGAGGTTAGGAAATCTTCCGTTTGCGATTTGCGATTGATACAGCGATTGTGATTTGCGACTGATACATCGATTGTGATTTGCGATGAAAACAAACGAAGTACAACGATTGCGATTTACTTCCTAAAACGGGTTGCGATTGCGATTGACTTCCTCCGTTTGATTGCGAGTGCGATTACGAGTTACTTCCTCCGTTTCAGTGCGATTGCGATTACACAATTAAACTGCGTTTTGCGATTGAATCACTGCGATGAGCCGATGATTGAACCAGGAAGGTGCGATTGAGACAGGAAGGAGCGATTAACTTTGTCTGGCACTGCGATTCACTTGCGATTACGAGTTCGTCGACATGAACAGAGGGCGATAAATTGTTCCCTGCTCTGCTGGGGTTTGTGTTGATTGTTCCCTGTTCAGTCTGTTCTTCAACCGATTCACCTTGTGTCTTCATCAATTTCACCTTGGTTCTACTATTGCGATAAGTTCACCTCTTCTGGTTGTGATTTGTTCCCTGGGTCGTCGTTTCGTTTGCGTTTCTCTGTTCGGTTTGTGGTTCTCTGTTCTGCACTTGTAAGTTGACAATTTGCTTTAGTTGTTGTCTCTGGGTAGTCGGTGCTACTCGAGAGTTGGGTGTCTCTCCGATTTCGGGAGAGTTTTGTGTGGTCCTTGATACGTTTTATTCTGTTTGCTCAAGTAATTTTTTATAGTATGGCTGAGATTAATTTTGAATCTCTTAATCTGGATGAGGAGGAAGAATTGAATTTTGTGGTGGGGGAGGATACTCATGAACAACACGACTTGAATCTATGTCTGGTGGGTCGCTTCGTTCATGATAGACCCATACGGTTTAATAGTATGAAGGCATGCTTAGCCGATGTTTGGAGACCAGTGAAGGGTATGACAGTGAAGGAAGCTACTCAAGGGTTGTATCTATTCAAATTTTTCCACCCTCTGGATGTGGAGGAGGTTCTCAAAGGTGGGCCTTGGACCTTTGATAGCTTTACTTTGATTATTGATAGGTTGAAGATAGGGGTTGCTCTACAGGATATCCCTCTTTTCCATGTCAATTTTTTGGTGCAAATTCATGATGTACCAATTGGCATGATGCTTGAGACGGTGGGGAAAAGTTGAATTACTTACTTGTTGTGCCGAGTAGTGTCTGACTTGACATTTAACACTAAGCTTCCAACCACGACAATCGATGAACCAAACAACGTTCTTTAAATCAAAATAAAAAATAACTATTAAAATAAACATACATATAATTAAAAAAATGATTAATATAAATATACATATAATTGAAAAACACTAATAAAATTATAACTAGTGAACAAAAATTAATCATTATACTTTTTTTAATCAACGAAAATAAATTTAAATTTACATGGATAAATAGAGTTTTACCCCCTACAAAATAGGTGATTTTTGGTTTACCCCCTATAAAAATAAAATTTTGGATTACCCCTGTAATGTCAAGATTCCGTCGTTTACCCCCCTCAATGCCACTTGGATATGAAATCTTCAATTTTTACTGACGTGGCAAGTCTAAGTGGCACGTGACTGGACACAACTGAATACACGACATGCGTACGTGGAATTTACCTATTTTAATTTACTTTTTAATGCCACATAATATAATTATTAATTTTTTTAAAAGAAAAAAAATTGGTAATATAATTATATAATCATATAACACAGTATGATCCAATTTGTTTTATGGGATGATCCGATTAGTAAACACTAATCAATAATTAATACTATAAAACATAATAAAAAATAAATGGATAAATTATAGCAATAATCTACAATGCAATAACAGCAAATAAGAAATAAATAAAAAAATCAAATTCTTCCAAAAAAAAAAAAAAAACAGAACCTGCTTCTTCTCAAACTGCTGCTTCTTCTTCTTCTTCCCAACAACCCATAACCTGCTCAAATGGGTGTTAATATTTTTAAAATGAAAATCAGAAAAAACTTCACCCTCAACAGTCAACACTAGCTTCAAAACCTTATCTCCTCAAACACCCAATTCTTTATGTTACCCCGCTTTTAGATTTATGGGTTGGGTTGTGTTGTTGATTTGAGTTTGAATTTTAAGTTCTTAGATTTCTGCGAGTATGTGTTGTTGTTGTTTCCAGATTCCGACGAGATTATTCCAAATCATAACATGGTTGGATTTCAGTATTTGCAAAGAATTGTTAGGGTTTGGTGATTGAAAATTGATTGGTTGAATCGGGAAGAAGAAGAAAAATTAGGATTGCTATTTGCTAAAGAAAAATCGTCATGTTATACTAAAATAACTAGTTAATAGTTACAAGAAGATATGTTGTTGAATGATTATGAATTGTTTTTTTGGATTTGTTGATTTGGGATTTACTTGTTATCTTCATTGTTATTGTTATAATTTGGAGTTGTTAGTTTCATGGGTTTATAGAAGTTGTTGTTGACTTGTTGTTGTTGGGAAAGAGATGAACATGGTGGTGGGTTGCTGCTGTTGATCTTATTTTTCTGGATTTTATGGATGATGTTGTTGTAAAATCATAGTGGTAGGGATGAAGACGAAAAAAGGAAAGACAAACTAAATAAAAAAAGTAAAATCGAAAAGAATTGTTTTTAAAAAAAATTCAAAAATAATTAAAGGTCATGTAAGCCTGCCATGTAATCAATTGTGTCCAGTCACGTGCCATTTAAGCTTGCCACGTCAGTAAAAATTGAATATTTCATATCCAAGTGTCATTAAGGTGGATAAACGACAGAATCTTGACATTACGAGGGGGTAATCCAAAATTTTATTTTTATAGGGGGTAAACAAAAAATCGCATATTTTGCAGGGAATAAAACCCTATTTATCCAATTTACATATGTTATATATATATATGTTCCCAAGACAAAGATTGATTTTTAAGACTAATTAACTAGTCAACGAAAATTAATTAGTCTAGGACTAATTTTCTAGAGACAAAACAAAATTTACATAAATTAGCCCACAAAAATCAACTAGTCACTAATTTCCTATGATGCCAAAACAAAGATTAATTTTTAATAGTGGACGAAAATTAATTAGTCTAAGACTAATTTTCTAGAGGTAAAACATAAATTAACATAAATTAGTCCACAAAAATTAATTAGTCTAACATTTAGGGGGGTGTATTGAATTAAAATTTCAAAGGATTTTATAACAAAAGAATCTTGTGGTATTCAATTAAGATTTTTATTCAATTAAAGTGGTAAGTGAAACGGTCGTGTTGACTATATTGGATTGGAATTTTGACGGACAATTTTATACTGCTATGTGGCTACTTATAAAAAAACGAAAATTCATATAATCAAAAAAATAATATTATTCTGTCAAAAAAATAAAATAATATTATTAAAAATGAAAGTTCATGTTATATCTGCAAAAACAGTGTATTTTGCTCCTTATAAAAAAAACGAAAATTCTACAACCAATACACATATCATTAAAAATAACTAATATTAACGAACAACAAAAATTAATAAAAAGACTTACTTGTTATGCCGAATAATGTCTACATTATACTCTCATGCACAATTGATGAACAACACTTTCTACATTAAAATTAAAAATATAACTATTAATATAAGTATGCAATAACTTTGAAAAATAAAAAATTAAACCTTAACAAATATACAAACACTAGAAAAAACTTACATGAGTTAAGAACAAAGATTGAGTGAAGAAGAACAAAGTAGAGAGATGTTGGAAAAAAATTTTAGAGAGATGTTGGAGAAAATATTTAGAGTGAGAAAAAATTTGGGGAATGAAATGAGAAGGAAGGGAAGTGATTAATATATAGAGGAAGGCCTGCAACGGCTTTAATTTTTTTCCGAATTATGTGAACTTACCAGCGGCCTTGGCCCCCGCAAAATCCAGTCAATACGACCGTTTCACTTACCGACGGCCTTAGCCCCCACAAGATTCTGGCGTTTTTTTTAATTATGTGAAACTTTACGACGGCCTTAGCCCCAGCAAAATTCTGGCGCTTTTTTTTTTTAATACTGTGAAACTTTACGACGGCCTTAGCCGCCGCTATGTTCTGGCGTTTTTTTTTTTAATCATGTGTTACTTTGCAGCGGTCATAGCGTCGGTAAATATGCCGATTTAAAAAATAAATAAATTATATAGCGGCCATTTTTCCTTATTTTGTGGCCGTTTAGGCAGCCACAAAGTTATTGGGGGCTAAATCAGTCGGTATATTCAAATTGAATTTCCCATTAAATGAAAGTATTCTTGTAGTGGAAGTCGGTCCTCAAATATAACAAAACGTAAAAATCTTAATTTTTATGTATAACAAAAATTCAGTTTGTAAAGGAGAATTCATCTTTTTTATCCTACAATTCCTTAACAAAGATTAGAATAAATATCAAGAGCATAGCCACCCCAATACAAATTTTGGATCTACTCAGAGGTTTGCTTTGCAGGTGACAATATAATAGTACATTATTTTGATCGGTGCACTAAAGGTGATTTTGTGGGTGCTTTTAGTAAAATATTTATCTTTCAATTATTTATTTTGTGGGTGTTTTTATTATATATAAATAAGAAAAGAAGAAAAAGATAAATATTTTACTAAAAGCACCCACAATAATAAGGGCATATTATAATAATTGAAACATTTTGCAACGTAAGTTTATTTTTTCGAAGGTCTGCAACGTTAAAAACTCAATTATTCATTTTTATTTTTAAAATTGTTACAAGAGTATTAATCAATAATCATGCTCTTAAAAAAATTTGGGATGATTTGTATTAACGTAAATAAGAGATACTATATTAAAGTATAAATTTATTTGAAATTAAAATAAATTATAAAGTGTAAAATTGGGTTTTAGGTAAAATAATAAGGGTAAAAGTGGACGAAACAACAAAAAGCTATAAGGTAATTGAAATACCGTATGGAAAATAAACTATAAGCTAGTAAAATAAGCTATAAGCTCATAACAAAATGATCGTTACCAAACAGAGTTTTTAGCTTATAAGCTAAAAACTATAAGTAGGCATGGCAATGGGGCGGGGCGGGGGGGATTTTGCCATCCCCAAACCCAAACCCATAAATTTCGGGTTTCTCCAAACTCATCCCAAATCCATGCGGGGATAAAAAGTATAACCTCAAACCCCTACCCAATGGGGATCGAGTATCCCCAACGGGGTTCGGGTATCCCCATTATGCCTCTTTCCACATGAATTATGATTGTATTTTAGTATTTTTTTATTAAAAAAAAAAGGTTAAAAGTCCAAAATTATTTTGTTTTAACAATATTATTTTAAATAAATAAAAGAAATAGAGAAAATCATTTGTTTATTACTCAAATTAAAAATAAAAAATAAACATATGAATATAATTTAAGAGATTGTTTAAGAGTTTCTAATTTTAAAGAGGTAAAATCTAATTTTTAACATAAGCGGGGCGAGTTCGGGGATGGGTTCGGGGTGGGTATCAATGTCCCTGTTACCCGCCTCAAACCCATCTTTTGAAATCGGGAAAAATCCATACCCAAACCCAAAACCAGTCAACTCGGGTTTTCCCCGTCAAAGCGGGTAGGGTTTGGGCGGGTACCCGCAGATATGGGTTTTATTGCCATGCCTAACTAACTATAAGCTATAAGTTCGTTTTGAAGCCTTACCAAACAGAGCCTTAGATTAAGAATTAAAACAAAATACACTTTTTAAGTGAATAGGTGAAACTCTCCTCTTGAAAATAGTTTATAGGTAAAAATCTTGGTAGCTCCTGCTCCCTCTACGAGGTGGGAGGTGCAGTCTCTTTTGTATTGGTCCAACAAGGTGATGTGAGGATGTGGTGCCTGATTGTTTCAGGTTCTGGTTGAGTGTTGTCTTTTAATGTGCTCCTTTCAGCTGGTGCGTCCTCTCCTATTCTTGGTGGCAGCTCTGGGTTGGCGTGGTGGTTTCTATCTTCTGGGGAGTTCTATATTGTTGTTTTTGTGGTGTACCTCATTTTACTTTTTTGTCTTTATTTTCTGTTGAGTATTTCTGGCACTCTTTTTTTGTACTCTGACTCCTTCTTTATATTTTATATATAATATCTATTTTCAATTTAAAAAAAGTGAAGAAAGAAGCATACAAAAGAGTATATTATTAGAAGCATACAAAAGAGTATATTATCTATATCTATATATCTATATCTATATATATTATATGTTTGAGAGTTTATCTCTCATGGCTAATTTCTTAGGTGTCATGCTCTCAAAAACATTAATCTCACTTGGCAATTTCTCAAGAGAATAGAATATGCTCACTTGGCACTCCCACAGCCCCTACCTATTTCAAATCAATCTTAATTAATATTAGATATTAGATCATTTCATGCAATCAAGATTTAATGCTAATTACCAAAAATAAATTAAATGAAAATAATATTTTTGTACATAATTAAAAGGTAACAATTCAACAAAAGTTTTTTTATGCTATTGTGCAATATGGAAATTGTCAATGTGAATATTGCAGCAACAATAATTATTTTTTTATATAGAACATTACCTGTGTTGCCTAGGTGCGGGTACGGTACCGGTACCCGATACGAGTACCGATACGGGATACAACATTTTTAGAAAAACTAATACATGTGTATGATCACAAATTAAGGTACGAATGTGTAATCGGTACTGATACAAGTACGTATCGGATACCGATACTTTTTCTCAAACGGTATACCCGTACATCATAGAACAATACTCATCTTTTCTAATCGTCACTGATTTCATTATATTAGTTGAAAAAATTGTTTTTCTCATTCCTTTTTTTAATCTCTTTTATAAGAGAAAAATGACATATTTTTGTCCCAAATTATAAGGGAAAAAACAACTTTCAAGAATGTTTTTTATTTATTCTTATAAAATTAAATGCAAATTGCATTTAATTTTTTTTCTCTCTCATTTTCTCAATAAACAACAACCAATCAAATTTGTTTTTACATCTTCTCATGCAACTTATTTCAAGAAAAACCCACAAAACCATATTTCAAATTCTCAAGTTTTGGTTTTCTTAATAAGTGTGTTTTTTTTTCCTTATAATATGGGACGGAGGGAGTATGTAAGATTGTCTAGCGCGATAGAACATGAGGCGAATCAAATCTCAATAACTTAGGTAAGATGTGGTCAAATTTGTTTTTAGGCTTTAATGCAGTTTTGATCCCCCTATTTTGAAAAACTTGAACTTTTGATCCCCCTATTTTGAAAAACTTGAAGTTTTGATCCCCCAACTCACTTTGGTCAAATTTGTGATGATGTGTCAACCACATTGATGACGTGACAGTGTCTATGTGTCAATCTCATATTTCATGTCATTATTTTTTTTAAAATAAAATATTATGTATTAAAAGTATTAAAAAATTAAAATAATTAATTAATTAATTAATAATAATTAAAAAAACAGTAAAATTAACCTCTATAAATATATATGATTAAAAATCAATAAATCATCCCAATATATAATTAAAAATCAGTAAATTATTCAAATATATAATTAAAAATCAATAAATTATCCCAATATATAATTAAAAATCAGTAAATTATTCAAATATATAATTAAAAATCACTAAATTGTCCAAATATATAATTAAAATTGAATAAATTACCCAAATATATAATTAAAATCACTAAATTGCACAAATATATAGTTAAAATCCAATAAATTACTCAAATATATAATTAAAAATCACTAACAACAATCTAATTCTCATCATCATCATCATCATCTACATCACTCTCACTAGCAATATATTCAGAATCATCTTGCGATTTGAGGGCCAAAAAACCCAACCCAATTTGCGATTGATACAACGATTGCGATTTGAGGTTAGGAAATCTTCCGTTTGCGATTTGCGATTGATACAGTGATTGATACAGCGATTGTGATTTGCGACTGATACATCGATTGTGATTTGCGATGAAAACAAACAAAGTACAACGATTGCGATTTACTTCCTAAAACGGATTGCGATTGCGATTGACTTCCTCCGTTTGATTGCGAGTGCGATTACGAGTTACTTCCTCCGTTTCAGTGCGATTGCGATTACACAATTAAACTGCGTTTTGCGATTGAATCACTGCGATGAGCCGATGATTGAACCAGGAAGGTGCGATTGAGACAGGAAGGAGCGATTAACTTTGTCTGGCACTGCGATTCACTTGCGATTACGAGTTCGTCGACATGAACAGAGGGCGATAAATTGTTCCCTGCTCTGCTGGGGTTTGTGTTGATTGTTCCCTGTTCAGTCTGTTCTTCAACCGATTCACCTTGTGTCTTCATCAATTTCACCTTGGTTCTACTATTGCGATAAGTTCACCTCTTCTGGTTGTGATTTGTTCCCTGGGTCGTCGTTTCGTTTGCGTTTCTCTGTTCGGTTTGTGGTTCTCTGTTCTGCACTTGTAAGTTGACAATTTGCTTTAGTTGTTGTCTCTGGGTAGTCGGTGCTACTCGAGAGTTGGGTGTCTCTCCGATTTCGGGAGAGTTTTGTGTGGTCCTTGATACGTTTTATTCTGTTTGCTCAAGTAATTTTTTATAGTATGGCTGAGATTAATTTTGAATCTCTTAATCTGGATGAGGAGGAAGAATTGAATTTTGTGGTGGGGGAGGATACTCATGAACAACACGACTTGAATCTATGTCTGGTGGGTCGCTTCGTTCATGATAGACCCATACGGTTTAATAGTATGAAGGCATGCTTAGCCGATGTTTGGAGACCAGTGAAGGGTATGACAGTGAAGGAAGCTACTCAAGGGTTGTATCTATTCAAATTTTTCCACCCTCTGGATGTGGAGGAGGTTCTCAAAGGTGGGCCTTGGACCTTTGATAGCTTTACTTTGATTATTGATAGGTTGAAGATAGGGGTTGCTCTACAGGATATCCCTCTTTTCCATGTCAATTTTTGGGTGCAAATTCATGATGTACCAATTGGCATGATGCTTGAGACGGTGGGGAAAGGTCTTGCGAATTATATTGGGGAATTTGTGGAGTATGATAAGAATAACAACACAAGTTTCTGGAGGAAGTATATGAGGGTAAAAGTTAGGGTGGATGTCAGGTACCCATTGAAGATCGAGAAGAAGATCAAATTGAATGGTGGAAAGGGGGGTGTTGTGAAGAGTAAGTATGAAAAAATCGGTTTGTTTTGCTTTGTATGTGGACGACTTGGTCATGCAGAAAATAAGTGTGAGGTTAAGTATGCTATGGAAAGAGATGACGGTCGGAGGAGCTGGTCAAATGAGATAAAGGCGGAAGTGAGACGTCCTGGTGGTAGGGTGGGGTCGCGATGGCTGCATGAGGAAGGGCGAAATATGGCTGACGTGGATGCGAGTAACAATTCAGGAGAGAGTGGGTCACAACAGAGTGGACCCACCCAAACTAGTGTGGCATCCCCACGTGAGAGTAGAGGTCCTGAGAATGGCGGGATAATGTCTACTGTTAGGGGCCATAGCCCTCCATTAAGGCCAGCAGCAGTTAGACAATCAAGTTCAATCCAGGGTTCATTTATTGAGGCACCTGTTGTATCTTTGATCTCCAATCGGCCTATACTAGCCATAACCAATGTTAATACCACAACAGCACAATTGACCACAGCACCAGCTCTAAATGAAGGAAATCAACTTGATCCTGATGATATGGATACTCAGGTGGAGAGAAAGAGAAGAAGGGCTGCAAGTTTAGTAGCGGAGGGATCAGAAGTTCGAACTAATCAGCATTTTTTATCGGCAGGTCCTGGCAGTTCCCAGGACTGCCGGGACTCATGATTATTCTTAGTTGGAATTGTCGGGGTTTGGGCGGCCCGAGTGCAATTCCTAATCTAAAAAAGCTTGCCCGGGGACACAAGCCAGATATTTTATTCCTGTCCGAGACTTTATCGCATAATAGACATATTGAATCCATTCGTGTTCTGTTGGGATTTGATTCCTGTTTAGCTATTGATGTGGAGGGCAGAAGTGGAGGTTTAGCTGTGTTCTGGAAGGATAGTAGTAAGTGTCGAGTGCTTAATTACACGCGTAATTTTATTAATATGTTAGTGGAAGATGAGCAGTGGGGCGAGTGGAGGCTAACATGTTATTATGGGTATCCTGAACGGAGTAGGTGTCATGCTGCTGAGATCTCTTACGAGCTTTAGGTAATATGTCTTCTATTCCTTGGTGTATTATTGGTGATTTCGACGACTTACTCTCTCAGGCTGATAAAAAAGGTATTCATCCTCACCCGAATGGTTTGTGTATGGGGTTTCGACAGACAGTTAGTGATTGTGATTTAACAGATATTCCAATTGAGGGTCATCAGTTTACTTGGATAAAGAGTCGAGGTACCCCTCGTGTGATTGAAGAAAGGTTAGATAGGGCTATGGCTAGCACTAGTTGGCTTCAGTTATTTCCCCAGGTGAGGTTAACTAATCTTTTGGCTTCACATTCAGACCATAGTCCAATATTGCTACAGTGTAAGCCTATTATTAGGACACATATCAATCATTCGTTTCGGTTTGAGAATAGTTGGCTAAAGGAGCCTGATTTAGAGGATGTGGTGGTTGAGGGTTGGGGGGGAGAGAGAATCTGGAGGTGGTTGACCGAGTGACTAGATGTGCTAATAAGCTTCAAAGGTGGGGAAAAAAGAAAAGGATAAGGTTTAAAGAGGAGATTGATGAATGTGTTAGGCGGATGAATGAGCTACGCAGTAACTAGGATGAAGAGGGCAGTATACAATATCAAGAGTTATCGGAGAGGCATGCCACTTTGCTGATACAAGAGGAGGGGTACTGGAAACAAAGGGCTAAAATGCATTGGCTCCAAGAGGGGGATATGAACACTAGATTTTTCCATATGTCAGCAACTGTGCGTAGCAAAAAGAAGAAGGTCACAAAGTTGATTGCTGATAATGGTACAGAGGCACATACTCAGGAATAACTTTGTGAGGTGGCCAAGAGTTACTTTGATAGTCTCTTCAAGCCAAGAGATGGAGATCATGACCCCGTACTTAATCTTATTCAGCCGAGAGTGACCGACGATGATAATCTCGTTCTGACGGCGCCTATTACTAAAGTTGAAATTCAGCAAGCGTTGTTTCAGATGCATCCAGACAAATCTCCTGGACCAGATGGGTTTAATCCAGCTTTCTATCAGAGATTTTGGGAGCAGTGTAGTGATGATATATTTAGTGCCGCCTCTACTTGGCTAGAGAGGGGATATTTCCCTACCAGTCTCAATGACACAAATATTTGTCTTATTCCTAAATGTGACAATCCTACATCAATGAAGGATTTGCGCCCTATTTCGCTTTGTAATGTCTTGTATAAAATGATCTCTAAAGTGTTAGCCAACAGACTGAAGTGTTGTCTAGATAAATGTGTTTCTCAAGAGCAATCAACTTTTGTGGAAGGTAGATCGATCCTGGATAATGCTCTTATTGCCACAGAAGTTATCCATGCTTTGAAGCGGAAGACAAAGGGTAGAAGAGGTGAGTTGGCACTAAAGATTGATATTAGTAAGGCCTATGATAAGGTGGATTGGGGTTTCCTCCGCGGAGTTATGACTAGGATGGGGTTCACTGATGTTTGGATTCGGTGGGTTATGATGTGTGTTAGTTCAGTCAATTACTCGGTGTTGATGAATTCTGACAGAGTTGGCCATATTTCGCCAGGTCGAGGATTGCGACAGGGTGATCCATTATCTCCTTATTTATTTATTTTGGTAACAGAATGTTTAACTGCTCTCATTCACCAGGCTGTTGGTAGGGGTTACCTTCATGGAGTGAGGATTTGTCGTGGTGAGATTTGTTACACGAAAACTATAAAGCGTGGAATATAGTTAAGGTTCGAAACTTGTTTTCAAGGGATGTAGCGGAGAAGATTCTGGAAACACCATTTGTTAGCTCAGTCCGTGAGGATAAAGTGGTCTAGGAGGAGGAAAGAAATGGATGTTATTCATTGAAATCCGGGTATAAGTTAGCTATGCGTTACTTAATAGGTAGCGACAAATATCATGTTACGGGCAATTGGAATGGTATTTCGAAAGCTCAAGCTCCGCACAAGGCACGTCATTTACTTTGGCGCTTATGTAGAGGTTGTCTCCCGACTCGTTCTCGATTGTTGGAAAGACGAGTGGAATGTACTCTCAATTGTCATGTGTGTGATGAGGAGATTGAGGATGAGCTTCACATATTCTTTAGGTGTGCAGTAGCCCGGGATAGTTGGAGTGCAGCTGGTCTGTCGGCTGTCTTACATAATGCTACGTACCAACAAACTAATGCTATGGATCGTATTTTCGCTGTTTGCAGCAATGAAAGTAGTGATACTGTTGGTAGAGTGGCTATGTTACTCTGGTGCATTTGGAAAAATCGTAATGATAAGCTTTGGAATGATAATGTACAGATGTCACGTCAAATTGGAAGACATGCTTTTGATGCTTGGAATGATTGGTACTCAATCCATAAGTTACAGAGTAATAATGTGAGCGGGACTACAGAAGCAGATTTAGTAAGGTGGGAGAAACCAGCTCTAGACTGGGTAAAATGTAACGTTGATGTTGCCTTTGTGTCTGGATCTGGAAGGACCTCGATGGGATTGTGTTTTCGCGATAATAATGGTCACTTCATGGCTGGTATGACACAATGGCAGCAAACTGTGATTTCATATGTAGAAGGAGAAGCATGGGCTTTACTTTTAGCAATGGAAGAAGCAAGACATAGAGGACTGAATCGAGTTCAATTTGAAAGTGATTCGAAAGTTTTGATAGAGGTCATTCATATGAAGCGTAGAGGCAACTTTGAGTTTTTGTCAATTGTTCATGATATCCTTAGTCTTATGTCATCTTTTATAAACTTTGAGGTTAAATTTGTTATGAGGCAAGCGAATTTGGTTGCTCATACTCTTGCTAGGGCGGCCAATTCTTGGGCTAGCTTCCATAGGTTTGAGAATATTCCCTTTTGTATTGAACGTTTAGTTTTTAATGAAATGCAGTAAGTTTGTTTGGTTCAAAAAAAAAAAGTCTTCAGGTTCCTTTTCACTTGCTCCCGGTTCTTTTTCCCTTGTTTCAGCCTGTTTCTCTGATGGCCTATACAAACAATAGTAAAACACTGTCATATAAAACCCTGGACATGTTTCTTTCAAAATGGAATCAAACACTAAAACCCTAAACATTTTTTTGTCCACCACCACTATTAAAATAATAGCAACTAAGTAACAATGGAGGACCATAACTTTTATTAAATGAAGACAACCGAAAGAGACGATATGGACCATAACAACTACTAAATTAAGTGTCTGTCAAACAAAAAAACTACTAAAATAAGTGAATACCACAAACATACCTCATACAATAATTCATGTTTTCCATCTTCTTGTTCAACTTTGCGATGGCTTCAGAATATTATCTTGTAAAGCGAGCGTAATGATGAACACGAACAGATGATGAATCAAACAGAAAATTGATAACATGCAGATGAATGATGAACACAAGCGTGATGATGAATCAAAGAAGATGAAAGATTGAGACAGAGATCGTCGAAGATGGGTGGCGCTAGGGTTCCATGATTTGGGAACTGGGTTACTATTTGTGCGTGTCTGATTCTTCTGCAATTCTTCCCTTTTGATCATCTGCGTTTTTTAATTATTGTTTATTTAATTAATTATTTTATTGTTTTAATATTTGATTTAAATATATTGTTTTAATATTTGATTTAAAGATTTGATCAAAAAAAAAATTGATTTAAATATATTGTTTTAATATTTGATTTAAAGATTTGATAAAAAAAAACTGATTTAAAAAAAATTAAAACATAATATTTTATTTAAAAAAATAATGACATGGAATATGAGGTTGACACATAGACACTGCCACATCATCAATGTGGTTGACACATCATCACAAATTTGACCAAAATGAGTCAGGGGATCAAAATTTCAAGTTTTTCAAAATAGGGGGATCAAAAAGTTGGCTTTTAAAATAGGGGATCAAAAGTTCAAATTTTTCAAAATAGGGCGATCAAAACTGCATTAAAGCCTTGTTTTTATTATCCCTTTCAATTGCTTTCTTTTCATTAACGGTATTTGTTTGTTAGTAATCGCCCATTATTTGTTCTGTCTTTATGGTTAGTTGGTGACAACAATAATAGGGATGTTATAAAGTTTAAATGGTATTTTTTAGGAGTGCTCAAATCCAAACCGATTCAAATAAAAACCGCAAACCGATCCAAAAAAATCGAAAATTGCAAAAAATCGAATATTTTTGGATGTGTTTGGATGTTCTTTTAAGAAAACCGCTGGATCGGATCGGATTTCGGATTGATTTTTCAAAACTGATCTAAAACCGAACCAACCGCATACATATATTTTAATACTTATCTATATATTTATTAGTATGAATATATGTTGCATTAAACTATTTTTTGTTCATTTTAAATTTTGATAATACTATTTGTTAGCTTAATTTAATCTATTTCTTACTTTTTGATATGTTTTAAATATAATTTATAATTGTCACTCCAAAATATTAATTTTTAATGTATTATATGTTATATTTTACATCAAAGTTAATATTTATTTCGTCAAAAAATTCAAACTATTACTCCTTTTTGGTGTTTTTTTTTATAATATTAATATTTAATAAAAAAATTACAATTCATAATTTGGATATCCAAAAATCGATCCAAATTAAACCGCAACAAATTGGATCGGATTGGATCAATTTTTTTTTATTTGTCATCCAAAACCGAACCAAACCGCAAATAAAATTAATTTTGGATCCGATGAATTTTTGCCTCAAAACCGATCCAAACCGAACCACAAGCACCCCTAGGTATTGTTATACTAAATAATTTAAATAAACTATGTCAGAGCTTAGAAGTAACAACGAGAGACAATTGTGTTGAATGTACTTTGTTTTATGCACATGCAAACAAATATTTGTTTTTTTTACAAAATAAAAAAACAAATATATAAGAACACTTCACCGCGTTTATCTGTGTATGTCGTGCATTATATTTGACGTATAGAAAATAAGTTAAAAATATACTAAACAGAATTGAATTGATCAAAATAATAAATGCATCTTTATTTGCGTAAAAACATAAAATGTACAATAATATATAACAAAAAAATATAAAGTATGTTGACCTTCATCTACAACTAAACAAATAAAAAATATTTAAAATTTGTAAACCCTAAACCCTTATCAAATGACATATAATTCTTTTTTATTGTCACCGGTAAAAAAAAATTTCACACGAGGACGTGAGACAAAATACCCCAGAAGATAATGAAGGTCAAAATATATATATATTAGAGGACTGCTAATAACACACTCTCTAATACAAACTCTTTTTTTGGTTAAAATTCACATGGATCCCATAAAATTTATATGGGCACATATTATTTTATGGGACGCACATAAATTTCAACCGATAAAGGAAGTGTGCTATAATGTGTGTATTAAAGAGTGTGTTCTTAGCATTATTCTATATATTAATCGTTATATTAGTTTTTGCTTAGTAATTGTTCCTGCAAGGATTCTAGGGGGTATGTACTTGGCTAGATGGTATTCTAAGCCTAAGTATGAAATTGAGTAAGTCTGTAAATTGTGATGTCCTGGAACTTATGGATGTTTGGCCTATGTGAGTATTGGGCTAGGTAGTTGAGATCATGTGGGAGGAAGTGACTCCATGTGTTCCTATTTTCCCAGTCCCATCTCCCCCTAAGCATTATTGAGTCAATCATCAACCAATGGAATGATAAACTAGACCTGAGATATCAGTTCCAAAGGCATATTGGGCCTTTCACTATATGGGGCGGGTCGAGCCCAAATATAAATTGGGAGCTCGCCCAGTACATAGGCCAATAGGCGAGTTGGGTCTTAGACAAATGGTACCCTTATATTTTGTCCAGTACAATAACCTTCTTTTTCATTGAGCATTAACCCGTGCATTGCACGGTACGTTATCACTATGCCAAAAAAGGCTTTAGATAGCGCTTTTTTTAGCCTTAGACAGCGCTTATTAAGCGCTGTCTATTCTGGCGCTGTTAAAAGTATAGACAGCGCTTAATAATCAAAGTAAAAGCGTTGTCTAATGTTATCTTTAGACAACTCTTTTGGTTTAACGCGCCACCATTAGACAGCGCTTTCTACTTATAAGCGCTATTATATGCCACCATTAGACAACGCTTTTACTTATAAACGCTGTCTAATGTAATCTTCAGACAACGCTTTTTTGTTTACAGCGCTATTATATACCGCCATTAAACAACGCTTTTGCCTTATAAACGCTGTTAAAAAATCTATGTAAAATTAAAAAAAAATGCTTTTGTACCGTCACCTGACATTTAACAATTGCAAAAACACAAGAAAATTCAATAAAACCATTTAAAAATACTAAATTTGCATGTATAATCACCATTAATAAATTAAACAAAATACATCAATTTCACAAACCAGTGAAGTATACATGTGATTAAAGAATAAAATGACAATACCTAAAAATATCTCATTACAATCGGTCAGAAAACTACTTAAGCTAACAACCCTTCCTAAAACTCTCTATATTGCAATTTTCACTCATTCATTAACTAAAGATCTATCAATATAAACATTATCAATATAAATTCTAAAATGAACTCTAACCACCATTGAGAACCAAATCCTGAACAAGGACATGATTCTAATTTGAAGATAGTAAGAGAATTCTCTGAAAATGTTCGTTGAGTGACGATTTCCTTGTTAATTGCAGAGGTACCATTGATAGTTGTTGACTGGCTGCATGGCCCCCTTCGTCCAACCTCACTAGCATACTTGATTCTATCGCTGCGTTGTTGCATGGTCTGTCAAAGCAGCTGATCTCTGTTATGAAATACAGCAAATTTAAACAAGACACAAATCTAAGTAGGGGTTTATTAAGGAATTTCCGTAAACAATGTCATCAAAGCATCAATCTTAGCATGGGTTCAATTATTGTAATTAACAATAATAGAATAAAAGATACAAAAACAAATAAAATAGCATACAAAAGAGTAGCTTACAGAAATGCATTATAAAGCAAATGGTGCTCAATATCAAGAATCTTCTCAGTCTCTAAACAAGAAGGTCTGTGAGTTGGAAAACTGTCATAAAAGTCAGGTTCGACATTTGTCCTTCTTTGCAGTCGTGTAGTGTAAGGTTTGGTGAATTCGTGATCCTCAAATGTAGTCTAGTTTTAAAGAATTGTATACCGAAACTTGCTACACATAGAAGTCATCCTGAAAGTAAGAGACACAAAACATTATGAGTATTAAAAAATGAATGAACATGACAAGCTAAGGATATGAATTCTAATGTTCATAAAATAATATATATAGTTATGTTGGACTTAATTATGATACCCGAACCAGGTTAAGTCTCAAAAGCACATTATCACACATTTTGAGGCGCTGAGCAGAATTTTTGAAAGTCGAAAAGAGACAGGTTCGACATTTCAAAGTACACAGAGGAATGAAGATATAAAAATGCACATAATAATTAGATCAAAGTACCATTTTTACTCCAATTATTTCATTTGAACCTGCTCCATATATCACTTCCGCAAGGAGCATCTATATACTAGTTATTATTATTATTATTATTATAAAGAAGGATACCAAAAACTTAAAAATCCATCATTTAGGCTTTTTTTAGTGACAAATATATTATTACTAAAATACTCCCTCCAGTCTTATATATAAAAAAAGTTTTACCTTTTAAATTTATTGTAGATTTGATGTAACCGAACAAAAATAGATAACAACCATATTAAGTAAAGAGAAATAAGAAGTATCCCTATGTTCAGAAGAGTTACTGAAAAACTGACAATCACCCAAACGAAACACAAGAAACAATACGTCTCTACTAACTGCACATCACACATACCTCTACAAACACTAGTAGAGGACATGTTCCGTTATCCACTCGTAATGGGTATATAGATTACCAGAATTCTTACCAAAAAAATTCATGAGAAGAATTGTTAACCAACTGCTCAACATCTACCATCTTCCTAGAATAACTAAGATCATTACGAGACTTCCAAATGAACCACACAATACATGTGTTAGACCAGATCCATACCCAACCTAATTCTAGCCATATCCCCAAGAGATCCAAAAACTATGCAGATCACAGGGAAAAACCAACTCCCAACCTAACCACACCTACAACCCTGAAAGTAAAATCACAAGTGACAAACAAATGACTACATGATTCCATTGATACGTCATAGAACACACAAGATGTACCACTAAGATATACAATAACCCTACGCCTAAAGATATTGGAATGTATGGATCATATTCTAGAGTTTGTCAAGAGAAGACAATGATTGGAGTCGTCTTTTTCAAACCTTAGTGAGAAGTTGGACCACCCTCTCAGTATACTTGCAGTTCCGATTTAGTTGCTCTCACTTCCAGTTCCTCCTAATTACACTGGGACTGAAAGCCATTTGATCAGTCAAGCTCCAATTCCTCACGATTGCTCCTTGTGATGCTGCGTAAAGAAAAAACAAAAATTGGTTATTGTTGAAGCGATCAATTTATTGATATTTTTTAATTATTGTTTGGACTTAATTAATTGTGCTAACTAGTGCATCAGAGGCACTAGCTAAGAGCTCAAATTTGGAAATTTTATCTTGAAAATTGTATAGTTGAATAAGTTGAAAGTCTAAATTTTTGTTTTTTCAATGCACATTTCTTTTTTATTTATCTTTCTAGTTTCTTAACTAATGCATCGGGTATGCTAATTAACAAAACCCTTTAAATGCTAATTTTTCCTCAAAATGCGCATTGTGGACTATGCTCTCTTGCTTACAAATTGTCACACTAACTCCCAGGTGATAACGCTACCGAAGCTTGTGAAATGGAACGCCTTTGGAGGTACCGGTATGATATTGAATGTGGACGAAAGCAGCATTGATAATCCTGGGATTTCAGGCTTCGGGGGTTTAATTCGCAACGCAGATGGAGCTTGGGTTCACGACTTCTATGGTAATCTCGGTTTACAAACATACTCCATGTAGAGCTTATGGCGATTCTTAAAGGTCTTCTTTTGACTTGGGAGTTGAACATTAGGGACTTATGGTGTTACTCTGATTCCGCTACGACTATTAAATTGATCACCGGTCTGGTTGATGTGTGGCATCATTATGCAGCTATTCTACACAACATCAAGGATATCTTGAGTAGAGACTGGCACTCCATCCTCCATACCTTCCATGAAGGCAACGCCTGCACCGACTACCTTGCTAAGCATGGTGCGAATAACAATACAACCTTCACTACCATCGCCATCCCGCCTGCGGGGCTGAATCTTCACCTCCTGGCAGATGTTAGTGGGATTAGTTACGTTTCACTAGATACTTTACTTTAACTATTTTTTCTTTGTTTTGTTTCCCTCTTGTACCAAAAAAAAAACCTTTAATTATTAACCAAGTCATTTAGCTCAAGTGGTTAATGAGTTTTACTAAAAGAACGGATTTCGGGAGAATTCAGATTTGATTCTTGGGTTGAACAATTTTTTAGTTAAATTTTACTGACCTCGCGGCCGAACTCTGGACTACTAGAACACTTTTCTCCTAAGAACCAAAAGATTAAAACCAAAAGAAAAACTTTTATTAAGAAGTTGTTAATATTATTCACTCTACATTCTAAAAAAAATATGAGTTGCTCACTTTAGAGGCTGCTATATCAATAGGAGTAATTAATTAAGAATCTTCTCTTGATTCTCTCTCTTTCTTGGCCAACTACAAGTCCTTTTTAGTCTTTACAGTTTCCACTAATTCTTTCTTTATAACTCTCATTGTCTTGCTTCTGCTAAGCTCAGGTTTCAATAAAAACATACCAGATTTAGGGTTTCCTGGCAATATAGTTTTGAGCCTAAGCTAGGTCTAAGCTAATAAGGTTAGTCTTCCTACTTGCTCAAATTCAAGATCCTTTTCTCTAATAATTAAAGAAGGTTCTATTTTCTCATATATATTCATAGATCTAAATTTTATCTTTTGTAATATAATTGTGGTCAACTATTGAAATATATTGTATATGATGTTGGATTTGTCTGTTTAATTTTCTTCATCCCCTTCAATAATTGGTCCTCTAGTTTTCAACAGTAGGGTTTCTTTTTCTTAGTGATCTGTGCAGCTATTTATTTTAATTTTTATAGCCATCAAATATTAGTATATAGCCTATAACTATAGGTATCATTTTTTATGAAGATATGTGATTTTTTCCTTTAATTATCAAGCGATGAAAACTGTTAATTAATTAATTAATTTACATTATCTGTTTATAAATAAATAATCTTGCATGGTATCCTTACTGCTATGGTACTTTCAAGCATGTCATCCTTTTTTCTTGTTTAAAGTTTAATTTTCTTTCATTTGTTGAAGCTTACCTTGTGAAAGTTTGTGCCATGACAGGTTCCTTTTTTTAATTTTTTTTTTATCTAATTACCTTTTATTTTTGCACTAATTATAAGTTGTTATAGTTAATTTGTTTGCTTTGCAATAACATGAGATTTGAGTTTAATTTAGTAATTGTTATTTATTCCCATCCTAAAGTTTTATTGAATCTCAATTATTTTAAACTTTTAAGAAAAAATGAGAGAAAATATATTGGTTGATTTTAGTATTTATTTGACTGGAATCGTATATATAACCCCAAAAATAAATTAAATTAATAATAATAAGAATACATAATAATAATTTCTTCTTTTGTTATGTTTTCTCTACTTTTCAGGAAGGAGACATAATTTACACACACACATATATATGAGGAAAATTTGATTCTACAAAACTATGGCAGGGAAAAAGAGTGAAGGAGCTTCCTACAGCCCAACCATGGATATATGAGGAAATTTAACAAGCTAAGGGTTGCTAAATTAACTTTTGATTCATTCATATAATTAAGTACTTAATTAAGCCTTATTTGGATTAAACAAATTAATTAAACATATTTTTAGTATAATTTATAGAATTGTTAGTATAGATCTGGTCCAAAGGTGAATATTACTATTTATTCTTCAATTATTATTATTATTATTATTAAATTAATTTTTTACTAAAAGTAATAAAAAAATTCTTTGGACTATTTTTAAGAGGTGTATATTAAACGTACATATCCATAATTTATAAATTATTTACATAAGTAATTCTTCAGTTTATCTAAATAAGTTGAAAAAAAAAAATCTTTTCGTAAATTTTTTGTACAAATAAACTCAAATAAGTCAATTTAAAACGAGTAATAATTAGTTGGAGTGACCAATTATTATAATTTGCTCTAGTAATTATGTGAATGAAGGTAAAGATAATTTTTGCACCCACTTTTTCTCTGTGGTGGTTGGACTGAAGGGAGCTCCTTCTTTCTGTTGCCTCCATTTGTATAGTAATAGCATTATTATCAAATCAAATGGCTTTAATATGCATTGTCTCAGCTTATTATATAAGCTTTAGCATAAAAAGGTAAAGACAGTACAGGTACTGTAGTTGATGTTACATTACATACCGTCTTCTAGCTCTTTGTAATTATTTACTCTTTTTACTATTGCTGCACAACATTCAGGAAACATATATCTGAACAGTTTCATGTGAATTTAATACTTTCTTGACCAACTTTGGTACTTTTTTCACTTATTTGCCAGGATTTTAGCCCTATTCAAAAATTTCTATTTGTGATAAATAAATTTATATTCTTATACTTATACAAAAACACTACTTGTATATACATACTAAATTGTATAGACTATCTTTTTTCAGTTCATCAAGTGCTATACAAGTGCTACATTTCATAGTTAGATTCATGAAATTAGGGTTTAGAGGTTAATTGCTATAATTCACTAGCTAGTGTAAGACTTTTATTAACACATACCTAATCAATTTTTTTTTTACTAAACCTAATCAAATTATATTGTAATGTCAATTTGTTGTGTTTATTTTTATAATCATGTTATAAGTACAAAGCATATGGACGGCCGTTTTTTTTTTAAAGGCAAATAGTAAATATATTTAGGAAAATGCTAAACAGTACAGAATAAAGTCAACCATCGTGATAGCTCATCAAGGATGGTACTCGGAAAACAACTTTCATTTAACAGTGATTGATCTCTGTGAAATTTTTTGTTGCACATGCAAATAAATTCTCCTCTTTCAAACATATTTTTTCTATATACAAGTATAAGGAATTAGACGACCCTTCAATTTGTTTTGTTAGTTTCAAATATATATCTATAAATATATTATATGGTGATATATAATTAGATGCATGCATACTTTACAATTTATAGCTTAATAATATTGGTATTATATTTATATACATGTAACATTATGTGATTAATTTATATACATGACATAACTAATATTTTTTATTTGGATTCTCTACATTCAAAAATCTTACATTCATTTATATTAGGGATGGCAGGAAAATCCAAATCCATGAGATCCACTCGAACTCAAACTCAAGTCAACGGGCGAAATCCGAGTTGACTGAGTTTGGGTGTGGGTTTGGGTGACACCCGAAACTATGGGTGTGGGTTTGAGATCACTAAAACCCACCCCCGAAACTCACACACCCACCGAATGTATTTAAAATTACATAATTAACTCTAAGTATATATAAAATTACTAATGTCAGCAAACAATGTTACTCTCCGTCCCAAAATATAAGACCCAATTTGACTACCAACGTACAATTTTGATCGCTAATATCTTTAATGTTTTATTAGTAAATATTATAAAAACTTGGTATTTTGAAAATTCTCATCAAGACAAATCAAACAAGATCTTATATGCTAATATTTATATCTATATATTATTAAAAAAATATGGTCAAAATAAGATAAATGAATAGTACCATTTAGTCAAAATGACTCTTATAAAATGGGACGGAGGGGGTAATTACTTATGTTGAATTATATAATTTAATTACTATGCTACATTTTGCATTTTATCAAAAATAATTTGGGTCGAGTTTGAGCAGGTAATTAATTAATTATACGTGTTTTGTTGTGGGTTTGAGTTTGGGTGGAAAAACCCGAACCCAATGGGTGTAGTTGTGGGTTTTGATTTGTCATCCATACAGCCTTTGAGTTTGGGTTTGGGTGATTGTTTTGGGTGTGGGTTTGGGTAGTGTCAAACCCTCACCCATGGGCACCCATTGTCATCCCTAATTTATATTCAAAAACCCTGTCAAACCATGCTCTCTTTATGAGTGGGAGGTGCAACCTATTTTGTGCTGGAACCAGTAGAGTCTTGTGTGGTGGTTCTCTTGGGGCTTTGCGATCTTGGAGGGGTGTCAACTTTCTTTTGGTTTTCTCTTCTTGTTTTCTTCTTTTTCTCTCTTCTTGGGCGTCGAGTGTTTTGGAGTTTGTTGGCTCTCAATCTAGCCAGGATCGCCTTAGGAGTTTTTTTATCTAGGAGTATTCTTTGTTTTTTCTTTACTTAGAGGATCAATACATCTTGTGCTCCCTTTTGTAGACTATTTTGGTGTATAATTTTTTTTCTTATATATATATAAAATTATATTTGCCATTAAAAAAAAAATTATATTCATTTCTATTTAGTGCAAAAATATTAGGAGAAAGAGTGAAAAGAGGTAGTACGTAATGATAAAATTATCCTTGAAAATAAAGTAAATGTACGTGAATGTAAATTTTTTGATTATAGACAATCCAAATCCTTAATATTTGATGTTTAAAATTTTTTTCTTGGTGAAAATATCTACTGTACTTTTTTCTTTAGGGTAAAAACATATGAATGTGAATGATGTGTGGCCCCAATGAGAGGAGTTAGGGTCTCATTTTAATGTCTTTAGAGGTGTTAGTTGAGTTTTTTTATAATTAAAATAGTTCATTAATGGCCTTTTTTTGCCTTGAGCATACCGCAACATTAAAATTTATATGAAAAATTTGTCATCAATTAAAGTCCCACAAAATTCAAAAGATGAATCTCTACCGTTTCACGCAGTGGATATCTGATTTATGCAATAAAAAACATCCATTAGTGAGAAATAGAAGAGGTATTTCAATCCATTACAAACAAATAATTAACCGCTTTGCAAACAAGCCGATTTTTACACCAATTAAAAAAGAGAAATGCTTGTTAGTACGACTAATAACTACAAGAAATTCGAAGAATGAATCTTACCCGCCCATTTAACCACCAATCCTCCCATGTATTCTGCCACGTTCCACAATTTTATTTCCTTTTCACTTTAAAGAGTAATTATTTCCTTTTAGTCGGTAGCATTTTTGTAATAAATAGCAACACCCATTAAAAAATTGGAAATTTTTTCTATTTAAATCTTTGATGTTTTTTCTTTTCTGATCTATTTCTCTTGTGGTGTTCTTTTAAAGTACTTTTGTACTCTTCACTCAATTTTTTTTATATATACTTCCTTAGTGACAAAATAAAAGTAAAATTTATTTTTTAAGTTCTTTTGCTTATATTCTGTCAAAGATAATATATATCCATCATTATAAGCACTTTTTTGAATAATTCACATTAAAAAATGGAAAATATTTAATGAGTGTCTCCTGGACACTCTTTAAAAATTTTAAATAGTTTTTATGAAATTTTTTTGAAAATATATAAAATCAATGCATTAAAAATTGAAATATTTAACTTTTTAAATAAATAGTTTTCTTTAATTGAAATTCTTAAAAAGCGCCAGAGGCGCTCATCGGCAAGACACTAAGAAAACTAGTCAGTGTATTAAATTTGTCTATTGTATGCTACCTCCGTCTCAAATGTATAGATATTTTTATGAAAAATTTTTCTATCATGCGCAAACTTGCACATGTTAAAAAGTTTAATATAGTAAATTTGTATTGGAACTTGTATATTTCATATTAAATGTATAATTTTTTAATAAATAATTGTTGCTTTTAAATAAATAGTTACTATTTTTAGTTATTTTAACATGTGCAATGTTGCACATGTTAGACAAAAACTTTTATGAGAAGTTAGTGTTAAGTATAATTTCTTTTCAAATAGAGTTTAAACTAGTTAGGCTCTGTTTGGTAAGCACAAAAAGCTAGCTTATAGCTTATATCTTATAAGCTAAAAGCCCTGTTTGGTAACGACCTTTTCGTTACGAGCTTATAGCTTATTTTGACTAGCTTATAGCTTATTTCCAAACGCTATTTCAATTAGCTTATAGCTTATAGCTTATTGTCTTTTCTTCCACTTTTACCCTTATTATTTTAACTAAAACCCAATTTTACCCTTTAGTACTTATTTTGATTATTATTTTGGATTAATATAATTTAGCCAAAATTATCTTTTTTCAACAAGCATAATTAACATTATTTTAATATTTATTATATTTTTATTGCAAAATTTATATAACACTTATGTTATATATGGTCGAATCATGACTTGACGCTTTCCTCTTTTCTCAGCATTGTACATGCTCTTAAGAGCATCGTTCAACACATTGACTCTCACCATGATTGGAGAATGGAGAAGATTGAAGGCTCAGGAAGCAGCTTCGTTGTTTTGCGCTATCATAATATTATTATTATCTATTCATTCTATATGTTGTAATTAAGTTTTACAATAATATAATTTACATATACATATTAAATATATTTTACTGTAATGTTTACTTTTTTTTATAAAAGGTAAAAATATTTAAAATCATTTTTTTAAATAAAAAATATTTTTTAATAATATCTTAAATATTAATTGATATAAAGTTTATTATAAAGTGATAATGTTCTTTCATGTAATTTTACATTATCTTATCAGCTATAAGCTAATTTTACCAAACACTTCAATTAGCTTATCAGCTATAAGCTATAAGCCATCAGCTATAAGCTAGCTTATAAGCTAACCGCTATTTTTACCAAACAGAGCTTTAGTGTTAAGAACTGCCGTAGTAGTTGCGTGTCAATTTCCAAATTAAGTACCATGCCACTACATAATTACATGCCAAATCAAGTTAATTCATAATCAATATATAATTCAGAAACCTCGGTATATATGTCGTTGGGAACATATATGCATATTTTCGTGGAGCCAACTTAAAAGAAGTGACAGTCAGTATTATTATCTCGTTTCTATGCAACAATTACCAACACTTCCAATTTCCAAAGTACTAGTGTGTTTATTCCTCCCGATTTGGATTCTCTACTTTCAATAATCCTATTTTCTCCTCCGTTCTAAAATATAAGCAAAAGTTAGTCAACAAAAGTGAATGTATTTAGTCCAAATTTTGAACCAATTACATAAAGTTTCTACGACTCACTTTTGATTATATTTTGAGACGGAGGGAATACATTCACTTGCATTTAGTGTAAAAATAATATGAGAAAGAATGAAGAAATTCCTCCGTTTCAAATGACAAAAGTGAGTATTTTTGAAGGTAGAGAATCTAAATCCAATTTCTCGTTTCAAATTACAAGAGTGAGTATTTTTAGTAGTACCAATTTGATTTGAGTTTCTATATATTATTTATTTTTTTATTATTAAAAAATATTATTTAATAAAATTAATAGAAATTAAAATAAATATTACTGCCATGTGTAATGTTTTATCCATGTGGCATTACAATTTTCCCATGTCATTAAAATTGACTCCAAAATTAGATTAGGGGCCAAAAGTTAGAAAAAATTAAAATAGGGGACTAAAAAATTAATTTTTAAAATAGGGACTAAAACTTTAAAAATTGAAAATATAGAAATCAAAATTGCATTTAAGCTTAAATTAAACTAAACATCAAGATAGACATATATTATATGAGGTTGAAAAAATAACGGTAAAAAAGAACTGACACTCAATCATACAATTTACGTGAAAGATACATAAGTCCCTTAGTATATCCCACATTAATTTTGAGTCTTGTTGGCTAATACATTGTCGGTCGTCAAATAGAGTGCAACTTTGCTCCATTTTGAGAGGCTCATTTTATACATTTTCATTGCACAGATAGGTGACATGTGGCAAAACAAAAAGGAACAGTTTAGATTAGAGAATGTACTATAGCATTGATGTACTATATTATTTGTTTGGTAAAGAAAATAATTGAAACGCGTTTTTAGTGAGGCCAATTTTTGAAGCAGAATTTATTTATCTCACGGCCGAACTCTAGATTACTGGACCTTTATCTCACCTTTGAGTGTAATACGTTGAATATTGTTGTCAAACTCTAGGACTTGTATGACTTAACACGGTGAATTGGTGCAGTCAAACTATAAGAATCCAAAGATAGTTTTTGTATGTTAGGGGTCTAATAATCACATCACGCCCCAACAATTCTCGTGTTACTACGTTGTTGCGCATTTAGGTCGTGCGTGTATATGATTTTCATGAGTACTCTAGAGATCCGTTACGGTCTCATGCAATTGGGCCCACTCGACACTCATAAATAATATATCTATATATATATATATATATATGTGATTTCATCTAATGCATATTACAACCATACACCACGCATAAGGGTTTATGGTAATAATTAAAAGCATTTAAACTTTATCCCGACCCTCAAATGAATTTGAATAAATAAGCATTTCTCACAAGGATGTTAATTTCATCTGTAAATTGGGATCCCTGCGGGGATTGTTCCGTTTGGGGACCCGAATATAGACAATTTTTTCCCGTCGAGATGGGGATGAAGGAGAAGCCCCTCTGAGAGAGGTTTGAGGATTGGGGCGAGATTTTATCCTCTGTCCCGCAGAGACTCCATCCCTAAAAACTATTAAAATAAAATTTATAAATGTATATTTAAGTACTTTATAAATTATTTTTAATTATATTTTCACACAATATGTCTATCCATTTGTTTCTATATAATGTTTATTAATGTCAAAAGACTCACAATATTTTTTTAATTTTTTTAATTTGTTTTATAATTAAACTTTACTATTTCTTTTTCCAACTAGTTTGATTGAAAACAATAGAAATTTGATACTTTTTTAAGGTTGATGAATGTCCACAAGAACAGTGAGGATCCGCGGGGATGAGGATAGAGGAAGAGTACTCCCCAAAGCGGGGAATAAAAATGGGAATGGATAATATTTTAGATGGTGTGAAACAAAGAGTGGTAAAGTACCCTCCGTTCAATCTCCGCATCGTTGACATGTCTAATTTCTCATAACCATTATCATTACACTTACGAAGTAGACAAAACCAGTTAGGCAATAGACAAAACTTTTGGTGTTAACATAACTAACAAGTTGCTTAAAAAACAAGTAACTTGTTTTTATCGGTATGAACATTCTTCATGAAATCTCCAATCACAAAGCTTGAATTTCCCATTACTTGTTTTTCTAAAGTGGCATAGTTCATTCATGTCAATTTTCTTCATAGAGGTTTAGTATACGGAATTCGCTAAATTCCCAAATATTCACAAATATTTCAATACACGTAATAAATCAAACTATTTTATAATTTAGCCTTTGTTTTTGGCCTTTAATTTATGTATGTATGCCTTTGCTAGTTTAGTATTTCTTCAAACTCAACAATTTCAATTTGTATTTAGTTCTTTTTGGAGTGGAGGGATATAGTTATTTCTTTGGTGTGATCACTTGAAGAATAAAGAGAATTAGAGTCTAGAGAATCATTGTTGAAAGTTATTAGGTGAATTAAGGGGTAAGTTTCAAATTCAACATGCACCATCCATTCCATTTAATTTACCTAGAGCACAAAATATCTGAGAACTGACATGCACATTTTTATCTAGTTTTAATGAAATTAGGCCTACATTGGTTATATTGAGTGTGGAAATGAAGGATTGAACTGAGTGCTCTTGATTCTTAATCTTATATAAGGCTTGAATTCCCATTGGCAAGTTATTCACTGTTGTGCCCTCTACAGGCACTGTTCTGACCACCATCCTTTGTTGATTAGTCAAGAATTATCTGACATGCAGCACCTTACGCCTTTCCGATTTTTCAAATCCAGGACATCTCATGATGATTGTGAGAGAGTTGTGAAGGAAGAGTGGAACAAACAGGTAGTTGGCGATCCCATGGCTTGCGTTCAAACAAAGCTTAAAAGATTGAAAGTGGCATTACAGGCATGGAACAAGGAAGTGTTTGAGAACATTGATGCATTACAGGCTTGAAGTTCATAATGACGTTCAGCAGTTAGATTACAAAGCACAGCTGGTCTTAACATCATTATGCAGCTGTCATGGATCATGCATTCTGGCTCATTGGCAAAGGAGATACCATCTCATATTGGAAGGATAAATTGTTAGGCGAAACATTGCACTCATGAAAAGCTGCTCTAGCAAGTCGAGCGCGAATCTGTCAATTCTGCAGACGTTACAGGTGCCAATTCGCCTCGAGAACGCGCCTAAGATCAGTGTGGTACTGTGGAAAGTGCCTAGTATCCTCTGGATTAAGGTAAATACTGATGGTTCTTTCTTGCACAATTCATCGGCTTGTTGGGCATTTTCCGCGACCATTATGCCAATCATCTTGGAAGTTTTGCTGCAAAACTCAAACATGATTCTGTGTTGCATACAAAATTTATGGGAATGATTATTGCTCTTGAGCACGCTAGCATACATGGTTGGAATAATATATGGTTGGAAAGCGATTATAAAGTTGTGTTGAGCGCCATCACGAATATGGATATTGTGCCATTGACTTTGAGAAATCGTTGGAGTAACTGCTTTCCTTGGGAATTAACATTTCAACGTCGCATAAAAGTATAAAACTATTTTGGTACTTCAATAGTAGATTAAATTAAATTAACACGAACTTACACACATTAGTCGATATTGTTTTGACATTGGTCGGCTCACATTACACTTTTACTAAGTCGTGATAAAATAATTTTCACAGTTGATTTGTGACCGAACAGCCAAAATCAGTTACTCTATGTTGAATCTGAATCTGGTCATATCTGGTTTACTAGTAGCTAGCTAGGCAGTGTGCAGCAGCAATGCTAAGATTGTTTAGAAAAGAGGATCAGTTGCAATGGTAAGAGTAGGATCTCCAAATCCAAAACCTGAAGGCACATCAAATCCTGACATGAAGTTATCACCAAACATTACAGCACCAGCTGCTAATGCTCCAGCACCTGCTCCCATTGCTAATCCTGGAGGCCCTCTCTGTCTAGGAGCTGTCCCTGATGATGATGGCATATTAAAATAACTTGGTGCCAACCCATCATTACTTTGATAAAAATTGGGAACATAACCAACATTTGACGGTGGAGGTGGTGGTGGAGCAGGAGTTCTTAGTGGTTGATAACTTGGTCCAGCGGCTGCAGGATAGCTGGGTTGATAACTTGGTCTAGCAGCTGCAGGGTTGGTTGGTCCACCAACAAAAGGGTTAGAATAGTTTGTAGGAAATGGCATTGGATGTGAGTAGGGTACATTAGTTTGTGGTTGTTTATGTGTTTCATTGAATGAAGCTGGATCCATTTGTTGGTGATAGCTTTGTCCAATCCCACCCTTATTACGATTATCTAATAGCTCTATTCCTCCCCCATAACCTGCAAAACAAACACATATAGAGCCTCAAATAATCTTGATCAATGTTTAAAATAGTGATCGCGGTAAATGATGTGGCTGTGTTTCTATCCTTGATATTGCAAAGAATCACCGTCAAATAAGGCTGATACAGCCTATATTGCAGCCTCGTTGCAGTTTCAACAACATAAAAAACTAGTATTATGTCGTGGTTCAGATTGCAACTGCGGGTTTTTGTTAACCCTGACCTTAATATTCTTTGATATGAATATTTAACTCAATCCTTGAAATTGTAGTGTGATTTCCTCACATTATCATTATTCCAAAATGATCATTTATATTGTAAACTATAGTATTAATCAAATCCGTCCCTCTCGTGTCCATCATATCAGAACTTTTTGCAGTTATACTTCACTTAGTTTCAAATTCATATTCAATATTACTGACTTAATGTCACTCTGGTACCTACAAATACCAATGGATGGATGAAGTTGATTCAAATTTTGCAACTTTAGGGAATATTTTGAAATATTGATAATGAGAAGGATTAGATTGATACACTTACATTTTTACGGACAGATTTGGATATTTACACTCTTTTGACAGATAAGGAGAATGGTGCATTGGTGGTGGCTTTAACTGTGTAACATCTAAATCAGAACGTTATCAAATGTCTGGAGGACTGCAGAAATGGATGAATTCTTAGAATTCATTGCTAATATGGAGCTTATTGATGTACCTCTGCTTGGGAAAAAATATACTTGGTTTCGTAGTAAAGGAAGAGCGATGAGCAGATTAGATAGGTTCTTACTGTCAGAAGGCGCAATACAGTTGTGGAATGTCTCTGGGCAATGGATTGGCAATAGGGACATCTCTGACCACTTTGACTTCAAACTGGGGCTTAAGCCTTTTAGGTTCATAAGTTGCTGGACAGAACATAAGGACTTTTTACCTTTTGTGGAGGAGTGCAGAAAGTCTTTTAATGTTCATGGAATGAAAGCTTGTGTCTTCAAGGAAAAGCTGAAGCTTTTAAAAGAGAAATTAAAGACGTGGAACAAAGGGGTATTTGGTGCAGTGGATCTGAATCTAGAAAGCTTTGTCGAGGAGTTGAATGAGCTTGATGTGAAAGCTTGTGAGGGTGAAGTGGGTGGAATGGAGAGTCGAAGATTTGAAGTCGAGGAAAGCTTCTGGAAGGAATTAACAAGAAAGGAGAGTATCTTGAAGCAAAAATCAAGGGTGATGCAAACACAGTTTTTTCATGCAGGTTTGCAGGGTCGAAGAAGAAAAAACCAAATTGTCTCCATTCAAAAAAATGGTTACAATTTGGAAACTGTGAAGGACATCAAAGGTGAGGTATATCATCATTTCTCCACTCTTTTCTCGGAGCAAGTAAAGGTCAGACCAAAATTAAGCGGAATCAACTACAAGGAATTGACTGATATGGAGAATGAGTCCCTTATTAGACCTTTCTCTGATGCGGAAGTCAGGGGAGTGATTTGGAGTTGTGAGGGAGACAAAAGTCCAGGACCGAACGGGTTCAACTCTACTTTCTTCAAGACTTGTTGGACTTGGAACATCATTACAGAAGATTTCATGGCTTTCATGGAGGAGTTTTATTCGACGTATTATCTTCCGAAGGCTGTCACCGCTTCGTTTCCAGCTCTTATACCAAAGGTTGATCATCCACAATCTCTGTCAGAATACAGGCCAATTAGTCTAATCAGCTATATGTACAAGGTTCTCGCCAAAACTTTGGCAAATAGGCTGAAAGCGGGATTAGATAGAATTATTTCCAGCAATCAAACAGCTTTTCTTCCAGGAAGGCAATTGGTGGATGGGGTCCTAGTGGTAAATGAATTGATAGACTTGGCAAACAAAAGGAAGGACAAATGCTTAATGCTAAAAGTCGACATTGAGAAAGCATACGATTCAGTCAACTGGTCTTACCTTGAGTTTGTGTTTCGAAAGATGGGTTTCTCTGAAATTTGTTGGATCAATTGGATGAGAGCTTGTAACTTCAACAGTTCAATGTCTGTTTTAGTGAACGGAAGCCTAACAAAAGACTTCAAAGTGGGCAAGGGACTTCGGCAAGGAGACCCTTTAGCTCCATTTCTATTTCTTATTGCGACGGAAGGTCTCACGGGGCTAGTTAAAAAGACAGTGAATTTGGGTCTTTTCAAAAGCTACAAAGTTAATGACGGAATTGAATTCAACATTCCCCAATATGCTAATGATACTATCCTAATAGGTGAAGGTACATGGGAAAACTTGTGGAGCTTTAAAACCATTTTGAGGAGCATTGAGTTGGTGTCAGGATTGAAAGTGAACCTTTTCAAAAGTAAGCTATATGGGTGGAACTTAGAAGAGAATTTTCTTGCGGCAGCCTCCAACTTTTTGTACTGTAATGTCGACAGAGCCCCTTTTCGTTTTTTTAAGCTTCCGGTTGGTGCTAACCCTCGGCGTTCAGAGACTTGGAAGCCGGTGATTAATGAATTCAAGAAGAAACTCACAACATGGAAAAGTCGAAACTTATCCATAGGAGGTAGCGTGGTGCTCATTAACTCGGTGCTATGTAGCTTACCGGTGTTTGTCTTGTCTTTCTTCAAAGCGCCAAAGAAGGTTTTGTCGGAACTTGTTCAAATTCAGAGACGATTTCTTTGGGGAGGTGACTCGGAGTCTAATAAAGTTTATTGGGTTAAATGGGATTCGGTTTGCTTACCAAAAGAAGAAGGAGGTCTCGGAGTGAAAAATTTGCAACTGTTCAATCTTGTGCTTTTAAATAAATGGCGTTGGCGAATTATCAATGATCATGAAAATGTCTGGTCAAATCTTATTTATTTCAGGTATGGTGATCTCTCAAAAAAGTTACTGAGCTCGGAGGATATTGAAATCAATGCCTCAGACTCTTTGTGGTGGAAAGACATTCTGCTTAGCGGGTTTGTCAGCGAAGGCGAAACAAACTGGTTCAGCGGACTGTCAAAATGGAGGATTGGCAATGGTAAATTAGTTTTGTTTTGGAAGGACATTTGGATGGACCATTCGACGCTAAAATCGAGATACTTCAATCTGTTCTCGTTGTCTCAAGACAAGGAAGGTAAGATCAGTGACATGGGGGAATGGACTAACAACGCGTGGAGCTGGAACCTGCATTGGACCAGGACGTTAAAGGCGGAAGAAGCAGATCAGGCTGCTGATCTTGAATCTTGTGTCAGCGCTGTTACCTTACAGAGCGTTTCGCGTGACAGTATCTGTTGGACCCCCCAAGCAGTCCCTAGAGTACACTGTCAACAGTGGCTATTTTGAGCTTTGCAATCTCAAGTATGTTCTGGAGTTCGACAGTAATTTCAGCGCAGCTTGCGCAGATTATAGCAGAGCACAGTCCCGGGCAAAATCAAGGTCTTTGGATGACGTCTTCTTCAAGAAAGATTGCCTACAAGGATAAACCTTTGGAATAGAGGAATTCTAAGAAGCCATCATGAACTGAGTTGTGTTTTCTGTTTCAATCATATAGAAACACACAACCACTTATTCTTTTTGTGCTGTGTTCTCATGGAAATCTTGCGTGATATCTTCGCGTGGTTGAACTGGACTCCGACAAATTGGGATGACGAAGAGGTTCGAAATTTTTCTGCATTTAACAGGATATTCAAAGGCTCCAGATTTCATAAGTTGACTCATCTGTTTTGGTTATATCCATTTGTTTGTGTATTTGGTTGGAAAGAAACAACATTCTATTTATAGTGCCTGGTTGTTATGTCCTCTAGCTTGTATTCAATAAGTGTATTTTGGTTTTGTTTCTTTTATTTTTTGTTTAGTAACCTAGTGGCAAGAAATTCAACCTTAAAGGTGAATAAGTGGAGTGTCCGGGTTCGAACCTCGACTCCTGCATATATAACTTCTACCAACTGAACTAGCTCGTTTGAATACTCCTAGACTTGCCTTTAATAAAAATAATTTGCTTACCAAAAAAAAAAGTTTTAAACATTACTACCACTAAAGGAATAAACCCATTAGAGTAAATTGAATAAAAATCAAACTCACATAAGAGAAACATAAAAAAAAAATTAAAAAAAGAACCATTTACCTGAGTGTGAATTTGGTTCTTGTTTGTCTTCAGAAACACGAATTGAAACATCAACAAACCCTCTTGGTTTACCAGATTTCTTCTTTCTCAATTGGTAGCTTCCAACTTCTTCATTCTGTAACTGTTTTGCAAGAAACTCTTTGAGAAGAACAGTAGCAGAACCATGTAGTTTCTCAGTGAAGAAAAAAGGGTCTCTGCTATAAACCTCAACATTCAATGCAAGATCTTGAAAAGTTGGTTCAGAGTTATCAAGTTGAATAGAAAACTTAGTTCTCCAAAGAGGGTTTGTGTTGGTAGAAGCATCAACTTTTGTTATGTATTTGTTGTTTGGATCAATCCAACCAATAGCATACCATTGACGTTTCCATAGTGAATGTGAAGCTCTTACTCCACGAGCTGATATTAAACATATATCAACCCACATTTTCACCATAGTTTCATAGATTCTTCAATTAAAGGTATAAAGAGGTTATGTTTGTGTTGAGAAAAGAGAAAAAGTGATTCTTTACACTTAAAGTGAGAAAAAGAAATTCTCTATAGGGGGGTGCCTTTGGACTTTTGTCAACATTTAGTGAATAAAATTCAATACTCCCTCCGATCCTATATATAAGAAATATTTCAATTTTTAAGATTGATGTATCTAGACTAAATACACAAATTTTATAATGAATCTAATATGTGAAATATTTCTTATATATAGGATTAAAAGGAATAGTTAAGAATAAATTAAAAGTGTATCGATAGTCTCCATGCAATAGAGTAACACAGTAAAATATAATGTCATAATTCACACTAATTTCTTTTAACATTTTAACATCACTAAAAATACAAATTTCTTCAAAAATAAGAACAGAATCAAATGGGTAAAAGTGATTTATTTTTTTATAACATATCTAATAATAAATTCAAAGTGATTATCTATCATCTATACAATCTTAATTCTTAACTCATTAGGATCAGCTAACAATGGTGATGAAATCATGGCCGAAAAAAATCCTGCCTGAAAGTAGCACTGCTTTGGCGATTGACAAGACCCGAGTAGCGCTGCCTAAACGAAGCGTGGGCGTAAAGCATTAAGTGGATGCGCCGAATCCTTGCAAGAGGGAGGCACAATCTTAAGGTTCATAGTCCTTTAGCTCTTATTACAGTGGCCGGTAGTGGGTTATGAAAGTGGTTGGTACCCCTTTCTTTACTTTAAACGGTGGTTTAGACAAATTGAATGATACAACATCATTTAAACAAATAAATCTATCTATCTATCTATACTATATACAATTGAGAATAAAATTACATTAAATGTGTTACATGATCTTGCAATTCTAGACTATTTACATGTTAATTTTGCCACATGGCAGTGTTTAATTTACACACACATATTTAAACTATTTTATGTACAATAAATTGTCATGTTAAAAAAAACAATAAATTGTCACGTTCAAAAAAAACTTATCATTCAAAAGGGCTATAGTATTGGGAAGCCTACATTAAAAGTACAAAAAAAAAATTATTACATCACATAAATTATAAGTACAATTTTTTGTTTTATTACATTACATAAATTATAAATACAAATAAAAAATTATGTAATTACATGTAATTTATTAGTAAAAAAAAATCACATTTCCTGTTTAATTTGTTTTCATCCCGGCGCCTAATTCAAATGGAGTCTTACTCCAACTTCAATGCACATGGAATATTTGCTATAAGTAATAAGTAACACATTTAATTCCCAAAACTAATCATGATATTTGAAATTCCCAAAATTATTCATGATATTTGAATTTCATATGGCGGTCTATTAATTACTGTCCACCGTCTACGCCTAGCAATTAAAGGACCAGCTCAACATGGTCAACTTTTGAACTATAAATAGATAACACATGAGACAACTGCGAAAAACACACAATTTCTTAGCAAATTACTACATTTGAAGCAAGTTGTAATTGAAATCGAGGTTTTTTTTCTTTTCAATTCTATATTCATCCTTTTTGGCACTTTATTTTAGCTTTCCATTTTTTTTATATTCTACCAAAATTAATAATAATTTTGTGTATTATCTACTTTTTTTTATTTTGACAGATTGTGTATTATCTACAATTTCACATTATATAATTCTCAATAGTTAACTTACGGCTATATACCAAAAAAAAATAATTATGGCAATGACAAATTGACAATTCAAAATTGGTGATAATTAGCTTTGATTGGTAACGTTCAAAACATATGCATTAATATGGCCGTTTTGCAACCATAGCAGCGCCATAATTTTACAACCATAATTTGATGAAATTTTCATAGTGAACTCTAAACATTTGTATATGTGCCTATAAATAGGTTTTACACAAACATCTATTTTACTATTTTTTTTTACATAAGCAAAATATGGGATTAGTAAGAAGTACGGGGTACTCAAACCCTTACAAATCACATGAGGGCGCCCTCAAATGCTACAATACAAAGACACATTAAGGGATTGTTACACCAATCAGAAAATTGAAAATTACAATAACGACCTGCTCTACCTAAAAACCAAAATCAGACCCAGGAAATAGATTTTATACGTTCAAATAGTCCTTGAAAATCTGCCACTTCGCATCTAAATATGATGTTATTCCTCATTTTCCAAGTACACCACGTAGTAGCTAACCATTTTAATAGAAAAGTACTATTATCTTCTCTTTTTTTTAATATTATATTATGGACCATAATTTATGGTATTGTATTAGGTCAAACTATTTTTAGTTTATTTATTTATATATTCCTTTATTTTTTTAAAGATTTTATGTTTGTATTTCAAGTAAATAGTTAAGTCATTTTCATATCTTACTTAAATTTTTTTTTTGTCTTTTGTCATGACTTTCAATCTAAATATTGTTATGATTTCTAAATATTATCAAATTTCTAATATATTTTTAATCAATCAAATTTCTACGCATAATCTTCTAAAAAATATTATTTTTATATGTTTTTTCCGCGAGTATTTTCCCGTGCAATGCACGGGTTTGATTCTAGTATCTTGAATATTTCAAATAACATGTTTTGACATCACCAAAAACACAAAAACTCTTACAAAATTAGAACAAAATCCAATAGCTAACAATAAATTAAAAGTGCATTAGCATATTTACCTTTAAACTATACAAAATGCAACACATAATGATCAAGTATCAATGGTGAAGAAATTAACACCAAATAAACAATAATTATTGAGTCTTTCAAATACAATATTTTAACATCAACAAAAATACAAATTAAAAAAAAAGAACAAAATTAAATAGCTAAGAATGAATTCAAAGTGCATTGATATTTTCCGTGCAATAGAGTAAAATGAGTCAAAAATGAAGCAATAAAGTAACACGTAACTGATGTTTTCACACTAATATCTTTTAAACATGGTTCTGATAACTGATGCACACGTAACTTCCCTATATTGGATGCTCCCTTTGTAGTTCTATAATTGCATTCAAATCAATCTTGAATGAAAAGATATTTGTTTATGTTCGAGGATAGTGGAAAGAACCTCCACACTTCTTTCTTCTTTTTTTTTGATAATAATGAGGGTTCAAGCCCGAAAAGAAAAAAGAATTACAACGGAATGAATTTAGGGGAACTAATTCCCCTACTATCAGCAGAAATTAAATGTTTAACTTGATCAAGACACTCATCAAATTACACAATATTCAAATGAAGCGAGCATCTTATATTCGCTAAAGCATCGGCACATGAATTCGCTTCTCCGTGGGAGTGAGCAATTTTAACTTCCCACTCTTGTTCTAGCAACCTGAATATACTCCTTAGTAATGAAATTTCATTCACACTAGTAGTTACACCAGACTTAATAGCTTGGACAACTGCAACTGAATTAACATCAAGTTCCACAAATCTAAAGCCCCTATACCACGTGTATCTCAGCCCCTCAAGAACACCCCATAGCTCCGTCGTAAAAGCACTACAAACACCAACATGTTTTGCAAAACCTCCGATCCATACTCCACTGCTATTTCGGATTACTCCTCCACAACCTGTTGTTATCCTCCACACCTTTTAACATCACAAAAAACACAAATTCCTTAAAAAATTCGAACAAAATTTAATAGCTAATAATCTATCTATATTATATACAAATGAGGGATGATTCATATGAACATAACACATGTACTTTTCTAAATCTCTACTTATGACATAAAATTATTCTTATAACATACATTTTATTGAATTTGTTATATTTGATTTTTATAAGTTACATGAAATTAATTTAATTATATTTAATTTTTATAAGTTACATAAAATTCTTATAACTTACATTTTATTAAATTGGTTATATTTAATTTTTAAAAGTTACATGAAATTGAAATAATTATATTTAATTTTTATAAGTTACATGAAATAAAACGTTTTTATATTTTATCATCATAAAGTCATATTTTTTTTACGTTTTTCTATGAATGACTATAAATAAATCTATTGTTTGCCACAACATAGTCACAAAGTCATTTGCTAAGTTAGTTGTCACAAGAAAATCACAAAAACATTTGCTAATTTATTCAAAAATGGCTCCCAAATTTAACTCAATATCTGACATCAACCATGGTAGCGAGACTTTTAATGTTGTTGTTCGTGTGGTTCGTATGTGGTTTGTTCGTGATATATCCAACAACAACATGCCTTTTTCTTTGGATATGATACTAATGGATTCAACCGTTAAATTTTTTGTATAATTTTAATTTTTTTCACAATATTTCTCTATTTTTTTGAGGTATTATATTAACATATTTGTGGATCATTCCGTACTACTAGGCACAAATATAAACTAAACTTTCAATTCCACATGAAGATTAAACTTTGCGACTCGAAAAAAGTTCCTTCTAATATATACTTGATTCAGAGTCATGTTACAGTGTTTGCTCCTGATTACAATACAAACTATTTTTTTGGTAAGAAATATTAGTATGTTATGTATGCTTTGTTGTATTTAGCATTATATCATTGTAAACATCTGATGTCAACTTTTGTGCTTATAATTGTATTTTTGTAGATGTTATGGGTATACTAACCGACATGGGAACTCAAAAGGAGTACGAACGCAATGGTATCAAGACCAAGATGGTTGTCATTCAGTTGGAATATGATGGGTTAATATTAAATATGTTGGCTAAAATAATCTATTCAAGTTTCACTAAATATGTTTACTAATATATGTATTACTTTCACAGATTCAAGTTTCAAGTTACCCTATTTGGTCCATATGTTGATGAGTTGAATGCGTTTATTTGCGGCTGGCAAAACTGAAAATACATTAGTCGTTATATTAATGGCTAAAGTAAAGATATGGCAAGGTATCTGTGATGTTGGCTAAAATGGTTAATCCTGTATCTTTTATAGGTTCTACAACAATTCAAAATTCTATGTTTTCAACTAAGTTGATGTTTAATTATGATTTCATAAGTGCCAATGATTTGAAGAAAATGTATGCATATCAATTGTTCATTGAATTTTGTTCAATTGGTTGTAACGGTGGAATTTTTTAACCTCTACATCTTCACCCAAAAAGGATAACTTTAAACTTGAATTTGTGGAAGTAATACACACACACACACACATATATATATTTTAATGCGCACCTCAATATATTATCATAATTTGAGTACAATAAATTAATACTATTACATACCAACTCATCATAGTCCAGTTGAATTGCAATCATTTTGGTCTTCAAACTATTGCGTTCATACTCCTTTATTGATGTAGTTTATCTTGAAATATTTGCAAATGTGTAGTCTGTCTAATTTCTTAATTTGTACTATTTTTTTTTTGAATCTATGGATATAAGGTTGCTAATATTAGTTCCCAAGTTAAAATTTTAGATTTTTGGTTACACAAACATCAATTTTTTACTCTTTGTAATTCATGATAATTGGATTTGATTCACAAATTAACTAATATATATATATATATATATATATATATATATATTAAGAGATAGCGACCCCGCATACTATTCATGTGTAGTATCACATGTATCAAGGTTGATGCTAACAGTTTTATTCTTATAATATATTTTTCCAGAGAAATCTATCACGTCATCTGTCTAATGAGACTAGACAATTGGTTGGTCAAGAGTTTTAAGTTAAGATTGACTTGATCGTTGGAGGAGTTAACTATCAGATTGGGAGAAACTATCGTGTTAACAAACTTACAAATGATGTATACGTGATTACAAAATTCAAAAAAACTTTATGCAGTACATGTATTTAATTATCATATTTAATAAATAATTAATATTTATATGTTACATTTTATTTAATAATTGAATAATTGAATTAATAATTGATGACGTTGCATTTTGTATTAAATACTGAAATAAAATCATTTATATTTATTATAATTATATGTTACTGAAGCGGGTGAAAAAATGCGCAAGCGGAAAATGCTCGCTAAACAGTAAAGTCGCCACCGAACTTTATTTATTCCCGGAGGAAAAGGAAAATATCGATAAAACCTTAAAAGCAATGGAAAGAGGGTCATCGCAACCATTTCCAGGTTCGGGAGTCGATTATGTGAGGGGAAGGTATTAGCACCCCTCACATCCGTTGTACTCAACGGGAACCTTCTCGTTAATTTTAGGGTTAAAAAAAATGTTTAATTTGCTTGCATGATTTTAATTAATTATTATGTACAAAGGGGAAAAAGTTATTTTTTTATTAGTGTGCTTGACGAGATGTACGAATCTCGCTCCTACGTATTCCCGGGTGCAATGGGAAATTCAAAGCTACACGCAGTTCTGAGTAGAAAATAATTGTTGGTTGATTGATTTTATTTATGAAAATAGGTTAGTCGCGCTTAGGCGAAAAAAGTTTATTTGATTGAAAAAATAAACGCACGGGGGCGTGAAAATAGTAAAGTTGGCGTGTTGAAGTTGATTTTAATTTTTAGAATGACGACTACCCAAGTTACGAGCCATACGTCAAGAACTCGGGTAATCGGGAGAAGGAATGATATACACCAAACCATCTCTTTTTCATCCACTTATTTACCAAAATTAAACTGATATGCATTTAATAAAAAAAAAGAATTATTTTTGTGTTTTTGTTATTTTTTACATATTGAAATAAATTATACAAACGAAAAAAAGAAAATAAAATAAAAAAACAGATGGGGGGTGCGAAAATAAAATAAGAGAGTGCAAATAGCAGCAAAAAGTCAGGTCTGGCCCAAATAGGGGAGCCCAGACGCTGACCAAACAAAAAACAGGGAGGATGATCTCTGCCGTCTGATTTGATCAGACGGTCTTGATGAGATCCTGGTGATGGATGATCATGACTGTCTGATTAAGATCAAGGGCAGATATGCAGTTGGCGCAGGGTAGGCACGATGCAGGTGCGCGCAGGGGATCGCAGGCCATATGTTTTCTAAATCAACCGTATCCCTTTATTTTTTTCAGATTTTCTTTCTCTTTTCTCAGTTCATCGCTTTCAATCTCTTTCCCTTCTTTAATTTTCTTCTCCAAATCTTAAATCAATATTACTCTAACAACAATCAACCAAACACAAACATAAATTTATACAAAAAGACAAGGAACAAATCGAAAGCCAAAATAGCATGAATGAAAATCAAACCGAGAGAAAAATCATATGAGGGAGCGGAAACGAGGGAATCGCCGGTGACTGTGCGGCGAAGATGTAGTGGTGGTGAAACTCAATGGTGCTGGCGGTATTGAATCCGTGTTCCCGGCGGCGGCGACAAAACCTCTAATTCCCCTTTTCTTTCTTCTTCGATCGGTGATGATTTTGTTCTGATCCCTGTCCTTTTGGTTCTGTTGATATTTCTTTTGATTTTTGGTTACTGTAGATTTTGGTATGATTTTGTTCAAACTGAAAATTGAATAGTGATTGAACAAGGTGGGTGGTGTTGAGGGTTAGAGGTTGATGATGGTCATGACATTGGAAGTGGAAGATATGGTTAGTATTTGAGAGTGGTAGTAATGGTTTGTGATGGTTGTTAGTGGTTTATGGTCGAGGCAGTGGCGGTGATGTTACCGTGCTTTATCGTTATAATAACAATGCTTTACTATATGAGTTTTTTTGTGTTTTCTGCCCCCTTCTCTTAGTGTTTTTCCTTGTTACTTATATGTACAAAATTAGGTTTGAGAATTAAATGTTGATTGTTCTGAGTTTGGAAAGCTTTGATGATAATGATTTAGAATTGATGGAGGAATTGATTTGTTCTCCTTTGGTTTGATTTGCCTTAAAGTGCAGATACTTTCCTTTCTATTCTTTTGACTTTTGACACATGATGACAATAATAATAACAATGATACTGCTAATAATAACAATTATAATGACAACAATAAAAAAAAAAAATTAATAATAATAATAATTAATAGTAATATTGACAAATTTAAAGAAAAACATAAAAATAAATTGACTAAAGTTTTTTTTGGATTTTTTAATAAAAGTTACTAACAATAAAACTTAAACTAAATGAAATAGTTATAAAAAAAGACGACAATAGGATTCGAACTCAAGACCTCACACTAGTAAACCCCTAAACACTCTTTCCAATACCAATTGAGCTAATTCACATATTCAAAAGAAAATGCAACAATAAACCATATGATTATGTAAGTAGGCAAAATTTGGGGTATGACAGTTACAAATTAAATTCATTTCATAGGTTATAAGAAAATAATAATCAATATTTGATGATGTTACATTTTTTATTAAATGTAAAAAATAAAAAACAATTATATTTATATGTCACAAATTAAATTCATATTTCATAGATTATAAGAAAAAATTAATATGTTAACAGTTTCGATTTATTTTTAAATATCTCATAAAAATCGTCCGGTTAAGAACAATTTTTAGTTATTATAATAAATATTTTTACATAATTGTAAGCGTTACATAACAATATTGTCGGTTACGTGCACATTATAATGAATTAAATAAACATTTTGATTTATTAAATTGGTAACCGGTATATCATTAACAATTACTAATAAATTATCATAAAATCGTATTCTTTTTAAGTCTTTCTAAAGATTACTATAAATATAATTTAAAGAAATGATGTAGACGTGATTACAAAATTTAAAAAATTTATGCAATACATGTATTTAATCAATGTATATGCAATATGTTTTTGATATAACTTTGATTAATATATGCGTCAACTTTAATTTGTGATGATAGGATATAATAAAAAAATTCTCTAAAATAAGTCATAAAACCCCACAATTCTCAATAGTTGGTCTTGATAATATTAATGTTGTCAAGGTGTGTAAAAAATATATAATTCTTTAAGGAATTATCATTTAAGCCTATTATATTATATAAGTTTATTTATAAGTTGTGTACATGTAAGTTTATTTAAATTTGAGGGATGAGAGCATAGGAATGATGTTGGTCGCGGTGACGTGGAAGTCTGATGATTGTACAAATATCTTGCTTGCAAAAACATATGGCCTTTTGGAAAATGATGGTTTTTCCTATGGAATGTTGCTTCACCAGTTACCTTTGAATCAAATCGTGCAGAATTTCAACTATCTCCCTTCTCCAACTAACCAAGCAAATTACCGGTTACCTTTTAGCTCAGAGTCACAAATGCAAATGAAGTTAAGTTGAGTCATTTTCTTCCCAACAACATCGAAGCCGGAGGCAAACACGTGGGGTTCACTAAAAGGGAGAGTGGTAATTCTTTTTTTCAATCTAATGGAACTCCAATGTTAGGGATGAATCACGCGTCTGACTCTGGTGAGAGAAACTGTGAAGAGATAAGAATAAATAGTTCAACATCGTTTTCTATTGGTATACATGGTTGGAAAAAGGTTAGAGATGAATCATGCATGAGTTGAGGTATGCTCAGTTTAGCGTATCGTCAATTTAATGCATAGATGCATAAGATGTGGCAAAAAAATATCCAAATGCTAAGATTAAATATTGAAATAATTAGTATCTGTTTAATAAAACAAAAATTGATTCACGTTCCTTCTTCCATGTGAAGTACAAACTATTTCCTCTTCCTCCAATAGTCAACCTCCTCACAACCGTCATCAAACTACATCGTCACATCACCCAGAATAACATCGGTATGTCCTAAAGCCCCAGATCTCCATTCTCACTTCCCCTGAAGTGTCATGAGCGAACGTCTTTGTTATCTCTTCCATTTTACAGCGGCGACAATTGATGACGACAAGCTTCTATGAGAGAAAGAAAGTGACGCAGGGAGAGGCGTTACTAGGCGTTGTTGGGTTGGAGATTGATGGTGGTTGCTATAAGAAGAAGAATTTAGGGGTGGCAAAGTGGGCGACCCGCTTATGTCCGTCCAAAAAGCGGGGTGGGATGGGCCAACTTAGGCGTCTGAGCTCAAAAGTCAAATTTGGCCCGTTTACTAACGAGTTGACAGATCGGCCCGCCAAACAACTTTTTAAATTATTTTATTTTTTACTTATAAATTTACTATATGATTTGCACTTTTTTTAATAAAAAATAATGTTTTAAAAAGGCGCGTAATAGAAAACAACTTCAAAGATTAAAAAACATAATTTTATAGTAAAGAGTAATGATTAATAATTCAACATGAAACCGAATTGCTTCATGTAGATTATTAGTTAATTTGATTTCAATTCGCTACATCATCGCAATAACAATGTTATTCTTCAAAATAGTCCCAATAAAACAAAACACCAATAAAAATCCATCAACATTAAACAAGTCTAAAAATAAAAATCCAACAACATTAAATAAGTGTCAAAATAAATTGAATTGGGAATGGAAACAACGCAAGGGAAGTTTAGTTTTGCTCTTTTTTTTTTCTTTCTATAAAATATAAAGAGAAAAAAATGTTGGATTAAATGCACCATTAAAGTTTTATTCTTTATTCAATTTTTCATCTCAAGTTCTAAAAATGGCAGCAGGCCAACTCGGCCCGCCCTCCACTCAATTTTCTAGGCAGACAAAGCGGGGTGGGCCAACTTAAGGCATCGAGCCGAAAATCTCAGCCCATCCCGTCAAAAATAGCGGGCAGCTCAACAGATTCGACCTATTTTGCCACCCCAAAAGAAGATAAAGTTGTTTCGTATTGTGAAGATGATAGAGAAAGAATTGAATCATATTTTTTATTATTTTATTAAATAAATATTTATTTCAATATTTAATCTCAGTTCTTGAACATTTTTTAACACATGTTATGCATCTAAGTACTTAAATGGACAAAATGGACACTACCCTAAATGGAGAAAATGTGAACCCGTCATGCGTACCCATGTAGTATTGCTGATGAAATTTGGTTGTGGTTTGTTTCTTTAAATATGTTACGTTTGGACATTTGAAATATGAGGGCAACATGACAGCTAATCTTTTGGTGCATGACTCTTTAGTTAGGCCCAATGAGGTGTGTAAGTTCATTTTTTGTATAATATAGTACTGTTAATACTCTATAACATCTTAACCTCAATAACTTAATTAGTAAATATTTAGTTTAACAATTAAATTTTTAATTTAAAGCTATAGGTAAATTATAAAATTAAATATTAAAATGGTAAACTATTAAACTAATGATATTTTAATGCATTAACAATTAGATGCCATTAAAAAAATCATTTAAAAAATAAAACGCGAATTTTTATAAAAAAAACCTTGACTAAAATTAGAAGTTAGTATATTTAAAAGGACCATGGTTTAAAGAAAGCTTTTAGAATGGATAAAAATGAAAATTTGTATATTTAAAAAGATCAAAAGTATATTTAACCTTAATGGTAATAATCATGATTATTTATTAAAAAAAAATCTAATTTTTTATTGTAATAATCATGTTTTTAAGTTAAGAAGTAAGGTGGGAGAAACCAGCTCTAGACTGGGTAAAATGTAACGTTGATGTTGCCTTTGTGTCTGGATCTGGAAGGACCTCGATGGGATTGTGTTTTCGCGATAATAGTGGTCACTTCATGGCTGGTATGACACAATGGCAGCAAACTGTGATTTCATCTTTAGAAGGAGAAGCATGAGCCTTACTTTTAGCAATGGAAGAAGCAAGACATCGAGGACTGAATCGAGTTCAATTTGGAAGTGATTCGAAAGTTTTGATAGAGGCCATTCATATGAAGCGTAGAGGCAACTCTGAGTTTTTGTCAATTGTTCATGATATCATTGGTCTTATGTCATCTTTTATAAACTTTGAGGTTAAGTTTGTTAGGAGGCAAGCGAATTTGGTTGCTCATACTCTTGCTAGGGCGCCCAATTCTTGGGCTAGCTTCCATATGTTTGAGAATATTCCCTTTTGTATTGAACGTTTAATTTTTAGTGAAATGCAGTAAGTTTGTTTGATTCAAAAAAAAAAAAAAGTTAAGAAATAACAAAATCTTATTTGAATAACAAATTAAATATGAATTGGCCATTAGCAGTTAGCACATATCATTAAAAAAATGTGTCAAGTCATCAAGGCTAAATAAAGAAAGTGACCAAATGTCTAAATTATTTAAAATAGATGGACAAAAATTGGGCAAAAAAATAGACCACCAAAAAACTGCATATTTTACAAAATAGAAGAACTAAAATTGCATTAAAGCCGTCTCATAAGTGTAGCTCAAATGGTAGCTATCAGGAACGTTATTGGAGTGGTCGGGGTTCGAACCTCGGATTCGACGCTTCTCCACATTTAAATGTGTGAGTCTTGTCATTTAGGCTACTTGACCAAAAAAAAATTATATTAAAGCCACAAGTAAATTTAATACTTAAATTGTTCGAAAAATACGTTATACCCGTATTTGGCACGGGGTCCATACTAGTGAATTAAAAGTGTGTTCATATTCTTCATGCAATAGAGTTACACAATTCAAAAAAATAAATAAATTAGTATATCATAATTCACACTTATTACTTTTAAAATCGTTTAACATCACCCGAAACACAAATTTCTTAAAAATTTAGAATAATTTCAATAGCTAAAAATGGATCTAATTTTGATTGATTGAAATGTCAAAAGCTGCACTATTAACTAATCATATGAATATAATATGACAGTACTTATTTATAAAAATTTGCTTCAAGTTAATAAAGCTTGGTTACTATTACAATAACTTTTGGTACAATGATGAAGTTTTTCTTAATGGTGGAGGAGGGTGGAAGAGAACAGGTCGCAAGCAGGGTTGTGTCAATTAAATTAGAGGTCTGACTCTCATCATAAAAATGGATCTATAGTAAAATAAAATAAATCATTTTATAAAAGACCAATTTTTTATTTAAATTGTAAATAAATATTAAAAAAAAGTATTTATGGGGATGCAACCAGCAAGTCAGCGTAACCACAGGGGGTGTAAACAGTAAGTCACAATTTTTCTCTTTTATATTTTGTTCGATGACTAACTGTGTCACTCATTTTCAATGAATATCAAACTACATTTTACCCACTTTTTTTTTTTTTTTTGACGGCTTTACCCACTTTTTTAATTAATGATGAAAATTTGTTTTTTTATATTGGTAAGGATGAAACTTGTATGCCTTAATAAATATTTATAGTATACACAATTAATTTTATAAAAATACCAAAAGTATTTTTTAGTAATTTCCTATTTTTTGGAGCGGATCGTGGCCTACCACATCTCACCCCTAATTATGTCACTGATTCGTTACATTCTTGCAATATCAATGTCATTCTTTAAAATAAAGAAGTATTAATAAAATAAAGCACCAATAAAAATCAAAGAACATTAAACAAGTCTCAAAATAAAACCAGCCACCAACATTAAACAAGTTTCAAAATAAATTCAATCTCCTAGTTAAATTGGATTAAGAATGAAAACAACACCATACAAGTTTAGTTTAACCATTTCTTTTTTCGGGTCTAAAAATATAAAGAGAAAAAAAGGGTGAAACTCACTCGTAAAATTTAACCATTTTCTTTGTTTTTTTTTTTCAAGTCTAGGAAAGAGCAAAAAAAAATTGTAAAATGTCTGCAGGCCCATCAGACTCGGTTCGCCCCCGCGCACCATTTTGTAGACAAGTTAGCTAAAGCGGACCAACTTAAAATACCAAACCAAAATCCCTAACTCAGTCCACAAAAAATAACGAATTAAACACTCCATTACGATGGATCCGACCCGTTTTACCACACCCATAATTAAATCAATAAACTCTGTTCTAAGTTCTAACCTTGACCCATAATAGATCTATCCAAATAATTTCAAATTGACATTTCTTGGTATACGACACTTTATACAAAACAAAAACTAAACATTATGACAAAAAAAAAAACACAAATAAACATGCTTAAAAAAAATGATCATGAAACATGTGGTCCCAACTCGAAGCCCATAAAAATAGTTTAGGATGACGTCAGCATGTTAAACAGGTTGGCAATGGCAAAAGAGCAAAATAAAAAAAAAAATGTCTCTATTAAACATTTTCAAAACATTTCATTTCTCTTCTCTTTCACTTCACACACACACTTTCACATTTTTCGCATTTCATAATTTTCATTTAATTTTCATCCATCTATTTTCTTCTCTTTCAATTTTCTCTTTTTCTTTTATTTTTTAATTTCAATTTTCAATTTCTCCCACCAAAAATTTGAAAAACTAGATCGAAAATTTGAAATTTCTAGGGTTTTTATACGGCGAAATTTGAACGGTGGCTCCTTCGCCGTGTGTTGGGGAAGGAGTTAGCCGAGAAATGGAAAGTGGTGGGAGGAAAATTACTGTAAGTCCTAGAACTGGCCGTCGTGTTGTGGCGAGAAAGAAGCAGCTTCATGGTGGTTTCGGTGATGGGTTTATTAACAGTGTTAGGAAGCTTCAAAGACGTGAAATTTGTACCAAAAGTATTCGTGGTTTTAGTATCACTGATGCTCAAGAACGATTCCGCAATATTCGTTTACAGGTTCAATTTCTTCAACTCAATTTTCTTTCTTTTTTGTTTTTTCAATTTCAATTTTCAGTTTTTTTATGGGTTCTTAAATTTCATATGCATGATAAAGTAAAAAATCAGTGGAATTTGAATTATGTTATTGTAATTGTTATTTTCATATCATGGAAAATTATGTTTTTTCTTTGTAATTTTTTGGTTAGGGTTTGATAATTTTGTGTGGATAGAGTTCAAATTTATGATACAGCTTTGTTGGTTTTCCCTAGAAGATATTTGAATTATGAATTTTCTTGCTTGTAAAATGTTTTGTGTTTAGATTGTATGGGTAAATTAAGGTAATTCTATTGTTTTTAGATTAATTGTATGTATACGATGATTTTGTATATATGTTAAAGGACAATCTGAATTATCTGATTATACATCGGCACATGGTTTGCGGCATGTAATAAATTTTGAGGTATCTGTGTGGGTGACATTAATTATTGGGGCCCTATCGACATTTTTTGCGTGAATTTAATTACAGCGTGACAGCAATTTAAATCATTGTTAAGCATAAAATGCTAGGAATTCCACATGAGGCATTGGGAATATGAAGCTAGTTTAATGTGGATCTGCGATTGATTAGGTGTTAATCAGTGTTACTGACTTCGGTCAAACTTAATTCCGAATTTAATTGCAGTATCTCAGTTTGCTGGGTAACCCCTGTTGAGAGACTCTGAAGGACAAAAGGGAGGGTGAGATATTCTGTGCTTGCAGTACAAAATTGAGGGCAGGAATAGGTTTTAGCTGGGGGAGCGGGGAATAGGATAAGTGTCTGTGATTGAAAAGGGGTATAGAACAACAAATTGTATAATTAATGCACGGAAGAGGAAAAAATAGGATAAGGGTTCGTGATTGAAAAGGGGGTTTCCTTATTGATGGGAAGACGGAAAAAGTTAAAAAATATTTAATGGATAAAATTAGTTTTTGGAAAGAAGCATTTTGAATATATAACGGCTAAGACTACTGAGTTTAGCTGTCTCTGCGAGGCAACATCCGCATCCATACAAATGATTCATTGTTTGTTTTTTTATTTGGTAGCATATTCTTCATAGGTGTAATACGGCATTTGAACTGTGCTATTATTATGAGATGTGTTCTTTGCTTTACTGTGCCCATTTCCCCTACTTATGTCTGATGGATCTATTTATAGGAAGAATATGATACATATGATCCAAAAGGTCCTGCTTCCGTTACATTGCCATTTTTGAGAAAAAGGTCAAAGATTATCGAAATTGTTGCGGCTCAGGACATTGTTTTTGCCCTTGCACAATCTGGTGTGTGTGCAGCATTTAACCGAGGTATTACAAAACCCTGTTATCGACATTTTATATTTCTTTTGTAATAGATTATGATTATGATGTTTTATCAGAATATTCTGTTCAATCCTATTCTTCTTGACATGAAAATAGATACATGATATATGTTACATGTTTCCATTGTTTCCTGCAGAGACCAATGAAAGGATATGCTTCTTGAATGTCAGTCCCGATGAAGTTATAAGAAGTCTGTTTTATAATAAAAATAATGACTCACTTATAACAGTTTCTGTCTATGCTTCGGACAGTTACAGTTCTTTGAAATGCAGAAGCACCAGGATTGAGTAAGTATACCTCTATTCTCTTTTAGTCCTCCTGTAGTTGTTTTCCATGCTCAATAAAACACACATGACACATTGAGTAAAATAAAAATAGTAAAGAGCAACACTGCAACAGTTACCTGTCCAATTTTGTGCTGTTGTGTTCTATGCTAAAATATATCTATTTTCCAGATATATAAGGAGGGTTCAACCAGATGCTGGATTTGCTCTTTTTGAATCCGAGTCTTTGAAGTGGCCAGGTTTTGTAGAGTTTGATGATGTAAATGGAAAAGTACTGACTTACTCTGCACAGGATAGGTAAATGTTTTAGTATTCTAATACTTTTGTATGAATATTTAATTATATTTAAAAAATTTATGTTGATGATACACTGACACTTCTCTTTTTTTTCCCCTCTAGCATATACAAAGTGTTTGACCTGAAAAACTATACATTGTTATACTCCGTTGCCGATAAAAATGTACAGGAGATTAAGATCAGGTAATTTCATTTGAGTTTGTTAATTTGACTTCCAACATACATGTCACTACCATGTATTTGTGGTTTATGGTAGGTAATTCATGAATTCTTAAAGAACAGCACATCATGTTTTAGTACTTGATAGTTTTTATTTTTATTTTTATGTGGCCTCACAACTTTGCTCTTTTTTCGTGATTTTTCTTATCAGTCCAGGGATAATGTTGTTGATATATTCTAAAACAAGCAGCCATGTCCCACTAAAAATCCTCTCGATAGAAGATGGTACTGTTTTGAAGTCATTCAACCATCTTATTCATCGGAATAGTAAGGTGGATTTTATTGAACAATTCAATGAAAAGCTTCTTGTCAAGCAAGAAAATGAGAACCTCCAAATCCTGGATGTAAGTAATTTTCTCATTTATACATGGGTTATAACTTACATTTTCTACATCTATATATCTTACTTTTAATTATCTTTAGGTACGGACTTTTGAGCTTACAGAAGTTAGCAAAACGGAATTTATGACGCCATCTGCATTTATATTCTTATATGAGAACCAATTATTCCTGACGTTTCGAAATAGAACTGTGGCTGTGTGGAACTTCCGTGGAGAACTTGTAACTTCTTTTGAGGATCACCTTCTGTGGCATCCTGACTGCAATACAAACAATATATATATAACCAGTGACCAGGATCTCATCATATCATACTGCAAGGCTGATTCTGATGAGTCATTGTCTGAAGGAAATGGTACTTCTTTTCTTTTGTAACCCTTCACACTGCTGCCCTGCTTTTGTTTTGTTTCCTTTTTTCATGTACTTTGGAAGGTGTTTGTTAGAATCTATGAAAATATCGTAAGAGTATATTAGTTTATCTTAGGATTAGTTTCTTGCCTTATATTCTAAGATTCTATAAGATATACAAGATGTTTTCAATATTCTATCTATTGTTTCTGAACTGAAAAGTTGATTTTAGCCAAGTGCTTCACATATTGAGCCAACGAGCTAATGTGTAAAAATCAGGGTAGCGAATCATATATAATTTTTTAAATGTGTTCATGATCAATCTGTATCATCTGTTATAAAGGGGCATGTATCAAATTACTAACAATTTCCGCATTTTCAATGCAGCGGGATCCATTAATGTAAGCAACATTTTAACTGGCAAGTGTCTTGCGAAGATAAGAGCAAGTAATAGCTTTCCCGTGTCAAAGGAGTGCAACTGCAGCGACGATTGTTCAAGTGGTGGTTGTAATTCAAGGAAGCGAAAGCAGAGCTCCAGAATAAGGAGCACAGTTACAGAAGCCTTGGAAGACATCACTGCTCTTTTCTATGATGAAGATCGTAACGAGATCTATACAGGCAACAGGCATGGTCTGGTTCATGTCTGGTCTAACTAATGTATTGTTGAATATGTTCTGACCTTGTGATTTCTTATTTTCTTGTCTCCTTGACTGTGGTGATAATCCTGTCCTCACCTGCTATGAGGACTTTTAGAGGAACTGTAACCATCATGTAATCTTGTATCATACCGTTTTTTTTACTTGTCATCTGCATCTTAGGAATGTTTATTCTGCAGATAGCAACAAATCTGTATTAAGCGTTACTGTATGCCGGTAACTTACAATATGTATGTTTATGTTGTACAATATATATATAAAAATATGCGAGTAAATTATGTGGTTTACTTTAGTTTAGATCAAGATTTTAGTTTTTGCAAACGGCATAATTGAAATAGTGATTTACCTCATGAGCTTTCTTTTGCCAACATTATGTGGTTTTTGTTTTTTGTAAATTAATGAAAATTTTCATAAAAGATTTTTTTAAACTAATATCAACCATGTTTTCCGCCACATCACCCCACTTTACCCCACTTTCATGACATGGCAAAATTATGGTTATTTATTGGACGATAGTGTAAAACTATTTTACACCGTCGGTGCATATCAATTAAACTCATACTTTATATATTATGAAAATTTCAAAAGACTCAATAAATTTTAAAAAAAAAATTATTAAGAGTAATAAATAAAAAATTTTTTTTTTTTTGGGAATCCAAAACCACAACAAAAAAAATACGATGAAAAGTTCTGTGTGTTTTTTTCTTTACATACGATGTTGGAAAAGAAAGCATATGGAGCAAGTGAATCACCGATCACCGATTGTATATATAAAAAAAATGTAATTTTTTATTGTTAACCAACTGCATAATTCACTTCAATGGTCAGAATAACACAAAAAATAGCAAAAATGTTGAATCCTATATGAAAAAAAGTTGCAGAATTTGTTCAAAAAGAAAACTTGCAAAAACCATATTTGATAAGCAAGTGAAGAAAGAAAAGAAGAAGAAAAATTCTGGTATAGTGACGATGAACTCTGAAAAGAAAAAAAGTCTTGGAGGGTTTGAAAAAGTCTCAAGGTTTTTGGTGAGATTGTTGGAAGAGTCTCAAGTGTATTTTTAACTAAAAAGTCTCATGAAATCCACTACATGAATGAATCCACCAAAATCCGTTGATTTTTGAATACCAAGTGACATTTTATAACTCATCAGAAATCTCAATCGAATAACATCAAATTTCATTGCCCTGAAAAAAAATCTTAATTGTCTTAATTGAATACCACAAGATTTGATTTGATTTTATAAAAGTCTTGATTGAATACCAATGTAATTTTTTAACATAAATAAGTCTTTTAAAATCCATCGTAATCTTAATCCAATGCACCTTAATCTACTAAAACATAATTGATATTTTTTTTAAACCAAACTAAAACAGAATTGATAACATGTAAGTCTCTCACTAACAAAATATATTAATATACTAAAACAGAACACTGAAGAAGCCATCGAAATCGAGAGAAAAAGAAAATCTGAATTTTGATGTCATTTTGGTAATTGTATTTCACAATTTTTGTTGTTGCTTTTCATACATGTATAAATGCATTCTATATGAAAATTGGTAAGGTAAAAAGGTAACAATTTTCTTCGTTTCGATTGTTATTTTTTTGACATATATTAGACACTTTCTATATCATTGGAAATTGGTAAGGAAAGGGTAACAATTTATTCCTTCCTGATACAAGTATGTTATTTCCGTTATCAACCTTATTTTCCATCCATGACTAACTTGATAGTCGGAGTATTATTAATTTGTTTTTTCCTCTTTTAATTGCTATGTTTGTAAGTAGGATATTAATTTAGTTTTTACACTATGAAAAATGGCAAGAAAAGGGTAAGAAAGTCCTTCCTTTGAATAATTATTTATAATTCTATTCTAAAATGTTTATTCATTTTCATTGTTTATAATACACAATATTTTTTAAAGTAAAAAGAAAAGATTTTTTATCACAAAAAAAAAGTTTCTATATAATTTATTTTAGATCTCAATAAGTAATGTTTGTAAATGAATAAATTATGCACCCTCTGTTTTTTTATAAGTGTCCATTTAGAATAGTAACAACAAATTAAGAAAGTGTATTTTTACATCTTATCTTCCTATTATACCCTAATTTTAATTCACTAATAAATTCCTATTTTTTGCACACACTTTCTCTTTTCAATAAATTTAATATATTATGTACAAAATAAAATAAAAAATATTTAATATATTATGTACCAAACAAATTTTTTAAAAAAAAAAAACTCTAGTTTTCCAAATACATTGCATTAATTAGTTTTATTGAAAAAGATAAGAGTAATTGACAAAAGATACAATCGGCAAATCGTATCCTTAAAACACTAAACGGACAATTAATTAGAAACACTAAAGCTCCGTTTGCCCCGGCTTATTTTCTACTTTTCTATTAAATGAAGTAGATCAGTAAAAAATTACGTTTGACCTTATTTCTCCTTGTTTTTGACTTCTTTACTTTATTTCTCTATTTATTTTACGTAGAAATAGGGTCAAAAACAATTTTTTACTTCTTTAAATTTTTTAAAAAGAAGTAGAAAAGTAAAAAATAAGCCGGATCAAACGGGGCGTAAATCTGACAAATCTGGACAATTAAATAAAAACGGAGGGAGTAATACACAATTTAGTAAATGAATCAACTATAAATATTATGTTTGTTGCGTCAAAAAAAAAAAGTTATGTTTGTCGGCCCTGAGCTTTGAGATTGACCATATCCCAGAGCTCCATATATAAAGAGACCAATATTTTTTTAGTAATATATATTTTAATAATATTATAAATTTTGAGGATATATATTTTTGTTTTTATATTAGCAATGTAATTCATAAGTTTGCACAATTATATTTGTAAAAAAAAAAGTTTGCACAATTGTTATATATATATATATGCAAAATAAGGGAAACAATTATTTAAAAAAAAATGAAAAGAAATAAATGATCAAATAAATTCTTTCTATAAAAAAGAGAGATCAAAGAAATAATGATGCAAATTAAGGAGAATGAATTACAATATATTTATGGTGTTATATATGATTGTAGTAATAATTAGTTGTGAGCATCGTTGGTGATTGATATGCATGATTTAACGAGTCATATTTAATACACGATAATGAGGAGTTGCGTATGATATATATATTAAAATTTAAATGTTTTAATTTAAACTTCATAATTTATTGTTGGTATCATGTGTGTGTGTATATATATATATATATATATATATATATATATATATATATATATATATATATATAGGGGTTTGCTAACTTAGACCCACCTAAAAATATGAAGGTCTAAGTTAGTAAGGTGCACCTTTTCACTTTGGACAAAAAAACCAATTACCACTACTCAAACATGTTATAAATAGAAGAGTAGTTATGTCAATGTCATTTAATTAATTAAAGAAAATAATTAATTGAAGTGGGAAAGTCATGTGTCACTCAAGCAACTTTCTCTGTCCGATAAATCAAGTGTTCCATGTTAAGCCATGTGTCCCTTTTTAAAATAAAGTTGGTGTAAATTAGCAAAGTGGGTGCAAATTAAGGAACATTTTAAATGAAAGTTACAAAACTATCCCTCAAGTTACTAGTTTTAAATAATAAATATGAATGATTTTTTTTGTTCAAAGTGAAAAGGTGCACCTTGCTAACTTAGACCTTCATGTTTTTAGGTGAGTCTAAGTTAGCAAACTCTTATATATATATATATATATATATCAAAAGTCATATTTAATAAATGAATATGAAGGAAAATAAATTGTGTATTATTTATCTAATGTTAAAACATAAAGGGTTAAATATGTTTTTAGCCCCTACATTTTGCGAAATTGTTAAGAGTGGTCCCTACATTTTAAAAATGGTCAAAAAAAATCCTATAAAATTTTGCACTATCAAGATTAGTCCAATCCGTAGAGAATAGTCCCTACATTTTGCAAAATTGTCAAGAATAGTCCATACATTTTGCAAAATTGTCAAGAATAGTCCCTACCTTTTAATAATTTTTGTCCCTACATTTTGGAAAATTGTCAAGAATAGTCCCTACTTTTTAATGTTTTTAGTCCCTACATTTTGCGAAATTGTCAAGAATGGTCACTAAAGGATAAACGCAGGGATTAATCTTGATAGCGGAAAATTTTATAGGTTTTTTTTACTATTTTTAAAATGTGGGGACCATTCTTAACAATTTCACAAAATGTAGGGACTAAAAACATATTTAACCCAAAAATAAATATGCAGGGGCTGAGTTTTGAACTGCGGACATCTCAATTATCTACCTTAAGGGTGAAATTTCTAGTCATTGGGTTACCTGGCAAAAAAAACCATTATGGTATATTATTTCTATTTTCATCACTTTTAATTAAATTTTGAAACATTTAAATATCTAAATTAAACGTAAATTTCTAAATTTTAGATTAAGTTCAAAATGAAATTTTTAATCAAGAGTATTGAAGGTTGATCTCTAGCTCATTATTGAGTTTTTTATTTGTCAATTTAAAAAATATAACAAAAATAAAGAAATAACAGGTAATTGAAGCAATTTAAAATGTTTAATTTTAAAGATAAAATATAACAAAATAGAACATACCAAAAAATAAAAAAGGTAACAAATACATTATTCATAAGGGAACATATTTTATACCGGGGATATAGCATAGGGGATATAGCATAAGGGATATATCATAGTTATGCAGCGATTCGGGGTTCGAATCTCGGTCATCTCATTATTCACTTTAAGAATGAAGTTTCTAGCCACTAGGTTACTTGACCAAAAATAAAAATAAAATAAACGAAGATTTTATATAACATTGACGACATTTATTGGTAGCTCTCGAACTGATTACTGTAATATTGCTCAATGTCTCTCGATCTTAAGTTCATTGTTTTTGACAAAATTTGGTGCACACCAACAACAACAATTAAAAAAGAAACAATTAGACCCAGTTAGCACACCGTCCGAAATTATAAGTGAAAGACAAAAAACACACTTATTAAGAAAAAGTAAAACATGTAAATTTGAAATATATTTTTGCGGGTTTTCTTTGGAATAAGGTGTATGAGAAGATGTAAAAAATTTAATTTTTATTGATTGTTGTTTATTGAGAAAAGGTGAGAGAGAGAAAATTAAATGCAATTTGCATTTAATTTTATGAGAATAAAAAGAAAAATTCTTGAAAATGATTTTTCCCCTTATAATTTGGACAAAAAAATGATTTTTTCCTTATGACTTGGGACCGAGGGAGTACTTGATTACTAGGAGTATGTAGTATAACCTCTCAAAAGTAAACCCTCTCAAGTGTAAAGTAGTTTCCTCTCAAGCACCGATACTTCAAAATGGCTACCGAATCGTACCCGATACGTACTGATACACCGATATGTTCCGATACGCTGTCGATGCGTATCGAAGGAGTATCCAAATTTATTTTTTTAAATAAAAAAAAATCTGATACGGCGGCGACACATTCCGATACGCATCTGACACGTTTCCGATACGTTAGGGATACGCATGAGTCATGACTGTTCATATTTTTTTTTCTTCCGAAATGTTCATTTTCCCCCCACATATATTAGTACGGACCTTTTCATTTAGTCATTTCTTCATATTCAAGACTTATTAATAGTTATTACCAATTTTCGTCCACAAATCCTAGCTCAAACAGTAGAAATACCGAAATTGGTAGTGTTGGACGCCATGACCGAGGTTCGATCCCTGATCACTCCACTTTGTGTGTGAGAGATTCCAATGACTTTGCCATTTCGTCTACCAACCAAAGTTATTATCAATTTTCAACGTTCTAATTCACAAGAAGCGAAGAAACTCAAACAAATATTCCTTTTTGATCAAGAAGTCACACAATGTTATTTTAGATTTAATAGTTTGTTATTTGTATCATTTGCTAGCCTTTTACTCCATGTTAAAAAATACTCCTATAAATTTAATTTTAATATACTATCTTAAACGCATTGTATCCTATATTTCCAAAGATTGACTAATCACCGTATCGGATACGATACCCGTATCCGTGCTTCATTGGTAACCACAACAAGGATTTCTAGTTCTTCAACAACACACATGTTGATATTCGATCTTAATATGGAAGGAAACTTATCTTCATGTCATGGTTGTCGTAATACATCGACGTGGTAGAATATCAAATTAATGCAGCTCAAATTTTCTAAGATACTATGTCTTTAACTAGAGTTAATTAATTACTTGAATAAATGAATATCTTTTATTTATTTAGTAAAAAAAAAAGCAGAGTTAATTAATTACTTGAACTCAACACTTAATTAATCATGACCTTACCAAAAAAACACTTAATTAATCATGTACAAAAATTAATAATACGAGTAAAACATTGTTATATGAGAATCAACGTTGTTGGTCAACAATGTAATACTCCCTCCGTCCCATATTATAAGGGAAAATGACCATTTTTTTTGTCCCAAATTATAAGGGAAAAAACAACTTTCAAGAATGTTTTTTACTTATTCTTATAAAATTAAATGCAAATTGCATTTAATTTTTTTTCTCTCTCATTTTCTCAATAAACAACAACCAATCAAATTTGTTTTTACATCTTCCCATGCAACTTATTTCAAGAAAAACCCACAAAACCATATTTCAAATTCTCAAGTTTTTGTTTTCTTAATAAGTGTGTTTTTTTTTCCCCTTATAATATGGGACGGAGGGAGTACTCCACAAAATACTTTTTAGATAATTTCATAGGTGTACTTTTAGATAATTTTTTTTTAATTTACTTCAAAAACTTTACAATTTTATTAGATGTTTAGTTACTAGTTGGAGTACCGTGCAATGCACGGAGAATTATATATAATTTACTTTAATAAAATAGTTAGGTAAATGTTAATTAACATAATGTAACCATATTGTAATAAGGAAAATATAATACAAAAATATTTCTTACATTATAAACATAAGATATATGCATAAACATAACCCTTTTTGGGATGTCTCTTTGTATTTTTTCTGAATATAAAGCTTGAAACTTAATTATACTAAAATTACATAACATCATCCTTCTATAATATTAACAAAGTTGATATATGCATAAATATATTCAATCAAATGACAAAATATTGTTTTTTAGTTTTCCCTCATCAATTTAGATGACATATTTATTTTGTTGCCCTTAAAGGTTAACTTAAAGCTTGTAGTACATAATTATTCAATCAAATGACAAAATAATGGTACTTAGTTTCCCCCTCCATTTAGATGTCATATTTCTCGGTTATCCCTTAAAACTTATGCAAAGCACATAATACTAATAATTATATTCAATCAAATGACAAAATATGGTACTTAGTTTTACCCTTGTAATTTAGATGACATATTTCTTAGTTATATTTAAGTCTTATCATAAACAAAGAGTCCACAGCTTTAAACATAGTATTCGTTTTGAAAACCACACGGACAATGTTTAAAATTAGTAAAATAAAAACAGAAGCTAAATTACAAAAAGAGAGGATGAAATAAAGCAATTCAAAAATGTAATAGATTGAAGGGATTATGATGTGTTTTGGGAGCCAAAAGAAAATATAAGAAAATTAAGGCCAGAGGAAAATAGAAATTGATTAGTTTAAACAACAAATAAATGGATTAAAAAATCATTGTTGAATTTCCTTCGAGTTTACACTGCTCTATAGCATAGAAACAAAACGTAATAGGTATGGACTCAAAAATAAATTGAAGTGTAGTTGCTACGTAATGTAAGACACTAATCAAAATCGCTAATAATGTGTCTTAAGTGTAATTTCAAACAAACAAATCTCGTTCACTCCAACCATAGTGGTTGGAACAAATCTTTCAAATAACGCATCACAATCACTTAAGAGAGAATGAACATAAAGATTTTTTTTTCCATTTTCTTGTTAGATTTGAAATCATGACAATGAGATCAATGTTAATGTTTCTTAGTTTTCACCCCTTAATTTAGATGCTATATTTCTTAAACATGTCTAAGACTTAATTGGAAGCATGTAGTACAAATAACTATATTCAATCAAATGACAAAATATCATCAAAGCAAGCTAGTCATCATTCTCCTTCTCCGGCCCATCCCTAGTATTCTTATTTTACTAATACCAAAGGACAAAATTTTAGTTTACATGTCTCTATATTGATAACAAACTTGAAGAACTCTTATTCTGCATAATTATGGAGCAACCTAACATCCACATAAAATGTCATAGGCAAGCATTAATAACACTTAGTTTGGTTCTTTAATTAAACGTGTAAGCACTTGAATATTCACTTGAACAAATAATAAATCATATCTTATATTTATGAATGAACTCAGTCTATCATAATAGTAGATCATTAGGAGCACCTTAAAAAGATAAATGTAGTACAAAAAGCACTCACATATATGTTTTTTGACCTTATATATTAGTCTGAGCTCTCCATTGATTAAACTTTCTTGAGTGCTTTTGAATCGTGCAGTATCAAGGAAAGGGTGAAAAATAAGGCAACACCAAAAGAAGGTGCTTAATCTCTGTGTAATTAGTATATAAGTTGAGACAATATACAAATAAAAATGCAGTGTACATACTGTTAATAGTACACGATACACAATAGAAATCGAGATACTATATCAAGAACGTACAATAGAAATTGTGTCTATCCTAGTTGCACTCGGGCTTTAGCTAATCTACCACAAACTCTAGAGTTTGCTTGTAGTTGGAGAACTCATACAATATCAAGCTCGTGTCGAGCTTTTCTGCTTGTATATGGCACATTATGTGCACTAATTACTTGGTATTGGGTATAAAGTCCTGACCTATTTTGAGTATAACTTTCAATGGCCTTCTTTTTCGGTTGTTCCACTTGCTCTTCCGTGAGTCTTAAACAATTCTGCAATTGATTTGTTGTACAATTGTACATAACAGAGCACACTTAAGGCCAAGTATAAAAGAAGCTTCTTCAAGAACAAAAATACATAATACAAAAAAGGTCAAGTAAAAATATGATACATAACACTTCCTCTCTTTGATTCGGAAATGAATAGGTATGGGGAAGATGAGAGAAAAGTGAGAGAGAATCTTTGTAACTTCACAACTGCTATTGTTTTTGAAAATTTTGATTGGATTTCAAAATTTGAATTTGCTAATGCCTACAAATTTTCCGAGTAGACATATTCACAAAAATGAGTCTTTTTGTGAAAATGGGTGTTGGCTTCATATGATAAGTCTAAGAATAAGACACTTAAGGTTCATGTTTAGTTAAGTACCCTCCCAATTTATAGTATAAACCAAATTGTAATGGCTTGACATATTTAAAGAGATTATGTCCCAGTCAATCAACAAACCCTTCTTTCATAGACTTATCATTTAGTTCTACCGACATATACAACTTCACATTGTAACACATTAAACTATAAAATTAAAACCTTAAATCAAAAGATGATGAAAATACCTTAAAATTTTTATAGTGATAATTATATAACAACAAATAAAATTCTTCAAAATTATTGCACTGATATAGGTGGAGGTTTTAGCCATTGACCTTTTAAATTTTATAGTGATATTATGAGGATACTATATTTGTTTCACAAAGAAATCATGAAAAGTACTTGGTGTATATAATAACAATGCTGCAAAAGTATAAACATCAGATGGAAACAAATAAAAATTTCAAATGCCCATACTCAATACACACAAAAAAAATCTTATTAAAACATGTCAAATTAAATTAAAGAAGTGAAGTCAAATTAAATAGAAAAGCTATTTATTACCCAACAAAAAAAAGATAGAAAGGCATTTGAATACTCACTACAAAATCAGATACTTCAATACCTATTGATGTGAAGATGCCTCAGCCATGGAGGAGATGGAGAAAACACTAAATCCACAATCTTCAAATGTGATGAAACTTTTTCTGATGTTGTAAAAACCCCTGAAGACTCTATGTCATCATCACCACCAAAATCACCCCAAGGAATCTCCACAGGAACTCTGAATACAAAAATAAAAAAAATATACATGTTAGACCAACCTTGTCAAGCTCTATAATAATAACACCTCCACAAATATTGTCGATTAGTAACATAAACTTGTAACATCAATTTCAATTATCAGATCTCAACTTACGATATATTTCAACTTAAAGATACTAACTGATCTCAACTTATGATATATTTCAACTTAAAGATACTAACTTGAAGATACCAAGACATTCAAGTGTATAGATACTTTATAGAACAATGCATTACCAAATGTAGTAATAGGCATATAAAGTTTAAAAGCAGTCCATATAAAATAACATCAGAAGGAACAACAAAGGGTCAATATCATAGTTAAACAATATCAACTTTATAGCGAGTCCCCTGATATAAGAGGATTAAAGAAAATCTTGTCTAAACAAATAAGTAACTTATTACAGGTACACACTATAACAACAATGAGCAGCTCATTAACAATAAATGTAGTATTTGTATGAGCTATCAACTTCGAAGTGCAAATATAAATATTAAAATAACTGTATTCAAATGACTCATTTACACAATGATAAAAGGTAGTATTTCAACAAATTTAGCTAATATCTCAGCAAACATTTCACTACAATCCAAATTTGAAACTACATAATGATAAAAAAACATGAAAAGAATTATCATGACTGAAAAAGGAGTTTTGAAACTAATCACTCGAAGTCCAACATCAGCAGCTCTATCGCACCATCCAATGTTCACAGACTCTGTATGTAGCAAATTAATAAACCAAATATAGGAAACAAATAAAAAAGTGAATTTGAAATCCATGAGCCTAAACATATTAAGCGAAGAAGATTAAGAGAGAAGATGGATCTTACTTAAGAGGGTCTGGAACGACCATTCTCTTGCTCATATTGTCATATGGATGGGATCCCTTCATAAAACTAAAACATTCACAAAACAAACCATCAAACCAAAAACTGAATAAAAAAGAAAAACAAATAATTATCAATGGGTATTTTGAAGGTAATAAACAATGAAATCCATAATCAAAACTCATAAAATCCAAGGCCAATAAGAAGAGATAAAAGCAATAAGAAGCAAATGAGAAGGTATTTTGAAGTTTACTGTTGATTGGCTTTTTTGTTTGACCGTGACCATCTATTCGGAAACCATGTCAAGTTGTTAACTTCATCTTCTCTAATCAATCACAATTAACCCCCCCCCCCCCCCCCCCCCCCCCCAGCTGCATAATCCATCACAATCAAAACAATCTGAACAATAAACAACCCATTGAAATAAGAAATTAGCATTGCACAATAAAATAGCAACTATAAAATTCAAAACATCTAATTGATTTTATTTTGTATGCATTGATATATAGAGTGGTTCCCATCAAGAACAACTAATTTAAATGGTTGCCACTTAAGTAAAATAGGTAAAAACTAATTGATAGCATATTAGTTGCTAATTTGAAATCAATTTAAAAAAAGGTTGTTATCAATTGAGAAAAATTAGGTACTGAGGTTATCCAACAATCAAAACGTATCGACAAAAAAAAAAACAACAGAGAAACCAGTAGTTAAACCCCAAATACTTAAACTCTGGCATGATATCGTGAAAATAAAAATAAAAAGCTACAAACTTTGCTGCAAAATACAAAATCAAGGACAAAGAACATAGAAAGAAATAAGGCAACAAGGATTGCAACAAAGTTCATGAAGTCAAAACATTAGAATTTTACAAAACAAAAAATGTCAATACGTGACACCAAGCTGCTTCCCTCTTATTCATGGTAGCCAAGATATCGTATCTACCGGCGAAACATAATTTGAAAATCAATTGAAATACTCCCCAAATGAAAACCAATGAAACTCGTGTGAGCATCCAACCCCATATAGTTTCAGTCTCTACCACAGTCACTGCAAAAACAAAAACAAAAAAATTCCAATAACCATCAGAAATTCACAATCCAATATCAAAGTGAAACAAGAAAGTTTTTTTAAGAAAAAAAAAAGGTAAATTGAATTAATAAACTCTAACGAAATGACATAAAAATGCCAATTTTCCTATTTCTCTCAGCATTGATTGCTTGTGGAGTTTTCTGAATCCTCCGATATTCCTTCAAGAGGATTTCCGACTTCTTAATGGCTTTATCGATTAAATTTAGTAAACGGCGACGTTGTTGTTGTTTATTAATTTTGATAGGTGCCAGAGGAGGAGTCATCGTGAGTGATGACGAGCAAATCGGAGGAGTACAGGGTGGTGAAATCGGAGAAATAGGAGGAGTACGAGGTGGTGAAATCGGAGCCATCGGAGATTCAGTCACAGAGAAAGCAGCAAGCAATTAGAGAGTAACAAGAGAGCGATGAATGAATGAATGAGAGAGAATGGAAAGTAAGAATTTAGGGTTTCCCGGAATTGGGCGGTGAATGATATTTATAGGACTACTTTGTGCGTCAGAAGCACGCAAACCAACGGTAATATTTTTTTTGTTGTTTTTTTCTAAAAACTATACTCCAACCCGTGCGTTGCACGGGTTTTGTGGAGTGTCAGTTATATGATTTAAATTAGTCTAAGATTATAAAAAAATCACATATAGAAATCACATAAAATAGTCTAAGATTATAAAATAAAATAACAATCGAAAAAATGGGATATATTTAAGGCAACTTTTATATTTTATTTGTTATGATTTATTTTTGCGAGACAGAATATTTGTTGTGACAAAGCGGGATATATTTAAAAACGAAAAGTAAATCGAAAAATAAAAAATGTTGCATAATTATCATATAAGCCATAACAACGGGTTCTATTTGTATTTGTAAGGCAAGATTTTTATTTTTGCCAAGGCAAGATTTTATATTTTTAGTTGGACGTAATTTTGTTGAATAAAAGTAAAATATCAGAATTGATGATAACCAGTATGTTCAGTTTTTTTATAAGAATAACCAATGTTCTATTTGTTGATCGAATATATTAATTTATTTAAAATTTGTTATCCTAAATATAAGAAAGCATAAGAACAATAAATATATTCAAGTCAACATAAGAAGACAATGGATTTCAAATGGCTGGAAACTTTTGCATTTCTTCAAAATCATATTTTTCATTATAATAATCAGATTAATTGAAAAGTTAAAATACAAAAACTAAAAAAAAAAAAAAAAAAAAAATTGATAAGGCTCCCAACTCAAAAGAACAACATTAACCATAAAGTTTAAGTATTAGGAATGAAGTATGGTTCCGTCATGTAAAAGGGAATATCTCTTTCATCTCTTCCATCTCCCAGGATTTACATCAGCACCTGAAAAACATTGATCCTTCTGTATACAAAAAAAAATTGGAACTTTTTACAAAAAAAAAAACAAATAAAATTAAACATCAGTATACAAAAAACATCAATATACAAATGATACCAACATGCCAGAAGTAACATCAGCAGCCAAAAAGCATCGATCAACTTCTCTCGATCCGTTGCAGGATTATGATTTAAAGCACCTATTATTGTATGAATAAAAAAAAGTAAGGAAAAATATAAAAATGTAATTATAAAGATAAACAACTAACACTTATAAAAATATTTTCAAACCTCTCAATAAATTTAGAGAAAGATTAGTAAAAGGATTAAGATTAATCATTTTTATTGTAGCATTGAAGGAGAACCTGTCCACAGAACCAAAATAATAGATGTGAGTTTGAGGGATGAAGGAGATAATAGATGAAATTTGTGAGGAAACAACAAAGGAGCCGGTTAGACTGCAAACAACGACAATTGCAAACCTGTGAAATATACCGTTAAAAACCAGCATTGACATACATAAAAATACAAATATAAAAAAACTTTCAAACAAACATAGACACTTAAGAAACTTTATTTGTAAATAAACCAATTCATAGACACTTTCAAAGATAAAAAACTGAACTTTCTCTCAAACAAACATTGTTTGACTTCTAAAAAAAATCAATGTGAATCATCAACGTGAAATCAACGTGTAAGTATATCAAATAAGTGATCATAAATTTTTGAGAGTTTGTTATGTTGTATATATAATATAATAATATGGGATATATTTCAAAAGAGTTGGTTATGTTGCGTATGTATATCAAATAAGTGATCGTAAATTTTTGAGAATTTGTTATGTTGTACATATATATAATATAATATATTAATAATAATATATGGGATATATTTAAAGTTTTTTTTTTCCCGTAGATATTAGACATATTACCCGTATTCAAGTATTATATAATAATAATAATATATAATATAATATATAATAATAATAGTAGAAAGTTAATATAATAATAATAATAATAAATAAATATTTAACATGGTGAGAGATTCCATATTTATTAGATGTTGATTGCAAAATAATAACATAATAATATATAATATAATATATATAATAATATTTAGTAGAAAGCTAATAATAATAATAATAATAATAATATGAAAGCTAATAATAATAATAATAATAATAAAAAATAAATATTTAACACGGTGAGAGATTCCACATTTATTAGATGTTGATTGCAAAATAATAACAACTTCATTGATGTAGTGTAGTGGCATAGAATACAAAATAGATTTTAAATGTTGCGGGTTCGATTCTCGGTGAGGCCTTTTTTAAATATTTTATTTTAATATTTTAGGGTAAAATGAGAGGGAAAAAGAGCGGGAAAAAATTAGGGTTAAGAATAGCAAAACGGAACAAGCTTATAATATAAGAGATAAAAATTAGAATTATTTTTTTTGACAAAGGCATGAATGAAAGCTTCAAAAAAAATAATATTTCCTGTTTTATTTTAATAATTTATAGTAGTATTGTATTAGATTCCTAAAAAAAAATATGTAGACTTAAATGCAATTTTTTTTTTTTGACAAAGACTTAAATGCAATTTGTGATCTTTAATTTTAGGGTAAATGACTTTTTATCCCTATAAAATTAGAGATTTTTCATTTACCTTTTGTGCAAATTTTTTTGCTTTTTACCCCCTGTAATATAAAGATTATGTCATTTGTCCCCCTGTATAGTTAAGTGTACATTTTCCTGTGTAAATATGCTGACGTGTCATATACACGTGGATAAAAATTTAATTTTTATTTATTTTAAATTCCATGTCAGCAACTAATAATTTTTTTTACAACAAAAAAAATAAAAGATTTAATTTTAAAAAAATTAAAACTTTTTTACAAAATTAAACCTTAAAAACTTTAAAAATGAAATCTGAAACTTTTTTTTGGTTAGATAAATCTGAATTTTTTTTTTTTTTAAAACTTTACAAAATTAAACCTTAAAATATAAAATTAAACTTTAATACTTCATTAAACTTTTTTATCAAACCTTTTTAATATTTTAGAATTAGAAAAACAGAAACAAGAAGATAGAGAGGAATCGTGTTCTACAAATTCAGTTGTCCTAAAATAGAAAGAGAAGACAAGATTCAGGCGAAGAAGTGTGCGATTTCCAATTTTCTTCCCGATTTCCTTGCCAAATTCCTTGCAAACTTCCCTCATCCTTTCACAGTTGTTGCAATTAGATTCAATTCATCGCATGTATTTGAAACTCACAACTTCATTGGTTGCTCACACCCACATCTTGGTAAATTAAAGCCATTGAAGGTTTCAATCGAAGAACATTTGCTTCCATCCATTTGAATAACCCTAAATCCCAAATAAACAAAGTTTTGAATAGAATGAGGCAGATGAAAGTAGAAGATGAAGAACAATAATGTAGTCTGAATGAGAACAATGGAAGATGAAAAACAAAAATAGATCCAACAATGGATGAAAGAATGTGAGGATGAAAACAAGGGTTTGTGGATGGAGGAATACGCGTTTGAGTTTTAAGAAGAAGAAACAAAATTCTAAATTTTATTCTAATTTAAAATAAATAAAAAATAAAGTTCTCGGATTTTTTTTAAAAAAAAAAAACAAAGTTTCAGATTTTATTATTAAAGTTTTTAAGGTTTAATTTCAAAATACATTTTTTATAGTTTTCACATTTTATTTTTTCTTTGTTTAAATTTTTTTTAAATTTTTTTTTATTAGTTGCTGACGTGGAATTTAAAATAAATTTTTATCCACGTGTACATGATACGTCAGATGTACACTAAGCAGAAAACTTTCACCACACGTAACAAGAAACAATCAACACTACATGCATCAAGCTTTGATGCTATACAAGTCACAAATCCCAATTCCCTCCCTTAATCTGCAGAATGTGTCCATCTTCAAGGCTTTTGTCATAATATCAGCTAGTTGATCTTGTGATTTGCAATAATTGAGTTCGATAACACATCTTTGCTGAGATATCTAAGAAAGTGATATCTAAAATCGACATGTTTGCACCTTCCAAGCACGATTGGATTTTTGGAGAGTTTAATAGAAGAACTATTATCACAATTAATGACAATACACCCAGTTTGCTTGATATCCAAAGTGATCAAGCACATTCCTCAACCATATACATTGACAGGCGCACAAAGCTGCTGACACAAACTCAGCTTCAGTAGTACACAAGGTAACTACGGGTTGCTTTTTGGAAGACCAACTAATAGCACTTTCTCCCAATGTGAAAACATACTCAGAGGTGCTCTTTCTATCATCATGGTCACCTGCATAATCTGAATCACTCAAACCTTGCATGATCAATTCTTTATTAGCCTTGCATTTATACAGAATTTCAAAGTTCAATGTTCCTTTCAAGTATCTCAAGACTCTCTTGAATGCTACTACATGCATCTCAGTTGGTCTCTCCATATATCTAGCAGCCAAACACACTGAGAATGCCAAATCAGGTCTTGTAGCCAAGAGATACATTAAGCACTCAATCATCTGCTTATATTCAATAACATATGTAGGTTTTCAGCTTCATCCTTAACTAGTTTACAACTAGGTACAATGGGACTACACACCCTATTACATTCCTCCATTCTAAATCTCTTTAATATATCTGAGCCATATCTTTGTTGATGAATAAAGATCCATAACTGTATTGATATACTTCGATGCCTAGGAAGTATTTCATTTTGCCAAGGTCAGACATGTCAAATTTTTCTTTCATGGATTTCTTAAACTTATGCATCATATGTTGATCATTTCCAGTGTATATAAGGTCATCAACATATACACTAACTATCAAAATATTGTTCTAGCTTCCATGCTTAACAAATAGAGTATGCCCATGTGAGTATTTCACAAAATTTTATGCGGTAAAGTAGGATTCCAACTTACTATACCAAGCTCTGGGGGCTTGCCTTAGTCCGTAGAGTGCTTTCTTAAGCTTGTATACTTGATTACAATTTCCCTTTTCATAACCTAAGGGATGCTCCACATACACATTTTCAACAAGTTCCCCATGCAAGAAGGCACACTTCACATCTAGTTGGTTCACACACCATCCTTCATAGGCTGCTAAAGAGATTATAGTTCTTATAGTGTCCCATCTGGCTACAGGTGCAAAGACTTCACCATAATCAATTCCATATTTCTGAGAATATCCATTTGCAACCAATCTAGCTTTGTACTTTTCTACTTTGCCTTTCTCATTGTATTTAGTTTTGAAGATCCATTTAACTCCAATAGTCTTCACCCCTTGAGGGAGAGTCACAAGTTCTCATGTGTCATTTGATTCAATGGACTGTATCTCAGAGTCCATGGCCTTTTTCCAAGTGTCAGATATTGCAGCTTCTTCATATGTTGTAGGATCTTCATTAGAGTTAAACATGGCCATGGCAAGATTTTGCAGTTGATCATCCTCAATCTGCTCACTTTCGGTCACATAGTCTCTAAGGTATCCTGGTGGTTTTCTAACTCGAGGAGACAAATTATTTTCATTGTCACTGTGGGTATTAAGATCCATATCTCCTTCAGACGCTGAAGTTGCAGTAGTTTCATTTGTTGGAGTTGCCACATTTTCTTCCATCTCTCCACCAGTTCCAGTTCCATTTTTCCACTTCAATACCACTAGTGTCCTCAGAGTCACTAACTGCTTCATTTATTGTCTTTGTGTTTTTAGTATTCCAATTCCAGCCTTTTGTCTCTTCAAAAACAACATCTATGCTGACAATTATCTTCTTCTCCACTGGGTCATAGAGTTTATAAGCTTTGGATTCTTCACTAACACCAAGTAAGATGCACTTTATTCTTCTGCCATCCAACTTCTTCCTATGCACACTAGGCACATGTGAGTGTGCTAAACATCGAAACACCCTAAAATGATGTACAGATGGCTTCCTTCCATTCAAAGCTTCCTCTAGAGTCATATTTTTAACAGCAAATGTGGGACATCTATTCATGACACGAGTGGCCCACTTCACAGCTTCAGGCCAAAAGCTCTTTGGTACACCTCTAGCAGATATCATACTTCTAACCATGTTCAATAGTGTTCTGTTTTTCCTCTCTGATACCCCATTCTGTTGTTGGGTGTAAGTAGTTGTTAACTGTCTTTTTATGCCTGAGAGCTACAAAAATCACTGAACTCAGTTGAAATGTACTCACCACCTCTATCAATTCTAAGACATTGAATTAAACAACCGGATTCCTTTTCTACTTGGACTGTGTATCTTTAAAAAACATTAAGTGCACCAGACTTTTCATGCATAAAATAAGTCCAAGTTTTTCTAGAAATCATCAGTAAAGGTAATGAAATACATGTTCCCACCGTTGGACTTAGGGTTGGTGGACCACGAATATCAGAATGGATAAGCTCCAGCTTCTGAGTTGCTCTCCAATTTGCTTGTTTTGGTATACTTTCTCTGTGTTGCTTGCCAGACACGCAATCTGTGCATTTGTCTTCAGAATCATTTATTTCTGGTAACCCCTTAACCATTTGATTTCTACTAAGAACCTTAAGAACTTTCATGCTTAAATGAGCATATATGTGATGCCATAAGTTAGATTCTTCATGTTTTGTCACTTGAAAGCAGTTGGGCCTTATTACAGAAGCATGAACGATGTACATTCTATTAGGAGTCATTTCTGTTGTCAAAATTAACCTTTTGTCTTCATGATACATTTGGCACACATTATTTCTAAAGACAATAGTTAGTCCCTTTTGTTGAAGCTGACCAATACTTAACAGATTGTTGCATAATCCAGGGAGATAGTATACATCAGTAATGACATGGATTTTACCTGCTATGTTAAGCTTCACATTCCATTTGCCTTCTACAGCCATCTTTGAATCATTACCCAGCTTGACACTTTCTTTGAAACTCTCATGAAAGTCAAACAATCACTCCTTAGTCCCAATCATGTGGTTGCTGCATCCACTATCAAGATATCATGCTTCCTCTTTGTCCTTGCCATTCAAGTCAGAGTAAGTCATTAACAACATTTCTTCCTCTTTATTAACCTCAATATAATGACCATTTCCATCCCATTCTGGACACTCATTCTTTTAATGTCCAAGCTTATGACACTTGTAACATTCCACAAGTTCTCTACTCAGTCTTCCTCTACCACGACCTCGTTGAGTGCTCCTTCCCTTGCCTCTACCAGCATTGGAGGCTTTGAGAGCTTGCTCTTCACTATAATCTTTTTTATTCTTCATCCTTTGTTCATGGAGAATGAGACTACTTTGCAATTCATCAACAGACGTTGCAGTGACATCATGTGATTCCTCTATTGAGCAAACGACGTAATTGAATTGTGGTTGCATGGATCTGAGAATCTTCTCAACTATAGTGACTTGTTCTATTCGTTCACCTTGTGTCGTCATTCTATTTGCAATTGCAAGTGTTCTTGCAAAGTGCTCATTTACAGTCTCACCTTCCCCCATTGCAAGAACCTTGAATACGCGCCTAAGAGCTTGCAATTGAGCACGTTTGACCTTAGTTGAACCTTGATACTTTCTTTTCGACGTTTCTTTCACCAATATCGTCTCCAAGATTGTGCGATCAATTGACTGAAAGAGGTAATTTTTCGTCTTTAAATCACGAGTACGACTCTCCTCAACGACATGTTGTTGTTCCGCTGTGGCGTTCGCCGGCGCTGTGACAACACTGACCACAATCAAGCTCCAATAATATTTCGAACGAAGCAGATTCTCCATGAGCATAGACCAATGGTCATAATATCGTTCGAACTTTGGAACGACAGGTGGAGCAAAAGAATATGATTCCGCCTTTGTAAATCTGATTAAGAAGCTCAAGAAGAAGAAAAAACGAAGAAGAACGATGAAGAAAAAATGAAGAAACTCGTCGGAAACCACCATAACCGTTGCATAACGGAAAGAATAAACTGTTAGAACACGTGGCCGAAAGGATTGTGGCTCGATGATACCACTTGTTATGAAACGTGCCTATATTCCTATTCCATTCAATCAGCAACATGCCTTATATAGGCTACAAGTTCCTAATGGGCCTAAACCAAACCAGCCCAATAAATTGTTGGTTTCTGGTTGTTGGCATCATTTTGTTAAAACAATGTTATAGCAAGATGTTGGACTAGATGTGGTAACATTGTGTACAACAACACAGTGTACGCCCTTTTCGCGTTTCTTGGAAGATTTATTTTCGTGTGAGATCCCAGAAAGATTTGGTTGAAGAATTAATCCACGCAAACTTGTGTGCCAAGACGCATGTGTTTTCGAGAATATTCAGAAGGCGGTTTACTTGATTACTTGTTCCTCAAGATAAAATATTAAGGAATCAAGAAGATTTGATTTTAAAATATATCTTGTGAAGATTGTTGCAGAGAATATAAAAGATTTATTTCAAATAAATCTTTGTGCTTCAAGAAGATTTAATTTTAAAATATATTTTCAACAAATATATTTATGGGAGGAATATTTTGATGCAAAGAAGATTTAGTAAAAATATATATTTTTCCTCTAGAAGATTTCTTGGAGCTGAAACATTGTGAAGCCTATATAAAGAAAGTTGCTAAAGCTATTTTCTTTACCAAAACCGAAGCTTAAACAAATATATCAAAGATGTAGTATTTTAGGGTTTTGTGTCTTTGTAAGCCTTGTGTTTTAGGGTTTCATGTACACCTCTCTGTTGCCGTCATTGAATATCTACGTACATAATTGGTTAGTTTAGTTGAGTTGTAAATTGTAAATGTCTCCTAAGCCTTTAGGTATAGAGGTGTTGATTGTGTTACTTCTCCAAAGCTTTTAATCAAGGAGTTGTTGTGTCTTGAAGTGTGTCTCCACGATTTGATTGTTTTGTTTGTAAACAACGTTGTTTGTGTTGTTTGAAGGAAGTGAGACGGGGCGTCTCATATCTAGGAGTTACTAGGTAGAATTGCATGAGGTAGTGTCTAGGCGATAAGATAGAAACGGGGCATTTTGGAGTCTTTGAACTAGAACTATATTAGTGGATTCATTCCTGGATTGGTATCCCCCAGAGTAGGTGAGTTGCGCCGAACTAGGTTAACAACATACTGTGTTATTTACTATTCTGCATTTTATCATTTTTAATACTTCCAGCGTGATTTATTGCTACGAACGTTGGTGTAGCATCTTGCGTAGCATTTGTCCTGTGTTCGCCAGAATTTCAAGTTTCTATTTGACTAACAAGAATCCAATAAAACAAAACTTAAGATGAAATATCAAATGAAAAAGGTTTCTTGTTACTACCACAATATTCCCTCCAATCTTAAATATAAAAAAAGAAAAGTCAAATCTATTTGATTTAAATTTGGACCAAATAGATTTTTACTTTTTGTTTATAGATTTTGACTTTTTCCTAACCAAGTTCCTCTAGGGACTTCCTTTGAAAATCCCTCTAACACTAAGAACCTCAAGCTCCTTCTGAAGTTCCTACTCTCACAACTATTTCAGTATGACATCCATGTTGTTTCCATACTTGTGTCTGATATAGGCATGGTAATAGCAAAACCTGACTCTGAGTGGCTGAATTTATCTAAAAGATCCTTGATTAGTTTTCCTGCAATATAAGATATTCCTGAGGCTGCAAGTGCCATTATGACATAGTATAACACAGTTTTGATGTAAGATTTTGGTGGTCTTGCAGTATAAACTTTCCCAATAGTAAGCAGAATAATGCATGCAACAGAAGTTGCTGCTACTATTGCAAGCTTAACTTCGTCATAGTAATTCTTATTAATCAAGACGCCGTAGATAATAAGAGGGACAGAACCAAATATTAGGAATGACAGAACAGCTATAACTGCGTGAAACACGAAGTTCGATCTGCTTCCAAGTTGTTCTTGATACCGATCTTGCACATTTGTTTGCAGTTGTTGCCCTCTAGAGTGGTTATCTTTCAACTCTTTAAGCTGGAGAGAAGGAAACGAAATCAATCAAGGTAAATAAATAGTATTTATTACAATTTACACTTCCATTTTTTTACTGAACATGGTAATCATATTTTGTATTGCTCAACATGATAATAAAAAAACATATGAATTCAGCTATTAAAGCATAAATTATTACACTATGTTAAAAAATTGTTTCACTGAGCTATTTACTTTTGGATAAAGTAAGACATCCCAACCGTTGATGAAAAAATCGATGTCTGATATTACATGAACATGTGCATATATTGCAAATCATAAATTTATTAAAATTTCAATCGTTACTTTTCTCATTAATGGCTAAGATTTCTTACTTTACTCTAAAGTGACGTGAGGGCTCGCTTTAGACAAGTCAAATCCGTTTGAAAAAAATACTACTCATTATCATATAGGGTGATGATGTAGAGCCAATTAGACTATTTTTTAATGCATGAAAATATCTGAAGAAAGAATGAATTTAGACATTAAAACACAATTCATAATTATGAACTCACATTATGACCAAGGATGAAAAGTCCACCAATCAGATTTGCAAATCCCAATGCGATAATATTCACTGCAATAAACACAAGATCAGAGAATTAATTGGATGTCACTAACCAAATTTTAGCTTTTAAATTAGAAATCAAAATTGCAGATTTGCAATAATCCTCACAACTCACAAGTACAGTCAGATACTAGTAAGTAATTAAGCAAATCATATAATAAACCAGGAGAAAAACTGTAATAAGAGACAAAAAAAGCTTCTTTAAGAAGCATCAATGTTTGTTAATCAAATAAGTTGGTACAAAATCAAATAAGTTGGTTTCTTAATGTTGTGACTTCTAGCTAAAGATAGTGAAACAAATGCGTTAATTAATTAACTGATCTACACTCTTAGAGAAAGAGAGACAGAAGAGAATACTTACATGGGGTAGCACCAGAACTAGCTGCAGATGACACAATTCCTAGACTTGTGATTGACTCAACTAAACCACCATACACAATGCTTTTAACTATTTCCCATTTTTTTGGCTCACCAATTTCATCTATTGGTTGTGCACCAATACCTACTTGAGTTTGTGAATCTGTCACAATAGCACCATCCACCGGAACATTATCTTCTGTCTGCAATGTTGTTGATTCATTTCCTTCTCTATCAACATCAACAATCACATCATCTGCACATTAATGACAACTACAGTTATTCCACAAAATGAGAAGAAAATCTGCAAGAGATGTAGGTAAGAAAGAATCTTTGTAAGTCAATAACTAACTGAAGAAGATAATCATTTCATTCACATACCATTATTTTCTTTTCCAACAGAAGGATTTATGTTCTCATCGATCTCCTTTCTCATTTTCGATGGAAACATAGCATCTATTGCAGAACTTGTGCTGTCAAATGCTGATGGTACTCCACCTTGCCTCAAAGAGGAATCATTATTCTTAAAAAATTCAAGCGTCTTGTTCACATCATTCGTTGAATTCTTAAAAAATTCAAGCGGCTTCTTGACATCATTCGGTGAATTCTCAACGATTAGAGACCCTACAGTTGCACTTATAGGAACAAGTAATTCAGGTCTCTCTTGATAATGATTCGGAATGGCACCTTTTGTTGTTTCTCTAGAACTAACAAATGTTTCACTTGAAGTAGTAGTTACCGAGTTAACACTCTTGTACTCGGATACCGTCCCATTAGAATAGTTCATTGAGGACGTAACTTCAACAGTATCTGCGAGTGATATAGTGAAATTAGCACCGTTACATTGAACAAAATGAATCAATGTAATGAATAATATAGGTTAATATAAAAATGTTCATTATGTATAAGTGCACAATTTTTTTATATTTTCTCATATCCTTGGTACACATATTTAAAGGTAGACATGAATAATTCAATGGGAAACTGAGAGACAATTATGCAGGTTTTAGAATTCTAATGCTCAATTGAGTATCGGTATGATTTTGCTAGATTCACGTTTTTTAAAGAACTTATATTAAAACAAAACAAGTAATTTTCGTTAAATCTCAAGCATACTTGTCTTTATTGTATCCACTGAAGTCTTATTTTCCTCTCCATTATTGGCCCTCGGTTTTCTGGTTAGCGACTGCTCTTTTTCTGAAAAATCAATGAAATCCTGCACAACACTCTGCACTCCATTTGAGGAAATCGGAGAATTCATCCTTCCATGTCCGTTATTAACATCCGATATAGGTTTTGCATTATTAGTAGGAGCTGCATCCGCAAGTAGACCTTCTGGATAACCATTATCAGGGGAGGATGGTATAGTTGAAGTAATTGTTGACTGCTGCAGGTCAGCAGGACCAATTCTAGAAGGTTCACGGAAAGTGTCACCAGCTATATAGAGAAAACAGGCAACTAAATTCAAGACAACACAAATATTCCAATATAAATAAGTTTAGTCTAGAATGAAATTGGCTTCAAGCTATAAAAATATGTTTAAAGTGCATGTTTTTTTAATATTTATCAGTTCACATATGGTTCAATCATTCAAGAAACCGTAGACAGAATTTGAAATGCATCATCATGTAAGTGAATTTACTTAGAAATACCTATGTAATAATAATTAAAAGAACAAAGAAAAACCTTGCTTAGTAGCTGTTTTCCCTTTAGTTGAAGTAAATAAAGAGATGAACCAATTTTGATTGGAGCTTGGTATATTTGAAGAATTTTGCAAACTGCTTTCAGTTATACTTGAAGGATTTTGCGAACTTTCTTGCTTGCTGGCACCACCAAAATTACGGAACAGATTGAAACCTTTTCCTGTCGAAGTTAATGAGATTATTAGGCTCATATGCATATGGATGAGATAAGCATGTAATCACCATAGATCAGTCAAGAAACATCATAGGAAAAAATTTAGTATGTACAGAACTAATTTTTATGCAAAAATGTTAAGATGATAATTGTTAGAGATAGCAGACCATTCCTAAGCCTTCACCACGAAGCACGGACACAGACACAAACGCCTAACAATATGGACTAAGATGAACAATATCTATAATAGGATACTGGGACCCCATGCATTCACAGACAAAGGGAGTGCATGATTTGAAATAGAAATGCCTGCAATAGGCTCTATATAAAAAACTCTTTTCAGTACACAATTATTGATTGAAATTCATATGGGCCCCACTAATTTGGGATTGAGTCCCACCAAATAGGGAGTGGAACCTACATGAATTTCATTCATCAGAAAGTGTCCTTCAAGTTCAATCTTTATTTGAATGTTGTAAGTGTCCCAGAAGTGTCTGGTGTATGGCCTACATCCACAAAAATACTCATTCTTTAATAGGATATCTGATAAGAGTGTAGGGACACGTGTCGTACAGATGTTCATGTCGAAAACATGTTCAAATGGGACACTTTTGCTAATTGTTTTTATAAGTCACCAAACCTTGGCAATTTCACATTCCCTCTAGCCAAATAATAATGAACATAACATAAAATCAATACTACATTATGCTTTGCATCATAGGAAAAATAACTCTCTTACCACTAGGAATAAAGATGCTGAAGCATGATAAACATCTGAATACTTCAACTTCTTTCTCAGGATGATCATCATTATCATTATCATCATCGGCAGCAGCAACAACAGGTGGCTCCAGACTAGTAATTTCAGATATTACAGTTGCATCATCACCTTGGTTGACTTCATGTGTAGTAGTACTATTAGCCAAATTATCGTCGACACTATTAGCCACATTATCGTCAAATACAGGGTCCAACCTATCGCGTTTGCCTTTCTTGTCTAGTACATGAATGTTCCTTTTTCTTTTCTTGAGGATAACTCTTTTAGTGATGCATGATTTGCAATTAGGACAATACAAATCATGTGTCTCTTGTTTTGCAATTACTAGCTCAACATCGAACTCTTTCTCTTGTTGGTCACTTTCATTTTTCGAGTCGCTTTCCTTTTTAGTTTCTTCACAGATATTCGCAGCCGGTGTAGTAACTTGTTTGTTCAATGAATTATGTGAAGCAGGTTGTTCTGAACTGGAAAGAACTTTGTCATTGACGATTCTCATTTGTTGGTTGTCGACTTTGCTGCTTAAACCATTTTGAATAGCTGAATTTTCCACTTGTTCATCAAATTTACTCTTCTCATGATTGGTAGCATCACCATTTTGAACTCTATTAAGTCCATTAACTTCAGTGCCTGCAAACATGAAATAAATTTCAATTTCAGTTCCAATTTATTAGATTGTTAATGGACATAAAAATTTAGGATTATTTAATCATAGATATCCAAATTGAGTATCAAAGATATGGCTTGGTGACCTCATGATACATAGAACGCATGCGTGCACACGGTCAAAAACCTTATGGAAACAACTCTTTTTCATAAACCCTTCAGGATAGTTTATGAAAACAGCTTATGCTTATATGAAAATAGTTCAGCTTATATAGAAATAACTTATGGATAAGCAATTATATGATAAGCGTTTTTGCTATAAGCAGTTAATTAAGTTGTTTATCCAATAGGACCTAAATATTTAAAGGCAACTAAGAAAAATTAACTGTCATAATATCATCCAACAAATTTAGCAATAGAAGTAACTTCAGAATCCATCTCATGGAAAGGCTGTTCAACTATGCCGATCAGAACTGCAATTGTGTGCTTCAGAAATCTTTGCATCTACTACTGACCTTTAGTTTCCCAAACAAAACAAGGTCCATGTTGAATCAAAGTATTGACATTCATCGGCATTTCACGGTACCCCTTAAGATTCCAATTGGACACAGTCGAAGGACTGTCAAATCGCTTGGTCGACCATGTGCAATGGTGACATTTCCACACTCCTTCATCCATAAAAAGTGATGAAATATGTACCAAAAATCAGAGAAGAAAAACTAGTTTCCATAATTTTCATTAACCAAGAAAAATTTCAGTCTAATTTAGATGTCAAAAGCAGAAAACCTGTCATTTATTTTTGGGTTAGTTTAGTTCCAGTTAATTTACTTAATTACCTTAAAAGTAATTTTCACTCATAACACCATTATGGATCTAGCAACGTCTTTAACCACAAATATAAAATAGTACTAATAATACATGTCACAAACAATTAACACTAAACTTGAGAACTTAATTAAATTTGAAGAAAAGTATTGGTAATGAGAGTGATACAACAACAAACACATAAAAACTGTTCATAAATATTAAAAAACAGAAGAGTATTATCTTTTGTTAATCATCTAAATTAGGATACTATATACTACATAAAAAACAGGAGGAGATAGTGTTGTAGGGTATACCTTGTTGTTTGTCAAAGTAAACATTGTACTTGTTCTGCAATATATCAGAAGATTCAGAATCAAAAGTAGCATCAATTATTACTTCTCCATTTGTTACTTCTTCTTGTCCTAAAAATTCAGCTACTAGTCCAAGTCCAACAGGTACACAATCTTCTTCTTTATCATCACCAAAATCACTATTACATTCACCAACATTTCTTATCTCTTCATCTTCTTCCTCTTTCTGGAAAGAAGATTCATCTGGGTCAGTGACAATTGTTGAAGTTCTTCCATTGCTATGATGACTACTACCACCACCATTGCTCATGCTAACAGAAGAAGAAGAGGATGTGACAACAACATCTGTAACAAGGTTGTTATTGATGTTGTTGTCCTTTGTTTTCAAAGCAAAATCATCATCCATTTCTTCATGAATGTTATCATGCACAATCATGAGTTGATGTTGGTTTTCTTGCTCCATGGCTGGCTCCACACAAAGGACAAGGACAAGAACAAAACAAGTATGAAAAGATTGGGTTTTGGGTTGTTATTATTATGGGATAAGAAGTATATAGACAATATTGTTGGTTGGAAATTTTAATGTTGTTTGGTTTTGATTTGAAGATTTTGCATTTAATGTAGACTAGCCAGCCTCACCTACTTCTGTATGGAAAAAATGAATTTGTGATGGGGCACATACTTTTTTCAGAATAAAACACATGGGTTTTATAATTACAAGATCTGAAAATGATTTTTTTATTAAGAAAATGCTAAGAAACATTTTTTTTTTTAAAAAAAAAAACTTGATATACAACCCATCTGCTAAGAAATATATTAATACTCCCTTCGGTAATTTTTATAAGAAACAAAAGTGGAAAAAAAAATCGTCATTTTTATAAGAAATTTTAACCAATTTTCAAATGTGTTCGATATGTAATTTTCACTTGTGTCATTATTTATTATTATGAGAGAGAATATTAAAAATAAGTATAAGTTGGTAGAATTTAGAGTAATTAAATAGAGATATGCATGAAATATATTAAAATTTCTAAGAGTATTAAATAAAAATAGCTATTTACAACGTGTTTTATTGGTCTTAATAATTTATGTCTTTTGTTTCTTATAAAAAATATCAGAGGGAGTATTTTATTGTAAAATATTATGTAGATAACTTTTTTTTAAATGATGTAGATAACTTTTAAAAAGTTCTATTTAAAAAAAATATCGAAGACATTTTTTGGCTAAATTGTAGTTTTGGCCCCCCATTTTTCTAATTGTGCGATTTTAGTCCCCTAGTTTCAAATGAATAATTTTAGCCCCACATTTGCCCCATTTTGCATTTCTTGGTCCCTCTTGACTATTTTAACCAAAAAATTGTTGACAAGAATTTTTTTTAACACGTGTCTTAATTATATTAGACAACCTAAAAAGATTATATGTGTTGACAAAATTTCGCAATAAGATTAGGTTTATTAGTTTATTTATCCCCATATGATTCGGTCAGTATTCAAGATTTTATTTGTATTATATTTTCACTTTCTTTTATCAAAAACCTCACGACTTCAACATAATATCTAGTGTATGATTCTATCCTCCTTTAGGCTCCGTTTGGATTGATGGAATATAATGGAATGAAGCGGAGCGAGATGGAATAAAATAATGTTCCATTGTTTGGATTTGCAATATAATAATGGAATGGAATGGAATAGGATGGAATGGATTCCATCAAATACTACTACTTACCTTCAATTTTGTTCCTCTCTTTATTAAAATATCCAAACAATGGAATGGAAGATTTATTCCGCTCCGCTTCATCCCATACCACTCCCCTCTATTCCGCTCCGCTCCATTCCATTACATTCCATCAATCCAAACATAGCCTAATGTCGCGTCATTATTTCGTTGTGGAGTTTTCAAAAGGTTGGGAATATAATTATAGTTTTTTCCTCTTTTTGGAGCGAGGTTCGAAATCTTAGTTCTTTGTCTTTGGATTCAGTCATTAATGTCAAGACAACTCTGGTTTATTTTTCTGTTTGGTTGTTTTGATCCCAAAACCTTAGTCATCATAGTTTTCGACACTCCCTAATTGTCATAGAGACCTCGTCATCAAATTCGCCAGAGTCAGATCGACCAATTCACGAAGTGCCACCATCAACTAGTAGCTCTCACTTCCCGTCACACACAGTTCAGTGCTACAGTGCCACCATCGAAGCCTCCTTGCAGTCGTTGTTTGGTCCAGCAGACTCGGCCTCATGGTTCAGATTTGCCCCTATTTACCAATGTTGATTCACGAAAATACTCGTTCCTATTCAAATATCCATCGTTTTTCTACTTTTGACGCAATTTATCTCTACATATTCCAATTAATTATAGCCTATTTTCAATTCAATTTAATATCAAGTTCATGATATGATGTTTTGGCGTTGGTACGTTCTTGCTTTAATTCTATTATTATTATTATTATTATTATGGCCGAATTATTGTTCTATGCTTCAAATCTAATGCATTTATCTTTGTGTACTCGAAGACATATAGATAAAAATGTGTGTGTGAACTTTGAAATGGACTAGAGCAATATCACAAACCACAATTTTTTAGTTGGAGAATCCAACACACAATTTTTATCTATTGACATGTCAATTCCCACGTGCTTTTCTTCCTTAATTATTATTCCCTCGTATGTGTAAACTCAAGTTTTCTAAAGATGTATCAATAAACTTAAGTTTTTTTATCTAAAGATGTAATAGACTTTGTATGTGTAAACTTTGAATACCTAGTAATTTCATTTATTTACCAAAAGAATTGCCTACAAAATTTAAGTTTTCTAAAGATGTATCAATAAATATTATTTCTTTTAAATAAAGGGAAATTCCCTTGAGAAAATATTAAAATTAAAGAAAAGCAGAATCATTACAAAAAGAGAATGAGTTCAAAAACTAAAACTCTCAGTGACTAACAAATGAGGTGCATTTCACCATTTACTATAATATTTTATAATTTTAGAGATGAGTATATCTGTCTATAGACAAAAAATTTGGATTCTTTTACAATGTTTACCATAGACAAAAAATTTGGAGTATTTCATCATCAATTTAACTATTGACTCAAATAAATAGGCCTTATTAAAATACTCCAAAATTCAAACTTTAATGTGGTGGAAGTGTGAAAGCTAGAAGTGTGTGAAAGTAAGTTCAAAAAAGAATAATTCAAAGATTATTAAGTCTAACAAAAAAATAAAACAAATTGATGTAAGGAAGGAGGGAGTGGGGTTCACATGGTCCACGTTCTAAAATCTATCTTACTTTTAAAATGTAAAATATTCAAGCGACCTAGACAGTTGTTAATTTGATTATTTTTTTAAGGTTTATATTAACATGTATCTTGACAAATTTTAAGATATTTAAATATAATTATTTTTGTTGTGAAGTGGATAAGTCGAGATATGAACTCCAACTATAAGGTTTAGCTTATTGTATTTTTGTTAGTCGAGCTAAAACTTATGGATTAATAATATACACAATTTAATATTTATGAATTATAAATTTTAAAGAATTTTTTTCCATATATATTTATCTTCTTAATGTATGTTCGTATTTTCCTTTCTAAAATAATCGTTTCTCATTATTTTGATGTGAGACATACTCTACTCATTCATAATTTGAGGGTATTTATCTATCAACTAATGTGAATAAGCCATATAAGTAGATTTGTATGTGGTTCTCACAACTAACTTATAACCAACTTTTATTTCACATGCAAATCTACTTAGGTGACTTCTTCTCATTGTTTTTTTTTTAATGGCAAATATAATATTATTAATAATCAAGTCTCCGCACAAGACGAACAAAGACCCGTAAAAGAAGAGCTACAAAATGAATGTGTCGTATATAAGCAGAACACCAATGAAAGTATCAAAACAAATACCACATAATAGAGGTCATAATCTCATTATTAGAGTGACACTTCTCAGCTTCCAGACCACCAGAGAAGACAACAACTCGGCACATAGAGATGCCACTAGACAACTAACTCTCGATCTCGAATCAAAAGTGATCAGTCCATCATAATCCAAAAAACAGCTCCTAGAGTCAAAAGTTGACGTGACACTAGTAGAATGAGAACCTAAGGCAGATGAGTCTCAGCTCACACAGACATGATAGAAGTCAACCAAATACAAAGAGACCTGCAAATTTCATCAGATTTGGAAACCATCAACGACTTAAAAAGAGTCCTGCAAATCTCAACAAATTTGAAAACGGTAAAAAAAAACTTTTTCTCAATGTTGAATGAGTAAATATCCCTAAATTATAAAAAGTAGGAAGTAGTTTAAAGAAAACCTTATTTTGATTAATGACATGTCACGTGCTATCAGATCTAATTATTGTTGGTGTTGCAAATTTGACTTATGTATTTTTTAAAAATTTAAATGAAAAAATTGAACAAAAAAAAAACTAAATGAAAAAAAAATAAGGACACCTCACTCTCCCATTGAATGAACATCAAAGTAACTTTCACTCATCATTAATTAATTAAAACCAATTAAGATCGTTTTTTTTTTAATCAAGGTCGTATGTAAGGACACGGGTAAAAGATGATCGTTTTTTTTGTCAAATAGTTTAGCGATTATAATTTTATTATTAAAATAAATAAGTAAAGTGTCTATCGTTTGAATTCGGACTTTTACATATATAATGTAAAATTTATATCAACTAAGCTAAACTTATCTGACAAGATGCAACTGCTTTAGGTTCCAAAAATCAATTTAAAATTGAGGTTCCAAAATAATAAAAAAATTAGGGATCACGAAGCCCAAAAATAAATTATACAAAATTTAATTCTTATTTCCCCTACCCTTTTTATTTTCTCTTTGCGTATGTATCGATATATCTTTCCTCATAACATATATCAACTTGGAAGTTAAATTTTTTTAAAAACAACATGGGATCGTCAATGTCAAGAGAAAGGTTAAATGATTTAACCCTTTTATCTATTGAGAAAGATGTAATGATAGAATATTTTAATGTAAACACAATTATTAGTGACTTTGCATCTAACAATGCTCGTAAAAATTGTTTTGTATGAGTATGTGGATATCTGGATATTTAATAAAAAAAATTAATTTTTTTTTGGAAATTCAATTTTTTTATACTACTTTACTACCTCTAATCTTTTTTATGATCAGAGACATGTTTTTAGATTCATTGAATAATATATATATACTCCATCCGTTCCTTTTTTATTTGTCGTTTTAGAAAAAAAATATGTGTTTCAGATTATTTGTCGCTTTGATAGTTTAAGGTTATGTTTTGTCCATCATACCCTCCTTCCTATTTTTTTTATTGACTAAATAATTTTCTTATTGTATCTTTTTTTTTAACTAAACTTTTTCATATAATCTTTTTATTTTTTTTGTTTTGTTGATATTTTTTTGTTTGTTTTTATTTTGTTCCTATTTTTTTTTGTTTGTTTTATTCTATTAATCTAAAAAAGTAACTTATCTTTTATAAAAAGAATATAGAATAGTATTAGTTATAGGCTTATAGCCCAAATTATTAGTTCATATTAACAATCTGATCAAAATAAATCGAATCCTAAACAATAATTCAACATTGATGTGTTATGAAATTATTCATAGGGTTTGGTATACCTCACAATTGTAATAATTGATTATTGATAAATTTGATATATTCAAACTGAACTAAACCCTAAACAATAATTCAATAATAATAATGTATCATTAATTAAAATATAGTTGAAATATCAATTTATTCATCTGTAGATATTGGTTAAGCTACTCGCCCTGTACTCATGACAAATTTTATCTGCAGTTATCTGCACATACAATTATTTTTCCATCCTTAATTTAAATATATATATTTTTATGGTTGTGTGTAAATTGAACATCAAAATAAAGAAAATCGTATGTAACATCATTCATATATATATATATATATATATATATGTATTATATGAGTTGAAAGGATACGCATTGTCATTATAAATTAATTATACTAGTTAACAACTAATAAAAATGGTTCAATCTTCCATATCATATCATAAAGCGAAGTTAAGTAGTGTGACATGGTGAAAAACGTGATTGTGATCGATTAACAGTGTAAAATTATTATAAGTACATATTCTTTTTTCTCCAATTATATCTCTATTTAATCTTTATTTTCTACAACTTACAAGAAATACAAAAATACACATAAAAATTAAAAGACATTGTATTTGAGATTAAAATTTTGATTTTAAAATAAGCAAATACTAATATATGCCTTTAACATATGCTATTAGGATACATATTAATAAGACTGCTATTTTTATACTCTCTCTAATCACTATTATAAGTAAATTTGACTTTTTTGGTACATTAGAGAAGTGATGTATTTGGTTCACAATATGAACTACATACATCACTTTTTTCAATGTACCAAAAAAGTTAAATTTGATTATAATAATGAAGCGAAAGAGTAAGTAATAAAAAAAGTAAAGCACATATAGTAACTGATATAACTATCTTTATGAAATTATTAGGCTTTAATGCACTTTTGGTCTCCCTATATTTTGAAAATTTTGAACTTTTGATTCTCTTATTTTAAAAATCAACTTTTTTATCTCACTAATTTGAAAAACTTGAACTTTTGATCCCCCTATTTTAAAAGTCAACTTTTTGATCCCCCAATTTTGAACTTTTGATTCCCCTATTTTAAAAAACTTGAACTTTTGATCCCCAACTCAATTTGGTCAAATTTTTGCTTATGTGGCAAGCTCATTGATGATGTGGCAATGGACATATCATATTCCATGTCATTAATGTTATTCTTTAAATCAAATATTATGTTTTAAAACTATTAAAATAATAAAATAATTAATTAATAATAATTAAAAAATAATAAAATTAAAAATCAGTAAATTACCCAAATAAATGATTAAAAATCAGTATATTATCCAAATATATAATTAAAATGTTCTAAATTACCCAAATGTATAAATAAAATGAATAAATTACCCAAATATATAATTAAAAATCAATAAATTATCCAAATATATAATAAAAAATTAGTAAATTATACAAATATATAATTAAAAATTACTAAATTACCCAAATATATAATTAAAAATCATTAAATTACCCAAATATTTATAATTATAATTGGGTAATTTACTGATTTTTAATTATATATTTGGGTAATTTATTGATTTTAAATTATATATTTGGGTAATTTAGTAATTTTGATTATATATTTGGATAATTTATTGATGTTTAATTATATATTTGTGTAATTTAATAATTTTTTATTATATATTTGGGTAATTTATTGATTTTTAATTATATATGTAGAGTCTAAAATAGGAGTTGTAAAATTCCGAAACAGTCAAAATAGGGGGGCAAAATTCCGAGTTTTAAAATAGAGAGTGTAAAATTCCAAAACAGTCAAAATAGGGGGTAAAACTGCATTTAAGCCAATTAAATTTTAGTGAATGTGAAGTGGCGGATCACTTGATTTGCCTATCAAGATAAATGATCTCTGCACTTAATTAACTACACGTGATATATTTGTCCCTGTTTGGAAATCAAATTAAAGTTTTGGTTGGATTTGAAATGGGCGGTGAGAAATGTGATTCAAACATCACATTTGCAATATCTCTACAATATCAAGGGGAGTCGCGTGTATATAATCGGGGAGTTTTTCGATACATTTGGTTAACTGACAATAACCAAATTTGATCTCCAACTCCTCAACTATTTGTTTACCAGAAATTGTATATGAGACATCTTTTGATTGTTTGCGGATGATAAAATTAAAACAAAGTTAAAAGTAAATATTTTTTAAAGTTTGAAAGATTTTATGTCAGTTAACCAAATGTGTTGAAGAAATCCCAGGTTATATACACGCGACTCCCCTTGATGTTGTAGAGATGTTGCAAATGTGATGTTTGAATAACATTTATGGGTGAGAAAATGACGTTACCAATTCGTTTTTAAGAAATTGTTGGTATTGAATATAGTGGCTAGAAATTATTTCACGTAAATGCTAACAAGGGTCTTTGGACACTCTTTAAACCTTTAAATAGTAAGTTTTTTTTATAGATTTTTTATGGAAATGTGTAAGGTCAACACATTGGAAATTGTGCTATTTAACTTTTTCAAAAAAAGTTTCTTGAAATAAAATGCTTAAAGAGAGTCCCGGAGGCACTCGTTAGCAAGACCCATTATTTTAAAGGTGAATAAATAAAGTATCTAATTTTGGATATAATGTGATATCTCTGTCAATTAAGTTCTCCTGCACATATAGTGTGATGTCCTTATCAACTGAGCTAAGCTCACGGGGAGTATCTCTTATCTCTTATATTATAAGCTTGTTCCGTTTTGCTATTTTTAACCCTAATTTTTTTCCGCTCATTTTCCCTCTCGTTTTACCCTAAATTAATTCAAATAAAATGTTAAAAAAATACCTCACCAAAAATCGAACCCACACTCTTTAAGAACTATTTGGTGCATTTTGCCATTAGACTACATCAATTAATTTGATATAATTTTATAATCACATCTAATAAATTTGAAATTCTATATATCTCTCGTACTATGTTAAATATTTTTTCTAAATCTTTTAGAAAGAAATCGAAACATATTATATAATTTCTTTTTATGCTATTTTTCTCCTTCACCATTATTGTTTTCTTTTTAATTGCATTCTTTCTAAAAGTTAATATTTCTCTTTTTCTCATTACAATGACTTATATTAACGTCTTCACCACTCTTGCACTTATTGTACTCTGAGTTCTATCACATAGAAATGATGTTTTGTATTTTGTGATTTCTCATTCTTATTCATATCATTGAAATTGTTACATTTTTTATCATTTAAATTGTTACATATTTGATGCTATATAAATTTATCAAAATAATATGATTCTTATTTTTGTTGTTTGTTGCATTTGTAGGGTGCAGTGCGGCTTCCAAAGATGTTTTCTACTGATTTTCGACATGAAATTTATCATTTCGCAAATTTTGTTGATCGGTTCGGGAATCAATTCGAAGTATTGCTTGACATAATTAACAAGTATGTTTATTTAACGCATGAGTGGTATGCTTTAAAATATTTTTACAATATCTCTATCGGGGTGTGGACTATTCTGTTATATGCCGGAAGAGGACAATTTGGTATAATTTTAAAAGATGAGTTTGGTATAGTTATCGATCCACCGACATTTGTACCTCCTATGAAATTCAGATTAAAAAAGTTGCGTGTTGGGTCTGACTTTGCAGCTGGTCTCCCAGAAGATACTAATCTCCTGTCGTATACTCATAAAATTGGTTTTACTGATATCACTTTTGAGAAAAGATTAACTACTTATGTCGTAACAAGTGAGTTTTTAGTAAGTTTGATTACATTGTATTTTATGATACAACTGTGATACATATACGTATTTGCTTACACAAATTTTGTGTAATTAATTTTCTAGATGCTACCGTATAAAGAGTTTGATGAGAAGACTTTTGAGAAGAAAATAACAACAATTAAGATTGTTGATGACTGTGGTAACATATGAAATTGTGTTCTCATACATGGTTCTTTTCCATGCAATCATTTCAAGATTGGTGGCGAATGGAAAAAGTTGGTGGCGGTGTTCCGAATAGTTGTCGGTGACATGCTTAAACTTCATTGTGACGTGCTTGGAAGGGATGATCATCTTTATATAATACTTGATCGTTGATTTTTTATTGTCGTTCAATATTAATCGATAGTTTTGTTTCATTTTATTTGTCACATGTAATATTGTTGATTTTCGACTCAGTCGTGTACTCTTGAAATTCTGGTTTACAATTGAGTTGAGGATCGAACCCTCGACCTCTAGCATACTACCCAAATTCCTCACCACTAGACCAAACCTAGTGACTTCTTATACTCCTGAAATTTGAGAATAACAAAAATTAATAATAATATTTTATAAAAAAAATAAATTAATAACACTTTTAAAAAATAATACATATGTTTTTTGTTATATTATCTATATTTTGTTTCAGTGTAATTTTAAAATTTGATATAAATGTTTGTATCGTATATACACAGTTTATCAATTGGTAGTGAGAATGGATTGAACACATATTTGAACTCCAGGGTACGTGGTTCGATATCGTGAGGTGGCAGCTCCGAAATCGCCAAGATGCAACCCGAGTGCTGTTACATTAATAGTTGTTTTAATCACAAACTATTTGTAACTAACTATTGTTAGGTGTGAATTGTATAAGACAGCCCCCCTCCAAATTTCTCTTTTTCCTTAGAAAGTATCGGAAAATATTTTGCGATTTTTTTCCAATAATGTGTGTTGGGCTTAATGAGTATGTGTTAGCCCAAGTCCATAATGTGTGAACAACTCCCCCCCCCCCCCCCCAACACACCCCCAAATTATGCTTTTGCCCTCTGGGATATTTCATAATCTATTTTCCTTCAGAATCTATATTCCTAAAACGACTTTTATAGTTGCAGATAATACCCACTGTAATTTCACTTCTTCTTGAACCGATTTTTGTGTGTATTCGAAGTTTAAATTTATGTCAAAACTTGTCTACATTTATTTCGTGTGACATACAAGTAATGTGCATTTTGAACCGATTATTTTGAACTGTAATTTCACTTCTTCTTGAACCGATTATTTTTTTTGTCTTAGAAGAAGTGGTAATCCACTGAAATTAAACTCATAAATAATTGTGAGATCCCGGATTTGAACCCGGGTCACGACGTCCGGCCTAACAATTTCAACATTTTTGTCAGTTGAGTTAGGACTTACGAGACTCAAATACTTTTTTTTTTGGCTTTCACCACCAGTTTAATCTGGATCGGGGGTCAATTCTGGCATCAAGTGGTTTCAGCCCCCTCCCGATCGCAGTTGCGGGGGATTGAACCGTGATTCTCCCTACCAAGTTCAGCGTAAATCACCACTGAACCAACTAACGATTGGTTCGGGACTCAAATACTTTAACTAGAAACAAAAGTTGAATAAACATAAAATCATAAATGTCATTAAACCAAGCTGAAACTGAAGTGAATGAAGTGTCAAAATTGGGTCATGCAAGTGTCAATGAACCACTCATTTCCTGATAACGTATAAATATTAACCATAATTTTGTGCAATTTCCAGAACACAACTGTGCAAAACCAATAAAAATGTTATCTTGCAATTGCAATACAATCATATTCTCTTTCCCCATTAACAACAAATTCAAGCATAGACGACAGACACAAACCTTAGTGGTAGCAGCAGCTTCCATTCATCACGACAGCCTCAGAGTCCTCGAATGGGACAAACTCTCCGATTTGGTCTCTTCCTTTGCCACCACTTCCTTGGGCCGTCATGCCCTCAAGGTCTCTCTTTCTCTTTTCTAGCTTTTCTTTGTTCAATTTTATGTAAAAATGATAAGAAATTTCTAAGACTCTTGTTTGGATTGATGGTACATAACAGAACTGGAAATGGTACATAACATGTTATAACCAATCATACCAATTTTCATATATTTTGAAGATTAACAAAATTATTTTTATATACTATGACCTCGTTTGGATAAACATATTAATTAGGAATTTATAGCATAAACACTTAGGCCCATCTGATGCGCAGGATAGGATAAAAACATGATATGATAGTGACAAGATAGATATTTATCCTATCATGGGTTTGGTGCTTGCATGATAAGAAACAAAATAGTTATCCTGATAGGAGGTGACCCATAGGATATTTATCCTGATAGAAGGTGGCCCAACGGATCTTGGAGAGACTCTGATGCCATTTTAGAATTTGGGTGGGGCCTAACTCAACCCTAAAAAACCGGCTTGTAATGCGATGATTGCCTCTACTAATAAACTCATGTTCAGGCCATCTCACATTTGATATGAGGGACTCCTAACATTACTGTTTCATGTGTTTGGTACACACTTGATAAGTTGATAGTAATGTATAAGTTGTTTTCGATAACAAAAGATAAAGTGAAACTGTTTTTATAAGTTATAAGTTGTTCTCAATTTCATATATCATCATGAAGATCTTATGGAAAGAAATTGAAAACAGCTTAAGAACATGTCTTTGATTTCATAAGTTCTCCCAAATAGTCTCTTAAGTGTTTATGTCGATAGATAAGTTCAAATAAGTCAATTCAAGCAAGACTCCTAAGACTTATATTTTTAATTTTTTTTGAGACTAAATAGAAGAGAAATTAATACTGATAGACTAAATTAAGAGTTTAATTTGTGGACGTTCATGGAACAGGATCAACTATGGTCCCAGAATCGAACTTACGAAGAAAGTCTCAAACTTCTTGAAGAAACCAATGCCGCAGTCGAAATGCACAAGCATGGCTCTTGCAGGTTGCACTTTGGTCACATTGATGCTATGCTGGTTGGTAATTAGTGTATAAATATGGATCCTTTTTTATTATTTAGATAAAGTTCCTATTTTCTTTGATACCAAGTTGTTGATTTAAGATTTCTGTAGGTGCAAACTGCAATTCAAAATGCGCGGAGAACCATAATGGTAACTGGTTATGAGGCAAGGGCTGTTTTTGCTCTTCTTCAGAGTGCTGACACCTTGCAGGGTGATTTAAAAGCTACAATTAAGCAAGACAAAGATTGGTACAGTCGTTTCATGCCTCTTACAGAAGTGGTAAATAATGAAATGAGATTTTTAATATGTATTATATCATATGATTAGTACTTCCATTTCAATTAGTGTGTTCACTGGTAGTTGTAAAGAGATTGCTTTATTTTAAGTTTTTAAACATTTGAATAGTTTCTTATATTAGATCAGGGTTTAAAAAAGTTTGCGACCTCAATCTGGGCTGCATATAAAGAGTTATGAAGAGTTGTGACATGACTGCGATTTAAAATCTTGAATAGAACACCATTTTTGTTATTTTTGTTTTTTTTAACTATTTTGTATAAGTTGTAAAAAATAAGAAGTAAAGTGGAAAAAGTAGCATTTTTGTAGTTATTAGTGAGAGTTGTTTGCTAAATCCACACCAACCACAACCACCATTACATGGCAAACTACAGTTCGAATTCTCGTTGAGAGAGATGCTCACGTTTAGTTGTATGGAAAAGAATGAAAGAACAAACTGTTTACCATGTTTGAGACTTTTTCTCCTCATAAACATGTTTGCAGATAATGGAGTTTGTCATCAACCGGTCTTTAGTTAAAGCGATAGAACAAGTTATTGACGATGATGGCTCTATCAAGGACTCTGCCGTATGTTCCATATCTCGTACAAGTTTCCTTTATATAATCCTACATGTCGTGTTAGTTACTACCTACTCATTTTCACTGATTGAGATGGCATGGTATTTGTTACATATCGTCTTTTTTGACATTCTTCATTTCATAGTATTTACTAAGAGAAAATACTTCAAAGATGCATCAATCCTTTGTTGATGTGATACAGCTATCGTACTGTCAATTGCTTCTCTTATTGCAAATACTTGTATAACTAAAACTTACATCCTTGTTATAGAGTCCAGAGCTTAGAAAGTCACGTCAACAAGTGCAAGTGCTTGAGAGAAAGGTAACTACTATTTAATTTACCATAATTTGTGATGTAGTTTCTGGAAAATTTATAATTTATAATGCGGTTTCCAGAGATGCGTTGTGATGATCAGACACACTGGTTAAGTTGTAATTTAAATTTAGAGTGTATCACAAACCAAAAAGCTTAACCATTTAGGTGAAGATACACGAATGGTTATATATCATATCTTTAACACGTCTTCTAGAGAAGAAATGTTTGGGTTTGAACCTTGAAACATGGATAATGCAATGACCGACTTGATCTTTTGTTGAAATTCGACTTTTTATTAGTGGTAGTGGCAAGGGTCAACTTCTAGACCACTTAGTCATATGCTATGTCATCCGAAAACCTCAGGCCTTTCGGCAAAAACACATGATTGATTTTATATTATATATCTGTACCAGAGTTCGTTTTATACTTCCCATTATTTCGGTTTATTTGTTTCCTTTGTTCAGGTAGAACAATTAATGGAAAGCTTAATCAGAAGTGAAGGGAGTGAAACATCAATTCTTGTAAGATAGACCTTACTGTACATGCACTTATTTTCTTCCTAGATGTTTCTTTCTTTCCCTATTGATATTTTGCGAATTCAAACAGGAAGTGAATAACATTGATGGCAGGTGGTGCATAAGAGTGGATTCTGGACAGAAAACAAGTTTTAAGGGTCTATTGTTGTCCAGGTTTGTAAAATTTCTCAACATAGCATCACTTATTCATTGATTGCATAAAATTCCGTCGCTTTAATATAGTATTTTTGGCAGTAGTTCTGGAGTAGGAAGTACTATAGAACCACTTTCTGCTGTTCCCTTAAACGATGAGTTGCAGCGAGCAAGAGGCTTGGTTGCAAAGGCTGAAGCAGATGTGCTCTTGACATTAACCAAAAAGGTTACAACTTACAAGCAGAATCTGACAAATTTTTCTTTCTGAACTTACAAAATAGTATATTTCTTTCATTTTATAATACATCAATGTTGAGCTTAGCTATCTACACAATAACCCAAAGCTGAAATCCTGTGATTTGTGGGATGTCCTAACTGACTAAAGAATACAGTTAAATGAGCCTAATTCTACGGATACAGTTTGTGTTTATCATAAAAGATTTCCTAAAATAGCTTATTGACTACACAAGGTCTTCAACAGATTGTTCTGTCCAAGTTCTGTTATTCTTTCTCTTATGTTGTCATAATTCATGTGCAGATTCAGCTGGACGTTGATGATATTGAAAATATACTAAACAGTTTGGTTCAACTAGATGTGGTAAATAATACCCTTTAGTTTTTGTGTCATTGCTTTGAGATAAATTTATTTTGGATATAAGTCAAATTTGCCTGTAAGCAGTTTGAAGTTGAAATATGGGGTTGATTTGAATATGCAAAACCACATTTAATGCTCCTACAATGACTTGCAACAAATAAAAGAAATTTTTGCACTTGCTTTTGAAGATGTCCCAATTGACATTGTATATTTTTGACAAAATTGTAAGCGCGTGCTTTCAGTGTGAAAGATAATCAATAATGTTCATATTATGCAGATTAATGCCCGTGCTACTTATGGTATTTCATTCGGAGGATCAAATCCCCAAATATTTCTGCCTGATAGGAATAGCTCTTCTAGTGCTGAATCCTTCTTAACAAGGAATGACAATTCCAGTGGACCATCACCCAACAACAGGGAATGGATATTGTATCTTCCTAAAGCTTATCATCCTTTATTGCTCAATAGCCACAGGGCAAATTCACAGAAGGCCAAAGAGGATGTTGCTACTTCAGTTAAGTCACAGATAATACAAGACTACTGTTTCTTCTCTACTCCCCCCTTTATTTTCCCTTCTCTCTCCTCTCTTTATTATTCACTCGGGAAAACATCAGGAAATAACTGAATGACAAGAATGTTTCTTCAAGAGGATAAACTTAACTTTGGGGGTTAGGTAGAGTGTTAGGGAATAGGGAACTTCTATTAAAACCAGTGAATATAGGGCAAATGTTTTTATTTTTTAGATATTTGATATTATCAGCGACTTTAAGGCTGTCTACAGCTTGTCATGCATCTGATGATCATTTTTGACTCATGATAAAGCGCTTTTGTTAGGCAGGTTGCTGCACTGGACAAAGCCCAACCACAGCCAGTACCGGTTGACGTTTTGGTATCTAACAAAACTCGTGTTATAGTAATAACTGGCCCTAATACTGGTGGTAAAACGATATGTTTGAAGACTGTAGGATTGGCTGCTATGATGGCAAAATCAGGTGTTTAATATCCCCCCCCCCCCCCTCTCTCTCTCTACCATTATTACTTGCTCGCTCATATATAGAACCAATATTGTATTTTCTTAAGTAAAAGTTCACTTAGTTTAATTCATTATCCCGACGAGCCTCTTTTTGCTGAACTGATCCATGCTCCATATGTGTAGAATTTGTGTGACGGGTGTTAGAAACATTTGCTGTCTTGATTACAACCACCTTGGGTTTCCTTACTTGCATCCTCTAGCACTTTCATTGTGTTGGGCATGAAAGGGTGGTGTTTTGAAATCCCACATCAACTAGAGATATGATGAATGTAGTTCTAGTCTATTTCGTTAATCATGCTTCTTTTTGCCGTTAATCCGTAGTGTGGCATTTGCTTACGCATTTCGTGCTGGAATTGCGGCCACAACGAGGGCCTTATCGCATGAGCCCATTCACTCCAGCCATGACCTGGTGCTTTCTGGCAACAGCTTGGTGTTTTCGGATGTGAACTAGAAGTTTTCAGCCACAGTGCAATTTTTTCCTGCCATAACCACAGTGAATCACCCATAGAGAAGAAAAAGTAGAAACGCTAGAAAAACCGAGGAAGGAGGAAAAACAAGTTTAATGTGGCAGCTGTTGTGTTTTAATAGGAAGGGGACTTTTAAATTTAGCGTCTGCCATATTGTGCTTTTAGTAAGGTCAATGGTGAGCCATACTTTCTCTTCTTTTCTCTACTCCTCCTCCTCCTTGCAATAGTGATTATCCTGCTATCCCAATTTTAGGACGGGTTTTGAGATTAGGAGCATAGGTTCTCATGAGGTATGGACAATGCTCTTACCCCTCGAGGTAGTTTTTGGGGTGGAATCAAGCCTAGCTTAATAGTTTTAGGGTATTAGAGTCTTTTCTAGATCTGTTATTGTGTCACTTGCATTTATCCACGCTCCAAATGTTTAGTCATGGTTGTGAGTGGTGTGTGTTGGAAATCCTCGTGATCACCTTAGGCTTACTTCACTGTCATGAGTATGAGGGGGGTTTGTTGAGATCCCACATTGATCTGAGATATGAACAAAATAGTCTTTATAATTCTTGGATAATCCTCGCCCCATGAGCTAGCTTTTGGGGTTGAGTTAGGTCTAGCACAAATTCTAAAAAAATACTAACCATTTAATTGTGATAGAATCTTCATTTCATTTTTAATCGACCATTGTCACTCACAAATAATCTATGTTGCCAAACTTATACAACATATATTATTTTTTCTGCTTGTGTTTAAATACTCATAAGATTTTTATGCTCTGAACCTGTCATGGTACAGGTCTCTACGTTCTTGCTTCTGAATCTGTGCAAATTCCTTGGTTTGATTCTGTTTTTGCTGACATTGGCGATGAACAGTCCTTATCACAATCTCTGTCTACGTTCTCTGGCCACTTGAAACAGATAAGTGTAAGGAAAATATGTTGCCATGTAGAATAGAACTTAATGCTCAAGGAACCTACCTTCCTTCTTCTTTTTTTTTTCCGTTTGAAATTGTTAATATTTTGGTTTCTTCTCTTTAATTTTATCTTGCAGAATATTAAATTACAATCAACAAGGCAGTCACTGGTGTTACTAGATGAGGCATGTATTTTGTGAGTTTACTTAAAAGTTCAAATATGTTAACCCATGCAAGCGTGTGATGGATAGGGAAACGTTTGCAATTATTAGGTTGGCGCAGGAACAAACCCCCTTGAAGGAGCAGCACTAGGAATGTCATTATTGGAATCGTTTGCCCAAGACGGTTGTTTATTAACTATAGCAACAACTCATCATGGTGAACTGAAAACCCTGAAATACAGGTAGTCAATACAAATGATGAAGACAAAACATTAAAGGAAAACAATGATTTGGCATGTTGCGACAAATTTTTTTACACTAAATAAGAAAATTCCATGTGGTTAAAATTTAACCGTTAAATTATCAAAAAAATAATTAAAAATCAACTTGTAATCGAGGTATTTTCTTTTTATAAACACCAGATAGTTTACTGTAATTTTTACAATATCTATGGATCAGAATTAAATCCATTGTTTTGATATGAGTTTTCTGTGTAACTTTTCTTTCCTTTATTTTCTTTGAAAGCATTATATGTTATCATTTTCTGTCGTCTCAAGTTTTGCTTTCATGGGTTTCATGAGCAGTAATGAGGCCTTTGAAAATGCATGTATGGAATTTGACGAAGTGAATTTAAAGCCAACTTACAAGGTTCTCTGGGGAATACCTGGTAAGCACTCTAACTCGTAAATAATATAGTAATGATCACAAGGTTATTGATGTACTTTTTCTTGCTTTTAAATTTTACGTTTTTGCTGTACTGTCTTTTGATTGTCCCTCCTGTATCTGCCGGTTTTTGCATCCGTTTTTTTTAAGCAAAGATTGGTATGAAGTGAGATCTCTACTAGGTTGACACCTTAGTTAACACCAATCTTTTTCAGCATATTAATTGGCAAGGAACGATTCTAAAAGAGTTGAAAGCCAAGATAACTAATTGAGAATCACACTCCAATGAGAGCTTGTGCCAACCATTTTGTGTGCCCCAATAAGCTCAGCATGAAGAGAAAACATAATGCCAATATTAGCCTCAAAACAACCTAGGGTTGCCACACCCAAATCTCTGAAAATACCATCAGTCAACAAAGACAAGAGAGCCTCTCGCAACACCGTTAGTGTTGCATTTAATCCATTAGAGAAAAAAAAAAGCGGGTACCAATCAAATTCCCACACAGAAGAGGAAAAATGATCATCATCACTGTTATTTCCAGTTAAAGAAACATTGACAATAATCAGATATAAAACTGCCTGGAAGGGGACTTTTTTGTCGTCAAATCCGATCCTATTTTATAATTTTGTGGCCTTAATAGGAAAATGCTTGTTTTGTGGATAACTTGTTTGATAATAAAAAATACATACATACTACATAATGGAGCTAAATTAAGATTTTTATTGTAGGGCGCTCAAATGCAATCAATATAGCAGAGAGGCTGGGACTACCCTCTGTTGTTATAGATACAGCTCGAAAGTTATATGGTTCTTCTAGTGCGGAGATTGATGAGGTAGTTTTTAACATATCAAACCTGTATTTATTATTCGTTAAAAGTTCTGCATGTTACCCTCTTAAAATCAGTTCCATTTATGATATTTTTGCATTTGATTTGGCTCCACTAAAATAAGTAGTTCTTTACAAGGTAATAAATAAGCAATATCAGTCGTTGATGAGTAAATCAGTGGTTGTTGTTACAAGAACATGTATAACAAATAATTGAGATTACTTTACCTTATTTCAATGGAAGGATGAGGAGAGGAGGAATTTATTTAGATATTTTGTTTCGTTAAGAGAGGGGAGATGCTGGAGGGGATAAAAGATAACCTTCTATTTTTTGGCTCACAAGGGGAGAGAAACATTTTAATGGAGGGGAACGACTAACTTACTTTTTATACCCTTATAAGTATAACTTTGTATATTACCTTTTATATAAGGATATTTTTAATTAAGTCATTTAAAATGTTTTAAAACCATCGGTCTCCCCCTTTAAAATCCCCCAATATTGGAGAGGAGACAAAACTGAGTGATGATGGATTTTGCTGTCCTCCATTCCTCTCTTCTCCAAATTATTGAACTATACAAGAATGATTTGAAATAGCCCCTCTCCTCCACTTCATTTCCCCCCAAGCAAAACTATGTAAATTTACGTTTTCAATACAATACAAATAATTCAGCAGCATTTGACATTGTTTACTTTCAATTTATAGGTCATTACTGATATGGAGAAGTTAAAACAAGATTACCACGAGCGATTAACTGAAGCAGATTATTATCTGATGTGAGACTCTTCACTTATTTAAAAAAATGAAATTTATTGAATTACTAATCCCCTATATCTTTGCATTTCTGTACAATTTAAAGTATGGCTGATAGCTGTTGATGACACAGACACTTATTTCTATATTTAAAAGCGAATGGAGTAAGCTCATTCAATTTCTATTGCATTCAAGTCAAAATGGATCATGCAATAATATCTGCATTTTTCTTTTAATTCTTGGTAGTTGATCTAGCTTTTGGTTGCAGTGAATACCATTTTTAATTAGGGATGATTAGTAACACAAAATAGTCTGTATGTCAAACTACTCGTGTTAAATTTATTCCTTAAATTTCATTCTGAAACATGATCATATTAAATGCATTCAGATACTGCAATTTATCCTCTTCATTGGCTGTTAATAATCAATGCTTGCTTGCATGTAATTATTAACAAATTCTACTATAAGTTATTGAATATTTGTAAATTTATGGTTGAGTTTTTTATGTTTGTAATGTAGGCAATCCAGAGGACTTCACAGTAGTCTATTGAACACTAGAAGGAAGATCGCGGAACATAGTACAAGTCTAAGATTTAAAAAAATGAGAGATGTATCCGAGGCTGCAGCGATGGCAAGATCCATTGTTCACAAGAAGGTCAGGGAGCTGGATGCATTGGCTAAGAAAACCTCACAGTACAATAAAGCCATTAAGAGCTCTCATGTATCAACAACAAACAACCTCCACACTGCAGCAGATAACAAAAAACCTACTATTACAGATAGAAGACCATCTGATGTTAAAAAAATTGGCAAATCATCAAAAGGTATAATGCAAGATAATAATATAAGAAGAAAATATGGGAAATTAAAGTATACTTCTGGATAATGATGAAAATAATGGGAAACTAAATTATTATGAGAATTTTAATCGCTATTTTGTAGTGTAAACAAATATTCAATTATATCTTACCATTTAGACATCAAGTGTTCAGCCCTAGTTAGTTTTTACATGATGATTGTGCTAATGTTGTTTATAGTTACAAGTTATGCCGTGAGAATATGTATGCAGTTCTCATTCATCTTTTAATCTTGCAGATAGGTCTGGAGTTCCAAAGGTTGGCGATACAGTACATGTCTCTTCCCTTGGGAAAAAGGTGACCGTTTTAGAAGTGGATTCATCCAAAGGAGAAATTTTAGTTAAAGCTGGAATCATGAAATTGAAACTAAAAGTAACCGACATTCAAAGATTGTAGAGAAATTATAGAGTTCAAACCATGACCATAATCATAAATGAGTAAGTGTTTTCTTTATGCAATACCAACTATAGCAACATAATGATCATAGAAATTGTGAACCATGAAGAATTAAATAGTAGAGTTTTTTAATTCGTTTTTTTACAAATCAGTGCATTGTATTATGCTTCTAATTATACATATGACCCTTTCCACATACCCTTCCATTCCCTCTATACACTTCGAAAGATTTTTCTAAATTTGTTTATAATCATGAAAAGGGAAAGTCTATATCAGTGCTAATGTTGTTTAACTAACATATGTCAAGTCAGTGAGAGGTCCTCAAATCAGTTATACATATAACAAGTTTGGTGCATATGATTTATATGCTTTAGTTTGAGGTGTGTAAGAAATAACATAAATAGCTTAATTATTAGTTTATTGTAGGTAATTATGGTAATTAGAGAAACTATAAATATTTTTGTTTATGATTCAAAAAATTTGTAACTTACTCTTTTATTGTTCTTATATCCCGGAATTGATTGAAGCTGCCAAAAAACAAATTAACAGTTAAAGAAACTTATGTGCAACTGATGGTTGATTGCTTTGTAGAAAGAACAATTAAACATATTCAGAAACAATGTAAATAAACTAATTTTCAAGTATTTTCCCCTTTGTTTCTGTAATGTACAAGACACGTCGACAAGGACAGCTGGAAGATAGGTCAGCCAATTCTGTTAGTACCGTTGGATCTTCTCCATTTCGCAAAAAGAAATGAAGGGCTGTATTTGAAAACGGATAAACATAGAGAAATTTGATAACAAAATTTGAAAGAAATTAATGATAGTGTGATCCACCGTCTTCTGTTTCTATTTATCTCTTTCTAAGTGGCGTCTTTCATCTTTTCTTTTGAGAAATGGAGAGAATTTCAACAACTCACGTCCAATGAGCAAGGTGTGACACAAACAAAATTTTAAATTGTATGTATGTTGAGGGACTTTGTGTCAGTGAGAACTATATAATGGACCTGGATTATGTGCAGTCAAAAATTCGCTGCAGTGAAACAGTACGTCAGGCTCGGACGGTCCTGATTTAAGCATAGTATATCCAATATTATTAAATAAACATAAATTGTATTTTTTATACTGTTAGATCTTGATCAAACGACCACAAATATTGTGACTGCACAAAAAAGCAACTGTGTCTAATCCATTTCCCTATGGGTTGGAAATAGGGAATCATGGGAATGTGTATGGAATGTATGATGTCAGTACTTTCCTCTATGTAATTCTCTCATTCTCATTGTACTTGGCTTCAATTCCATCATTGAACAAGTCTTTCAACACAAAATAATAGCTGAAAGTTGAGATTCTCTATTTTTTTTTTGACACAAAGTTGAGATTCTGTATTGATAATTGAATAACACAGTAGTACAATTCTACTAATTTTCCTGCTTAGTTTAAAACCATACCAGTTTCCTTTCACTTTATTGAGACCTGAACCCTCCTTTATGACTTTATTAGGTACCCTTTATTTTTGGTCCACTAATGATCATATTAATACTTAGCTGCACTAATTTGTTTCTATTTTTTACTTTAAGCTTATAGCTTGGTTGGATGTAGAATATACATCTCTTCACCCTCTTCAAGAAAACACTAATGGGTTTCCATTAACTGCATAAGATCTTTTTAGTTGTAATGAAGCATAGACACTTCTCAGATTAGGCGTGTTCCGCATCGAATACGTGTCGGTGTCGGACACTGACACAACACCGACACTTATAATTGCATTGAATTGTGTCACTTTCTCAAATTATCATCGTTGTCGACGTGTCAGTGATTGTGTCATGTCTGGTGTCCGTGTCTGTGTCGTGCTTCATAAGTTGTAATCAATGGCCGAGTTTGGCTTGACTTTTTGAGGGTTCACATATATCATCGATGTAAAAGTAATTTACACTGCACATCAATTTTAACTATCTGATCGTTAAAAAATGATTAACATTAATCATATTTATTTTAAATTACATATATGATCGATTGTGATTCGTTAATAGATGAAATTTTGTAATTTTTCTTTCATAATACGATATCGAGACCGAGACGACATTGCAACATAATGTTTGTATTGTAGATGTCATACTTGTCATAAAGAATCTCTAACCTTGCTTGTCATAATACCCTAGAAAGAAAATAGAGTTTATAACTTTAATACTTAGGCATGCCATATAGCAAGCATAATGGGGTTAAGGTTTAAAAAGTTGAGAATAAATTGATCACGTTGGAACATGATTACATAGTTGAATTTATTATAAAATAATAATGCTAACAAAATTAACAATGTATGTTGAATTCAAAACTTCCACCATGTTGGTGGAGCATTATTTATTATTAAAGCACTAGTGTGGGTAGATGAAAGAAATACAACTAATAGAGAGAGGGAAAAGGCCACAAAGAGTGATTTGACTAAATAAGTCATTGTGTTACTATTTATGGCACAACTGGAATATGCTTTTGAAGTACCACATTTGTACTTTGTATCTTTTGTGCTTGTCCATGTGTCCGCAGATTCAACCAAATATTACTATTAGTTTATAATTATAAAATAATAACGTGTTTTTTTTGCGTGAGCTTGACTCAGTTGATAGAGACGTTACGTTATATATATACATATATATGAGGAGGGATCCGTTGACTCCAGGAGTAAGACTTCATTGACTTACTCCGCTTAATAACTCGACATTGGCAATATATTACTTCAATCCAACCGTTGAATTCAAAGATCTCATTGAGTAGATCAACTCCACAAATTTTTATAAAAATTCAAAAAATGTAGTTATTTATTCAGACTATTGAAATTCAATGGTGTTTTTAAAAGTTTGTTGTACGTTCAATTGAAGTTATCGGAAAAAGTATCAAACGGTTTTGAATTTTTATAAAAATTTGTGGAGTTGATCTACTCAACGAGTTCTTTGAATTCAACGGTTGGATTGAAGAAATATAATGCCGATATCAAATTATTAAGCGGAGTAAGTTAATGGAGACTTACTCCTGGAGTCAACGGATCCCTCCTCATATATATATACGCGGAGTAAGTTAATGGAGACTTACTCCTGGAGTCAACGGATCCCTCCTCATATATATATATAAGAGTTTGAAGTTCAAACTCAAATACTCCACTTGTTTATCTTAAGGCTGAAATTTTAGCCACTAAATTATTTGACAAAACAAAAAGTTATATTGTTATTTGTGTTATATTTTATTCTTTTTCTTTAGTCATGTAATAATATTTGATTGTAAAGGGAGAGATAAATGCTATGACGAGATATTTTAGATTCGAATCTATGATACTATAAACGTTGGACTTTAACAATTTTGATATTTATGAATTGAACTATGTAAAATGTTATATTGAGTGTATTTTGTTATTGTCAAATTGTGATGCTCAAATAATACTATTTCATCGAATGCAGTTCGATTTAGTTTTCTATATTGTTATTATATAAAAGAGACTAAAAGTTTTGTCAAAAAAAAAAAAGACTAAAAGTTATCAATAATGAATTGATTCAAGTGGTAAGAGTATCTTCTTAAGCATGTGGAGATTCCTCCTAACTTATATATATATACGAAGAAAATGTGGTTGAAAGAAGAGATCCCATCTTATATGTCCCACATGTAACACTATCATGGTAAAACATAGTGCTTTCTATATGTTAAACATTTTGTGAAAATAAGTTGAATTACTACTACTTGTAAGAACACAAGTTGTCTAGGAGTTGGTAAAGGAAATGTCCATAAAGTAATAATCACTATGTTGGCTAATTAATTTCTTTTTATCAGCACTACGTAGGCTAAATATTCTCCTAACCATGAGACAGAACGCACTCGTAGTGTTAATGTTAATGCACTCCACCATTGTCAGGATTTTCGATTATTTTCTATAATGTTAGCATTTCGTTCTTTTAGTTTCTCATTGAATAAGCTTGCTTAAATTCTGTCATTTTATTTTCTATAATGTTAGCAAATTTTATTTTACCCCTTACTAAGAATGTTATGTTATCGTTTATGCGAAATTTTAACTTAGTATATTCAATGAGGGGTTAAAAGGAGGAAATTTGACATTACATAGAGTAATCGGAAAAAAATATTACATGAGGATAAACCGAAGTTCGCTAATATTGTAGGAGATATACATTATTTTACCCTTTATAAAATGACATAGAAATAGGGTCGGTGTATATTGATTAAATTTGCTTACACTTAAGCTACTATATTATTAAGCCAAGACATTGGTCTCAAGTAGTTAATGAGTTTCCCCTAAAACGAATTATTCGGAAGAACCTGAGTTCGATTCGTGGTAAAAACAATTCTTTGTCAGAAATTCATCATTTTCCAAAAGATTGATGATGTTCAAGAAATTGGTTGGAGACAATAGCTCAACTGTGTTGAGAAAGCAACTTTTTCTGTCCTTACATTTTTAAATTAAAAAAATACAAATAGTTTTAGAATTGTGTACTCTTGAACAAAATATTTTGTATGAAAGTGTTTAGAGTTAGGATCCTCTCCATTTCCTATTCTTTCAATTTCTTCCATTATTATATAGTTTTGGGAATATAAATACAAAAGTGTGACATTAAGTGGGTCCAAATATCTTTTATACATCCCAAAATCATTTAAAACTTTGATAATGGAATAAATGGAAAGAATAGGAAATGGAGAGGATTCCAACTCGTATTTTTAGATGACACAAAATTCATCATTTTTCCTAAAGGTCTGTATCCTCAATAATATCAGGGAATGTAGAAAGTTTCTCCATCAAATAATGTGAAATTGCTATAATATAAACAAAATAAAAGATTGCAAACCAAAACACACAAATTCCATTTTTAACCATTCAAAGGTCTCAAATTAAGTTGACATACAGTTCAACTTGAGTTGAACTTGAATGTAGATTTTCTACACATCCTTTTCTATCTAGCTTACCAACCTACTAAGCTAAAAGTTAACTACTAAAAAAAAATATTTCAATCCTCTGCAGCGACTACACAGATACTACGGCCGCGCACTTTGTTTTATATAAAAAAAAATACTAATATTACGGCTGCAGAACCAGTATATCAAAATCTAGATATACATATCTAAATTTTGGTGTATCAGTTTTGCGGCCGATTAATTTTTAATTTGCTCTACCAATTCCATGTCAACATGGTGTTGCTTGTTGTGCACTTCATCTTCAACACAATCAGCATCAGTAACAACATCATCATCAACTCCAACAATAGCAGCCCAACCACATTCATAAGCAATATCCAAGAAATAGAGCATTGAAACAAGTCCAAAGCAAGAAAACAACATAGGAATAGGACCAAAAATCCACATGAAAAGAGGGAAAGAAAAGTAAAATGCACGCAAACCAAGTGACCAGAAATAGCTTCCACGGTTAACTGTGTTTGCAACATATTCAGCAGTTAGTTTCTGTTGTCTAAGGTTTGATGAAAGTTTCTTGAAAGGAACATTTATGAGTATGCTTGCATGACTATAGTATCTTATTGATTGAACATTCAATAAGAATGCTAATAAGAAACAAACCAATATTGAGAAAAACTTGATTGATAGAACTATCTCAGCTCTATCACCAAATACCACAGATACAACACTTTCATTTTTACTACTCATTAACACAGCAATTAAAGAACTCAGCATTATTGCAGTTGAAGCCAAAAGGGTTGATGCCATTATGTTGTTTCTCAAAGATTGCACCGCCAAAACTCCATTCTTGGACACATCCTAACCAACAAAAATAATTTATCTTTAGTTAAAATTGAATTGAATATAAAGTTATTTATATTTGGATATATTCACGTAAAACTTAGCTGAATGATAAACTTGTGCGTCTATTTTGGATACATGGCAAGTTTTTCACGTTTGCTAAAAAACATGTTAACTTTTCCATGTTTACGTAGAAGCTTAGTTTTGTAGCTTTTACGAAAGCAAATCAAAACGGGACATGAGTGTAGGACTCAAACACAAAACCAAACACATGGTGAGCCTAGAAATCATGTTTTTTTAGGTTTAAATTATAATCCATTCTAATAAACATTACTTAAACAGGTCAAAATCAATTTTACAAGCTTGAAATCACACACTATATGAATGTGTAAAACATCTTTAAACTTATCTTGTTTTTTTAAGTAAAATGTTGAAACCCCATGAACCAAAATCCAATCTTTAAAATAAAGAAAACAAAATTAAGGAAAAAGATTTCAAATTGTTCTTATGGGTAGGTACACAATTATGAATTATTTTTTTCACACATATATATAGCAATATAAAAAGATTGAAAATGAAAAAGGAACAAAATTTATAAGACCCATATGAAATAAAAAGAGAAATATGTACCTCCATCATAGCTTGAACCCATAAACGACGATTAATTGAATTGACACCAATAACAGTTTTTGTAGGGTGTTTGATAATTTGATAGAGAAGCCATAAATGATATGCTATCATAACAATGAGACCACTAGGGACTAATATGAGATCAAGAATTTTCTTATCCATTATTACAATGTAGTAGTATTAACAAGAAAATAAAAGAGAAGAAATTGGAATATGATTTATACTATGTGAAGAGATGAGATCAAAAAAGAGAGTACAAGTGGTACACGCACGGGTTTGTTTGTTTGGTAACTGAAAAGAGTGTGATCACATTTTGCATAGAACATGGAAGGGTTTTATAATAGTCACATAAGCTATCAAAAAGAGTAATCACATTTGCGTATATGCCAACCATATGGCATATTATGTGGTCGGCAAATTTTTTTTTGACTAAATGTGGTAAGCAAATTTTATTTCTTTTTGTTTTTTTAAGTTTTTTTTCTACTATTCAAGGTGTATATATACGTGTTGGATATTATAATGTGAATATTAAATATTCTTCTTATCCTAAAATATAAATAAAAATGAGTTAACGAAAGTTAATATTATCTGACGTAACAAAAAAAAATTAATATATTTTGCCTAAATTTTACACGAATATATTAATTTTTGTTGATCAATTTTTGCTTATATTTTGGGACGATAAAGTACTTCTTTTAATTGGAATTTGAATATTGATTCAATGTATAAATATAGTAGTCCAGTTTTTTTAATAGACTCAAACCTCAGTGTATAATTTGTTGAAGAAATTACAAAATAAAGTTGTTTTAACAAAATGGGTGGGTGAGAAATAGGGAAAAGTGAAAAGGGAATGGAAAATGCGGTGGATTTCATGTGATGAAAATTTATAAAATAAATAAATAGAAAATGAAGTGATGTGATCTCGGTAAACTTAATTCGGTTGTTTGAGATATTGTTATTGTTGTAAAACGGTTTACTGACTTTATAAAAAAACAGAAAACGATTTTTTCAAAATTGGCAACGAAATAAATTATTGGCTGAGTCGCGTACTAGATTGCTTTTTTTAAGACGTTTCGCGGAACTACTCGAAAAAGTGCACTGTAGTATATCGACCGCGAAGTCCCCAGGATAAAACAGCCGTTTTCGAATAAATACCGATGAACTACTGCACTGTAGTATCGGTCAAAAATACACCAGTAATGGTTTGAAAAAACCACTCGATAATTGATATGCAAATATCAATTCAATACGGTGATAACCGTTCGTAATTGAAAGAACAGAGAATTTTCGAAGAAGAAAAATAGTGAGAAGGAAAAAACAGTTTCTTAGAATGCAAAGAAAAGCGAACCAAAAACAACTGAAGAAAGAAGCATAATATATAGGCAAGTGAGGAGCTGGAAATCAGAGCGGTTATAGGAGCCGAAATTGCTCAGTCAAACAGAGACGTGGGCAAAGAATCAGGGCCACGTAATTTGACCGTTTACAGATATTAATAATCCGTTTCAGACTTGGTCTAATGCACATTCAAAATGTGCGAAAATAAAGGGACACGCATTAAAGAATTAATATATCACATGACCCAAGCCCGGCCCGATCCGAGCCGACCGGTCGGACGGACGGCGGCGGCGGCGCGCGTGTGTGTGATATTCGACATGGTGTGTGGTCTCCCTTTCTTACAAAAGTGGGTACCCCAAGGGCACACCCTTAGTGGTCACTTTGTAGTATATAAACACTACCATGAAGTGTGTTCTTAGCAATGTGGGACTCAAAAGAGTCTTTTTTTCAATTCACACTACACATGGTTCTAACACTTTGTGTTTACTTCAATACCAAGTTTCCTCCATAACTCTCATCATGTTCCAACAATCCCCCACTTGAATTTAAAAAAGTTGTTTCAGTCATAACGTTAAACGTTTCAGTAAGATTGTGCATAAGCGAAGGTGAACTATGTCTTGGAACCTTCACGTAGCCAGTAGGAGCCTGATTAAACAAGAGTGACGATTAGTCTTGGAACTCTATCTCAGATTTTCCTCAAACCAGCACACAACCTTTCTCAAGGTGTATTCTTAGGCCCGTGCATTAATGGCCCTGCACGACTATCCCAGTTTCTTGAATGCTCTAGGAATTCGCCCCGAAACTCCAGAGGAACCGGCCTCAGTTCCACATTCATATAGGTGATTCTATCAAGAGTACTCCCGATGTACTCCACTCATATAGAGTATAGATTTCATTAAGAGTTTTACTAACTCAACCTTTCTCTTTTCAGGATTCATGCCTAATATACTTGCATGTTCACTTCATATTACTCACGACTTGTTGTTTACCCATTGGAACCTAATTCTTGGGATCTCCAGTCTTTTAGGTTGGGTTACCATCATAAGCAATTCATAGGCATTAGTCCCATCTTGACAGATGTATTTTGGACTTTCTCTCTAGCCAGTCCTTCCGTCAAAGGATCTGCTAGATTATCATTAGTGCGTACATGATCCACTCTCACAGCACCTGTAGTGATGAGCTCTCTCACTGTGCTGTGCTTTCTTCTAATTTGACGTCTTTTACCGTTATAAAAACGATTTTCTATTTTAGCGATAGCTGCAGTACTATCACAATGGATCAAGACAGCAGGCATAGGTTTTTCCCATAAGGGAATCTCAGATAACAAGCATCTCAACCAGCTTGCTTCTTCACTAACAGTTGCTAGTGCTATCATTTCAGATTCCATAGTGGACTGGGCCAAAATGGTCTGTTTCTTAGACTTCCATGATACAGCTCCACCGGCTATACTAAATATAAAGCCACTAGTTGCTTTGGAATCATCTGACAAGGTGTTCCAATCGGCATCACTGTACCCTTCAAGTACAGCTGGAAATCTCTGATAGTGTAATCCTAGATTCATGGTCCTTTTCAGGTATCTCATGACTCTCTCAATAGTGTGCCAATGCTCAATTACTGGGTCTGCTAGTAAACCTGCACAAGAGTCCCACGACATAGGCGATGTCGGGTCTAGTACAATCAGTGGCATACCTAAGACTACCAATGATGCTCGCATATTTTGTTTGTCTTACGCTATCACCAGTGTTCTTAAACAGTTTTACACTGGGATCATAAGGTGTGCAGGCAGGTTTACAGTCATAATAACCGTATTTCTTTAGGATCTTTTCCACATAGTGTGATTGATCTAGGGATATCCCCTTCTCAGACCTAGTGATTTTTATTCCAAGAATCACACTTGCTTCTCCGAGGTCTTTCATATCAAAGTTGTTACCCAACAGTGATTTCACATTATTTACGGCAGAGAGGTTTGAACCAAATATCAGCATGTCATCTACGTAGAGACATATTATAGTGCAAATGTTGCCATCACATTTATAGTAAATGCATTTGTCACTCTCATTGAGTCTAAACCCATTCGATATCATTAAGTTATCAAAATGCCATTGTTTTGGAGCTTGTTTAAGACCATATAGAGATTTATCTAACTTGCAGACCTTAGTTTCTTGCCCATGTATAACAAACCCTTCAGGTTGTTCCATATAGATTTCTTCTTCTAAGTCACCATTTAAAAAAGCGGGTTTAACGTCCATTTGGTGTACAATTAAGTTATAAAGAGCTGCTATTGAAATAAGTACTCGAATGGACGTTATTCTAGTGACAGGTGAAAACGTGTCGAAGAAATCAATATTTTCTCTTTGTCTAAAACCTTTGGCTACAAGGCGAGCCTTGTATTTTTCAACCGTGCCATCGGGTTTTAGTTTCTTTTTCAAAATCCATTTGCAACCGATTGGTTTGCAACCGGGAGGCAAGTCTACTAAGTGCCATGTTTTGTTAGATTCTAGAGAATCCATCTCATATTAATAGCTTCTTGCCAAAGATCTGCATCCATCGATGACAAGGCTTCTTGAAGATTTGCTGGATCTTCATTCAATGTATAGACCGCGTAATCCGGACCATAGTCTTTAGCAACTCTTACACGTTTGCTTCTACGAAGTTCAGTTTCTACTTCGTCATTGCTATCCGCATTTGGTATCACTGGAACGTGACTCGACTCAGGAATATTATCCTGTTCAGTGCCCCCACTATTTCTTGATTTAAAGGGAAATTTATTTTCATAGAAATCTGCATCATTAGATTCTATGATCACTTTTTCATTTAGGTCGTAAAACCTATATGCTTTACTGTTTGCTGCGTAACCAATGAATACACATTCATAGGCTCTACTAGCGAGTTTAACTCGCTTCGGGTCCGGTTTACGGACATATGCTAGACATCCCCAAGTTCTTAAATAAGACAAGTTTGGTTGTCTTTTCTTTAATATTTCATAAGCAGATTCGCTTCTTTTAGATTTGGGAACTCTATTCAAAACAAAGCAGACAGTCAAAATTATTTCCCCCCACCAATATTTAGCGGCACCAGAGTTTAACATAATAGCAACAACTAATTCAGTAAGAGTTCTATTCTTTCTTTCTGCTTTACCATTCATTTCAGGGGAATATGGCGCAGTCGTTTCATGTATAATTCCGTGTTGTTTATAAAATTCATTAAATAAACTAGAATTATATTCGGTTCCCCTATCACTACGAAGTCTCTTGATTTTCGTATTAAATTGATTTTCTATTTCATTCACAAAAACTTTAAACATATCAAATGCATCACTTTTATTTTTCATTAAATAAACAAAAGTATAATCTGAGCAATCATCAATAAAAGTGATAAAATAACGTTTGTTATTTCTAGTCATGGTTCCATCTAGTTCACATATATCAGAATGTATAAGTTCCATTGGTTCAGATTCTCTTATAATAACTTATTTATGTTTGCTCTTTGTTATTTTAGCTTGACTACAAAATTCACATTTTTCTTTGTCATTAAAACTAAGTTTAGGAATTAAACCTAAGTTACTTAAATTAGAAATTGAGCGCATATTAACATGACAAAATCTAGAATGCCAAATATTAAAATCACACAAAGAGTAAACAGAAGTAGAAATTTTATTCGTAACATCAACTTCAACATTAAGCTTAAACATGCCATCAGAGGCGTACCCCTTCCCAATAAAAATACCATTCTTAGTGATGGTGTACATATCAGCCCCAATAGTTTGATTAAACCCAGCCTTATTCAAAAGGAAACCAGAAACAAGATTCTTTTTCATCTCAGGAACATGAAGGACTTCTTTCAAGATAAGAGTCTTCCCAGAGGTGAACTTCAAAACAACATCTCCAATACCAGCAACATCAGAAGTGTGAGCATTACCCATCTGCACCTTCTTATTTTCAGCATTCGTGTATGTTTTAAACATAGCACGATCATAACAGACATGGCGGGTAGCGCCAGTATCTATCCACCATCCATCAGTACCACCGACCATATTAATTTCGGTGATCATACAAGTATATGGCTCATCAGCCACATTCACATTAATATGTGCAAGGTTAGCCGGTTTAGGCCTCTTTGGATTTCTGCACTTCTTTGACATATGACCTGTTTTCCAGCAATTGAAGCAATAAAATGGATCAACAACGTCATTCTTAGGAGGTGGTTGCTGATGCTGCCTAGCATTATGGCCCCTAACCGGGTTACCATTCTTAATTCGGTTTTGGTTGCGGCTCTGATTCTGAATTTTTAATGGTTTGCCCGTAGGCTTCAGAGCTGCACCGAATTTCTTTTTATTGTTATTAGAAACAACCAAGATCTTTTCTTCTTCTTTCATATCTTGTTTCCGAGATTCTTCTTCTATACGAAGACGGGTAATCAGACCTTCAATGGAAAACTCCTTTGTCTTATGACGGAGCTGATTCTTAAAATCTTTCCAACTAGGGGGCAGCTTATCAATAATCACAGAAATTTGAAACTGCTCATGTAAAGGCATACCTTCGGTTATTATCTCATGAGCAATCTTCTGCAGTTCATGTGACTGCATTTCCACCGACCTCTCATCCACCATCTGATATTTCAGATACCTGCTCACAGCATACTTCTTTGCACCAGCTTCTTCAGTATCATACTTTTTGCTCAAAGCCTCCCACACATCACTTGCTGTTTCATAAGTTCTGTAATAATCATACAGATCATCTTCTAAACCATTAATGATATAGTTTTTGCAAACATAATCATTATCAATCCATAGCTGCCTTTCTTTTTCAACTTGCAGCGCCTTTTCTTTTAACTGTTCTGCCGTAGCCTTACCTTTATCAGGTTCAGTAGCAGAACCAGTTTGACCGTTGGTGTTAACGGGCTGTTCTTTTGTTCCTGAAGCCGAAGCATCAGTCGGTACATCAGGAACAACAGGAATAGGATCTTTCAAAACGTAGGCACATTTTTTCAGAGTCAGGAAGAAAAACATCTTCTGTTGCCAACGTTTGAAATGATTACCTTCAAACTTAAACGGCCTTTCTGTAGCACCGACAGAAGAACTACCAATAATCTCTTCGTTTGCCATGATATTTTTAGAAACGTCTTAAAATTGTTGTAAAACGGTTTACTGACTTTATAAAAAAACAGAAAACGATTTTTTCAAAATTGGCAACGAAATAAATTATTGGCTGAGTCACGTACTAGGTCGCTTTTTTTAAGACGTTTCGCGGAACTACTCGAAAAAGTGCACTGTAGTATATCGACCGCGAAGTCCCCAGGATAAAACAGCCGTTTTCGAATAAATACCGATGAACTACTGCACTGTAGTATCGGTCAAAAATACACCAGTAATGGTTTGAAAAAACCACTCGATAATTGATATGCAAATATCAATTCAATACGGTGATAACCGTTCGTAATTGAAAGAACAGAGAATTTTCGAAGAAGAAAAATAGTGAGAAGGAAAAAACAGTTTCTTAGAATGCAAAGAAAAGCGAACCAAAAACAACTGAAGAAAGAAGCATAATATATAGGCAAGTGAGGAGCTGGAAATCAGAGCGGTTATAGGAGCCGAAATTGCTCAGTCAAACAGAGACGTGGGCAAAGAATCAGGGCCACGTAATTTGACCGTTTACAGATATTAATAATCCGTTTCAGACTTGGTCTAATGCACATTCAAAATGTGCGAAAATAAAGGGACACGCATTAAAGAATTAATATATCACATGACCCAAGCCCGGCCCGTCGGACGGAGGCGGCGGCGGCGCGCGCGTGTGATATTCGACATGGTGTGCGGTCTCCCTTTCTTACAAAAGTGGGTACCCCAAGGGCACACCCTTAGTGGTCACTTTGTAGTATATAAACACTACCATGAAGTGTGTTCTTAGCAATGTGGGACTCAAAAGAGTCTTTTTTTCAATTCACACTACACATGGTTCTAACACTTTGTGTTTACTTCAATACCAAGTTTCCTCCATAACTCTCATCATGTTCCAACAGTTATATATGTAAGGGTTAAAGTTTGAATGCAGACACTCCATTTATTTATTTTAAAAGTAAAATTTTAGGCAATACACCAACCACTTAACAAAGAAATACATATCAAATGATGTGAGTATTAACAAATTAGAAAGCGGAGGCATGGTTGTATTTGTTGAGTTTGTTCGCAGATTGATCATTTACGTTTTTAGTGATATTGAATATATGGTTGTATTTGATGTATTCTGTATAAAAAAAATGTTTGTGTTTTAAGAAGATGACCTTTCATAGTTGATGATTGATGTACAGTCAATGAAGCGCTGAGTTGATGTGGAATTTAGAATTACTGCAGACTAGCATTGTTAATCATTTTGTGAATGTAATCTTATGAACAAGTAGAAGTGAACTTTTATTATTGTTTTTGAGTATGTTGGAAGAGTTTTTGAGGTTGTAATTAAGTATACCAATAAAGAAGGGTACTGAATTTCTATTTGATTATTTCTCAGCTTTTGAAGATTCAACTTCATTATCTAAGGAGACAATGGAAAAAAATATTGTCAGGTATGTCCTCTAACTGCTCTACCCTTGCACCACCAGTAAAACAGATTTTTGTATATCTCATGGTTTGGTGAGGCTGGTTTGATTTTCAATTACTTACAGGACAAGAAATCAGTTTTGGTGATTTATCGCTTGAAGAGAAGAAACGATTTCAGAGAGCTATTGTTTGTGGGGAAGTGAGCAAGATGATCGCACCATGGGATCCATGGTGGTCAAAGCTTTATGTCGGAGAAATTTGTCTTAGTAAGGATGGAACTCAACTTGTTCAACCACTTTCAGAATAGGAATTGTTAAATGAAACCGAAAGTAATGAATCGAGCAAAATTCTTCCCGGCCCTGAAGTTCCGTTACCTCATCTAAGTTCCAAGGAGCCATCACCCGTTTCAACCGTTCACTTAGTTGATATTTTATACAGCTATTGCTTCACTCTTCACCCATTGCATGGAGCACGGATGTTCTCCAGCTTACAAACACACGCGAGGGCTGCAATTCGGTTTGGGTGTTAACGATGATGTGATTAGTCTACTTTCATTGAGAAGTTCTGCTACGGTGTGTGCTCTTTACGATATGCATCGGTTGATTCAAGGAGAGAAGGAGGTCAAATCAGAAAAGCCAATAAAGTTGAGGAGGGATGAGATTGGTATATAAAAGCGTACGAATTAACGTTTTTAAGTGCTAAAAGTGAAAGTTTTAAAAAGCAGATGAATTTGCGAATTTATAGTAAATTTGGGTGATTACGACGTTTTTGCATTTTTCCTCTTAATTTTCAAAAGTTGGCCTAATTTATGAAGCCCAATTCAAGACACAGTGTTTCCTCTTTTACTAAACGCAGAAAATGTTACGTTTTTCTGTTCTTTTTTTAAAACAAAACGCAAACATGCATTGAGCAGAGCGAATCAAAACATATAGTTGCATATGCACTTTCGAAAACGAAATTGTTCTGTCTTATTCATCGATCATCAGCGCCAACAACGTTTGTGGTGGTTTGTACGACAACATGTGTAGTAAGTAGGACAAAGTGAAAGGCGTTATTGTTTAAGATACACAATTTTGGTTCCATTTTAATCTTAAATTGCAATTTTATTTGTTGCTCTGCTTCGTGAAATGCAATTTTATTGTAGCTTTGTGCTTGCTCTGTGTTGATCAGAGATGTTTCTTGCTTAGTGGGACGAGTTACTTAGTTTGATGCAAATTTATGGCTATGCAACTTTATTATGGGATCTGGAAAAGAGTAAAATTAATTTATTAAAGATGGATAGTGAATAATCAATCTACTATAAAGAAGGATTATAATTTATGAGAAAGCTAACATATGCCCCAAGGGTATCCCACAGACAATGTCTTTGCCGCCAATTCTTTGGACAAACTATAGGACTAATCCCTGCTAGAACTAGAATGCTTAATTGCATTTTAAAACTTTTGCCCTCCAAAGAGAATTTTATGCGGAGATCGAACATGGTTCTTTCCCGCAAGCTCAGTGTTGCTTAACCAATTGAGCTACATCAAATGAGTCTTAAACACAACATTTAATATATTTCAAATGTTAGCATTCAACTTTGTGTGGATCAGCTAGGAACATAAAACTGTTCAAATCTATCACAAGAGTGAAGTGCTTTCTAAAGTGACGTTGATACTCTCAAGCCTCTCACTAGTAAAGGAATAAGAAGAGTTTCATTTGATAAGTAAAGTGATATATAAAAGTAATTTGCTTTAATTGATTGAAATTAATATAAAAGCTAATCAATAAATACATTGTATCACTTCCTAAAAGTCTAGAAAATTGAAGTAAAGGCAAATGAAAGAAACAAATGAAAACAAGTTTCTCTCTGAAACCATGTCCCATGTCCCTGTAACTACAATTGGTTTGCAAATTTACACATTTTCACAAGCTTCTTCACTCATGACTAAAGATATACTATACCATATGTTAGGAAAACCACAATGCATCTTCTAGGAAGAGAGTATGCACTAAAATTAAGCTTATGATTATAACGAGATTTAAACTTCAAGAACTGTGGGCAAAATTTGTGACTGAACACAGACTGAGAAAGCTTAACGAGGCACTTGATAGTGGCCAGGTATTCAGTGCTCCAAAACTTCGATCTTTGCAAGATAATTATTCATGCGATGAGTATCATCGGCTGATAATCGATCACCAACCATAAGCTTATACTGCTCAAATTTTGCTTTCTCACACTTCAATGCGGCAGTTTTAGTAGCCTGTAAATTTCCTGAACCAAATGTAGAATTTCATATCAGGATTTATACGTCCATGATGGATGAAACTTTAAGTGAAAGAAAATATGGTATAATGCATATGGCCAATGGCAATATCAAATTGATAAATCAGAGAAAAGACCAGAGTTTCATTTAGATGATGGGAAACATATTGTCCTGTAAATCAAGCTAATAGACACAATAGAGTGATCTGTTTTTATTTGTTTACTCAAGGGTGATGCATCAAGGATAGAACAAATTTCTCTTAATTAGAAAATAAGAAAAATGATACAATCTATATCTAAATATTAAAAAAAACACAGTTCATGCCAAACCATATCAAATTCCAATGAATCAAAATTTCTTCCAAAAGTTTCGCCCCCCCTCTTTATAGGAAGCTTCGTATAAAAACACAGTCAAGTCATTCTATCAAATTGCCCATGCGTTTTCCCTTAGTTGTAACCTATAAACATTAGTATTTTAATTACTCTTTTTAGTAATGGTTATTAATTATTACAAAGAAACAAAAGGCACAAATATTTCTCTACAGTCTATCTCAGGGTTCTAACATTTACTATTACTCACACTCAAGGTGCCCAGATGTGATGTCTTCCATTTCATATTTGTATATATTTGGAAATAAATTTCATCATAAATGATAATCCACGATGAGGGGACAACGTACTGGTTATGAAATATGAAGGCTTTCAATTGTGTTGTGACTGAATGATAGATTCTAATGACAAGATAATAAGCATTCAGTTTTCTGACATAAGCAATGTTCTGTTTCTTCCATTAGTTCTATATAACAGAACTTTTCTGACAAATCTATATAACAGGACTTGATATTCAAAATAGTAAAACAAACTCCCGAGGAAGATACTATCTAACACACCCCTTGTTTATTCCAATACTGTCATATTAAAGGCATTTACAAACAATAAAAACAAACAAAGAATACCAATCATGCAGTATTTGCTCTTACCAGATAAATCAAGCAAATTAAACACCACCGGGTAATGTCCAATACTTCTGACCATTGTAATGGAAGCCCATACTTTTTCATACTCCTCCCTTGAAGCTCTAATGATGCACATATTAGTGATTGGATTCACATACTTGACTGCACAGAAACGCAAAAGTGAGAATATTATCATATATGAGAAATAGCATTTAACTTGAGGAAGTTACTAGTTACTAAACAATACAAGAAGAGTTATTAATAACTTGTTACATACCCTGAAATGATCCGAGTGATGCAGCCAAACCACACTCCCCAAAATTCACCAAGATGCTATCTTTTATAGCATTAGAGACATTAAACTGGGTAATTATAATAGAATCACCCGCCGCTTGGTCCCTGTTAGGATTCATAAAAACCTCCATCACCATGTACCTGTTTTTGAACACCATCGCCCTATTCCTATAACACAAAATCAAAGTTTCAAATTATCAAAATGCAAATCAATAGGGTATATTATCAATTATTAATTTCACATCAGATTATAGCATGGGCCACTACTTTATGTGTTTGATGATGGACAAACATTTTCTTAAATCATGACTGTTGGATCGTGCAATCTCATAAGATTCTACCCTGACATCTACGTAATAGATAGCGTCCCAACTGTGCATTTCTGCTAGTGAACCGTCTAGCTTTCCAATCTAAAGAGATAGAGTTCGAATCTCCACCGGGGAATGTATTCTAGACTCTAGTGCCTTCCCCTTCCTCTAAATAAATTATAACAATGCCCTCCTATCCCTCTCAGACCCTCTCCCCACCCCTTCTCGGACCCTCTCCCCGCTGTCCCACCTAAAGGTTTTCAATGTCTCCGCAACTGCAATGTCACCATGATTTAGGTCACAATTATCAAGGATCCAGATCCAGATTTACTTCAATAAAAAAAATACACAAACCTACACATATTAATTGATCTCGGTCATCAAGTTAAGATCAGTTAGCTCAGATTACACCTTCACCAAAAACAAAGATCGATAACTCAATCCTATAAAACCGGCTGTAAAGTAAAAATTACCCTAGCTATTGTGGGAAAGGGATCAACCTGTGAGAATCGAGGATGAGGAGGATTCAGTGACTTTAGTCGGTGTTGCTGGTGTTGCAATCGGTGGAGTGAGGAAGAGGACGGGGTGGAGCGACTTCAATTTGCGTGTTATTGTTCACTTTAGAAAAACTAAAACGTGGCACAATATGATGCTTACGATTGATCTTACGGTCTATAAAACTTGAAAGGTAGGGAGACGAGCGAGAGAGAACGAAGAAGATACTATTATGGTGTAATTGTAGAGGATCTGCTGTAAATCTAACGGTAAAAGTTAATTTCAGATGAGGTAGTTACTGAAGTAAGAAACCCTAGAAGATAGTAAAAGGGTCAGAAAAAAAAAATTTCTACCCCTACATTTAACTCTTTACCCCTACGAACAAACCAATATTCCGATTTTATCCCTTTTGAAAACTTAAAAAATGAGTTTTGAACATTTAGCCACGGTTTAACCGTGGCTAATATGAAGAATTTTCAGTACACTTTTTTCCATGTACACCGATGACAAAGTGTAATTCGGAACAGTTTGGAAAAAGTGTTCCGGTATACATTAGCCACGGTTAAACCGTGGCAAAAACTAAAATCTGGAAAAGTACAAAAAACACTACGGATTAGCTACGACGTAGCTACAAATTTACTAGTAGCTAATCCTGAATATTCTTGTTGACCACTTGTCTGCAATTACTCCTCTAGTTGCCATGGGAAGCAGTAAAAAGGGAATAAACTTCTTTCTGAAATCAAGGGTAAGGTGTTATATACAACAAGCTTAGCCCATCAATCCAATATTTGTTTAACAGGATCTAGATTATCAATCCAATATTCACCTACCCCATCAATCTAGCTTATCTCACATTGTTAACTTTAGTTAATTGCAATTAGCATGCATGATCTGTGTTGGGGTTGCATCTACGCTGCGCCGTTCTTATTAGTCAATGCGAATGATATGAAGAGTGACAGGCACAGAGGCAAATGCAAGCAAATAGTGGAGGAAGGATAAAAAAATTGGGAATGAGATCTAGGGTTATGACCTTTATCGATACTTCATCCCCTTTTACATTCATGACAGAAAATATTTCTCTTGCAAATATTATCAATTTGTCATTCACAAAAATACCTCTTTTTTAAAAAAATTCAAAATAGAAAACAAAATAGAGAACCAAAACATGAATGAGCGGTTTTCATTTTAATTTTTTTTTAAAACTAGATTAATTTCTTTTACAAAAGCAAAAGAAAAGAAGATTCATTCACTTACTAAAATCACAAAGGCACAAATTACGTCCGAAAATTCTTCATCGGTGTACATGAAAAAAAGTGTACCGAAAATTCTTCATATTAGCCACGGTTTAACCGTGGCTAAATGTTCAAATCTCATTTTTAAGTTTTTAAAAGGGGTAAAATCGGAATATTAGTTTGTTCGTAGGGGTAAAGAGTTAAATGTAAGGGTAGAAAAAAAAAATTTCAAAGGGTCAATCTCGGGTTATGGGCTATTGAGCTGCTAAGCCCAGATCTAGGGCCCAAGGAGAGAAATACACGTGTCCTTTTCTGATAAGAAGACAGAGTCTTGATTCGCGCCGCGGTACGGTCTTTTTTTTATCTCTCCACCTTATCCGTTTTTTTTAATTGGAAATTAAAATGGTTAATTTTTAATTGGAAAATCAATACTGCTGAGAGCGTGGAGATTTTTTGCGGAACACGTGCTCCAAAATAAAAAGGAGATCCCTATATAATCTTAGGGTTGTTCGCGGTGCGGTTTGATTCGGTTATGAGCCAAAAAGTCATCTTAACCGCGAGATAAAAAATCATGCGGTTCGGTTTGGTTCGGTTGATTTTTAAAAAGTCATCCAAACCAAATCAATGCGGTTAGAATCGGTTCGGTGGCGACGGTTTACCGCGATATAAAAAATATTACAATATTACCAACTTGTTACAAAATAAACATAGAAAAATTTATTTTATTTTATTGTTTATATGATATAACATGCATATATAGAAATTGCATATAAACAAGAACTTATTTTTAATACCAACAATATAGTTTTGTATCGCATGAAATTATATGTTTGTACATCTTACTGTTTTATGGACTCAGTTTAGGTTGAGTTTGCTAAGTTGAACTAGATAATAGGTTGATTGCTACTAGTTGATAGAGTTAAGTTAAGTATTGCGGTTTGGTTCGGTTTTATGAAATGAAAACCGCAAACCAAACCAAACCGTGCGGTTTAAAAGAAACATGATCCGTGCGGTTTATACTAAATGCGGTTTTTTGCGGTTTCGGTTTGGATTGGTTCGGTTTTGCGGTTTTACTTTTGGTTCGGTTCGGATACGATCACCCCTATATAATGTTACTTTATTTTGTTAGATTTTAGATCGTAAAATATCTCCCCAAATATTTATATGATGGTATGTTTTTTTTTGAAGTAGTCTAGTGGTTATAAATTCCACCATTAAAGTGGATAAGTGAGATGATCGATGTTTGAATATAGACCCCTGTATATATAATGTCTCTGTCAACTAAGCTAAACTCACGAGACTTTAAATAATGTTATTTAATTGAATACTTGTATAATTTTTTTTTTACATGATCAACACATTCAAATGAAACATTTATTTTCTACAACTTCTTGCAACTACTGTGATGAGTATTTTCATTTTCAGATGTACTTTACTCTAAAAATTAACACAATTTACTCTTTTGGATGAACACGCTGACATCCAACTTACCTATACTCTTTAGAAAACATTTAATGTAAAAAAAAATTTAGCTTGTCCACGCCCCAAACAGTACTATAAGAATCGATATTTAACATACCCATAGTAATTGTACAGGCTCCAATAGCCATAACATGTTTTGGTTCGGGCATTTGCTCATATATTCGAACTAAAGAAGGAGTCATTTTCATAGTTACGGTGCCCGCTGTCAGGGACGAATGCAAGTGTGTTGAATTGGGGGCAACTGCCCCCACTTGCCTAATTATTTGTTAAGCAAAGATTAAATGTTTTTGTTTGTGTACCACAAAAAATTAAGGGTTGCCCCCACTATGGGTTAGTGATATTTTAATATTGTGTATGTACTATTTAATAGTTTATTCATTTTAGAAAGTAGAACTAATTTTAAGTTTAATTAAAAAATTTATCTCATATTTTGTCATGCTCACATGATGAAAAAAAAATTCCCACAAATTGTTGTAATTTTATTCCAACACATATCTTTTACCCCAAAAATGAGTTTTTCCCCCTAAATATTGTGAATTTTGTCCCCAAAATATTATACTACTATTTTCTTTCTAAAAGTGAGTAAATAAATCACAAAATTTTACGTCAAACATCACAATTATTGGAACCCAAAAAGTTGAATTGAGACTAAAATTACAATAAAAATGATATTTGACGGATACATAAATTGACTTAAAACACTAGAACTACGTAAACAAAATAAAAACTTAAAATACAATTAAACTTATGATATGTGCCCCCACCTATAAAAATCTCTGGATCCGTCCCTGGCCCCTGCTGTTAAAATTAGGTCTCCCTACCTAGGACTAGAGCTTAGTACCAATCCATAACAATCAAAGTCAAATCGTGATCCTATTAATGAAGCAAATTCAATATTTTTTTTTTACCGGCCGGAAATTTTACTCAAACAAATTATTTGTTATTTTACAAAAATTAATTGTTATTTTTATAAAATACTATATTATTTTCTTAAGAAGTGTCATTAATTAAAATTTCCTTTATGAATGATTTTTTGGTATGAAAATGAGAAAATTATTAATATTTATTTTATCAAATAATTAATTAATAATAAGAAAGTGATGGGTTGAGAAAGAACGTTAGAGTTGGATCCGATAGTTAATCCAAAATTAATGGAAACACTGACACCTTACAAAACCCGACCCAATATCCACCTTTTCACATTTGGGTCACAATTTACCCGAAATTTAACATGCATTTAGTTTTGTCCTATATGAATATATGTCCCCACCCACAAGTCCACAGTGACCATAAGTGGATCACTTTCTATAAATACTCCCTCTCATTCTTCCTCATTCCTTGCTCATTTCAATTTTCTTAGGTGCAGAGAGAGAGAGAAAAAGAGTGTGAATTTTTTTTTTTCCATTAATTTCTGTTTTTGTCTTTAGGTTTTTTCTCTTTCCTCATTTTTATAGGTATTTTGTGGAGGAAGAAGACTTTGTAGCTTGACTTTGTGACAGATTATATCATGTGAGTTTATTTTCTTAATTTTGATTCATTTCTTACAATTGTTAATCTATTTTAATTTTAATATTTTTTTCTAATTCTAAAACACTTTTTTTTTCAATTTTTTTTATAATTTATTGACAAGAATTAATTATTATTGAGTTTTTTTTTTTAATTTATTTCTTAATTTGATTTGTTAGGGATGAGTATGGTTGTTAGGAAAACATATGGTATAATTTGTGTTAATTATGTTGTTTGTAAATCATATAATTGGTTTTGGTTTTAGATCTACAATATGTGGATAATTGTTTTGTCCTAAATTGAGTGTGATTTGTCTTATTAGCATGAAAAAGACACAATTATGATAAAAACATATGCTGATATTTTTATATGTCCTTTGTGAATTACTAGATTTTATTCTGAGAATTCATTTTGCTATCTGCAAAATTCCAAAAAAAATAATAATAATGGTTGATATAAGATATTTAATTCCTTGTGTTAGGTGTACCCTTTTTTATGGGTTGTTAGTTACATTAATGGTATAAGATAAGATCTAATTTATAGAAGCAGTTTTATAATTTTACATATATACCTATTTTGAAAGGGATTGATTAGTTGTAGATTAATATGAAATTAAAAGTTTATTTATAGAAGGAAGTTTAAGTGAAATTAAGTTTATGAGACAAGCAGATGAGTTTGTGTTGAGTTTGACTGAATTATGTGTTGTTGTGGTGGGCCCTGCAGACAATTCAGGGAAGGTCTTAAAGTTGGAGGGAATTAGATTGAAATCTCTTAGAAGTTTCTCTCTTTGGATTGAAGAAATGGAGGTATATGGAAAATCTATGGTTGCAGCTCCTTCAAATGTTATTTATCTGTCAAGTATATTGGGCCATGATGGTCCAAGTCATGTTCACAAATGCGACTGGAAATGCCAAAACGAACGTGTTTGCGGAAACATGTTTCGCTGCAAGCTGACAGGTCTCACACACATCTGTGATAAAAACTGTAACCAGAGAATTCTGTATGATAACCATAGCTCCCTTTGCCTAGCAAGTCGTCAAATTTTTCCCCTTACTCCAACAGAAGAACAAGCAGTGAGAGGCGTTCGAAGGAAGCTCGACGCAGCCGAGAGTTCACCTGTTGATAATAACGTTGGTTGTAAGCGTAGGCGGGATGCACAATTCCATCCTTCTCCTTTCGAGAGATCTTTCTCTGCTGTCAGTCCTATCTGCAGCCAAGTTGGAGACGGCATGGATACGAACTAGATATTGAGATTCATATAACTGAAGGAGGCCTTTTTATCATTTTCTCGTTTTTTTTTTCTTTTCTTTTTTTCTATCTGATGAGTATCCATAACAGAACTTGAACAATTATGAATCGCCGATTGGTGGACCTTATGTGTCCCCATTCGCAGTAGGACGTCTTTATGATTCTAGTAATAATGTAATGCAGTATTTAAAGTAGCTTGACTGTTGAATGGAGACTTGAGCTGGCTGTGTGTACACAGTTATGAGACTTGAATTAAATTCAGTTTCTTTCTAACTTACTCAGAAGCTGACTCTTATATAGCTTACCACAGGATATGTTCTGGCTTTCATCTATGATGCTTGAATTTAATTTGGACCTGGTTGATGTATACATATTAGCTATGTTTCTCATGTATATGTAATCATTAAGCGTCCATATTCTAGTATTAGAGTGGTGTACTCTTGTATTCTTCCGCTTTCTTTTTCTATGGTTCTGTTAGAACAGGTTCTCTTCAGTTCTTCATATGCAAATTTTTGGAATCTTATGAAGACTGATACTGGTTCTCTGTTACAGGCTCAAGGGAGATTATACTAGTTCTGATTTGAACTCGTCTTGATCAAATTTCTATTATTTTTTGAAGTTTGAATTTGATTGACAGTTGGTTGTGTGAGTTGAATGTAAATTGTGCAGGTTTTGAAGCATATATGCTAGGAAGGAGCCTTCAAAATATTTGTGTTTCAATACTGAATGATTTTCCCCATGTTTTTATAACATGAAATACTGATAAATGTTTCATTTTCTTGATGTAGGTACATGTACATGCATTGCAACTTTGGCTTGAGTTTTTGTCTTTGCTGAAGTTTGGAGAATAAGGCTGTGAAAAAGAGTTAAAAAGGCTATAATCTTTACCCTACAAGATGTCAAAAGGATTGAGGCAAGAGCAGTTATGACACTGTTAAGGGATGATAAAGACACCACCATATGGAAGGTTGATAAAGTAGGTAGCCTCAATCATATATATTAATTCTCATTGAAATTTCAAACCTTATTGTGTTTGACTTCTCCATTATATGATCTATTTCTTGTAGACGGAAAAATATCTATCGTCATCACCGTCACAAAAAATATCTGCATAATGTGTTCAAGGATTGAAAGTAAACCTGTTTTGAATTGAAGGATTGATAGTAATAGGTTGTTCTTTGTTCTGCTAAATTGCATATTTTTGTTACATTCTTAGCTTATTTGTGAAACTAGAGGATTGTAATATACCCAACTTTGATGTATTTATCTAATACCTTATTGGTTTGTAAGTATCCAATCCAATCAATGAAATTTGGAAATGTTCATTTTCATGTTATGCAGCTGTCTTAAAGATGGATATTCAGTTTTTGTTTCTGTTTTAATATGCCAATCACCTTTGCAAAAAATGATACTCCCTCCCGTCCCAAATTGTCATTTTAGCTTTTTAGCTTTGTCCCAAATTTTTAGACCTTTTTAAGAAACCAATGCATAATTAGTGATATTTTACCATTTGTACCCTTATTAAAGTTAAAACATTAATTAAATATATTTTCTCTTTCTTAATAAAATAAGTGTAAAAATGACTTAACTTATCAATCTTTATAATTTTTTAATCTCTGTGCAAAACTCTAAAAGGAATAAAGTTTTGGGACGGAAGGAGTATCAAATTAGATAAGTTTACTTTAAGATTTTTAAGTTTTCAAAATATAAAATCAATAAAATAAACGACTCTTTTCATTAACAAACAAAAAGACTAAAATAGGACTGCTTGTGAAGTTGTGACCCCGTGACCTCCAACTTACAAAACAACTTTTTTTTTTTGCCTAACTTTTGATTTATATGGGAAGTAGGTTTAGTAATTTAGAGCTTAGTTGGGATGTAAGTAAAATTTGATAAAAAATTGTTTTACTTATTGAAAAATGCGTTATAATCGTGTTTGGCATGGGGTCTAAACTAGTTGCATAGAAATTTCTACCATCTACAAGGAATTTAAAAAGAAAAATGTGCTAAGTTTCAATTTTTTATTATTAGTATATCAAGTGGATGTATATTTATGCTGAAAAAAATTAATACCAAATTCTACCAGCTTTGATCAAGAAGTTTGTGAGGTGGAGCAAGTTTCCCAACATGAAGAATTGATAATAATTAAAGGAGGTCATGGTCAAATTTCTTGTTTAAAAGTTTATCCTTTACCTCTCATATATGACAATGTTCTAAAGTCACTGTTAAGAGGTCAAAGGGAGTTGGTTTGAAGTTTTAGGGAGGGAAATATTATGCATATAATAATATTTGTATAAACAAGTTTAACTTATTATTACCTAGTCAATATTTTTCTATCTTATAAAGAATCATAGGTCACTTCTTTATAGGATTATCCTATGCAACTTGCGAACTTTTTCATGATTCTCTTGTCATAGATTTTCTTTCATATAGATTTCTTTGATAATGATTTTCATATACATTTCCTTATTTGTACATTTTCATTTTTCTCATGAAATAGCAAAGGCAAAGAATTGCTTCTAAGTTAGGCTATCCACAATAAAAGAAATACTAAATCCATAAAGATGTTTTTGCGGCTAAGAATTTCATCAAAGCAAAGTCATGTTTTGATTTTTTTAATAACAAAGAAACTCACAATTCATCATAGCATATAAAGTTTATAAACACTATTACAAATATGAGAAACATTATATATCCATTTCTACTTCATCTATTATCAATTATTTCTATATATCTTAACCATATAATAAAAACTATAATCATTGATAATGCCAAACATTGTATCTTGGAAACTCATAATTTTTGTTCTTTTTACTTTGTTAACTTGTTCTTTCTCTAGCATATTCACCATAACAAACAACTGTCCTTATACGATATGGCCCGGGACACTCGCCGGTGCAGGTACGCCTGCGTTACCGACGACTGGATTCCAGCTTGATTCAGGTCAAGCTGTGAAACTAACAAGTGCTCCGGGGTGGTCGGGTCGGATATGGGCGAGGACCGGTTGCACATTTGATGCAACAGGAATTGGGAAATGTCAAACAGGTGATTGTGGTGGTAGGCTTGAATGTGATGGGAATGGTGCAGCTCCACCTACTTCACTCTTTGAGATTACAATTGGTCAAGGTGATCAACAAGATTACTATGATGTTAGTATGGTTGATGGCTATAATCTACCAATGCTTGTTCTACCAAGAGGTGTATATGGTAAGAGTGCTTGTAATGCCACAGGTTGTGTGACTGATATCAATAGAGGTATGTATGAATTCTATATTAATGAGGCCATTAATTATAACATGGTTCATTTATCATTAGGTGCCATAATAACAATTCTTAAATTGGTGCTAATATGAAATATAAAAATAAGCAATTTCTTGCTTCATGTAGAACATGTTTTTCCAACTGAACTGGTATATTGTGTCAGTTTTAAGGTACACAACTTAAAAAATGATGTGCGGTATAAATTGTGGATTGTCGTCGATATGACACCAATTTTGCACAACTGCCATAGTTGTTTGCTATACTTATACACTGCTATGAAACCATGTTGTCGCTCAATTACCGCGGACGAACACCCCTTATTTCGGAAACAACTACCCTGCTTTTGTGAAATATATTTTGATTGTCGTCCTTCAGCCAATCGCAATGCCCCAACTGACCCCGCCACAGTCGAGTGTCTTGCATAGAGGTTGATCGCTTGGAGTGTTTCGCCGCATTTTTCAACTTTTGACTATTTGTCAACCAATATCCAAACACATAAGTGTCTGTTTGTCTTTGCGTTTCAGACTACAAACACACGTCCGTCCATGCTTCCACCGTGATTTCTAAGAAGCTACAAAACCAAGCTTCTGTATTGCCGTGATTTTCACAAACGTGGCGCAAAACCAAACAGACGCTAAGTTGTGTACTGTAAAAGCCACCTAAATCCAGAAATGCATTAAAAACAATTGGACTCATAGGGATTAAATTGAAAGATACTTTGTGCATGGAACCAAATAAAAAAATCTATCATATATAACGTGAAAAAAATATCGTAATATCGAGGAAGGACCAGTCCCCGACTAACTAATAGGGATTGAGGCAAGGGAAGTAACTCTTACGAACCGTTTAGTCTAAAACTAAGAGATTCTTTATGCTGTTACCTGAAGTTCAAGGATTAAAGGGGAAGCGAAAACAGTATAAAAATATGTTTTAACAATCACTTATGATGAAATGACAAGACTACAAGAGTACTCTTCTAATTGAAAAATTACAACTTTACAGGTTGTCCAAAAGAACTTCAAGTAGTTGGTGATGATATTGGATACCAAGGTAGTGTAATTGGTTGTAAGAGTGCCTGTGAAGCATTTGGGTCAGATCAGTACTGCTGCAGTGGACAATATGCTAATCCAACAACATGCCAACCTTCCTATTATTCCACAATTTTCAAGAAGGCTTGTCCAAGAGCTTATAGCTATGCATTTGATGATGGCACCAGCACTTTCACTTGCAAAGCTTATGAATATGACATTATTTTTTGTCCTACCAGCAACAAGTATTCCTTTTCTCCCTCAAATATTATTATGAGTTTTCCATTCTCTTTCAATTTATTGTCTCGAATGGATGATATACTTGCAAACAAAACATACGAAGCATAGACATTGTTGGGACTAGATGTGTCCCTGCGTGTGTCGAATAACTCAGACAACTATCTAAAAAAACAAAATCTTTGCTTCGACACAACATAGAATCATCTATTGTAATAATGGACATTGTTTCTTTTTTCTAACTCTCAACATTTTACATTACTACAGGATTACAAAACCAAATGGTGCATTTCCTCCACCGCCACCGCCACCACCACCATCAATTGGATTTCCTTACGAGAGGGTTCAGCAAGACAGTTCTTCTTCAAGTGTTGTCTTGCCCTTTCAAGTGGCAATCTTAATCTTAGTTGCTACAATCTCTATGTTTATAGAGAAGACTTTGCCACTGATTTGAAGTAGTGCCAGCAAATAATCATACAAGTTTTTTCTTGGAAAGTTAGATAGAAACATGGAAAAGGACTATGCAAGGAAATGGAAATTATAAGTGGGAAAATGAATCATATGAAGAATCCTACTGAATCAAATAGATGCAGAAATTAGTCATAGTTTCAGTTTACTCTTGTAAATCATCCAATAAAAAAACTGTGGAATAAGTTGATAAAATACCAAGTTATTTACAGTGTAACCAGGATTGTAAAGAAACTATTAAAGTTATTGCGTTCTACCGGAAGCAAAATCGAATCAATTTACCGTGAAACCAAACTCGCAATTAGTCATAGGTTTTTATACAAGGAGTACCTCATCCTTACAAAATCATTTAGGAAAAATTTCATGTTGATATCTCTAAACACTTTCATTTTCGATGTTACCGTAGACATGCACCATTGGGTGACGAAACCAACATCTTATAAGAATATTGATATAGCATGATAAACAAATGTTATACAACTAAGTGTTGGAAAAAGTTCCCCCAATAATTAAATAAAATAACTACAGATTCAAATAAATCTGCTTTTTGTTATAGATCATAGTGCAATGACAAACAAAAGTACAACTTATATCTCCAATTGAACATGTAAAGCGATTCACGGCATCAAAAAACGCTATAAAGCACGGGATGCTAACCAAAAATTGTCATTTCTTACTGAAACATATTTCGGTGAAACATTAATTTTAACTTTCAGTGAAACAAACATGTGTATTTAAGATTAATCTTTCCACATATCTGCAAATTCATCAGGCTCCAGAGGATTAGACATCTCATGCATTTTCCTCCTTGTCTTTGCTTTGACCTTCTTTGCAAACTTTCCAGATTTCTTCTTTTTCTGCAAAGATCGAATCTACAAAAAACCAAGACGTATAGTTAATTTCAGTAGAACACTAGAGAAATTATTATGAGTGTACATGGACAATATATTGGTCAGTACCTGATTTGGTGACACATAGAATGGGTTTTCATATAAAGTTGGGCCTCCAAAACTGCCACCAAATATTTTAATTGGGTTCAAGCAAAACCGCGGACCAACCTAAACAAGAAGTTTGTGCACACGTGTTAAGGGAAATTTAGGAGTTGACAGATAAAATATAAATCAATAAGCAAAATTTTTAGACCTCAATCAATGTCATTTTATCAAGGCCTCCTCGAGGTAATTTGTCTGACTCGTTATGAGGAACAGATATCTGCAAGGGAATCAAAATGTGGTTTCATATTTCTCATTAAGCATCAATATTAACATGAAGCAGAAAATGAGACAAACATTGCAAAGCCATGTTCACCAGAATATAAGTGTATTTGCAGCAAATGATGCCACTATCTTATTTAGTTTATTAAGACACCTCAATACATTATGAAATAACTACTATTATAATTAAACTCATTCGATTAATATGTTGGTCATCCAATGCATGTATAAGTAACCCTTTTTTATATCAACAAATAATGCATTACGAGGTAGTGTCTTGGTGTTTTAGACATGCATATATAGTGCAAATTTTAAAAAAGACGTGTATGCCAATTGTTTAGATCTTATACAAATGCAAATACAAACCTGATAATTTCGGAACCAAATATGGTCGTCAACTATTGAGAAAACAAAAACATGATCATGGAAAGGCTTAGCCTTTCTGTGGTCCTTTGGTGTTTCAAATATCTGAATGAAGGAAAGAAAGGAGTATGTCAGCAACAATCAAAATTGTTTATTACTTGAATCACCGATAAAAACACAAATACATAACTCAGGTACAAGAACCAAAAGTAGAGAAAATTGAGGACAAGAATAAATGTTTGGTCCACATCCTACTCAATTTAAACTATGCCAACAGCCACAAATACATCGGAAAAGTTGGCATAAAACAATTTTCAATTATGCTGGCAATTCATACAGGACGCAACACCACAATGCATCAAATTAAGATGGTATTGTTGAAATTATATACTTTAGTCGTGTCTGAAATTGTACATGGTAGAGGAATCAACCAAATACCTGTAACAGCATTTCCTTCAACAGTTTCCAGTGTGCATCTTTTTCAAAATTGGAAGAAAATGTCAAAAGAGGGCGGGAACCTTTTAGGTGATTTCCAGTTAGCTTCAGTTCCTCCATTGTGTGCACTGGAAAGTGATGAAGGTAAAAAAAACTAGTAAATTGGCCTCATAGAGAGAATCAATCATCAATTGTAATTCAAAAAGAGGAATGAAGAGCAATAATACTAATCCCAGAATACTATATAATCATATGAAGGAAATTAGTTTTGGTTGTAACCTTAAGATAAAGATCAGATGAGAATATTACCAGCACTAACTAAAAATTTAACAGACGGGCCATTTGGACATTTTGCCATCCATAGATAAAGATCTTTCGCCTTCCTGCACTGAAATTCATATACAGAAAAGGGGAAGATAAGACAGTAATCAGAATGTCAGAATGTGACCAGCCTCGACTCGGTCTATTTTAGAACACTGAAGTGCAAACTCAAGAATTTGAATGCAAAATGTTGCGACAATAATCAGAGTTCGAATTAAATTAACTGCTAAACGCACGAAGTTCAGGTATTCTATACTTTGAAATTTGTAACATACATTAAATCTAGACTAAATCTTTGTGTATGGTGGTGAGTGAGGAAGTGTTATTTCATAAATGTTCTAGAGCACCCCTTAATGTCTCGGTTTTAGGATCCAAGGATTATATTCGAGTAGTGCATCTTATTATGGACTCATATTTTGCAGTCTAATTACTTTCACCAACGTAAAACTGAGGAAGAAGGTTTGGAGTCAAAATCCTTTCAGATCTGGTTTTTTGCTGCCTAGAGATTGCCTATGCTTTTTAGTACCCTCACTTTTCAAATTAGGCTATAGGAGTCAAATTGCCACCATTCTTTGCAAACATGTTTGTGTTCACATATGGAAATTGGGTATAAAGAATCTAGATTATATTTATATCAGATTCGTAACTGGAGTTTGTTACCTGTTTAACGTTTCTAATTGAGATTTGATATGTTGAATTTTGAAAGAAAAGAAAAATGTACTTAATCTCTCTGAACAAGATTTTCCAAGTTCAAATAGGTTTACACACATGCTAATCATGTGATGATTGGAAATCACTTCATTAATATGGACAGATTAAATAGGATTCAAAGCCTAGTATTATCACAGTCCAAGTCAAATTCATAAGTTAATATGGTGAAAGAGATCATACAGGTTTGAAAGTAACCAACAACAACAACAACGTATTACATCATAAACAAGTCAGAAATTTATAACCAACTAAATAATTCCTTACACTATTAACAAGTCAGAAATTTTCTACTTATAATCAACATAGCTCATAAACATACTGCATAGTTGACACTGAAAAACCTTGTGACATATATAAAAAGAATACCTCAAAAAATAAACAAGAGGAACAGTTTTTGAGCTCAACTAGCTCGTTGAGGGTGGCGCCTTTAGTTTCCTTTGATTCAACCTTGTTATCCTTCTTGCAATGTGGAAGAAGCGAAACGATATTCAACATCAAATGTCTGTACCTGTATATTTATGAAAAATTCTTCACCCCATCAAATACCATATTCAAAAACTAACCAACAAGAAAAAGCAAAAGTTTCGTTCTACTTTATTTTTACACACAAATAAACATTTTGATTATATTCTTTTCTGAACACTAATATAAACTAATCCAAACTCCAAACAAGCATAACCTCACATATACTACCTCCATCTCAGTATGACCCATTTAAATTATATTATTGACTCAAATTATTTATCATTTAAAATGTCCATACTCAGTATAACATTTATTAATTTTTTCTGATAAAACTCTCATTTAATGAAATAATATACTTAGACCCTACTTGGATAGCATAAGCGCTTATCAGATAAGTACTTGTGTATAAACCATGGGTCCGTTTGGATTGGGTTATTTTTTAGCTTATGCAAATAAATGAGCTTTTATGTATTATTATAAGCTTGTGAAGGTAGTTTATGAAAAAAGGCTTATCAAGATACAATTTTTGTTAGTGAGAACTTATGAATTAACATAAAAGCTTATATATTTGCATAAGCTATTTTTCATAAGCTCAAAATAAGTCAATCCAAACAGGCCCTATTTCTAAAATAAAAGATAAAATAGAACCAAACTATTTTCTATAAGCTATCCATGAGAACTTACCGAAATAAGCTGAAAACAACTTATGACACCCATAAGCTGTTTCCACAAGTTCTCTCAAATAGTAGCAGTCTCCCAAGTACTTACCACAATAAATAAACTCAAATAAGCCAATTTAAACAAGCCCTTAACCAATCAACTACTATTACTTTCAATCTTCCAAATAATGTAGGTATTTTAGAATCACCATCACCACATTACTTAATTATAGGAATCAACATAACAAATCAATATTTTTAAGAAAAATGCATTCTCTTACAACAAGAGGGAGTGAGATTATCTACCTGTAAACGATGCGCCTAGAGCAAGTAACCAAAACTTTCTCTTTATTCCTAAAAAAAGGTGAAACACCATTATCTTTAACTTCAACATCATCATCATCATCAACATTGTTTTCATTCTTATCCTTCCATCCTAAAAGGGTCCTAACTGGTCTTTCTGGAGCAGCATCATCTTTCTTAGGTACTGCCGCCACAACTTCAGAAGCATTACTTCTCTTTCTCTTCTTCACCATGTTTGTTTTTTCTATAATTCTGCAATACCCAATAACCAAAATCATGAAAAGTTAACATTTTGACACTAACCTATTTGCACTCACGAAATCGTGAAAAGTACACAGTGTATCAAAGATAAAAGCAGAACAGAAAAAAAAAACAAAAAATCATGCATGAGAGTAAGGAAGTGAAATAAGAGAGAGAGAGAGAACCGTTGGTGAAATTTGGCCGGCGGTGACAGTTGCGGCGGCGTGAGGTTGCGATGGATGAGAAGGTTGGTGAAATTGTGCAATGTTTTGTGTGAAAATTGAGTTGTAAATGGGCCAAGTTTAGCTGGGCTATGAAAATCCTACTTCTAGGTTTTTGTTTAGGAACTACTTTTCACACCCTCTACTTATTGCTACATCCTCTCTCGGTTTCTTTTTCAATTTGAGTGAAGACCCAATTTAGTTCTTAAGAATAATTATAAACTTCTGACCTTCTATGATGTTCGGTGTAAATTGTTTCAGAGCTTGAGTTATCTTGCTTAGAGGATCAATAAAAGCTACTCATGAAAACAAACACATTAGAGCATCAACTTGTTCTCACGATATCATGTTATCATCAAAACTCAAAAATTAGAGGCTATTGTTCTTAAACCCATTATGGTTCAACAAAAACCTTAATCCTTTCCTATATAAGCTAACTATGGCTTATGTCCAGAGACATTATTTCTAACTCAATAAACCTTACACATATAACGCTTACTTACTTGATCGTTAGACTATTTAGTATTTACGAGTACACCACCTTTATGTTGAACTAATGATTGACCATCGTTATCTTCAACCACATCAACTCTCTCACCGCATATTTCAGGTCTTGTAAAGACCATTGGTTACTCTCCCATGGAGAGTGGAGTTTTGTTCTCTCAAACTCTCTTGCATCATTTGGGATGTCTAAGACAAGTTCGAATTTGCTCTATTTACCTACTTTTCATTTATTATTTATTTGTAAGAGAGATATACACAAGTGGGAGATTAATGAAATTCATTAGTGGGACCCACTTATTAAAATGAGTTTCACTAATATCTCATTTGTGTATATCTCTATCATAAATAGGCAAGAAATAAAAAGTAGATAATTGAAGTAAACTTCAACTTAAAAGTTAGTGAAGTAAACAAAGTACACAATCAACATAGGGATGCACAACTGTAAAATACATTTAGATCAAATATGGATGTATACATCTACTTAATTATATAATTCAATATTGTGTTTAAACTAGGCATGACAATATAATCCATACCTGCGGGTACCCGCCTGCCTCGCCCCAATTTTGATGGGGAAAACCCGTATTGACTGGGTTTGGGTTTGAATTTTTCCCAATTTTAAAAGACGGGTGTGGGGTGGATAATGGGGACATTGATACCCACCCCGAACCCGTCCACGAACTCACCCCGCTTATATATACTTACATTTTACCTCTCTTAAATTATAAGCACTTAAGAAAGTCTTAAATTATATTCATATGTTTGTGTTTATTTTTAAGTTGAGTATTAAATAAAGTTGTTTTTTCTATTTATATTCTTTATTTATTAAATCATATTGTCGAAAAAAATAGTTTTCAACTTTTACCCCTTTTTAAATAATTTTTTTACCAAAACTAAACCAATCCCAAACCTGTCCCGATTCTCAACGGGTATGAAATGTAGAACCCTAAACCCATACCCAACGGGGTTCGGGTATCCCCGTGGGTTTCGGGTATCCCCAATACAAAAATAGAAATTTAAAACAAATAAGCATGTTATACTCTCAACACCAATATACTCCCAAGTCCCAACAATGAAATTGATACAACATGTTATCGCACATTGCTTTATTGCTCCCTTAGTAAGTGTGAAATTCCGTTAATAAGTTCAAATTTACTGGCGGAATCGGTCTACCAGTAAATTTACTGAGGGAAAATTCCGCCAGTAAATTCGCCAAAAAGTTGAAGGGCAGGATCTGACAAGTTAGTGGCAAAAATTTACATCAGTAAGTACGTGCCAAAATTTTAAACTTACTGGCGGAAATTTACCTCAGTAAATGTGTCAGCGCGCATAATTTTTTAATAATACAAGTTAGTGGCGGAAATTTCCGCCAATAAATTTTCTGTATTTAAAAAAAAAATCATCATAAATCATATTTAATTCTATTTTTTTTTCTTCCATAATGTAATATATAAATAGTTAATAAATATCATATATTTAAATAAATGTCATACCACATAAAATATAAGCAAGATTCAACAAAATAAATTCATACCACATAAATGTCATCCCAAAACTATTATATTAGAACAAAAAAAATTGTTTTTTTAGTAAAAAAATAACTTATTTTTTTATCAACTTCGACAACAAAATGTCTATGCCAAAGAACTCTCCTAAATTAAAATCATAAAAAAATAATAAAAAATTGTTTAGTAAATATTACAATAATAGACAAAAAAACAATTATGAAAATTAATAGACTAAATGTAACACCTTATTCAATTCTACCCAAATTCGTAGACAAACAACACATAAATAGATAAAACCAAATAGAGCGTCACATAAAAACTCATCATATAAACCAAGCATGCCCAAAATGTTGGAACAAAATGAGTTTTTATAGAAAAACATCCTCATAAGATTTTGATGATAACAAAGTATTAAATGGACAATTGGTAGTACTAATGTTTTGAATTAAGTGTGCAGGTTTATTATGAAACAAATCATATCGTACAGTACACTTTATCATAACGAAGTTAGTATAAAAGCTTTGTGAAGAAAAGAGACTCTGAAGAACACTCAGTAAAACTCTGAAGCTTTGAACTCTGAAGATGTTCAGAAGCTGAAATCTGAAGACCATTAGAAGCTGAAGATTTAAGACTCTCAGAAGCTGAACTCTCAAAGCTTTCAGAAGCAAAAACTTATTGTCCTGAAGAACACTGTGTTTTTAACAGTTTATGCTGATTTGATAAATCTAAAGCTTCTAGGACATTCCTTGGTAGATGACAGCACAAGCTTAAAGGATAACTCTCCACAACGTCTAAATTTAAATCTTATCTATAAGGAGGAGCGTATTGTACTGGTTGTACTATTATTACTCCAAATGGTGGAGCAAAGAAACAAAAACGAAGTAGTGGAATTGAATTACCTCTTTTGGATAAGAAATTCAATTTCATGCTTCAAGCAATTGTATTCCTACAGCTGTCTATCTACAACGGTATTATTCATCAACGTCTCTATTTACTTTCATATAAATAGATGTCTTTGATTGAATATAATGACCAATAAACTGATAGAAAAAAAAAGGCAATTTATTGAAAGTATTAAGTCAACAGTTCAAAACTATCTGAGCCTCTGAAGAACATTGTTTTTCACTTATTGTGTTAAGTGTCTTAATTCTTAGAAAAACTTAGTAGTTAAGAAATACTCCTGCGTGAGTTCTTTGTTTTTGACAAGTCTCTTGTCTTGCGTGACTTGAGCACTCTTGTCTTGTGTGACCCGAGCATTAAAAGACTCTTGTCTTGTGTGACTTGAACATTGGAAGACTCTTGCTTGTGTGCTTGAGCACTAGGATTGTAATATTTAGTGAATATAGTGAAATCCCTTAGAAGTGCAAGGGGACTGGAGTACTCTCGGTTTGTGAGGGGAACCAATATAAATCTTGTGTGTTCATTTTATCTATCTCTGTCTTTGTTTTTATTGTGTTAAGTTTTCCGCTGCCTAAAGACTCTGATAGATAGCAATATCTTGAAAAAGTTTTTATTTCTAAAAACACAATTCAACCCCCCTTCTTGTGTTTTTCACACCTTCAAAAGTTACTAACTTTGCTCATGAAAATCTCCCACCAAAGAAAAATAAAGTGAAGAGGGTTTGGGTAAAGGGAAATAGACATTCCCCCCTCTTAATCACTCATAGATTACGATTATCTACTCTCTTACCTCAAGCTCTTCAAGAAAATCCTAACTTTGATTTTCATCCTCTAGCCCTTGTTCTCTCAAGCTTTCTCTTCTTTTCCTCTAGACTTTCTCTTTCTTCCTTCACCAAAATTCATGAGAAATGAATTCTCTCTCTCTAATTTAGGTTTATATACTTAGGTCTAACTCTCACCTAAGCCCAATCCCAAAACGCCCAATATCACATTTTACTACTCTTTCTCATAATAATACCTCATATATTCTCTACTCTACTAAATACATCAATTCTCTCTTCTATGCCACCCAAACAATTAATTAATAAATACATACCACACATAATAAAATAAGACATAGCATAAAGTAAAATAAAGTAAATAAATAATACAAATTGGGTCGTTACACTAAATAAACACTTACTAAAAATATAGGTATTAAGTTGTTGGAGTAAATTGGTAATAGAGTAATGAAAAAAAAATTGAAGTAAGAAAAATTGAAAGTATGGAAGAAGTTTAATGTGAAAGGAGAAATAAATTTGAGAGGATGAAAGTAGTTTGAGTGAATTTAGAGAGAAGTTAGAGTATGAGAGGGATGGAAGTGAAATAAGTTTGAATGAATATGAGTATTTATAGAGGGGGAGAGGAAATTAAGTTGTTGCATTCTAAACAGTTACTGGCGGAATTGGTGATTTACTGGCGGAAAAATCTGCCAGTAAGCGTTTGACCGTTGAATATTCCTTTCCATTTACTGGCGGAATTTTCCGCCACAAAGTGGCTGTGTCAGCGCGTCTTCCTGAGACAACTTACTGGCGGAAATATCCGCCAAAACCTTGTAACCGTTGCTTTTTGAATTACTGGCAGAATATTCCTCCACTATGTTTTATTTTATTTTTTTAAAAATTCTGATAAATGTACTCGCGAAAATGTATGTTTTAGTGGCAGAATTTTCCCTCAATATATTGAGGGAAAATTACGCAGTAAGTTATTTTAAAATCTATTTGTAAATTTTGTCAAAAAAAAAAATCTATTTGTAAATGAAGCTTTTCTTGTAGTATATAGTTGTCAATTGCTTCTGAAGTCCAGGATCAGATTTGAAGGTGTGAAAAACACAAGAAGGGAAGTTGAATTGTGTTTTGAGAATTTAAAATTTTCTTCAAGATTACGAAATTTATCAGAGTCTATTTTGGCAGCGGATAACTCAAACACACAATGAGATCAGAAGCAAGATTGAGAGGGTGAGAGAGAAAGAGAGAACACACAAAGATTTTATACTGGTTCCCCTCACAATTTGAAAGTACTCCAGTCCCCTTGTTCTTCAACAAGAGAGTTCACTATAATCACCAAGATTACACAATTTGCTCAAGCACACAACAAGAGACTTCAACTGATGCTCAAGCACACTAGCAAAAGACTTACACTATTTGCTCAAGCACACAGCAAGAGACTTCCAATTGCTCAAGCACACTAGCAAGAGACTTCAACAAATGCTCAAGCACACAAGCAAGAGACTTACTCTAATTTGCTCAAGCACAAAAGCAAGAGACTTCCAAGTTGCTCAAGCACAAAAGCAAGAGACTTTGAATCTTATACAATAAGATTTCTTACAAATGTACACTTAAGACTAACTCTTTCACAATAGTTATCAAAACAGACTGCTTTGATGTTGGAATGAAGATATTTGAGTCCAAGTCTTGTGCAGATGTTTGCTATTAAGCTCTTTGATTTGAACGAACACTTTCTTCTTGTTCTGTTGTATGCAGTTCTTTCAAGTTTAAGCTCTTTGAAATTGTTCAACCGTTCAACGACAACTATGTCAATTCAAAGAGGTCTTGTGTAGATTATAGCTTGAGGGAAATATCTCTAGACTTGATTCCATCAGATATATATGGTTTGTCATTCTTGTGTAGCTTCTGAAAGTACACTTAAATTGCTTATGACAGACTCTTCTTGCTTCTTGGACTTTTATTGCTTATGAGACTCTTGTAGCTTCTGACAGACTTTCTTCAGACTTGGTTCTCTCAGAACTTCTAAATGCTTCATACGCGTATAGATTGCTTTGAGCTTCTCAGATTCTATCTCCGTTGTTAACTGCATACTTTCATTTAAGATCATTAGTGTGAAGGTGCGTGAGAAAACACAAGAAGGGGGGGGGGGGGTGAATTGTGTTTTAGATATTTAAAAACTTTTCAAGATATTTAAATCTATCAGAGTCCTTAAGCACATCGGAATTGTTCACACAATTAACCTAAGGCTAAGTGAATGATGAAGGAGTAAATGAGAGAGTGAGAGAGAGAAGAACACACAACAATTTATACTGGTTCCCCTCACAAATTGAGAGTACTCCAGTCCCCTTGTTTCCAAGGGAGTTCACTATAATCACTAAGATTACAATCAGATGCTCAAGCACACAAGCTTGAGACTTCCTTGCTCAAGTCACACAAAACTTAAGACTTCCTGCTCTAAGTCACACAAGACAGAGAGACTTCCTTGCTCTAATCACACAAGATCAGAGACTTCCTTGCTCAAGCACACAAGCTTGAGACTTCCTGCTCTAAGTCACACAAGACAGAGAGACTTCCTTGCTCCTACACTCAGCAGAAGACTTCCTTGCTCTAATCACTAAGATTGAGGCTTACTTGCTTCTACACTAAGCAGAAGACTTTCTTGCTTCTACACTAAGCAGAAGACTTACTTGCTTCTACACTAAGCAGAAGACTTACAATTACTCACGCAGGAGTAATACTAACTTCTAAGCTTAAACTTATTACAAACATAATAACTTCAGAGGCTTAAGCTAGTTTCTATTCTCACTTCATTTGAGAGATGTTATCTATTACAATTCAAGTTCTCACTTTATTCTGAGAGATGTTTTCTAATGAAGTTCGTTTGTCATCAATTCTTTCTTTTGCATATTTATATGAGTTGAGAAAGACATTGAGACGTTGGAGAAATTGCCGTTGTAAAATGGACAGCTGTAGTCTTTGAATATCCGTTGAGTAAAGCCACGTCTTCTTTTGCAGTGAAGCTTCACCTTTACTGTTTGTCCAAAGTACAGTAATAAGGTACAACTAGCTCCTAGAGAGAGTAGGATCACATCCTTTGTGACCGTTGTAATTAGTTGTCCTTAGAACAAATCATCAGGATTGATAAGAGTAGTTGATGTAGCCCTTCTGATGATTTGGGGAATTCCTTTGCTTCTGATGAACCTTTGATAACTTGGAGTCTGATTGGTTTTGAATAAATGGCCTCTGATAGTCCTTCGTATTCCAGCTTCTGAACGTCTTCATCTTCTGAATAACTCATGACTAGCAGATAACTTCTGAACTCTTGTAGGCATCTGAACATCTTTGAGCTTCTGAACTTCTCTGAGCTTCTGAACTCTTGCAGACATTCTGATCCTTTTTGAGCTTCTGAACTTTGTTTAGCTTTTGACCATGTTGTAGCTTCTGAACTCTTTCAGAGTGTAAAGATTCAGACTTCCATAGGTTTCATCAGAGTCTAAATTAAATGTGCTCTTGATATAACGTTGGATTCTCCTGCACACTTAATTTAAACATTAGTAACATCAATTGTCCATTTAATACTTTGTTATCATCAAAACTTAAGGGTGTGTACTAACACACATTTTGTTCCAACAATCTCCCCCTTTTTGATGATGACAAACATAAGTATTAAATACAATTGTTGTTGATAAAAATCAGCTATGTTGACATTAGGCTTCTGAGTTTCGTAAGCTCCCCCTAAGTCTGATATCCCATAGGGTTAGGTTTGTAAGCTCCCCCTATTTTGTATCCATAGTTAATTTTAATCAGTTTCAGAATTACTTTATTATATGACTTAAATTATTCATATTTTACTATATAAAGAACAAGGTTTGCAAGCTTCTTCTTTTCATAGTGTGATAATCTTTGAATAAAGTTGCACCCTTACTCAAGTACTATCTATGAATAATAAACTTCAGCTAATAAATGTATTCTCCTTGAAATTATGCTCTTAATGAAGATGCAAGATGAAGCAAATATTTAAATTAAATGACAATAGGATCAGAGGCACTAGAAACGTATACACACACACTTGGTTCTGATGGTTATCATTAAAATACAGTTTCAGAGTTCAAAATATTTTTCAAACAGTTCAGAGCTTAAAAAAAATCTTTTCAAAAATAGATTGGATAATTCACCACCTAAATGTTCCTCAAGAAAATGTAGAGGTGAATTTCTGGGTTGGGTTGATGATGGAGTTGGTTGAGTCTCTTGAGTGTTTACAACAGCAGGTTTAGACAAAGATACATTACCTGAGTTGTCCTTGATTGAGCCTTCAGCAGTTCTCTTCCTTGGCTCTTTGGCAAGTTTCTTCAGTCTGAAACATAGTGGTTCATCATCATCTTCACTTTCTTCATCATCCACTACTATCACAGTTGAACTCCCAGCCTTGAGCTTGATCTTACCTATACCTTCTGCCCTTGCAGCTTCACTCTTCTCCGTCTTTATCTTCACCAGCCTCTTCCTCTTCTTCTTCTTCAATTCTTCTTCAATCTCAAACCCTTCACCTTGACTTTCTAGCAGTTGTATATATTGATTGACAATACCATTAGAGACAGCAGGTATGTCAATCTTATATCTCTTCACCATTGAATCTTCTGAGTGAGGTTGAGGTTCAAATGGATCAGAAGGTTGCATTTCTTTTCCTGCTAGCAAGTTCATGTTGGAGAGGGTGAGAGCAGAGATTGTAGAAGCTCTGATTTCCCTAATCAGATTGTCATGTCCAGCAGCCTTGATTACATCTATCACACCACATTGATAGAAGATTTCGCTAAGGATTCTTGGATAGATGACATGAACATTTGGCTTGGATTGTTTCTGAGTAGCACTCACAGCCTTGCAGAGGTGATTGAAGATGTATTTTGCCCAGTTCAAATTAAATTTTCTTGTGAGAAAATAGACAAAGTGCCTATGATCCCATGAAAGTTTATCAGAACTTCCACTTCTTGGAAATATTGATCATAGAACTATTCTGGCTAATACCCTCTGAATAGGCTTCAAATCACCCACCTTGTTGCTTTCACAGCTCTTCCCTTTTGCGTAGCACAGCTTGGTCATGTTCACTAGGAACTCTGAATTCTTTGCTTCGCTTTGGCTGTAGGTATGGTAGGTGCCTTCATTGGGGATAGATAACACCTTAGCCAGATTTGAAGCAGTGAGAATCACTTCAAAGCCACATACTACGGAGTGTACTTCAGTCTCTTCAACTATCCTCAATCCCAACTCTTGAGGAGTCTTGTCCTTATTCTCCAACTCTCCTTATTCTTTGCATCCAGCTCCCTATTGTAATCTTCAACCGTCTTCACCTTGCTTCTGATCCAAAAATCCTTTACTAGCGTTGGATAGATGGGACCATTTAGCAACTTCATGTATCTAAAGCTCCCATTATGATCAATAAAGAACTTTAGAACATCAAAGTGATTTTTCTCCAAGCTATCAAAGTCCACTGGTTGTTCCATAACGAGGTTTAGAGATTTTCCCTCCATCTCGAGAGACAAATCCGTGGAGAACATTTCTTCGCAAGTAGTAGTGTTGATAGGGAAGTTCTTAGGAAACGCAAATAGAGAATCTGAAGGTGATGTGGATGCAACCATTTATGAAGTTTAGGGTTTTGGGTTTTGCTAATTTGTGGAAGAAAGGAGGTTTTCTGAGGTTTCAAGAAAATGAAAGTGTAGGTTGTGACGAAGTAACGTGTGCAAGTGATTTTGATTAAAGGCAAATAGAACACATAGAAAAATAAATAAAAAAGAAAAGAACTAATCATTAACTGTTTTAAACCGATCAGAACGTGTGTACGTGTTGTTCTTTTAGCGCCAAAACGTTTCAGTAAAAACACTCAAACGTTTGCAATTCATTTCCTTGTCAGAGGCTTAACCTTCAGAGGTTGAAAAAGTTTCTTAGAGTCTGGACTACTTCAGATGACGAGATCCAAAATATTTCAGAGTCTGAGAATGTGTCTTTCAGGATATTTAAAAAATATGTTCAGATAGGGTTTTTCAAGGTTTTTAATTCTGAACATTTTTGAGAAATAAATCAAGTATCCTAAGAAACCTTTTTAACCTTAAAAGTTATTCCTCTGAGTTGTCATTTAGGAGTTGAGAGTTACTTACCTGATTTTGAAGCTCTTTTGTTTTGATGACATTTTGTTCAAGCTCAATCTCTCTCCAGGTCAAATTCTGAACATTCATCCCACCAAAGAGAGTTGCTATCATCGAAGTCTCTTTCAAAACAATCTTCAAATTCTTCATACTCCCTCATGTTGCTTATGTACTCCATTTCATCTTCTTCTCCATCTGACTCTTCAAAAATGTGCCTTCTATGCACAATTGCTCTTCTTCCATTCACATTCACATGCATCAATGTGATTGGAAGGTTCAGAGTCTTTGTTTCACCTGCAATCAAGTAAACTATTTTGTCTCTTGGTACCCACTTGCTTGAGGGTCCTAGACTGTTAGTTGCCAAATCTTTATCCTTCATTTGTTTCCTTTGAGTGCTATCAGATACAAATGCAGTGTAAAGATTAGGGAGTGAGAAGCTTCCATTAATAACTGATAAGCTTGGTTCCTCTAGTGTTTTATTACTGGAGTATCCAATCCCATTAGTATTGTTGGTTCTAAAGTTGCAAAGCATGGAAACAATTTTATTTTGATCAGCATTAGTGTTGCAATACTCTTTGAGAGCAAGAGAGTGCTCAAAGGGTTTGTAACATACAGCATAATCATTCTCAAGATCTTTTGTTTTGATAAAATCTTTTTGTACAGGATCTTCAGAGTGATTTGCTTGCTTACTTAAATTCTCATAGTCTGCTTTAAGCTTTTTATACTTCTGCTGACTATTAGAGAGTTTAAGTAAAGTCTTCTCAAGATGCTTGATCAATTTTGCTTTGGAAAGATGAGAATATACCTGATTCATTCTTCTCTGGATATTGTCTATGTTCTCAGGTTCTGACTTTCCATCAGAACTTGAATCTCCAGAGTCTGAACCATCTTCAGAACTTGATCCTTCAGCTCCTGGTGCTATTTCAGATTCATCTTCAGAGAAGTTGTCTAGTACATCCCAGGTTGTCATTCCTTTAGCCAGTTTTCCTCCATTCTTCTTGAAGTTGTACCATCTTTGAATTTTTCTTGAAAACCTTTCAAGATACTCTTCATCAGGTTCTTCAACAAGACCTTCATGTTCCAATGCTTGCTTTCCTTTCCTTGCTGCTTTTGCTTCTTCACTTCTCAACTCTTCTTTTTCTTTCAGAGCCATTTCATGGACTCTGAGTAAATCAATCAATGATTTAAGACTCATTGAATTGATGTCTTTAGTTTCCTCTATAGTTTTTGAAGTTTCTTTCCAATTCAGAGGTAAACTACTCAGCATTTTGCTTACAAGCTCTTTGTTGCTGAGTTTGTTGTTGAGGTCTTCATGCTTGCTTGTGATAGCTTGAAATCTTAGGCTCATTTCTCCAATGCTCTCATTTTCTTCCATTCTAAACTCCTCATATTGATCTAACATACCATTTATATTTGCTCTCTGAATGCTTTCATTATCATCACTAATGAAGCAAACATTGGTGGTATTGGTGGTTGTAGATTCAATATTAGAAGTTTGTTCAGCCCCTGATGTGGAAGGATTTTGATTGTTGCTTAGATCTTCATTTATATTCAGTCCATCTTCAACTTCCTTGATAAGATCAACAACTTGTTGATATAGCTTCAGCTTCCAATCATCCATGGTGTTTTTCTCCTTTGGATCTTGACTGTCTCACGGTTAAGTGATTTACCAACAGAACCGGAGCTCTGATACCAATTGAAGGTGCGTGGAGAAAACACAAGAAGGGGGTTGAATTGTGTTTTGGAAATTTAAAAACTTTTCTAGATATGAAAATCTATTAGAGTCTTTAAGCACATCGGAATAGTTTACACAATCAACTTAAGGCTAAGTGAATGATGAAGAAGTAAATGAGAGAGTGAGAGAGAGAGAAAGACACACAACAATTTATACTGGTTCCCCTCACAAATTGAGAGTACTCCAGTCCCCTTGCTTCCAAGGGAGTTCACTATAATCACTAAGATTACAATCAGATGCTCAAGCACACAGGCATGTGACTTCCTTGCTCAAGTCACACAAGACTTAAGACTTCCTGCTCTAAGTCACACAAGACAGAGAGACTTCCTTGCTCTAATCACACAAGATCAGAGACTTTCTTGCTCAAGCACACAAGCTTAAGACTTCCTTGCTCAAGTCACACAAAACAAGAGACTTCCTTGCTTCTACACTCAGCAGAAGACTTCTTCGCTCTAATCACTAAGATTGAGACTTACTTGCTTCTACACTAAGCAGAAGACTTTCTTGCTTCTACACTAAGCAGAAGACTTATCAATTACTCACGCAGGGGTAATACTAACTTCTAAGCTTAAACTTTTTACAAACATAATAACTTCAGAGGCTCTAAGATAGTTTCTATTCTCACTTAATTTGAGAGATGTTTTCTATTACAATTCATTTTCTCACTTTATTCTAGAGATGTTTTCCAATGAAGTTCGTTAGTCATCAATTCTTTCTTTTGCATATTTATATGAGTTGAGAAAGACATTGAGACGTTGGAGAAATTCCCGTTGTAAAATGGATAGCTGTAGTCTTTGAATATCCGTTGAGTAAAGTCACGTCTTCTTTTGCAGTGAAGCTTCACCTTTACTGTTTGTCCAAAGTACAGTAATAAGGTACAACTAGCTCCTAGAGAGAGTAGGATCACATCCTTTGTGACCGTTGTAATTAGTTGTCCTTAGAACAAATCATCAGGCTTGATAAGAGTAGTTGATGTAGCCCTTATGATGATTTGGGGAATTCCTTTGCTTCTGATGAACCTTTGATAACTTGGAGTCTGATTGGTCTTGAATAAATGGCCTCTGATAGTCCTTCGTATTCCAGCTTCTGAACGTCTTCATCTTCTGGATAACTCATGACTAGCAGATAACTTCTGAACTCTTGTAGGCATCTGAACATCTTTGAGCTTCTTAACTTCTCTGAGCTTCTGAACTCTTGCAGACATTCTGATCCTTTTTGAGCTTCTGAACTTTGTTTAGCTTCTGACCACGTTGTAGCTTCTGAACTCTTTCAGAGTGTAAAGATTCAGACTTCCATAGGTTTCATCAGAGTCTAAATTAAATGTGCTCTTGATATAACGTTGGATTCTCCTGCACACTTAATTTAAACATTAGTAACATCAATTGTCCATTTAATACTTTGTTATCATCAAAACTTAAGGGTGTGTACTAACACACATTTTGTTCCAACAAGGCCTTGTGAGATACAACCTTGATGACAACAAAGGCTAGAGAAAGCACCGAAATTAGCCGCACTTATTAAGTCTTCTTTTTTGGGTCATGTAGCCTTGTGGCTAGAAATTTCACTCTTAAGGTGAATAACTAGGATGACATGAGTTCGAACCCGGCCCCCTACATATAAAATGCAATGTCCTACCAAATGAGCTAAGCTCACGGGACCGCACTTGAGTTTGGACCTTCCATCCTTGCTGTATTGAGAGAAACGAAGGATCCAATACTATTGATGGTTCCTATTAGAATTTGAGAGGCCTATACTCAACCACAAAAGCTAGTTTGAGAGTTGAGGTTTGCACTACATTATAAAGTCTATCTTTGCCACATCTCTAGCCAATGTGGGACTTCTAACACACCCCTCACGCCCAGTACTATTGGGCTTGGTGCGTGGAATCAACAACAACGGGTGACCCAAATATGGGAGATCTCTACAACAAACAACAAATGAATCTAGAATAGGCTCTGATACCATATTAAATAACCGATTATCCCAAAAGCTTAAGCTGTTAGGATAGAGTCATATCAATGATTTTATATTATTTCTAACAGTTCCTTCTGCAAAATGGTTTCACATGTATATAATCAGTGAGCAAACGCAAAAACTGGAACAACGCGCAATCTAGAAAGACTCCATCAGAACACCATAGCTACATACACGATGAGCAATTGAGGAAAACATAGATCACTGCCTTCTATCCCTTCCAATCTATTGTGCAAACCAAGACAAAAAGCAAGAAATCGATGGTTAGAAACTCTAAATAACATATAGCAACAAAAAAAAAGGCCCTACGACGCGACACTCAAAAAGTTTGGCAATTACATTCCATATATATATATATATATATATATACTACCCAAACCCACACCTAAAATAATCACCCAAATCCAAATGTTGTATGGGTGACAAATCAAAACCCACGCTCATTGGGTTCATGTTTTTCCACCCAAACCCACAACAAATACACATATAATTAATTAATTACTTGCCCAAACTCGGTCCAAATTCTTTTTAATAAAATGCAAAATGTAGCATATTAATTAAATTACATAGTTCAACATAAGTAATTAACATTGTTTGGTGACATTGATAATTTTATATGTACGAGTGAGTGTATGAGTTTCGGGTGTGAGTTTGAGTGATTCCAAACTCACACCCATAGTTTTGGGTGTCATGCAAACCGACACCCAAACTTAGTTAACTCGGATTTCGCCCATTGACTTGAGTTTGAGTTTGGGTTTGGGTGGGTCTCATGAGTTTCAGTTTTCCTGCTATCCCTATATATAGAATATTTTAATTAAGTAATTAATTAATATAATATAAAAGTTATATTTTATCAAGATATAAATGAATCTGAGATTCAAATTCCACATCAGCGTAAAGAATCCAATCACTTCATCACACACACACCAACTACAATTCATCCAATTATTTTATTATAAAAAAACAAAAGATAAAAATGAAAAACACCAATCATATAAATTTGTCAGAGAGAGTATAGCAACAGAACATGAAGAAAAAGAAAACCCTTCTTTAACAAACTGTTCCTGCATTTCTCAACATTTATCAATTCATTCATATTAACGCTTTTATTCATAAACCTTTAACTACCACTACCATTTTTTTCTCTCTTTCTCAAAACACCATCAATTAAAAATATACTTCTACTTTACAATATTATTATACCATATACTATTAAATTAAATTAAATTAAACTACATCATCATCAATCAATAATGTAATTTGGAGTTAATAAGAGAGAACGCTACGGAACTGTTTGTTTCTACGCAACCTTTCTTTCTTCTTCTCTTATGGTTATTATGGCTTCTTATCATTCTTACATACCCATCACCCTTTTTTCATCTTCTCTTCTTCTTTCACGTAAGTTCTTCCTTTTTCATCTTTATACTAATTCATTGTTACTACCCATGTTATAAAAATTCATTCTTTATTCTTGGATCCTTATGATCATAATTGTCATTTTTTTTTTAGAAAATAAAAAATTTAATCTTTTTTTATGATTATTTGAAAAACCCATTTGATCTATGTACCCAGTTGAATTTTATTTCATGGGCATGTTTAAATCTGCATTGTAGTTGAAATTTGATAGTTGGAATATTGTTGTTTTAACATGTTTATGTTTATTGCTGCTTTATCAGAATGATCCATGGTGGTTGCTGGATTCATATTGACTGGTGAAAGTGGTGATTGATTATTGATTGAGGTGTTAGTGTTAGTTTGTTTGAGGTGTATATGATTTGTTGTTTATCTAATGTGTTTTTGGAATTTGGTATTTGGAAAGTAGTGGTTTTTGTTGGAGGAAGAGATTGATTGATTGATTAATTAGGAGTTGGTTAGGATGGATTTTCAGAATAACATGCAGCCTGAATTGGGAAAATTGGAACAAATTGTGTATCAATTTCTATTGAAGTGTTTACACATTATCTTGGACTCAAGGGTAGCTTCGATACGTCAACATGATAGAAGTGGTGACCTATCAACGGGTGGTTCTCGTGTGAGGAGGAGTGATAAATGGTTCAATTTCGCCTTAGGTGATCGACCGTCTGCTCTTGATAACTTGAACTTTTGGCATAGGAATTTGATGGATCCGATGATAATTGACATTATATTAGTTCATGAAGAGAATGGTTCTTCTATTGAGACAGTTATAGAGAGGTGGAATGTTCAATATGAATCTCCAAGAGTAATGGCTCCTCAAATTAGTGATAGTACTATATCTTACAAGAAAACATACCAGAAATCGATTATACTGTTTCGCGCTCTTTATTCTCAAATGAGGCTTCTCCCAACTCATAAGATATTTAGGCAGCTAAGTTCATCAAATTACACGTGTAATTTTGATATTGTTTACAAAGTCTCTTCCTTTAGTGATCCATTTTCTAGGGAAGAAGGAGCGATGATGGAAGAATATATTTTCACGCCTGTTGATGCGCTTCCAGGCCGTCTTAGCTTATCTGTGACTTACCGTTCTACATTATCTGATTTCAACCTTGAGTGTTCAACATCATTACCAACAAAAATAATTACTGATTATGTTGGAAGTCCAAATACGGATCCTTTGAGGTATTTCCCTTCTTCAGTAAAGGGTGTTCGTGTGCCTCCGTCTTTTGCGTCACTTGACCGTCCTCATAGCTGGACGCCTGGATTTCATAAAGCAGCGCCTTTTGTACAGAACCATCAGCATGTTGGATCACCACCGGTGCATCGTGGTTCTCTCAAGCCATTTGATTTTCCATCTCCACCTACTGATAATTTCAATATCAGATATCATAACCATCGAATACAAAGTCAGTCAAGGTCTACTAGTTACGACGAGCATCAACTTTCTCCACCATTCTCATCCTCTCTATCTCCGTCACCACCTATACATAGTGGCAATACAATGCATACTCGTATGCGCTCTGAAACAGCGCCTGTGTCTATACCTCATCCAATAATAGGCAAAAGCTCTAGAAATCTTTCTCCCAATTTTTCAGATCCTAATAGAAATTCTCTGCCCCCTTTATCTCCCAGAAGGAATGATGCATCGTCAAATGAGTCTCCATCTGGAATCAGGTCATTCAGGAAAATAGAATCTCTAAAGTTTGGTCAAAAGGTAACTTTAGTTGGTCCTCCATTTCTACTCCTAAAGTTTAAATCAAATGTGTTTTATTTGTTTGATAAGTCTTTTGTTTGCTTCGTAGATTGTCAGAGATAGCAAGGAGGATTCAGGGCGGTTCTCAGGATTGCTATCTTCTAGTGACTCACCACGTGTTGGAGTTTCTAGAACCTCAAGCAAATTATCTTTTCAGGATGACTTGGACGATGGTGACTTTTCATGTCCTTTTGATGTTGATGATGTTGACCCTCCAGATGTTCTGTCAAGGTACTTTGATAGACTTCACCATCACAACTGAACTCATAGTCATGTTTAAGCTTACTGATTTATTGTGATTTCATAATTTCTTTCATATGAACATTTTTTTTAAGAACCTCATCCCTCAATGATAATATTTAAAATGTGACTGTGAATTAAATTTATAATTACTTTGGTATGACCCTATTTTATTTGCTGACATGATCGGAATGGTAAAAGAAACGAATCAAGGTTTAAATCTGTTTTTTTCTGGATAGATATTTTTGAACATTGACAAGGTTCTAGACATATGCCAATGAAAAACCAAAAAGAGTTGAAGATTGTTTGATATTGTGGATTTGTTTTTGTAGGATTTTATAGATGTATTTCCTAGGTGTTATTTACTTGATATGAGACAATGTGTGATGTTATAAAAAACCAAAGTACTATCCCATATTTATACTGGTACTAGATTGACTCCCAACGTATATAAGTAAACAAATCAGGAAAGACAGAGAAATATGGCAACCAGTCCTTTGAGTGATACTTTTCTTTTTGAAGATTCGGTATTCGGCCCAAAGGACCGACTAATCCGAGGGACATCTAAGATACTTCTAAATTACTCTAAGATACCATCACACAGTTAAAGATATTTATGCAATATTGTTTTGTATATTCTAACAATCAAAATTATCTTATGGCACAATAATTCATCCCTAAAAGCCAAGTTTTTTAGAGCCACTCACTAAAGGAGTGTTTAGAAAAGCTTATATGGACTTGTATTATAACATAGTTCTTTAAGTGTTTATAAAAATGGTTTACAACATGCTCATAAGATATTTTCAGATTATATTCATAAATTCTTCACGATAGCTTATAAAATGACTTATATAGAGAGTGGGTGATATCTTTATTGTTCCTGGGATAGATATACGTTTCTGCTCATTGATTTATCTATTCTGATTGAAAACTATTGCTATCCTCTTGTGGATATAATTTGGACCGTAATCACAGAGTTGTTGTCTTCTGTCTCCTTAAGTTTAGGTATTCCGTACTAGATTCTACAATTCCATTTGTGTTTGAAGAGAAGCAGATGATGTCTTTTGTAGGATAGCTATTTATTGGCTTCCATATATGGACACCAGCATATGGTTACTTCTTTTTTAGAAAAAACAAATTAGAGGGGCCAGGGTAGTTTCCCCTGTCTGACATACTATTTTTAAGTTGCTTGAATCACGGTCATGCTTTTGTTAACTTCTAAATTCTAATTGCTCCATGCTCATCTTCTCTCTTGAACCACGGTTGCCTTTTAGCTTTGTTAGAAATAATATAAAACCATTAATGTAGCCTTTCCTAACAGCTTAAGCTTTTGGGATAATCGGTTATTGACACGGTATCAGAGCCTCTATGACTAAGTGGTCTAGAGTTCGATCTCTTCTCCCCTCACTTTCTAATTAAAAAGTGGAATTTAAGCATATGGTAGGTGGGCCTATGCATTATCCACGCTTCAAGCCCAAATGGACTCTTGCGTGAGGGGGCGTGTTAGAAATAATATAAAACCATTAATGTAGCCTTTCCTAACAGCTTAAGCTTTTGGGATAATCGGTTATTGACGGCTTTTCCATATTCAATTGTGACTTGGGTGGAGTCGAGTGAGTGTCCTGCTAAGGTCTGTGCCTAGCATCCTCTATTCCTGAAATCTAACATGATGGATTCTACTTTTGCTACTTGCATAGTGCTGGCTTGCTATATTAATATGTAGTTATCTTAGAAATTGGGTTGAATGACTTGAATCTAACCGAACCTTACAAAACCCTCAGTCATATCTATCTTAGAAATATAGGTTATATCTCATCTAATGTGGTCCTCTTAACACACACCCCTCATGCCTATGACTGGACATCAATAGTGCAACTCAAGTGGCCCGATAGCGTTGACCTAATAGTAAGTGAGCCACTGGATATTAGATAGGCTCTGATAAGTGATACCATCTTAGAATTTGGGTTGGACATAACCCTTACAAAACTGAGTTATATGGTGAGGACTAACCACTTATAAACATATTTTCATGTCATACCTCATGTAATGTGAGACTCTTAACAGTTGTGTGTTGTTAATCTACCAGTAACATGCTCCAAGACTATACCTCCTTTCTTTTTTAAAATCCTGACACTATTGGCTGATCCTTTTGGAAACTAATAATAAGTTAATAACTTGTTGGATTATATTTTGTTGTTCCATGGTCATTTGTAGATTTAGTATGTATAGTCAGATGAAGGAATTTTATTAGAATGCACAGACAAAGAATACTGCTTAATATAAGCTTTGTTAGATTTTTGGAAACGCTGTTTTATTTTACTATATTCTCATTTAAATTTCTTTTTCGATTTTGAACTGCCTTTCTGAATGTTCATGATTTGTGTTTGTATTTTAGTATCTATTCTAATAATGTAATGTCTTTTCCTTGTTGTTGATTTTATGTGTAAATAGCCATAATGTGTATGGGAAGAGTGCTTCAGAGTCCCCTTCAACATCATTACCGGTAGGGAGAAAATCACAAGATGCTGCTGTTGGTGTTCTTGTGCACATGCTTAGAACAGCACCTCCTTTACGCCAAGATTCAAGTTGTTATTCATCGCATTCCCTGAAGGCTGAAGTTGATGGAGGAGTTGCTACTGCTTCTGGATTCTTCATGCCTCGAAAGACAACTGACGCACTCGAAGAGCTAAGGAGTTATAGAGAAATGAGAGACCTTCTTCTTTCTAAGAGCGGTACTCGGATCCTGAAAAGAGATGAAACTTAAGCATGCTGACTAATTACAGGTTATACAGAACAAGCAGTTGACAAAGAAAAATGATTGAGGGAATTTTGTACATATCTGACTTTATGATTGACTAAAATGCTTCTAATTTTCTCTAATCTTTATAAACATTATTACAGTTTGAAAATGAAGAATCTGCTTGCCCTTTGTACATGACAATGGCAATAGTGGCAAGTAGTAAAGGGAACATTTTAGAAGTATTTTGGATGAAAGGTTGTTGAATTTCTTTGTAGAGATGCACATATACTTTTGTTGAAATGTTCAATTTTATTTTAATTAGAAATTCTGTGTCATTTTGAAGGTTATCTCCTATTCCTATTATTATTATTTCACCTTAGAACTATCATTGTACTAAAGTATTCAAAAAAGAGACCTGTAATGTTTACAATGGTGATAACCAAAAACCTGATATTAATAAGACTTGACGCAATGAGACCTATAATGTTTGTTTGTGTTGAAATTTATAAAATAAAAATAAAAAATTGGTTTAAATATGATCTAGTCAATAATATATCTACATACATTATTTTTTCAATGTATCTAAAAAATTAAATTTTGTTTATATATAGAACCAGAGGAAGTATCTATTTTTCTCCAAAAAAGACAAATGAAAGCACTAGTTAACATTTGCCTTTTACTACTTAGAGCGAATCCATAAAATTCTAGAAACATCTTTGATTCTTCAACTACCATATGAGATTCTTCAACTAACAGTTGAGTTTTTTTGACAAATATCTTACTAATTAGTAGTAGTGAATTAAAGAAAAAAGTTCTCATAATTTTTTTTTGACTGAAAATTAAAGAAATTAGTCTAAAAATAGAAAAAAATTATTGGAAAGTTTTTTTTCCTTTAATTGGTGTCTTAAAAGCATGCACAGCTTATCATTTTTGCCTTCAATTATGCATTTCCCTTTCAACTTTGTCTATAGCTTTTCCATGGGTGTGGCATTGGCATGGATTATTTTTCTAGTACTCTTCCTCGGCATTATAACTGCTGCTGTTGAGCTTCCTGATGAACATCACAAGGTCTGTTTGTTACTCTATCAACAATTGAGTTTCAGTGTATGTATGAGCATGCATGCATGTTCTTTCTATCGATCGTACTGTGTTTGTTTTTAAAATTGATATAAAGACTGAAATTCTTGTCCTTATTAAAGTTGTTCAATATCTTAAAATTTATCCGTGTTGTTCTGTCCAATACTTAACTTTTGCAAATAAAACTGATATTAATGTTTAACTTTAGATCATTCAATTTCATGATTTGGTGTGTGACAAGTTGTCCATTTTTTCAGGTCTTGGACTTGGACAAGTGCTCGTCAAGTGGAAACTGTTTAACAGGTTACTTTTGTAGCTCTTGCCATGTAGAATTTCAAGGGTCAAGATGTGTGAGATCATCAACAACAAACCCATTTAAGCTTTTGGTATCAACATATCCATCACCAATTACTTATGCATGTGCTTATAAATTGATGAAGATTTCTTTTTAAACGATAAATTGCTGCAGATTGATCAAAATATTGTTTAGAATTCCAAACATTTCCTTAAGCTAATCAAAATTGATGAAAATATATCTTTTGTCACAGTATGGCTCCACCGAATGACACTATTAATCACGACTTTCTCGCCCCCTTTGCCCCCACCCAGACAAATTTGCGAGTTTTTGCCTTTACAAGATTTGAACCTGGTATGCCACGATTCCACCACTTCCACTATCAGTTGAGCTAAAACTTGCAAATTTGTCCATGTGGAACAAGGGCAGGTGGCAAGAAGCTCATAAATAATAGTCCTGATCGGTGCGACCAAGCTGTTAACATTGACACATTGTTAACTAAATGAGAGAACCTCAACAAATAAAACCAAGGATATGCATGTTATGATGATTTTATTTTAGTTTTTTTTTGTAAATTAAATTAATAACAATTAACGAATTTCATTTGCACAGAATACATCTTTACCGTACAACAAATATGCATATCTGACGACACACAATTCATTTGCAATTAAAAAAAGGTCAATCCCTGATGCTACTCCTCTAGTAACCTTCACAAATCAAGAAGATACTATCTCTCAGCAATTATATGTAAGAAGATATAACTGAGGCTTATTGATTATCTTAAATCTTGAATTTTGATTAACTTGAATGCATTAACTCTAATTCTCAATATGCAGAATGGAGTTAGAGCCCTTATGTTAGATACTTATGACTACAAAGGAGATATATGGTTGTGCCATTCATTTAAAGGAAAGTGCCATGACTTTACTGCATTTGTAAGTGATTAAAAGCTTTTCTCTAATAAGCAAAACTTTACATGCATGTAGGATTGATAATTGAAAATTATTATGGGATTTGAATTTTTCCGGCATATGAAAATCTAATATTTGACGCAGTCACGCAATTTGGACTATCAAATCAAGATTGGACAGACAGTGCACCTTTTGGATTTAGTAAATTGGGTCTGTATACAAATGTTAATGTGAACAGTCTAATCTTGATTCGATGGTTCAGATCAGCAATGTGTGATTGCACGAATGCAGATAATCTTAGTCCATAAGTAATATTATATGGTTATCTTAACTTTCCATTTTATTTTTAGAGGAGTAAAAGCTTTCATGTTTTTTTTTTTTGTCGATTTTTCTTCTTCTTTCAAACAGGAACCTGCCATAGATGCTTTAAAGGAAGTGGAAAATTTCCTATCGGCAAATCCATCAGAAATTGTGACACTAATATTAGAAGACTATGTTGAAGCACCAAATGGATTAACCAATGTATTCAAAGCTTCTGGATTGATGAAATACTGGTTTCCTGTCTCAAACATGCCAAAAGATGGCAAAGATTGGCCTTTAGTAAAAGACATTGTTGTTAAAAATCATAGGCTCGTTGTCTTTGGCTCTCAGAAGAACAAGGAACAAAGTGAAGGAATAGCTTATCAGTGGAACTATATGGTAGAAAATCAGTGTAAGCAACACTTAATCCATTTCTATGAAAATTATACTATTAAAATTTATCAACGTGTTTCATTGTTCGACACAATATCTACAGATGTGGCATTTTTGTTGCACTGCTTTTTTGAGGTATTGCTTGGAAGTCAGAACACTTTCTAACTTTTGTACTAATATTGTGTTTATGAGTGCAGACGGGAAGGATGGAATGGTTCAGGGAAAATGTCCTAAACGTGAAGATTCATCTGCACTCAATGATAGAAGCAAATCTTTGGTTTTAGTAAATCACTTTAGAACAATTCCAATCCAACGAGCCACATGCAAAGATAACTCAAAAGGCCTCATAAATATGCTTTCTACTTGTTATGCTGTGGCCGGTAATCGTTGGGCCAATTTTGTTGCGGTTGATTATTACAAGGTACATAAAATATTGTACTTTGCTTTATTGTTAGGTTGCCATCTTATGTATCTTGACATCCATTATCATTTGATGCAGAGAAGCGATGGAGGAGGGCCATTTCAAGCTGTAGATATGTTGAATGGGAAATTAATGTGTGGATGTGATGATGTGCATGCTTGTGTGGTAAGGTTTTTTTTTGTTGTTGGTTTCAACGCATGGCTCTAGTTCACGGATATGGATTCCTAGCTGATGGAAAATCACACAAGCCGTTGAACCGTCAAATAAAGATTGGAAGGCTCAAATTTTGTTTTTGGTAAATCGGGTATGAAATAAAAGTTAGAATGTGTCGTCCTATCTTAATTCGACAGTGCAAATCATCAATTGTGTGATTGCGTAAATGCTAAGAATCCACATCCAAATCCCTACTTTACATGCCTTATGAGATATCAGTTAACTTGTTTCAAATTTCATAGTACTAACTAGCTAACTTACTTGTAAGGACTAGATATGTGGCAACATTTTGATCCAAACATTCTTGAAAAAGGGAATTGAAAGATACTAAAAATGATGGATGTATGTCTTCTAAAAAGAAAATCATAGATATTTTATTTTTCGATCGACATAAAATCATAGTTGTATTATTGTATGTTATCAAAAAGATTCTTTTCAATCATTTTTCATATTTTGCCTAAATATTTTGTTGTGAAAAGAGCTGAGATTTCAAGATCTGCATTTATCAAATTTACATCTCCATGTAGATCTAATGCATATGATTGTTTGTAGTGATTTTATACTTTAACTTTGTGCAGCATGGATCATCATGTACAAGAGGAAGCAAATAAAAATTCTTGAAAATGGAGATCCTGATAGAACTCGAAAGGCAATTTTGGTACTGTATTTTAGATTACCTGTTTCAATCTGTATGAAAAACTCAAAAATACATCAAATAATATTTAGTTGATCAATATATATCTTGTTTGAAAGAAATACAGAAGGTGCTGCAATTATATATGAATTACCTACCATATGTATTTATCATATACAAACTTCCACAGATCTCTCCCGGTTTATGTTTTGAGTTATCAAAGTTTAAATATTATTAAGAAAAAAAAGGATGCAATCTGAAGATATGTCAATACTTGCTTAACCACATAAATGCTAAGCAAGTATGAATGTCAATACTTGGATATGCAATCTGAAGATATGTCAATACTTGCTTAAGCATATCCAAAAGAATACAATCTGGATTCTCATCAGAGAAGCTGATTAAATTCAAGTTCTGCCTTGTAAGCAGAAAACTTTTCTCTACCTCTAAAGGTATGCTATATTTAGTTGCAGTCTACCATCCTTTGCATGAATGCCTCATATGTCATATTTTCTGGAGCTTTAAATGCCTGATCAATTGTTTCACTTGACCTTTCACTCATTCGCATTTCATGTGATTCCAAGAATGCTTGCAAATCATTCGAGGGCGTTGTGCTAAGGTCTTTTGACTCGTGAATTGTGCTACGGCGTAATTGAATAGTCTCTCAAATGTGCGCATAATTTTATCTTTGCAAATCATTCGAGGGCGTTGTGCTAAGGATCATGGACTTAACGCATCTGATCCCGATGGCTGGAACAGTTTATGGCGAGTCCTTGCTCCACCAAAAGCTCATCATTTAATGTGTCGCACATTTGTAGGGGCTGTGTTCCAACGCGTAAGAAACTCCGAGAGCAAAATGTACAATGACCTGCGACCTGTCCCTTCTGTTCTGATTCTGTGGAAGACAGAGAGGCGTGCATTGTATGATGTGACCAAATAGAGACATGTTGGTAGGTTGCAGGATAGTTGAGTGTATTCCAGCAGCACCTGCAAATACAGCAGACAGTGGAGGAAATTCTTTTTGACATCTGCAGTTCGGAAGACCCTAGCCTGTCAGGAAGGGTGTCTGTTATGATATGAGTTCTATGATAAAATAGGAATAATTGGGTGCGGAACAACACTAAATTGAGTGCAATTCAATTGGGTACTCAAAACCGATGTGAGACTCAGGTTTGAATTATAAATATTAGTTTTTTTTTTATTGTTTTTATTTAAGAAGTCTCACATCGGTTGCGAGATAGCCTGAATATGTGATTATAAGTGAGGGCAACCTCAACTTACAAGCCGGTTTTGTAGGGTTGAGTTAGGCCCAATACTCAATTCTGTCCATGATTTACTGGGCCGTCTGCTATCAATTTCTGATCGGGTCATCTACCATTTATATCCACATTCTAAGAGTTTTTGTGGAATCGACGCTGATTAATTATGTTAGAACTCGTAATTTATATATTGTAAGAGTAAATTCTTCATAAATGTGTAAACCTTAATTTCACAGATATAGATAGTAAATGTCAACTGTTATCTAATTAAGAAAATAGTTTTAAGCATATTCTGCATTGGTCTAATCATGTGCTGTTTTTATATTTCTGAATTTTCAACAAAAGATGTTACCTCATAGCATGCTAAGAGATCCACCACATGGAACATGGCTACAAACAAATGTAATGAATTTGATAAAGATACAAACCTACAACAATGTGTTCTAAGTTCTCACATCATTTAATTTAAAATAACCTCCAACAATTGAGTTCACTGAATCTCTCTTTTTTTATTTGCAGTGTTGTTGACTGAATTTTTATTACTCAAAGTTGACTGAATTTATATACATACTATTTTTTCAAAAAACAATTTATGTAATAAATTGGAAGAAAAAATGTTTGACCAAAATATATTATCTTCTAAAATAGATATCCTAAAAATTCAATTATTTAATCAAATAAAGAAAGATTGAGTTTTATATAAAGGGTAAAATTGTAAAGAAAAAAATTCACACAAAATTTGTATTTCTTTTATAATGAAAAAATTTGTATTTTATTTATATATAATATAGGTAGCTTATAGCTATCATTAGTCAATTACAACAGCACCTATTATTCTGTTTGCTCTCAAAAGCCAGATTATCTTTGCATTTCATCTTCAATATGCCAAGCACATCACAGGTTATTACATGCAAAGGTATCACCCTGATTTTTACTTAATGTGACTTTTATTTAATATAATTTGTATTACATGCTTTCACTCACATAAACATGTATAATTGGATATGGTAGCTGCAATATGTTTGGGGGCAGGAAAACCAGTGACAGTGGAAGAGATACAAGTAGATCCACCAAAGGAAACAGAAGTTAGAGTTAAGATGCTGTGTGCTAGTCTTTGTCACACAGACATCTCAAGCATTCAAGGATTTCCACATGTTGTTAATTTTAATCCTTTCAATTCTATGTCTTTGCTTTTGATCAAAACCAAAAGCATACTTTCTCTGAGCTTAATTATAAGTAAATATTCATTTTTCATATTCAGTGAATAACCGATGTATCTGGTATTTGATATAAATCAGATACATTAGTTATTCAATGAATCTAAAAAGCGAGTATTTGCTTATAATTAAGACCTTTTTTTAGTTTGCTAATGGATTTCTACACAAAATTAATTTTCAGAATAAATTCCCCCTAGCACTTGGACATGAAGGAGTTGGGTAAAATACCAAATATAACCTTTTTATATAGTTTTCACCATATACTAACTATATATATTAACCTTGTGTATTAAAACAGTGTTATAGAGAGTGTTGGTGATGAAGTAACAAATCTGAAAGAAGGAGATATTATAATCCCAACATATGTAGGGGAATGTCAAGAATGTGAGAATTGTGTTTCAGGGAAAACAAATCTTTGTCTTACATACCCTGTGAGATTCACTGGACTAATGCCTGATAATACTTCAAGGTTGTCCATTCAAGGCCAGAGACTATATCATGTTTTGAGTTGTGCCACATGGTCAGAATATGTGGTTGTTGATGTCAACTACCTTCTCAAAGTTGATCCATCCATTAATCTAGCTTATGCTAGTTTCATCTCATGTGGGTTTGCAACTGGTTATGGAGCTGCTTGGAAGGAAGCTAAGGTTAAAACTGGTTCAAGTGTTGCTGTTTTTGGTCTTGGAGCTGTTGGTTTAGGGGTATTTTTCACAAAATAACCTTATATATTTTCTGTTAATTTTTTCTTCTTCTATTGGATAATCAGTGCTTAGAATATAAGTCTCTGGCAATGCCAAATTTTGAGCTTATGTCTTATAGCTTATAAGTTTATTTTGAAAAAAAATATCTGTTTGATAACATTTTTTTCTCATGAGCTTAGAGCTTATTTTTACTAGCTTATAACTTATTCTCATTGTTTATCATTTTTTCTTCCAATTATACCTCTGTCATCTTACTTGAAAAAAAATTAAATATTAATTAAACATATCATTTTTATGTCATTTCATATCTATAAGTTAGTTCAACCAATAATTTTATCAAATACAACAAATTCAGTCAACTAATCTAGCTTATCAGATATAAGCTATTAGCTCATCCGCTATAAGTTAGCTTATCAGGAATATGTGCTTATCGTATATAAGTGTGTATGTATAAGTTATTATATGATGAACATGGAACCTTGTGGTGTAGGCTATAAGTGGAGCCAAAATGATGGGAGCAAGTAAGATAATTGGGGTTGACAAAAATGAAATGAAGAGAGAAAAAGCAAAGGCTTTTGGACTAACACACTTTATAAATCCAAGTGATTCTAATAAATCTGCTTCAGAATTAGTCAAAGAATTGAGTGGTGGAATGGGTGTGGATTATTCTTTTGAGTGCACTGGAGTTCCTTCTTTACTTAATGTATCAGTTGAAGTCACAAAATTAGTAAGTTCAATTTCATCAAATAATTCAGTTAGTTATTTGGTTAACTATTTTTTTCCCTTCACTGAAGTTTGAACTCGGATCCTCTAATTTCTTTAACCCTTAGTTCAAACATTTGTGTGATATGTTTGATTTTAGAATAACATGAATTTTGGTTCTATATGTACAGGGAACAGGTAAAACAATAGCTATTGGTTCAGGAGTTGAAAATATAGTACCATTAGATCTTATTGCCATTATATTTGGTAGAACATTGAAAGGTTCTGTTTTTGGAGGACTGAAAACCATATCAGACCTTTCCATCATAGCTGACAAATGTCAGAAAGAGGTAATTTCTTATTCCTATAGATTATCCTCTTTTCAAGAAGTGAAATATTATATGATGTAATTTATCGATTCAACAGTAAAAATTATATTCGTGCATGACGAAGATATTTTTACTTGTGCACATTAGACAAAGTTATATTTATGAGTATCTAAAATAACATAATGATTTATGTTTTGGTTATGGCTATATTTTGAGTTAGGTAGCCATTGTACTCCATTTAATAAAAATAAAATAATAATGTCCAATACTAATGATATTGCACTATTTTTTTTTTATTATATAGGAATTCCCTCTTCAAGAACTGTTCACCCATGAGGTACCATTGGTAGATATAAACAATGCATTTGAGTTATTGAAGAACCCTAATTGTATCAAAGTTGTCATCAAGATGATGTGATATGTTTCTAGTAAGACAATCTTCAACAAATTACATAAATAAAAAGTCTTGGCCTTTGTTGAAATTACATTAAAAAGTCTTGTATTGGACATCTATTATTAAAAAGTCTTCAACTGAGAACTCCACTTGAAATTAATTACATTAGATATAGGATAATATAGATATTTAATGTAATTATCCTATATTTATTAATAAAAAAAGAGTCTTTAAATAAATATAAAGTTAAATATCTTATTTCGATAGATTATTCTCTTTTCGCCTTTAGTGCCCGTTTGTTATAGGTTTTTTTATAAAAAAAATCACTTATTTTAAAAAAATAATCACTTTTAAGAATATAACATCCGTTTGTTACAGCTTTTAAAAATAATCAGAAGCTGAAAATAATCTAAAAACTGCTAAAAATGAGAAGCTAAAAATAGTAGCTTCTTAGAAAATAGAATTTTTTTAGAGGAAAGAGAAAACAATGGTCAAAAGGTAAAGATATTTTTTAGACAAAAATATCCTTGCATAAACTTTTATATTCCAATAATATCCTTGTGTTGCCCTAGTTCTATATAAGACATCTTGTCTTCCTACCGTTTGTTCTTCTTCTCTGAGAACTTTTCCTCCATCCGAAGGTTAGCAATTCTTCTTTGCTTTTCTATTCTTGCATATGTCGATTATAGTTTGCTACAAATTTTGTTTTGCGGCGACCACCATATTACCAATAATATTTACTAGTTAACCTTCAAATAGTCAAGACTTATTTTTGTAGTTTTGTTTTGCTTATGTGGTTTAGTTGCAGTGGGTTTTTGATTATTTTTTTTGTGTGTGCGCTATTTGTATAGGGGTGCCCTTAGTCCTTCATGAATCACGATGTGTTTGCTTTGTGTGCTCAGACTTGGTGTAGTAGCATAACATCTTATTTTTGCCTTTTCCTGGTGCATTTTTTATACAATTGAAATTTGTGTTGTTATTTTTATCTTTAAAATGATTATTTTGTGTCTTTTATGATAATTTTGAGATAAAAATCACTTTTGTATATAGTTGTTTCCAAACAAGCTAGAAATTATTTTTTATCAAGGTAAATAAACACAAAATAACTTCTGATTTTTTGTAAAATCTCTGAAAAATAATCTCTAAATTATTTAATGTCAAAATCACTTATTTTTTTAATTTATAACAAATGGGCCAGTCTATATTAAATTTTACTTTATTTCAATTATATACTCTTTGTCCTTGGCCTTGCCATCAAATTGCTACACCTCTGCCTTGTGGTAGAGGATGCAAACCTGTTATGTGTGAAATACCAAGAGGAATAGAGGATCGTTGAGATCAAATAATAAGGTTTCCTTTGCGAGTTGATTTTTAGAAATAAAAAGTGAGGGGAGAGTTTATTTTTCTTTTTAAATTTTTTTTTGAACCAAACAAACTTATTGCATTTCATTAATTATTAAATGTTCAATACATAGAGTAATAATCTCAAATTTATGGAAACTAGCCTAAGAATTGGCCGCCCTAGCAAGAGTATGAGCAACCGAATTCGCTTGCCTCCTAATAAACTTAACCTCAAAGTTTACATAAGATGACATACAAAGAGTAATGTCGTTAACAATTAAATTAAATTCTGAATTACCCGATCTTCTCGAATGGATAGCGTCAACCAACAACTTTGAGTCACTTTCATATTGAACTCGCTCAAATCCACGGTGTATAGCCTCTTTCATAGCATTTAATAGTGTCCATGCTTCGCCCTCCACTATGGAATAAACAGTTCGTTGCCATTGAGTCAAGCCAGCCACAAACCGCCCATTGGTGTCGTGAAAACAAAGACCCATAGAAGTAATACTGGACCCAGATACAAACGCAGCATCAACATTACATTTTATCCATCTCACACCTGGTTTCTCCCAGCGAACCGACCTAGGATCCTCAACCGGAACAATATTCTGACGTCGCAGCTGATGGACCGTAAACCACTCATTCCAGACGGCGAAGGCCATTCTTTCAACTTGGCTTGGTAACTGAATATTGTCATAGTGTTTTCTTTTTAAAATTGAAAACACTATAAAATGTGTTTTTTATAAGAATTTAAGGGTGATTTAAGTATTATGCAATCATTTATCATACTCTTTTAAAATATATTTATAGTGTTATTATTAATTTAAAAAAGAAAAACTAGTCCTCCCCTCCAAAAACTAACACACAAACAAAGCCTAAGGAAATAGAATTCAAATTTAATTGCAGAAAAACTGCATTGTTATTATTCTGTTGGACTGCATTAGTATTTTGGTTAATGCATGAGGAACTTAAAGGCTTTGAGTTGGGTGTGGCAAAAAGGAAAATGTCAGTGGCCCTTGGATTATTCTTTACAATCATTAGGACACTTGAGTTACCTACAAAATGTAAGGAAAACATGCTAATTAAGATTTTCTTTGTGTGCAACAGATTAACAGAATGTTAAAATAACATTTTATAAAAAGATTTTCTTTACAAGGATTTAATGGTACTACAGTAGCAGGGCTTTGCAAATCCAGAAAGCTTCTGCATCGGGAGATTCCTGCTCCTCCGTAAGAGCAGACTGCCCTTAGCCTTCTCCATTTCAGCCTCTTTACCACCAGCTTTCTTCTTCTCTAACTCTGCTTGTTTGCAATTCTCTTCTTGTGCTTTCGGAACAACCTTATAAAATTTATTAGAGTTGCAGTAACTGCAATTATTAAACTGATTTGGGTTTGATGGCGGAGCTTCTGTTGTTATGGCTTATAATAATCAAATACAAACACTTGCTCTTCCAAAACTATTTTTAGACTTGAGATTTGGGATTTTTAATTTGGTCTTCCACCTATTTTACTCTTTTCAACAAAACCAGTCCCCCTATTTTATTTTCGTACAGTTTTAGTCCCTCTCATAGATTTTTGAACTGGTGTGTCACACTTTTGGTCCGTAATTCTGAAGAATTTAATGGTTGCCCTCTTCGATCTGCATTAAATACGACACTATCTCGTCACTGAATCTTTGATCTGCATTAAATACGACGCTATCTCACTGCTGAATCTTCAATCTACATTAAGGAGGGTGTATTGAATTGGGATTTCAAAGGATTATTTTCGCAAAAAAAGTCTGAAGATTTTAAAAGATTTTGTGGGATTGTATTGACTTTGTGGGATTTTAAATGACATTTTCAACAATCAAGACTTTAATGACTTTATTACACAGATTTTCCAGATTTCAAAGTACTTTATGGATTTTTATGATTTCAAATGATTCAATAAATTTTTTAAAAAAGTTATTGATTTGTTAAAAATAACATAAAATATTATAAATAATAACGATAACAATTGATCAATATAACAAAATCAATGAATCAAGAAAACAAAATAAATAAAAGAAGAAACGACTTGTATAACTAATGAAAAAAAAAAAGAAGAAAAACAATCAATTACGTTAATTTGTTTTTTTTATAATCAATTACGTTAATTGTTAAAATAATAAAAAGACAAAAGAAGTTATGTTGAATAAATTTTGAGAGTGTTATATGTATGATGATTATTGAACAATATAGCAAAGTAATTTTTGTGAGTGGCATATGTTGAAAAAAATTGTTCTAGCATAGGCATACAATTGATTGAAAAATATATATAATCCATTCCACTTGTTGAGGAGAAATTCTGTAAAATTATGTAAGAGGCATATAATTATACGTATGAACAATATAGCACGTTGTAAGAGAAGAATATATTTTCAACTTGAGTTCCGACAGCAATAGGGAGAAAAGTCTGTGGGAGAGCATGAACAATCTCAGGGTTTGGAGTGGGATTGTTTGAGGAGTGTAGTATTTATATTGTCAACTAAAAAGTCTCATGAAATCCATTCCATAACAAAATCCAACAAAATCGGTAGACTTTTGAATACCAACGAACATTCTATAAATGACAAGAAATCTCAATTGAATACCAACATATTTCATTGCCCTGAAAAAAAAATCTTAATTGTCTTAATTGAATACGACAAGATTTACTTAACTCTTGTAAAAGTCTTGATTGAATACCACAAGACATTTTTATAATAAAAAAGTCTTTTCAAATCCATTGAAATCCCAATCCAATACACCCCCTAAATACGAGACTATCTCACCGCTGAACTCACCCGTCCCTTCTCCAAAAAAACGGGTTCGTAAAAAAATCCCCTAATAGAAAGCAAATACAAATAAGGTTTTTTTCTTTTGCATCAACAAAAAAAAAGGTTTTTCACTCCTTCCCCTGCAAAAAGAAACCCTTATTCTTGCGCCCAGCAGTATACAGCATAACTCACCAAGATTTCTTCTTCTTCGTCCAATCTCCCGCCACCACAACAGTGAGCAGAAATAACAATCATGGTGTCGCAGTCCACATCGCTCAATGACTTACCGGACGATATATTAACTCACATTCTATCTTTTCTCCCAATCAAAGAAGCTTTCAGAACCAGCATTCTCTCCAAGAGGTGGGGCCCATTCTGCTACTCACTACCCGTTCTCCATTTCCAAAGCGACAATATTCAAACAAACGACTGGATTCCTCTCCGTCGATTGATTGACAAAGTTATGTTCTCCCCACTCGCTCACCATGTTACACTCAAATCTTTTCATCTCAACTGTCGTTATATACACTTCCATGATGCTAAGGCCGAGTGTTTGCCTTTCCACGATTGGATAGAAGAGGCAAAACGCCGCTTTCTCAAGGAACTCCGTCTATCTTTTATAACACACATCCCTTTGAAGCCTACCACTTTCTTCTGCAGCAAGACACTCATAGTTCTCAAATTGATGGATATAGTTATCTCAACTATGTTGCATTGTTCTGTTGATCTTCCTTTGCTCAAAACCCTTGATCTGTCTTTCGTTACGTTCCAAGATATGGAGGATGTCATGAAACTTATTTCTGGGTGTCCTATATTAGAGAAATTGAGAACTTTAGATGTTAAAGCAACTTCCGGAGTTACACTGGGAGGATACTATAAACCTTTGTCCAAGTTGATCAAAGCCAATATTCATTTATTTGAGGTTCCGTTAAGAGCCGTTTATAATGTCAAGTTTCTAACCATATGGAAGGTAGGTATGATATATGTTTGGTTTCAACTGTGAATGGTTAAGTGGTACATCGACTATGTATCGATATATGTTGGACACCGTACTAGAGAGTTCAATTTCAATTTTAGTTTGTTTTTAAAATTGTAAGTGTCTTCTTAATGTGCTATGCAGATGGAGAAATGTCTTTCAAATCAAGAAATCAGTTCATATTACAAAGGCTTTCCCGTGTTTGAGTACTTAACTAAACTTGTACTACATTGGCTTCACAGTAATCATCATATTCATGACTGGAATGAGGTAGTGAAAATGCTTCAAAATTGTCCCAAACTTCAAACTCTTAATATTGAAAAGGTTTGTTTCCTCACATCTATGTATAGTTTTTATTTGTTCTTCTCTTCTTTTCATGTATTTTTATAAATCCTATTTTGTCTCTAATTGACAGGCAAGGAACTTAACAACAAAAGAGGATTGGAAATATCCAGATCATGTTCCTGAATGTGTTTCCTCTCATCTAACAAAGTGTGCAATTATATACTGTGAAGTTATAGCTGATTTTCGATTCGCAAAATATATTTTGCAAAATGCCAGTCTTTTACGGGTTATGAAAATCTATAGTGCAGCGAGCGACCAAGTTTTAGAGGAAGGTTTAATCTCATGTCTAAGAATCTCTCTTGCATGTAAGCTGTCATTGATATGAATGTTTGTAGTTCCTAGATTTATTCTTGTGTTTGTTCACTAAAACCTTTCTCCAAAATATCTAATCATTGGATTTTAAACATATACTCTTGTGCTTGAATTTTCTGCCATCTTAGATTTATACAAATAAAAGCTGGTTGTTGGTTCATTTAAACTGACTGAAACAACCAAATAATTGATAGTAAATTACAACTGTTATTTAATTACTCTAGAGTAGAGTAGACCCTTCAGCATGACTTGTCCATTGATTTAATAATTGAGCTTTGCTAAAGCAGTTTCAATAGTTTTTTTTTTAATCAACTCTGGTTCCCAGAGGAATGAAACCCTGGTAATTCAGAGTTCGGCCACAAGGTAAGTAAAGCCTAGTCAAAAAAATATTTCCACTACGAATCGAACTCGAATTCTCCTGAATAATTTGTCCTAGGAGGAGCTAATTAACCACTTGAGCCCAATATCTTGTTTAATTCCAATAGGTTCTATTTCATTGGCCTAATTTTAATGGAATTGTTTCGGCAACTTCCTTATCCAAGTTAGAGGCACATAAAAGATACAAAAAATATTAGTAAAGAACTCATTCCTCTTCCTGCTGGAAGTGTTTGGGAAAGATAATTCAATACAAAAGCACAGCATGATAAGCAGACAATGCAGAAGCTCAAATCAAGCACAAAACAGTGCAGAAGCTCAATCCAAGCACATAATTATGTCAAAACGGCAGATGCAGCGTGACAGTGGATTGAGAAAACAAATTCACAGCTTCAGCTACAATTGCATATAACGCGTCGACAATATTGCACCTTGGGATCTCACGTCTAGCCACTATAAAACACTCAGGAAACAGAATGAAACTTCTGTACTGAGACATCTGGACAGAAACATTATGAGATTCAACCAAAGCACAATATTTAGACGGCTAAAGCACACAGACAGCTCCGCAATCACCGGAAGACATTCCAACGCTTCCTCCAATTATGTGCTGCAAACCAAGCATTAACACGGCCAAACGCGCAAGAAGCACAGCAGAATGAGAGCTGAAAGCTCTCGCGCTGGATCAGATTTTTCAAAACGTAGAGAATATACCAACTGTTGCAGGCTCATAATTACTGCTGCTGCTGAATCTAAACTGAAACAGCTATTCACATCATCAAAGTTAATCAACCAACACACAAAATAACATATTTTTTATTACACCAGCCTAATTGTTCTAAATCAATTGCTGTTAACAGTGTATCATCCCCACACTTGCTAATGGATTACTAATCCACAGAAAGAGAGAAAAATTAAAGTGTTTATTTCGATTTTTCAGAATTCTCCAAGACATAACCTTCGCCTCTTCTACTGTCTTTTCCCCCGCGAAACCTTCTTACCTAAAGACCACTGCGTTTCTCACTTTCCAAATAACAAAAACATTTGCGAACCAAATCACCCCTAACATGTCCATTACTTTCTTGCTACCTTCCACTAACTCTTTAACGTCCTTAAACATATCATGCAAAAACTATCTAAATCTTATAGTAGAATTTTAAACCAAATTGCTCAAATAATATTTTAAAATAAACACATAAATAATATTTATAAAGAAAAAAAAAATCGTGCATGACACAGGCTAACCTACTAACTTACTAGTATAATTCTAAATCTAAAATCCTAATGATACCATTTATTAGATTAAAAATAATTCCCAACGAATTATTTACAAAAATTAGTAAGAATTTTTTTTTTTGACTAATTTTAATAAGAATCTTAAAAAGATATTTAGGCATATTATTTTAATTTCTAACGATATATTGAATTTTGTGTGTAACAAAAAAAAACTTGTGTAAAAAAACAATATATTGAATTTTATCTCTTATATTAAAAACTTGTTCTGTTTTGTTATTCCTAACCTTTCGGTCCATTTTTCCAATTTTAACCGTAATGTGAAAAATAAGATATAAAAATTTTAACACTAAAATGTATATAAAAAAGTCGAGTAACATTAAATATTAGTTCAACAATAAATTTGGATATATGTTCCTACAACAGAAATTATGGTGTATTACGAAATATATCTTTATAGACTACATTGAAAGTTGCACTCGTATTTTCACCGTCTTCGTCGAGAATCAATATTTTTAATCATTCTCTAGAAATAACTCTTGAAGTTGCAACATACAACTGACCATGTAAAAACACTATCGACATAAGATATATCCCAACATGTTTGAGAGATTGTCCCTAACTCTTGTTAATATAGTCATCGCAAAAAAATAAATTAAAGGGATGCATGTTTGATTCACATGCTAGACAAATTTGTATTTATTTAATATAATGACCACATGAAAAAGAGAGGGAAAAAATAGGTTTAGCATTTGCATTTCGGTGCAAGCTTAGAATATAATAATAATAATTTTTGGGGAGCATGCAGTTCATTGTAAGAAACTTCTCGGCTTCAAATACTTGCATTACTTGGTCAGAGATGTGCTTTTTGATCTTTTTAGACCGCAAGAATCTCTGTTAAGAAAGAGACACTAGTGAACTTCTTGACTGACCACAAGAAGCGAGATCGACATTTCGGTCAACGAATGTTCTAGTGTTTGGATGGATAGGTGGAAAACACGCTTGTGTTGATTTGACCAGAGTTTCCCCACTTGTGGGACTAGGGGTTGGTGATTTTACCGTGGGACAGGCAGCCCTCAAAGATGCTTCAAGCCAAAAGGTCAATCATGAGAAAGCATGCTCTGACAATCAACACGTTTTTATACCGTTTGTTTTCGACACTTTTGGATTTCTAGCACCAAAGGCGGTAAACCTTTTGAAAAGAGTTCAAAATGTTATACATTGTAATGTCGTGACGCCTATGTTAAACATTACAACATTCAATGCGTTGACTTACGAATTCTCATAAAAATTCTATGAAAAACTTACTATTTATGGTCTTAAAAGTGACCCGGGCACTATTTAACATTTGTCTATTATATTTTCTCTTTACACTACCGGTTATTGTAAGACTTTAACCACAGTCACCATCGTAACCGTGCCTAACTTAAGAGAAAGCCCGAAATTTACCACGTCTTGTTTATCGACCGTGGCAAAATTTCCGCAAATCCCAATTTCTAGGGTTTCTCCACTCCCTCCAATTTTCCCCCCATTTTATCTTTTCTACCAAAATCCTACAAAATCAAAAACCCTTGCGAAGTTCAGGTAATCGATTTTACTTTTGGTTTGTTTCAGTGATGTAATCGTTCGTGTATCATGTGTTTGTGTGTGATTTACCCTTTTTAGTAGTATCTTTGTAGTGATAGAGATCATAGAGTAATGTTACGGTGCTTCAATATCTTGAGTTATGAACTTTGTAATTTAGTCACAGTTTTTCTTTTACTTTTAAATAATTTGATATTCAATAACATAACATTTTTGTTCTTCTATATTTAACGAGTGGTTAATCTCATGGCCTGTTTGGATTAACTTATTTTCGAGTGTATGCAAATAAATAAGCTTTTATGTAATATTCATACTCATGTCAAGGTAGTTTATGAAAAATCAGCTTATGAAAGATACAATTTTTGTTAATGATAACTTATGAATATAACCTAAATTTTTTTTTAATTCACATAAGCTATTTTTCGTAAGCTCAAAAATAAGTCAATCCAAACGGGCACTTAACTTATGATTTTTTTAAGAATATTTCGGATCCATATCTTAGCACTTAGCAAATCATGCAGGTATTTTGATTTGATATGAGGACAAGGCGGAATAGTTATATTCAAGAAACGTCGGCAAGGTTACAAGAGCAAGAAGATCAAAATGATAGGGAGCCTGAGCAAGAAGATCAAAATGATAGGGAGCCTCTCCAGATTCAGCTCCATCAAAGTATCAACAATCAACTTGACGAACAATTTGAGGAGTCCCTATTTATTAAAGTTAAAGGTAAAAATAACATAGTATCTTATTTTATGATTGTTACAGGAACAAAACATATAATAACTTTGCTTTATGTACACAACGACAGATATGTGTTCTGGAGAAATTATAATTCAAAAACTGGTAGCAAGTGAAGTTTGGTTTTTGGAAAAGACAAAAAAAGTTCTTGTGGAAATCAATGGTAACGGACAAGGCAATGATAATGGTGCAAACTTACTAGTGAGGTTTCTTGGTGAGCTCGCTAAAAAATCAGAATTTTGTCCGATATCCATTGAACGATGGGATATGATGTCAGAGGAGAATATCAAAGCACAGTGGAAAAATATTGAGGTTATTATCTAAATATACTACCACTTTGATTGTTTTATTGCACACATTTCTTATTGAATATTGATATATGAATATATATTTCAAGGATCGTTTTGAGTTTGATTATGCTGCTGGTATCAAATGGGTAAAGAGTACACTGGGGGATCGATGGAAGTACTATAAATACAGGTTAAGGTGTAAACACTTCAAACCTAACAAAAGTAAGGAAGACATACTTGCTAATCCTCCTTCTGGTGTGCCTCCGGTTGATTGGATTGCTTTTGTGAATTACTACCATAATGACGAGATGAAGGTATAACTATTCATTTTAGAATTTGTTTTTATCAAGTGAGTAAAATACACTAGTGTTTAACATTGAAGGGATATATGTTGAAAATTTATAGAAAGTAAGTGAGCGAAATACAAGAAATCGTAAGAAGCTTAAAGTCATACATGCTGGTGGTAGTAAGAGCAATGCAAGGAGGGGTCGTCAGATGGTAATTTGTTTGGTAATTTCTATATTTTTATACTATAGTGAAGTTAAATATTACTAATTTGTATTTACTTACTGATGCTAGGAGCTACAATTAGATCGACCAATATGTCGTGGTGAGGTTTATCTGTCAACTTTGCGAAAGAAGAGTGGAGACTATGTGAATGATGAAGGAAAAGCCATGGCTGTAAGTAAAAAGACTGCATTGCTTTTCATTCTTCTATAAGTTTTTGTTTGCCTCTCTCTCCAGAGAAAACTTTGGTTGCCTCTAACCCAGGTGTCGCAAAAGTACTGAACGAGCCTTTGTTTGAGGTTCAGTTCTAATTTTGATATATTTCGTATGTGATCATTTTCTTAATTGTTTTTGTCTTTGCTCTTTGGTTTTGTTTCCTAATAAAGTTGTTATTTATTTGAAATATAATATACCCAATAACATGTATGTGTAAGTGACACATGTATGGTTTCTATGAGTATGAAAGACTTGTTATTTGAAGAAAATTGTAAATGAAAAATTAAAACGAATGGAACCGCTATTTGCATTTGACCCTGTACTATCTAGTGAACTTACAAGGCTCATATATGCCAATTGCCAACTAAGAAATCATCTTGTGCTCGTATAAAGTTTAGAATATAATAATTGAAGATGATGATTGTATAACTAGGCTCTGCAGGTACTTGATGGTTAACATACTTAGATGCTATTCTGTAATATAATTTTGTAGAATGATATGAGTACTGATAGTTATGGTAGAGTATACAAAAGAACACATAGGAGGGGTGTGGGTGAGCACTCCACTCATGTGCATGTGGGTGAGCATTCCACTCATAACTAAATGTGTCAGAGGCACATGATTAGTGCCAGGAGGCAGAGGAGAGAGAAGTCAGTTTTGTCATGATATAAGCAGAATGTCTGTTCTCTGAAAGTTATGTATGATTTAAGTGGTAAAGTTTACCCTAGGAGAGCTAAGGCCTCTCGAAGTGCCTCCTTCACTATCTACATCTTATTTTCCTTTCAATCTAGTCTTTTTCTTGTATTGTGAGCTAGATCCCACATGAACTCTAGCTATTTCCAATAATAAGAACTTCTATTCACTACTAAATTTTACTGTTTTATTCATTTCTGCACTTAGATTACCATTTTGATCCTATCAATTTGGTATCTAGAGCCTTGGTTACGTTGTGTCCTTCTGGTGTATGGTTGTTACAACAAGAAGCATTATGGAAAATCGCATTGATTCACTGGAAAACAGAATGAGTAGTATGGAGATTTCAATGGGAAACTTGAATGGTACAATGGAGCAAATTCGTCAGATGGTGTTTGAGCATCAAGCACAACCTCAGATCACCATGGATCAGATACGTGAAATCATGCAAGAACAGAGATCACTTCGTCATCGTCATCATCGACACGACGATGGTGATGAAAGTGATAGCAGCACTGCATCAGTGGAATCACGTCCACGACACCGTCGTCATAACGATGGCCATGGAAGCGGTTTGTTCGGAGGAAGGAGGAGGATTGAGATTCCGGTGTTTAAGGGGGAAGATGCGTATGGATGGTTGGTGCGTGTCGAACGTTATTTCCGCATCTGTGAAGTTCGTACACGGGACAAATTGGATGCAGTGGTGTTAGCTATGGAGGATAGAGCTTTGAACTGGTTCCAATGGTGGGAGGAGCAAGCTCCATTGAGGAATTGGGAGGAGTTCAAGCGGGCTGTGATCAGAAGGTTCCAACCTGGGTTGATCCATAACCCATTGGGACCCTTGTTGAGTCTCAAGCAGAAGACCACTGTAATGGAGTACAGAGACAAGTTTGAGTTACTAATAGCTCCATTACGCAGAGAAGAGAGAGTGATGCTGGAGTCCATTTTTCTAAATGGATTGAAGGATGAAATTCAAGCTGAATTAAGACTTTATGAGAGTCATGATCTTACTGACTTAATGGATCGTGCCTTGTTGATTGAAGAGAAGAATGAACTGGTGAGTAGAAGGAGTAATAATTGGAAGGATAGAGGGGGATCGTATAAATTTAAGGACCCTGGAGAAGTGAGTAATAGTAGAAAAGACAGTGAAAAAAGTGGAACAGGGCATGCTGACAGATACAAAGGAAAGAGATTAGAACCTGCTGAGCTTGAAGAAAGAAGCAAGAAGGGACTATGTTTTAAATGTGGTGATAAGTGGAATAGGGAGCACATTTGCAAGTTTAAACACATGAGTTTGAAACTGTGTGAAGATACTAGTGATGAAGAGAAGTCTGGTGGGGTGGTAGACCAAAAGGAAGAAGAAATAGTGGAAGCAGAAATGAAGACAATGCATTTGTCTTTGCAGAGCAGAGAAGGGCTGACATCTAACAAATCTTTTAAGGTTTGGGTGATGATAGGTGATAGGAGGGTGTTGACATTGATTGATTCGGGGGCTACGAGCAATTTCATAGCAGTTGGGTTGGTACAAGAGTTGGGGCTACCATTAGTGGAGACTCCTACTTATGTCATTGAAGTAGGTAATGGGGAGAAGGTGAGGAAGCAAGGGGTATGTGAAGGACTGAAGTTTAAAATCCAAGAAGTGGAATTTCAACATCATTTTTTCCTTATGGACTTGGGTGGTTCAGAGATGGTGTTGGGGATGGATTGGCTAGCTAGTCTTGGTAATATTGAGGCTAACTTTGGGAATTTATGTCTGAAGTGGGAGTTGGCTGGGAAGAAATACATGATACAGGGAGACCCGACCGTGTGTACTAGGCAAGCTACTTGGAAAACAATGATGAAAGTCCTAGCAGCTGATGGAGAAGGATTTTACCTTCAGGTCATGCAAGCTCACAGTAAAGAAGAAAGACAGTTAGAAGAGTCAAATGAATGGAATTCAATTGTGGAAGAGTTTGAAGAAGTGTTTAACATGCCCTCAGGTTTACCACCGGTTAGAGAACATGATCATGCTATAGCTCTCAGACCTGGAGCTGATATTCCAAACCTGAGGCCTTATAGATATCCTTACTATCAAAAAAATGAAATAGAAAAGATAGTTAAGGAAATGCTACAAGCAGGAATTGTGAGACACAGCACCAGTCCTTTCTCTAGTCCTGTGTTATTAGTGAAAAAGAAGGATGGAGGATGGAGGTTTTGCACTGATTACAGAGCACTGAATAAGGTAACTATTCCAAACAAATTTCCTATTCCAATTATAGACGAGTTGCTAGATGAATTAGGAGGTGCTGTGATATTTTCAAAACTTGATTTGAAGTCCGGGTATCACCAAATCAGAATGAGGGATGAAGATGTGGCTAAGACAGCCTTTAGGACTCATGAAGGTCACTATGAGTATTTAGTAATGCCTTTTGGTTTGACTAATGCTCCATCAACCTTCCAAGCTCTCATGAATGAAGTGTTAAGGCCTTATTTAAGGAAATTTGTGCTAGTATTTTTTGATAATATATTGATTTATAGTGCTAGCAATGCTGAACATGTCATTCATCTTAGAACTATTTTACAAGTGTTGAAGGAACATAAGCTGTTTGCTAATAAAAAAAAATGTTCCTTTGCACAAAAAGAGATTGAATATCTAGGACACTTGATTTCTGGTGAAGGGGTGGCAGCTGATCCTAAGAAAATAGGTGACATGTTGAAGTGGCCTATTCCTAAAGATATCAAGGGACTGAGAGGGTTTTTAGGCCTAACTGGATATTATAGGAAATTTGTGAAGGGTTATGGTAAGATTGCTTGGCCATTAACCCAGCTACTCAAGAAGGATAGGTTTGATTGGAGAGAAGAAGCTCAACAAGCATTTGAACAACTGAAGACAGCAATGACTACCATACCGGTTTTAGCAATGCCAGACTTTACTAAAGAATTTGTGATAGAGACGGATGCTTCAGGGAAGGGAATTGGTAACAGTGTTGATGCAAGAAGGTAAACCAATAGCTTACATGAGCCAGACCTTGTCCGACAGGGCACAACAAAAGTCTGTTTATGAGAGGGAACTAATGGCAGTGGTAGTGGCAATCCAGAAGTGGAGACCCTATCTATTGGGAAGACATTTCCAAGTGCACACTGACCAAAAGAGTTTGAAGTACATTACAGAGCAGAAGAGTATGGGGGAGGACCAACAGAAGTGGATTGCAAAATTGTTAGGTTTTGACTTTGATATTAAGTACAAACCGGGAAAAGAAAATAGTGTTGCTGATGCCTTGTCAAGACAGATGCAGTACAATGTCATCACTACTGTGCAGTGCGAGATTTGGGAGGGGTTAGAAGAAGAGATACAGAAAGATGACAAGCTTAATGGAGTGGTACAGGATCTGATAGTTGATGCTCTTAGCCATCCTGGTTATCAGTTAAAAGGTGGAAGGTTGTACCATGAAGGGAGAGTAGTCATTCCTAAGCGATCCCCCAGAATTGCTTGGCTACTACATGAATTTCATGATACCTCATCTAGTGGACATTCTGGTTATCTGAGGACCTATAAGAAAATAGCCAACTTTGTGTACTGGGAGGGAATGAGGAAAAGGATTCAAGAATATGTGCAGGCTTGTGAGACGTGTCAGAGAAACAAGTACCAGACTTTGAGTCCAGGAGGTCTACTACAACCTTTACCAATCCCCACTCAAGTTTGGTCAGACATATCTATGGATTTTATTGGGGGACTGCCAAAGGCTCATGGAGTTGATACCATTATGGTGGTGGTAGATCGATTGACTAAATACGCTCATTTCATATCAATAAGTCATCCTTATACTGCCAAAGAAATAGCTGAGATCTTTATCAATGAGATAGTGAAATTGCATGGTATTCCTAAGTCCATAGTGTCAGATAGAGATAGAGTTTTTCTGAGTACTTTCTGGGCAGAATTGTTCAAGCAGGCAGGGACAAAACTGAAATACAGCAGTGCTTATCATCCACAGACCGATGGGCAAACTGAGGTTGTCAACAGGTGTGTCGAAACTTACTTGAGATGTTTGACGGGCAGACAACCCAAACAGTGGCCAAAGTGGCTTGCATGGGCTGAATATTGGTATAACACCAATTATCATGCCTCTTTGAAAGCCACCCCCTTTGAGGCACTATATGGAAGGGTTCCTCCCACTTTGGTAAAAGGAGATGTGCATTTGTCTGCAGTGGAAGAGGTGAATAGATTGATGGCTGAGAGGAATGTGGCCTTACAGGAAATGCAAGCGCAGTTGCTTAAGGCACAAGATATGATGAGAAGCCAAGCTAATAAGCATAGAAGAGAGGTGGAGTTTCAGGTGGGGGATATGGTGTACTTGAAAATCCAACCTTACAAGTTGCAGAAATTAGCTAAGAGGTATAACCAGAAGCTGAGTCCTAGATATTATGGACCTTTTGAGATCATACAGAAAATAGGATATGTAGCCTATAAATTACAGCTGCCTGAGGATAGTAGGGTCCATCCAGTATTTCATGTGTCCCTTTTGAAGAAAGCTATAGCGCCCAATGTTGAGCCCCAACCCTTACCTAGCTGCATGAATGAAAACTGGCAGCTAGAGCCAGTACCAGAAGAAGCTATGGATACTAGAAGGAATGAAGCCGGAGAGGTGGAGGTGTTAGTGAAGTGGAAAGACCTTCCAGCATTTGAGAATTCTTGGGAATTGGTTGATAAGCTGAGAAGGGAGTTTCCCGGGTTTCTCCTTGAGGTCAAGGAGAGTTTTGAAGGGGGGGGAATTGATAGTTATGGTAGAGTATACAAAAGAACACATAGGAGGGGTGTGGGTGAGCACTCCACTCATGTGCATGTGGGTGAGCATTCCACTCATAACTAAATGTGTCAGAGGCACATGATTAGTGCCAGGTGGCAGAGGAGAGAGAAGTCAGTTTTGTCATGATATAAGCAGAATGTCTGTTCTCTGAAAGTTATGTATGATTTAAGTGGTAAAGTTTACCCTAGGAGAGCTAAGGCCTCTCGAAGTGCCTCCTTCACTATCTACATCTTATTTTCCTTTCAATCTAGTGTTTTTCTTGTATTGTGAGCTAGATCCCACATGAACTCTAGCTATTTCCAATAATAAGAACTTCTATTCACTACTAAATTTTACTGTTTTATTCATTTCTGCACTTAGATTACCATTTTGATCCTATCAAGTACCCTCATAGACATGTTTTTACACTTGACTTGAGACATTTGATACCCGTTGACATGTAACCTCTATATCAATTATTTATTAGTAATTATTAAGTACCACAAAAAAATAACCAAATTTTTTAAAGGAAAATGCTAAACAGTGCCCCGGGGCAATGGTTAAGCATGTTAAAATAGAAAGTTTATCTTGAAATGCGTGTATTCAATACCTCAAATGTATAAAAAGTTGACTTTTAAATATTAATTTTATTTTTTATTTCCTTTTTTAGTATGCTGAACAAGTGCCCCGGGGGCACTGTTTAGCATGTCCCTTTTTTAAATATCAATTCAAATAGTAAAAGTTAATCTAGTTTGTACAAATAAATAGCCAAGATGTAAAGATGATATCAAAGCTCTTTTAGCTCTTAAATTACAGATTTAAAGGTTATTATAGGTTAATTACATTGGCTTCCAAAGTTACTGATTTTGAATTGGATCAATGGCTTAAATAGATAAATGGCATCTACAGTTTTAACACAATATCAAATATGAGCAAGACAAGCTAAAGGGGCTGGGGATGTGGAATTGTTTGTTTGATTACTAGTAGTGTCTTCAATGTGCATAGATGTACATGAAATAGAGTTGATTATTGCTCATACATTTTATTTGCATGATCACAATTTGTAATTGGTTAGGATGTGTTTTGGCTTTTACTGCACTGAACCATAGGTAAGATGCTGAAAGTAACCACACACCTGATTCCAGGTCCATGCAACATGTCCTAGCCTGGTTTCAAAAAGTTGCTATACTAAATACTGGGTCCTTTACATATATTTGCTTGTCAAGGATAGAATATACATTTTTCTTTCCTTCGATTTTTTGCTGCATGCTTTATAGGTGACATTCTTTATTAACTAGTCTTAAATGTGTGTTTTTTCGTTCTTTCCCAGGACACTATATTTAGTTTGAATTTTCTTAAATGTGCCATTGTTCATTAATTGTCTTTTGTTTTTATCCTAATAATAGGATAAAATATTACAGCACTTGCCTCAAGATCAAGAACGAGCTGCCACTTTAGGTGTTCCATCAAAGATTAATGCTTATCCTGATGATGCAATTGGAAAAGTTCATGGAGCTGAGCATTCAGGTCGAGTGCGTGGTATAGGTCTTGGAGTTGGCTCTACCGAGGTTTTTGAGACGCGTAGGAGTTTTGCTGAAATTGTCAATGTTGGTGCTGCTAGCCAAAAGAATGTTGGGGACTTGCATAAGTATGTATGCGCTTTGGAAGAAAAGCTAAATGGATATGAAGAGACTAAGGAACAACTTGCACAAACACAAGAGCAACTTTTAGAAACACAAATCGAGTTAGCAAATCTCCGTAGTTTCTTGAAACGCAAATTCAGTGATGAGCTAGCTATGTTCATTCGAGGTTTTCCTCTATCTTAGTCATATAGTTTCTAAGATTTTACACATTGAATTTAATTTGAGATTTTGCACTTGCATCATTTTCTTTATACTTAAGGCCACTAGCAAATAATATGACCCTCCGCTTTACATGTTATTGTGCTTTACATACGAAGAATATGTTATGCAATTATTGGGCTTTTATTAGTGTTAATTATTAAATATTTGCTTACATAGTGCTTCTATTGTGCAGGTTCAAGTTGTGACAATTAAACCATTATAGGAGCTCAGTTCTGTCATTTTAATCAGATTAATTTTTTTATTGGTAAAGGAAGGAATATGTTGTTTGAACGACGGATTCACTTCTGGTTTGAGTTACTGAGACGTCTTCACTCGATTTCTAATGTTCAATGCATGTTTTGCAGAAGGAATTTTTGTTTTTCTGTATTGTTAGTTCATATTAGTTGGTTTCCGGCTTGCTGGTAAACTGGCCTTAGGTCTATAACATTAGTACTACTACTACTACTGGTATGCTCATGCCGTAAATATAATCTTGTTTCTGCTGTATTTTATATGACTCTGCACTCTATCTTGGTTTTTTTGGATAAGTTGTACTGGATTTTCTAACAAATTGAAATATATCTGGTCAATATGGATGTTATTACAGTTTAAACAAATGTGCAAAATGTAAAAAATTCAAATATCGTCTGTCATGATAATGTTGCAATGTGATTTCCGTATGTTGATTTACAACCATCATTTTTGCACATTATACTAAGGATTTTCATATGTTGACTTTAAAATATAAAAACGATTTTACTTTGCATAAAATAATTCCCAAGTTATCTAATGGTTGATTATCAAATATGGTGTAAAGAAAATTGAAATAGAGCTACAATAACCACATTAAGTTAAACCAATTGAGCCATCAAAACCCCCCACCAAGTCACCTTATTATCCTACCTTATGATTAATTGAGTGTGAAATAACTTGTAGTGAGAAATGTACTCTTCTATTCTTAATTAATTTAGCAATAGTAAAATTCATATTTTATGCTTGTTTTTTACAAGCTTATAAAAAAAAATTGGGATCATTTTTTAAGAAAAGATTAATGATTAGAGACCGATAGTATAATGAATTGATTTAAGTGGTAAGAAATTTGAACATTTAAGCAAATGATTGTGGAATTGATTCATAACTTTTGGAGAAAATTTGGTTGTTTAACGGTTAACTTAAAAAGGACACAAATAGAATCTATTTATTCAATTTGTATTTATTTTACCATTTTAATAGATATATATTTTTAACATGGATCATATAGTTTGACAAGATGCGAGAAATTATGCAGTGCGGTCCTGATATAAGAGATATTTGATGAATAGACCCAATGGGATCGTGCTATAGGGTGGAGGGTGATTGGAATTGTCTTTGGCCATGCTCCACCAAAGACAAAACACTTATTGTGGAGGGTGTGTCGAGGCTGTTTGCCATCAAGGTCCTATATACACGAGCGGCATGTGCAATATTTGTTATCTTACTTGGTTATCTTACTTGATATGTCTAGGTGAAGAGGAAGATGACCGACATGTTTTCTTTGGATGCGTTGAAAGTAGACACATATGGACCGAAGCTAGCTTTGGCCTATTATTGAACTGCGACTTCAACAAGACAATGCTATAACATCAATGTTCTTCAATATCTGTGGAGACGAGGATTCACTTATAGCTGGAACAGTGGCAGTCATTTGCGTGGGTGCTGTGGAACAATTGGGTTTGGAATGGTGCTAAAGATTCAGGAAGGAACTAGCTTTGTGTGCCTTGCATATGGTAGGGGACTATTTCACGGTAAATGTGCTGCAGCAGCGCGCTCTGAAACTTGTTACTATGCTGATAGAATTGTAGTGGCAACCAACTGAGAGACGGGTGGTGGAAATGCATTGTAGATGCGAGTTTTCACGAAGCCTCTGGTCATACCGGTTTGGAAAGGTGTGTACGAAATGTTCAAGGATAATTTGTAGCAGCTCCATCGGACAAAGGCTTGCAACATATGAAGGCAAAGTTATGGCAATTTTAGATGCATTACAGGAAGCTTATTACTAGAGAATGAACCAACATTGTGTTTGAAAATGACTCTAAACTTATCTCTATTATTGCGAATGAATATGACGGGTAGATGCTATTCATGCAAAACATAACGGAGTGTCCGAATTTGACTGTATTATTTCTTCCATTAAGTGTTAAATTTTCGTTCAAATTTTGAGGTTAAATTCACCAAGTGACAAATGAATATGACGTTCATATTTTAACACACTTTCTATAATAATGTCCCATGTTGTATTGAACTAATATTATTAATGAAACAGGCTGAATGTGTTTTTTTCCAAAATAAAAATGAAAAATAGAGTCGAGGTTCAAATCCCATATACTACACTGATTCACTTTAAAGTGATTTTTTTTTTTTGACAAGCTTTAAAGTGAATTTTTAGTCACTAAACTATTTGAAAAAAATAAAATAAATAAAATAAAGATAAACATGTAACTTGTAAGTAATTTTTTTGGGTACAATTTTTTAGTTTACAAATATTGACAGTGGGGATCGAACCTAAGACCTCAGGCTACCCACAACAGACACCATAAGTTGTTTTTTTGGGTACAATTTAGTAAAGGGTCATGTTAACATGTGCCCTAAGGACACATGTTAAGATACCTTAAAATAGAAATTGTGCATTTAATGATGCAAAAAATTTAATGTTGCAGAGATAAGATACACAACTAATTTCAATAAATACTTTCTAAATTTACTTTCTTAGCATGTGCCCTTAGTGCACATGTTTAATGTTCTCCTTTAGTAAAATAATACATCCCTAAATGAAAATTCATCGCATTTTAAAAACAACATAATTATGTTTTTGTGTGAAAAAAAAAAACAGAATTAGCGTTCTTTTCTCTCTACTTTTTTCAATTAACCTTTGAATTGGAAAAGGCTTTCCGCCATTAGCATTCAACATCACATAGCATTCTCCTCTCTCCGCTTCATCTTCAATTCTGATGAACATGGATGATTCTTCAACTTGCCCTTTCTGTTCTTTATCACTTCCATCCTCTCAACTACAATGGTATTTTTCTCTTCATTCGTTCTTCTTATTTTTTCACTCTTTGATAATACTTTTATATTACACTGCTTTAATTTCAGGCATGCCAATACTCACTTCGAAGATAACGATTTTCATTCTCCTCCGGTAACCCTTTTTCTTCTTCATTCAAACCCACCTAGCTTTTTCCTTTTTCTTTCAAATTAACCTAAGAAACACCCAAATACATAAAAAAATTGAAATAAAAATTGAAATTTTTTTTTGTTGCTCTTTTTGAAAGTGGTTTGCTTTGTGGGTGACTTTGTGATTAATTTCTAAAATTGAATCTCTCTTGATAGTCCTTGAATGTATTGAAATTGCAAATACATCCCCAATATCTCATTTGATAGTAATTTCATGGACTAACTTGGCTATTTAAAAATAGATTTAATGAACGAAATGACTAATAAAAGAGACATTTGTAAATTTATTTGCAATTTTGATACATTCAGGGACTAATGTGATATTGACTTACACATTCAAGACCAAAATCATCCTTTGCTCATATAAATATAATAAGTATTAGTAGTCCTACAATATATGAGATCCGTCAGTCCCTAAACTATATAAAAATCCGCCACTTTAGTCCCTAAACTATATCAAAATCCGTCAATTTAGTCCCCCACATATTAATAGTAGTGATTAAATTGACGGACTTTATATACTTTACAGTCTATTTATTATATTTATATAGTTTAAAGACTAATTCGAAGAAGTATTGATAGTTTAGGGACTCAATTGTTGGTCTATTAGTTTTTTGATAGAAGAAAATCCCATTAGGTATTTTCTACTCAATTTATTGTTTGCGTTGTATTGTTTCATATGCAGGTTGAAAGAGCAGTTAGTGACTTGCATTTTGATACAACTTTTGGAGATTTTAACAGTTGGTGTGGTGGTGGTAGTAGTGGGATTGGTAGAGATAATGGGGTGTGGAATATGGAGGAGAAGATCTCTTGCTTGGTTGATTTGCAGATAAAGGGTGAGTTTCACAATGTTAATGGTGGTTTGACGAACTTGTTAAGGAACTGTTTGGAGTCTGAAGGTCAACACTCAAGAAGCATTTTGTCAAGTTATGTTGATCATTTCCAAAGCATTAGGTTTGAGGATGGTGGATGGGGTTGCGGTTGGCGTAACATTCAAATGCTTAGCTCACACTTATTGGCACAAAAGCGAGAAGCGAAAGATGTATTGTTTGGTGGTTCAGGATTTGTTCCTGATATTCCATCACTCCAAAGATGGCTTGAGATTGCCTGGGAAAGGGGTTTTGATGAACCTGGCTCTAATCAACTCAATCATACTATCTATGGCTCTAAAAAATGGATAGGAGCTAGCGATTGTGCTGCACTTTTACGTTCTTTTGGTCTCCGAGCAAGGATAATAGACTTTGGTCCTAAGGAATCTGAATCTCTCTATCTATCTGTCCCTGGTTCAAGTGTTGGTGGACAGGAGCTAGTGAGAATTGGTGATGAAAGGAAGAGGAAAGCACCAAATTTTTATGGACCAATGGATAGATACATGTCTCGTTGTGGAGGTGGTGTTTCGCAAACAAATTGTAGTAAGAATGCAAAGTCTTGTTCTGCTCTTAATGCAACTAGGGATAAAGAAAGAGGTGGTGAATGTGCGGTGAAAAGTGCTGCAGAAAAAAGTAAAGGCCATCAAGTTCTCATGGATTTCGTGTGGAATTATTTTTCTAATAAAAACACAATTCATTTTGGTTATAGGCGTGTTGTCTTCAGCGAGAAAACGTGAGTGAGGTTTTAGATACACAGGTTCATGTTCTAACCAAATAAATGATATTGTTTCTTGTTGTGTTTGATGTTTTGAGATATTCCTTTGACAGACCCTTGTACTTTCAACATGATGGACACTCAAGAACAATAGTCGGAATCCAAGTCAATCATCAACGAAATGGAATTCAGCATTATAATCTCCTAGTTCTTGATCCTGGTCATGTAATATATTCGTGTTATTGTCTTTTTTCTTGATTGCTATTTAAATAGCTGTGTCTAATTGCATATCGTACAAATGCTTCTTGAACAATTGAAATCAAGTTCATCGCAAAGCTTAACCAATTTCAATCACATTGAAATATAACCCTTACTTTGTATTACTGTATATCCTTTAGTTTTTGTGTGGCAATGGGTTGTATTTTTTGGACGGGTACAAGCTCTACAAGTAAGGATATGCAATTACAAGTAGGTTTATGTTTGTTTCGATTGACTTATTTGTGCTGATTTTCTAGTATAAACACTTCTAAGACTGTTTGGGAGAGCTGATGAAAACAACTTATTATATGTCCATAAGTTGTTTTAAGCTTATTTGCATAAAGTTTCCAGGATAGCTTATGAAAACAATTTAGAATTTATTTATTTTTTGATACAGAAATGGCTTATACATATGACACTTAATTGCTAAGTGCTTACGCTATAAATGCTTATGTTATAGGCGCTTAATTAAGATGTTTATATAAATAGGGCCGAGATATCTTTTCTTTCTACTTCTATCTGTTATTATGTGTTGTATCTGTCTATTCTTGGAACACGCGTGTTGTGCAGTAATAATGGCATGACATCATTTCAAATGTTGTGACTTATCATTATAGAGAACGGCTGAAATAGAAAGATCATTGAGGGAGAAAGTTGGATGGCAGAGATTCATAAAAAGAGGAGTGCACACACTAAAGAAACAACAATATCAGGTTTTACTTCATTTTACAAAAAATTGCGATGCCTTTAAACCTTTGAATGATGAGGGTTGATGATCTTGTTGTTTCTATTTCAGTTGTGTTATGTTGATCCCGGAATTGCCAACGAGGAGGAGATGGAAAAACTCAAGACATTGGATAGTGTCTTCATCGAACTTTAGACAACCTTATAAGGGTCTTTGCTATATCAAGGTACCATACCATCTCTTATTTCATGCCATATACTCCCTCCGGTCTCATATATAAGCAAATTTTCACTATTTAGGTTCATTCAATAATTAATGTATCTGATCCATAATATGAACCAAATAAACTAATAATTGAATGAACTTAAAAAGTAAAAATTTGCTCATATATGGGAGGGAGTATATTATGACACTATTTTTCTGTGCACTTTTTCTGACTATTATTCTATTACAACAGGAGATATTGTAGATAAATTCAAAAGTTTTATGAATTGATGCAGATATTTTTCATTGTTACAGATGCTGGAGCTGTCTAAAACTGTTTACATTATAAGGTTTATATGAGGCTTAGTTATGTATCAGACCACTGAATCAAACAAACTACACATTCGGTATTAAGTTTTTATATTGGTCCTGACTCATCCTTACAAGCCAATTTTGTAGGTATGAGTTAGGCCCAACCCAAATTCTAAGATTCAGTAGCATCAGGGGGAAAATCATCGGATCCAAATCAGTATACATACTTCATACTACTTGTATGGGACGGAAGGAATCTGCTAATTGCACAACTAACGGGTGCTATAGATACCATGTTTATGATATACGATGTTCTTCTGGGATGGCAAAACTACTAGGACTAAATGGACAAAATAAGAATGGTGGTCTATGGTTCTTCCTTTTCTGTAAACTTTTGCTGTCAATTGGCCACAGTTTTGGCTGTAGAGCTCTCATCAAAATGGTAATCTCTACAATTGATGCTACCTCTTGTGGTCCAAAGCCTGAAATGGTTTCTAACTTGTTTTGTTGCTGCGACTTAGTCTTTGCCATTGTTTTGAAACGATTAACGTAATTGATGATATTCTGTTAGTGATTAATTTTAAATTTCATTAATTTCAGCGATCAAATTAACAATTTTAAGGACTAAATTACTAATTACTAATTTGTTTGCCTATTAATTGACTGCCGATGGGTTGATTTTTGGCCCTCCTTTAAAGAAGACACAATTCCTCTAATTTTGCATGTGTAACTGCAGAGGAATCTAATCCTAAATAAAGTGAGTTACATAGCTTCTGTGTATATAGCTTCTAATCAATGATTCTGGGTTGGCTGATTGTGGAGGTCTTTGTGTGGGGACACGGTCGTTGGAATGTGGCATTTCTAAGTTTAATAGAGTAGCTTCTGTCCATATACCAGAACTTTGGGTGATTGGAAAGGTTGAGATTGGCTTAGGAGAGGGGTTTTTGATTGGTGGAAATGCATATGAAGGTAGTATTTGATGGTTTGATATTGGTGCTTCAAGTGGGAGGAATATTATAAGACAAATCTGGAAGAAACTGAGTGTAGAGGTGAAAATGGTGCATACCTTTAGAGAAGCTGATAGATGTGCAGTTTGTTTGGCTAGCTCGAGATGCAATTCAGAGACTAGTTTGGTGATTTATAAGTGTCCTCTGCTCAATTAATTCAAGACTAGATTATACCTTTCAGACCTTAACTTATTTATTAGTTCTATTTTAGTCACATAACTAATTATTGTTACATTTAATCTCTTAACTCTACTTCTATCAGTCAACTCAGTGTTTATGATGAACCAATATTGTATATGGGTTACCAAAAACCTCATTAAATTTTTTATAATTTTAACCATTTGATTTTTTTTTAAATAAAAAACGAAACCATCAGTCCATGTGTGCTTAGCTCAGTTAATATAGACATAACATTTTATATGTAGGAGCTGAGTTTTGAATCCCGACACTACTTTTTTTTAAGTTAAAATAGATTTCATTAAACAAAAGAAGTCGATATCTCGGCAAAGTTACAAAGTGCACAAATTTTCCATAATAGAACACAAAATAGTTGGGCACCATAGTTTCTTCACAAGCAAGGCCTTGCAAGTGGCATAGATTGAGGCGCATGAACACCAATTTGTGAAGCAAACCATGTAAGTCGAGCAATTTGATAATGGAGAAAAATGGAGTTTGGATTCACTCCATTTACTACTCCTTCATTTATGATTTTATTCTCCATTTAGGAGAGAGATAGACAAAATAGAAGATTTGTGGGATCCATTAAAAGTGGGTCCCACAAATCTTCTATTGTGTCTATCTCTCTCCTAAATGGAGGATAAATGGAGGGGTAGTAAATGAAGTGAATCTAAACTCAGAAAAATGTGGTAAATAGTTTCCGGTCCAACATTACAAAGGGGCCAAAGGTTTTCAACTTGAACACCTTTTCCGTCGACACTATGCTTAAAGGTGAAATTTTAGACACATGAAGAGACAAAAAGAAACCATTAAATCTTGAAGTTCTACGTCATATAAGGATAGTTTAGTTGATAGCTATTACAGACATTATTGGAGGAGTTAGAGGTCCAAACTCTAAATTTTTCACTTCACACTTATATTGTACGAGTCTAGTCACTGGCCTATTGGACTAAAAAAATCGTAAAGGCTTAAAGACAGTTTTGCCCACTTATTTTGATTAAATCGGAATTTTACCCTCTCTGTTTTAAAATTCGGACTTTTACCCCTCCTGTTTTATTTTTCTTTTTTTGATTTTGCGCCACTATCATATTTGCTTATGTGGCATTGCTGATGTGTAATATTATTTTCACATCATTAATTATTTCTTATTATTTTTTTTGAATGAAAAAATAACTAAAAATGGCAAAAAAAAAAAAATATCAAGTAAAAATGTCATTATTTGTAATGTTGGATGTATTATTGCATCAATACTCTCCAAATCCTTCTCACTCAAAATCATTCCGGTTTAAAATCTTTCTCAATTAATATTTCTCATTCTCGTTCGAAAACGTCACAGAAATTCAACAACACGCAAAAATCGAACAACGAGCAGAAACCACCGTGTATTCAACCAGAAACCACCGCGAATTCAACATCGAGTTTGTTTTTTTGCTGATTGAAGTTCAAACACATAAACCCTAAAACCCAGAATCGCAAGGTACAAATTCAATTTTCTCAGTTTCTATTTTCTTAATATCTGTTTCCAGCTGTGTTTCTATTTGTTACTTTCTATTTCGTTATGTTGATGGCTTTTGTGTCTTCTGGTGGGTTTGAAATCAAGGTTAGAAAACAAAAACAATACTGAATCAAGGTTTGAATCAATGTTGAATGTGATGACTAATATGCAGTGTGTTTTATGCACATAGGACTCTTTTATATTTAATTTTATCACTGAATAGGACTTGAATGTTGTTGGTTTTCAATTTACATACTGATTTTTCACTGAATTGGCATGTTCTTTTTTCTACTTTCTCTTTTGTTCTCTTTTTGTAATGAAATTCTGGTTTATGTTCTTATTATCGTTTTTATTCTGACTGCATTCGGGTTCTAACTGTGTTTGTGTTGATGACAATGCAGTATTGAATTGTACCATAAGCTGCAGGTTGGTTTCAAATTTTTATGAAGAAGTTGATGTTTTTTGTGGTCTTTTCTTAATGAATTGTACCATAAGTCAATTGATCATACCCTTTGTGTAGTTTTTTTATTGGTCTTGCAATTGAGTTTTGAGTTTTTGATTATGTGTTTTTGTATAGTAGTTCAATTTGTTGTTTGTTTGTCATGATTGAAAATTAGGAATGTATATCCTAATAGCTGAAATTTGTTTAAGCAGGCTAGTGAGAAAATTGAAGATGCTAAACTGGCAAGAGATTTCCAAACCACATTGCAAGAATTCCGAAAAATTCAACAGCTTGCTTCTGAGCACGAAACAACATACACTCCTGCTGCACGAAACTTCAAATTTTGCATAATTTCTTTATCCAGTTCTCCTTCGGATTACCTTATTTATCTACATTAACAAATATTGAGCTCTCCTCTACCATTTGTGTGCATGTAAACAACTCTGGCCCTGGTGAAGAATGGATTGAGATAGATGCTGAAAGCCAACCTTTTATTAGAGGTCAGTTGAGCTTAATCTGCAACATTTCAGCTAATTGAATTCTATTCGATCTTCATTTTTATTATTGTAAATTTATTAAAGACTTGTATCTTTGTTAGGTAGAGATAGCTTATTATTGACCTAGTTAACTCTTGATTTTAGAAAGATTCTGTGGGATATTTTTGTATGGTTTGGATTTGTTTATCAGTTATTAAAGAAAAATTTTACGGTTAAATTTTTGCGGCTCTCTAAAATTCCTGGCTCCGCCACTGCCCATATACACGACGGACATAGAAGCATTCAAAGTTTCACTCTGATGATCTCGCAAAATCTCCCATCTTCATGTTCATTTCCGCGGGTCTCAGACTCAAAACCTCACCACACTCTCTAACCTTTCCTCTAAGATGGATTTCATTTTCCATTTCAACCAAAACAACAACAACCCCTCCACAATACTTCATTCGCATTTTCACCAATGCCAGATACCACCAAAACTACTCCGAATGCGAACTTGCATTGGTTTCTGCACTCAAATCATGTTCCTCTCTTTCCCTCACCTCTCAAGGTCGCCAAATTCATTCGCTCAGTTTGAAACTTGGACTACACTCCAACACTTTCATTCAAAATAGCTTGATTAACATGTACGCAAAATGCGGTTCAGTTTCTGATGCCCAGTTGATGTTTAATGCTTGTCCTGGATTGGATTCTGTTTCTTGTAACATAATGGTATCTGGGTATGTTAGAGCTGGTCAAATTGATAATGCACGTAAACTGTTTGATGTAATGCCGAGTAAAGGTTGTGTTTCTTATACTACTATGATAATGGGTTTTGTTCAAAATGGATTCTTTCGTGAAGCTCTTGAAGTTTTTAAGGATATGAGGTGTTATGGTGTTGTTCCTAATGATTTGACTTTGGTTAATGTCATATCTGCTTGCTCGCATTTTGGTGAAATTTTGAATTGTCGGATGGTTCATGGTTTGGTTGTTAAATTGTTTGTTGATGGGTTGGTTATTGTTTCGACGAATTTGATGCATGCGTATTGTCTTTGTTCGGGTGTGAAGGAAGCTAGGAGGTTGTTTGATGAAATGCCTGAAAGGAATTTGGTGACGTGGAACGTGATGTTGAATGGATATGCAAAGACAGGTCTTGTTGACAAGGCTAGGGAGTTGTTTGAGGGAATTTTTGATAAAGATGTGGTTTCTTGGGGCACGATGATTGATGGTTATATCCAAAAGGGTCGTTTGTGTGAAGCTTTGGAGATTTATCGTGCAATGCTGCAAACTGGACACGGACCTAATGAAGTCATGCTTGTGAATTTGGTTTCAGCATGTGGTCGTAGGACTGCAGTTGTTGATGGTTTGCAATTGCATGGAACGGTTGTTAAGAGAGGCTTTGATTGTTACAATTTTATTCAGACTACAATTATCTATTTTTATGCAGCTTGTGGAATGATGAATTTGGCGTGTTTGCAATTTGAAGTGGGTGTAAAGGATCACTTAGAATCATGGAATGCTCTTGTCGCTGGATTCATAAAAAATGGAATGATAGATCAGGCAAGGAAAACATTTGATTTGATGCCTCAAAGAGATGTGTTTTCATGGAGTACCATGATTTCTGGCTATGCACAAACCGAACAGCCCAAAATGGCCCTTGAACTCTTCCATAAAATGGTAGCTAGTGGGATCAAACCTAATGAAGTTACCATGGTGAGTGTATTATCTGCAATTGCCACATTAGGTACATTGCAGGAAGGAAGATTGGCCCATGAATACATGCGTAGTGAATCCATTCCTTTTAATGACAATTTACGTGCTGCTCTGATTGATATGTACGCAAAATGTGGGAGCATCAACACTGCCCTTCAATTTTTCAATCAGATCCGAGATAAGGTTTATTCTGTGTCCCCATGGAATGCAATTATATGTGGATTAGCCTCGCATGGACATGCAACTATGTGCCTTGAGGTTTTTTCTGATATGCAGTGGTATCATATTAAACCGAATCCTATTACATTTATTGGAGTTCTAAGCGCTTGTTGCCATGCTGGGTTGGTGGAGTTCGGACGGAGAATATTTAAAAGTATGAATATTGCATATAATGTGGAACCAGATATCAAGCATTATGGTTGTATGATTGATCTTTTGGGGAGATCTGGGCTATTAGAAGAAGCTGAAGAAACAATATGGAGCATGCCAATGGAGGCCGACGTCGTGATTTGGGGAACTTTATTAGCAGCATGTAGAACTCATGGAAATGTCAACATTGGAGAGAGGGCTGCAGAGAATTTGGCGAGGTTGGCGCCATCTCATGGTGGAGGCAAAGTTCTCCTATCAAACATATATGCAAACGCGGAAAGGTGGGAGGATGTATCATTCGTAAGAAGTGCAATGCAGAGTCAGACTATGGACAGAGTATCTGGCTGCAGTGGTGTTGTTAGGTAGTTAAAGGACTTTCAATGCACTTAACATTTTATTTATTTATTTTAAGGATGAAGATTCATCTTGCAGTATGAATTTTTTTCTTAAAATATCATATTGCAATCAGGTTTCATAAATTGTCTAGAAATAGTCCTCATTAGTTGTGATTTAAGTACATTGTTGTTGTATATTTATTTGAGCTTCAAAGTAGTTTATTCTGGATCTAGAAAGTGAAAATAAGGCAAATGTTATATCTTTTAGAATAGATTATTTTGTTTTTCTATAATTTTTCCTCCTTGGGCCATCTTCCCACAAGCAGCTATTAATGTGTCGGTGAGTTAAAGCTATTTGTTCTGACTAAGTTCTCAGTGAAGCTAAAATTTCTGATTTTCTCAGCTTCTGCCCTTTCTTTCTACTACAGTATTCAATATAAGGCTTTTATACAGGTTAATTAACATATTCTGAAACAATCAAATTTTTGTTTAAAGTTATGATGTCTTTAAGTACTTCATTTTCAAAATTATGGAAGATAGTAAAACATTTATGAAGATAGTAAAACATTTGAGCCTAATCGCTTGGTCTTAGTTACTTAATTCCTTTATTCCATAAGTATCCTGTTATGATTATGACTTCAAAATATGAAAGGGACCACAAGGCTACTGATACAAAATGAGGAGTTCTATTTAAGGTCAAGGACGGTGTCTTAAAATTTGTATCACGAGATCCTTGTTATGGTCTACATGTAAAATACTATTATAAGACAAATCTGGAAGAAACTGATGGAAGCTTGTGTAGAGGTGAAAATGGTGCATACCTTTAGAGAAGCTGATAGATGTGCAATTTGTTTGGCTAGCTTGACATGCAATTCAGAGACTAGTTTGGTGATTTATAAATTATAAGTGTCCTCTGCTCAATTAATTCAAGACTAAATTATATTTAGGAAAATGCTAAACAGTGCCCGGGGCACTGGTTAAGCATATAAATAAGGAAATTTTTGTCTTGGAAATTGTGCATTCATTGTATTGAAAGTATAAAAAATCATTTTATCAATATTAATTTTATCTTTTATTTCTATTTTTGATATGCTTAATAAGTACTTGGGGGGCACTGTTTAACATGACCCTTATATTTAGGACTGGAAATGAACCGAACCAACTCGAAAATAGTTCGAGACTCAATTCGATAATTAACTCGTTGAATTTGGTTCATGAACCAAATGAGTCGAACTTGAGTTGAAAATTAAGCTCGTTAAATAAATGAGTTGAACTTGAGCTATATATAATTCGACTCGTTTGGTTCATGAGCAACTCGATATATATAATAGTAAGTTTTTTTTTTGTACGTGGGACCAATAAAAAGCTCTTATAAAAGATAGTAATATACACAATATATTTGTTACTTTTCATAGTGATTAGTGAGTATCATATGCGTTAATATATGTGTACAATTCAAGTCCACATTCCAATATTATCTGGATGAAACACAATATAACGATACAACTTTATCATACAAATGAAAACATTGGTTATAGTATGGTTGATCTAACTATTTCATATATGATAGTAAGTTTATATTAGGGCTGACAATGAACTGAACCAACTCGAAAATAGTTCGAGACTCGATTCGATTCGATAATTAACTCGTTGAACTTGGTTCATGAACCAAATGAGTCGAACTTGAGCTAAAAATTAAGCTCATTAAATAAATGAGTCGAGTCGAGCTTAAGCTAGTTTGACTCGACTCGACTCATTTTCAGCCCTACTTATATTTATTACTTCTATTTTGGTCTTAACTCATTTTAGTAAAGTTAATGTTTAAGGTGAAACAATATTGTATATAGTTTATGAAAAACCTCAGTAAATTTTTATAATTTTAATTTTTAACCAATTGATCTTTTTAGCAAAAAAATGAAACCATTAGTTCCCGTGAGTTTAATTCAATTGGTAGGGACGGCAAATCCCGACACCCCTTTTATTCGCCTTAAAAGGTGGAATTTAACTACTAGATCACTTGACCAAAAAAAAAACTATTAAATCTTGAAGGTCCACGTCTTGTAATGGTAGCTTAGCTGGTAGCTATTACGGACATTATTGGAGGGGTTGTGAATCTTCGTAAACCTTCGTCAAATCAAAAGTTAAAATCTCAATAAAAATCTTATATTGGCTTCTTAATCAACTTTCATTCTCCGTGTTCTCTAATTATGAAGTCTAAAAATGTCAAATTAAAATTCTTAGGTTTAGAAACCACATAAGTCACGAAGCATTAGAGAATAAAAGAGGTTTACTATTCATTTTTAAGAGAAACTTATTACTATCTTCAATTATTCAAGTTGGAGTTTACTCTTTTTTTATTTATTTTATAATAATTTGGAGTTTACTCAAAAAATAAAAACTTTTTAAAAAATATATTTAATTTAATATATAAGGCTACATTAATTTAAAGAAAAATTTGCTTAGTTAATCATTTGAACAAGGAAGCCAGCTCAATTAGCCTTGTCAAATGGAATCAACCGTCAAATGACAAAGCTATGTACAGCAAGAAAAGATCAAATATTTTGTTTGCTGGTTTGGTGAGGCTAAGTAAAACCATAAAAATTACTATATAATAATAATAAAGAAAATGTCTTAAGACACATGATAAATAATTTAATATAAAAATATTTTGTTTTTTTAAAATTGTATATTCAAATTTTTAAAAATTAAACTTTGTATTTTTAATATAATAATTTTACTTTTAAGTTTTTTAATATGCGTCTTTAAGAATAACTTTTAGGGCAATTTTATTTTATTTTGAATTTACTAAACGATTAAAATATACAAAATTTAAGCCACTATATTTGGTCTATTGGTGAGGAATTTGTGTAGTATGCATAAGGTCACAAGTTCGATCCTATGCTCCTTTGTAAACAAAAATAAAATATACAAAATTTTAGACAATAAAAGACCGAAAGTGTTTCAAAACTAATTAGATTATTTTCTTATAGTAAAAAAATCGATTCTTTATCATTTCCTTTTCTCTTTTGGACGCATCACTATTTTATCGTCCAAATAATAAGTATTAAAAACATAGATTATTTTTTTTTTCCTTTTTACAACTGAATTGTTAATTTAAACTTTAAAGTTTAATTTCTGACAGCATATATAAAAACAATTCAGTTGTAAAAGAAATAATCCACGTTATATATTTCATAAATTTTATAACAGAGATTAATCATTGTTTGTTACTAGAACTATAATATCAAGGTAACCTATACAAAAAAAGCACTATATTTAGGTGGCATTTCTTCTCACTTGGTGGTATTTTTCTTTCACAATACAACTAACTTTGAACCACCACACTTCCAAACGCGTATAACTATTTCTTTTTCAATTATTTTGAATTTTTCGTTCTCAAAGGAGTATTATTAGGTGTAAATTCATTTTCCAATTATTAAAAACCGAAAACAAAACAAAAAAGACACATTCTCCTTTTACAACGGCAACGAACATTCCTTCCTTCTTTCTCTTTCTTTCATTCATTCATCAAAACCCCCAAATTCGTCAATTAGGGTTCAATTCAATTTCAATTCCCAAACCCTCCGATCCCTAATCTTTCAACATTCTCTTCCAAATCCCCAAAATCTTCCCTCACTGATTCCTCCAATTCACACGGCGAGCCTCCGTAGCTCGCTTCTTCGCCAATCAATCATGGCGAAATTCTCCGATCAAACTCCCCATCTCCGATTAGGGAAATTCACCTCCATCGTTCTCACCTTCTTCGCTCTCTGCATCATCTTCCCCATCTTTACAACAGCAGAACACGAAGAACTCTCCGTTATCAGGTTACCGTCTGCTGGAGAAGAACAAAGCCTGTGTTCCAGAACAACTCCGTCATCGTGTCCTGCAAAATGTTTCCGGACGGACCCTGTTTGCGGTGCAGACGGTGTAACGTATTGGTGCGGTTGCGCTGAAGCCGCATGCGCCGGCGCTAAAGTTGCGAAATTGGGTTTCTGTGAAGTTGGGAATGGTGGATCTGCAACTTTTCCTGGTCAGGCACTTCTTTTGGTTCATATTGTTTGGCTCATTGTTTTAGGATTTTCTGTATTGTTTGGATTTTTCTAGTTTAAAGGAAATTTTTTCTGTTGTACCAAAAAAGGGAAATTATGTAATTATGAGAATGTTGTTTGTCTAATCTTCTGGGTTTGGGTTTTAGGTAACATGACAAATTGTTTTTCTCATTTATTTTAATTTGGTGTTATGAATCTTATGAAGATTCATGTGTGTTATAAGAGGGATTTTGAAGATGTTGATTTTTGTATATTGTTATATTGATCCTTTGACCAATTCTTATATATTGTATGTATAAAATTTTAATTTTAATATGGATTTTCTTACCCTTTACATTGTGTAATTGTGTTGAATTTTCTTAATTTGTTATTGGTTATTTTTTTGATTAGCTTAGCAAATGAATTCTCTTATGCATTCTTTGTGATAACATAACCTTAACTTTTTTCTATATACAATGAATTGTCTTCCAATTTGTATACATTCTTAGCAAATTTAAGTTTTTTAATTTGTTTTCCTTCTCATGTCAGATGCATGGTTATTTGTATCTTGCAATACATTTGATTTATATGTCGAATTTGGTACAATATTGAACACAATCTATATAAATCTTTAATATGTATCTATGTTTGACATGACTTTATTCTTGAATCCCAATTCATTATGATGGATTCCGATTCAATCTAATGAATCACTATCTAAATTTAGAGTAGCGAGCCTTTGTTGTTTCTTGTGTTGTTTTAGTTATGGCTTGCATCTTGAATTATTTTGATATAATTATAAAAAAAAACAATATTTTGATATATCAGTAGATGATATGTTAGCTTATATAGGTTTGCTATATTGCATGTTTTGCTTAAAAATGTTATATTTTTATTGGTAATGTATCTTACGAACAAGATTCCTTTAATGATTCATAAAATAAATATACCGATTTACAATTTGAAATCAATTTGATAACCATGGTTACATGGTATGATGTACTGTTGGTTTTTACCTTGATTCCATCAATATGCCTTGTTTTTGTCAATGAACATTTGTCTCTTTGGTGTAGTTAAGAACTATAGGCAATCTTTGTCTCTTACAACTTGGATTATGAGATAATGGTTAACCTTTATTCTTTATAAATTTTCCAGCCTTGTTTCATGTTTGGTATTGCTTTATGTTGGTGACCGCTAGATTGATTGAATTTTGAGTAATTTTACAAGGCGAAATGGATGTTAACACCGAGTATATTTGCAATTGCAGAAACTGAGTATTAGCTGTTTCTGTTTGCTGTTTAATGTAATTGTGTTAGTTTTACACTAGATTCTTTACCACACAAAGAAAAGGAGAAATTTATTTATCATCCCTATGTCATAACTGTAAGATGCATTATTGGTCCTTATTTGTAATTCTTCAAGCTAAATTTCAATGAAGAGAGTATTGGAAAACATTATTTAAAGAAGAAATTCTTATCTTGAACTTGATATTAGATTCTCTCAATTTCATTATGTATGTGTATGGTTTGACGTTGGGAAGCCACGAACGCACGTTTCACCGTCTCAAACGTGATTTCAATCTTCTGCAACATGTTTAGAAAAAAGAACGAAAATTGATTTTGCCTCCCAGACTTGATTCTGGCCAAAGCTACAAATCGGAGCTTTTACGTTTAGTAAAATCGATTTTGCAATTTAAATGATGTGGGCCCTGTACTATTTTCTTTCATTTTCCTCTGTTACCCTCAACCCTTTTGCAATGGTGGCGGTTGTTTTCTGGTTTTTGCGGTTACCTTGTAGGTTGAAGAAGATAATTGTTGCTGACTTGCCGCTTTGTGTCTTGAAAATTTTTCAAGCGACCCCCCTATATCCCCAATATTCCAATTTTGCCCTTGCAAAAACTTCGGTTTGAAAAAACCAAATTTTTTGGTAGTTTAAATTCAGAGGAATTTCAGTTCGTATAAACTGAAAAAAATTCAAGGCAAAAAAAACTTCGGTTTTTAAAAATCGAAGTGTTTTGCAAGGAAAAAATTAGAAATTCATGGGGTAGAAAAGAAATAGGGGGGTCGTTTGAGAAATTTTCTTGTGTCTTTGCCTTTAGCTATGGGCATTTTTTTTAACAGCTATGGCCCATTAAAGTTGATTTAAATTTGTTTTTTTTGTTCTTATGATATTTGATGTTAAAAACTTAAACTAATCAAGTTGCTCTATATTTTATGTGTTTTTCACACAAATGTTTTTTTTTTATCTTTACACTTTTATTTTATTAAATTTAAATTTTATTAAAAAATATAAAGGATAAAGGGCTAAAGGATAGAGGGTCAATTTCAACAAAAATAAGAGAAAAGAATGATATATATATATATATATATATATCTTAAGACGCTTTTGGTAATTTACACCTTTAAAAGTAATTTTGATTCCAATTACCCAAACAACGGGTGCGTTTGTTTAAGATTTTTTTGAAAAAAAATCTATTTTTTTCAAAAAAAAATCACTTTTTTTATTTTTGTGGTGTTTGTTTCAGATTTTTTCAAAAATCATTTTAGTAAAAAAATCTATTTTTTCTTTAAAATGAAAAGCTATTTTGAGTAGCTTTCTTCAAAATCTATTTTTTTGAAAACCATTTTCTAAAAAAAATGGATTTTTATGATTGTAAACAAACGCAAAATAGCTTTAGATTTTTTTCAAAATCTCTACAAAAAAATCTCTAGATTTTTTTCAAGAAAATCTATTTTTTTTAAAGCTTAAACAAACGGGCTCAACATCAAATATTGACAATCACTTTTACATTGATGTATCCAAACATAAATCAATTATGTTCAACTCACTTTTATTAAAATCAATTTTGTCAGAATCAATTCTGGTCACTGCAAACCAAACACATAATATTGTTGTAAAAAAAAAATTAAGTGATTAAAAGAGAAGAAACTAAGTGACTAAGGTAGCAGCATTAGGTGCCTTACCATATAGCCACACCATTGATGCTGCACCATTGAATGCATAATTTTTTGTGAGTGGTAAAGTAATTCAATAAAAAGCACCTCATTGTCTCCTGCCCATACTTTTAGTTCCTCTATCTATCTTTAAATTGGATCCTCTCCTTTTCAATTTCTCTACATCTCTCTCCCCTCTCTCTAACTGTTTATCATTTTTTAATGAAGGGATATTAAAATTAAGAGTGAAATAGAGACGAAAAATAGATCTGTAGAGAAAAAAGGAATGAGAGAAGTCAAATTCATCCATCCTCTATTGCACAAATCAAACACAATCAAAACATTATTCCCAACACATTTATTGCGAAAAATGTAAAGAAAGTTTAACATTACAAGGAAGTAAGTTCATTCCTTATTTTTTTTTGACTAAAAATAAGGATTCATTCATTCAAATTGAAAATACAAAGATCATTACAAATTCAAGATTGCTAAAAACTGAAAAAGGTAAATCTATAAACAAACTTGCATCACCTAGGTTAATAGCATACAACGGCATCATGAAAGTGCCTACAAATATGACAAAATAAAAGTCACTGGAATCTTCATACTCCCGGATTTGCAACGTTGACGTCCAAGTCTTCAAATTCTCCAGATTTGTAATGAGTTGATGTAGATATGCCAATTTGAATCAACAAAACACCGTAATGAAAAACCAACAAACGCTGCACAAGACGACCACAAACACAACGCCGCACAAGACGACCACAAACTTAAAAAACAAAAAACAAAAATGAAGAAGCAAATTTATGTGAATAATCACTTATTTAATTGAAAAGAAAAGGAAAAACAATTTAGAGGGGTGATTTTGGATCAAAAATTGACCCTAAAACCACCCCTCTTTGGTGGATACACAAAAAGAATGAATTAGGGTTAGGGGAGGAGGGAGGCGGCTGCTAACTTTCAATTCTCTTAAGTTCATTCATTATGTATTACATGCAAATTAGTATACATGATAACTACTAGTTTTAAACATGACTGTCAAGATTATTTAAATATGTCTTTGATATATTATTTAGAGTCATATTTGATTTGAACCAGGGTAAATAACATTTATGGAAAAAGAGGGATATTTCTTGGCTAGAACTCTTGTGTAGGAAATAAGGGCAACTTTTGATACAATTCTATTGTTGTTGGTATTAACCCTCTGATTTTTAAAAGAAAATAAGTTAGTATTCGAGAGTTCGACTGCAATTTATGCACAATTTGTTTGAGGCCAACCTTTAATTTCATGTGAACCCTCTTTATAATCCATTAGAAATTTATTCATAATTTCATCAATCTTTTCTTCCGTAAGTTATTTGACATCAACCGATATTTTTCTTTGAGAAATAATGCAAGAACACAATATCAAACACTTAAACCTACACCATATATAAACATACGGTTGAGGTGTCAACTACGGTGTGCAGGAAAGACTGTGTTCCAATAGCAACACTCTTTTTTTGTTAGGCTGTCCATTTGGCAAAATTTGTAAGGAAATGTAGGGAAACCATATGTCCTTGGGTCTTTGCCAACTATTCGTAGTTTTTACTCTATCAGTTCCTTTTCATTTGTTGTTTTAGAAAAAAAAAGTCAAATTAAGAAAGTGCATTTTTGTATCGTTTTTTCCTATTATTCAATAATTTTAATCTACTAATATTTTTTTTCCACACATTTTCTCTTTCCAAGAAATTTAATATATTATGTACAAAAAACAACAAATTTAATATGTTATGTACCAAAAAAAATTTGTTTTTAAAAAAATGTTTAGATTTTCAAATATATAACATTAACTAGTTTTATTGATTATAAAAAAAAAAATTAGGTTTATTGAAAGAGACTATAATAGATAAAATATAACCTAAGATTATCAAAATGACAAATAATTTAAAATATTTTTTTTCTATAACGACAAATAAAAAGGAACTTAAAATATATTTGACTCAATTGAGTGAGTTTACATATTCATTTTTTTTTAGCAATATTAAAATTGAATTTATTATTAATATATTTTATCAGTTTGAATGAATAAATATTTTTTAGTAAAAGAAATTTGTTTTCCAAAAAATAAAGTTATATATTTTAATTAAAAAAGTAATGAAAAGCTATTAATATCAGGACAACACAACAAAAAGCTATTAATATCTAACATAAACCTACTTTTTTTTTTATAAGGAATTTAATATAATACCACTATATTTTTTTATAGTTAATTCATAAAACAGGAATTATACTCTTTTTTTATTTATTTTTAAGCAAGGAATTATACTCTATTTTTTATTTTTGATTTTAGTATAATGTTAATTTTAGGGTTATATATGTTTTTGATCCCTATAGTTTCGCAGAATTTCGTTTTTAGTCCCTGAAGATTTTTTCACACTTTTTAGTCCCTGAAGTTTTCCAAGTCAGTGGTTTTAGTCCCTGCTTTTAATGAAACTCTAGTATACTTTCGAATTTTTGAATGATTTTTTGTATTCATGTTTATAATATTATAAGAACATCTCCGATAAAAATTTAGAATTTTTTAACATAAGATGAATTATTTATGAATTTTTTTGTGCAAAAATCTAAAAAATTCATATTTAATTCATTGTTAAAAAAATTTAAATTTTTATAAGAGAGAGTCATGTAATGTACTAAACATGACCGCGGAAAAAAATTTAAAATTTCGAATGATATGCACGAGTTGAATGAAAAATAGGGACTAAAAATACTGACTGAGAAAACTTCAGGGACTAAAAAGTGTGAAAAAAATCTTCAGGGACTAAGAAAGAAATTCTGCGAAACTATAGGGACCAAAAACATATTTAATCCTTAATTTTATTACCGTTGGTTTGCGTGCTTGTGACGCACACTTTAGTCCCCTATAAATATCATTCAGCGCCCAATTCCGGGAAACCCTAAATTCTTACTTTCCATTCTCTCTCTCTCTCATTCATTCATTCATTCATCGCTCTCTTGTTACTCTCTAATTGCTTGCTGCTTTCTCTGTGACTGAATCTCCGATGGGTCCGATTTCACCACCTCGTACTCCGACGATGACGATTCTGATTTCACCACCTCGTACTCCGACGATTTCCTCATCATCATCATCATCACTCATGATGACTCCTCCTCTGCCACCGATCAAAATTAATAAACAACAACAACGACTCCAGTTACTACATTTAATCGATAAAGCCATTAAGAAGTCCGAAATCCTTTTGAAGGAATATCGGAGGATTCAGAAAACTCCACAAGCAATCAATGCTGAGAGAAAAAGGAAAATTGGCATTTTGATGTCATTTCGTTAGAGCTTATTAATTCAATTTACCTGTTTCTTTTTTTAAAAATACTTTCTTGTTTCACTTTTATATTGGATTGTGAATTTCTCATGGTTATTGGATTTTTTTTGTTTTTGTTTTGCAGTGACTGTGGTAGAGACTGAAACTATATGGGTTTGGATGGTCACGCGAGTTTCATTGGTTTTGATTGATGTAAGCAGGTTTTATAATTTTGCCTTTTAGAAATAATAATAAATCCCTTGTTTTATTGAGGTGTTTTTCAGTTTTAGTGTATGGTGCTTTGTTGTTTTAATTAATATGGTTATGGTTATATTGTGTGAAGGGTTAATATCATGATGACAGATTATTCCCTGCCTGGGATGACATGATATGAACTACTCTTGAAGATTAAGGTATGAATGAAGTCTTCTTGTTATATTTCTAGAGGAATTCCTGATTAGATTATAATGGATGCAATTTTACTATGATTTTCCCCTTTGTCTACTCTTGTTATTAATCTTTACTTATTTCTGTTGATTTCAGCAGGAACAATCTGTTTTTAGATATATTCCAGTGGTGGGTTATGTCCTTTGAGAATACCTTAACCCGAATCGATAGGTGAGATCTTGATCAGATTAACAATCTCTTTCGATTTACTATTGTTTTTAGGATTCCTATAGTTTTTTAGCTGAGATTTTGAGCTTGATCTCTTGTTTTGATTGGTTATATTTGCATATTGGATGTTGTTTATTGATTAGCCTGTGCTGTTCTTTATTTTTCTATCCTTTAGTTTTTCTATGAAAAAACATATTTTTGGGCATGAATCCTATGTAGAGTTGAAATCCACTTGTGAAATATGTGTGGGATTTGGGTGATTTGTTGCTTCTGTAAGTTATCTATAACTCAGTTCCTTATTATACATCTCTTTTTTATTTTCACATATACTGATTGTAGTGTCTATGGTTATTATGAGATAGTTAGGAATTAGAAGGTCCTTACGTTGTACCCATAATTTATGATAGTGCAAGTTACATAATTTGTTTTACTGTGTTGGATTTTTTAATTTTTTGCCTTTGAGGTTGGTGAGAGTTTGTTGTTTGAGGTTTTACATTTGTGTTGAAACCAGAACCAGCATTTGGCATCCTTGTTTTGTTGATGTTGTTTACCATTTGCCATAATTTAGATTTTAGTTTTTCTGTTCATAATCATAGCCACCTTCTTATGATGTAGTAACATTGAAACCAACCATTGAAGTATTTTCTTTTGATTTGGGGAGTATTTGAATTGATTTTCAAATTATGTTTCTTTTTGTAGAACTGAAATTGAAAATTTGTACAGGAATCACCATTTATGACAGGGTTGGTTGTGGCTGCTGCAGCTTTCGCCGGTAGATATGATATCTTGGCTTGGCAAGCATTTAAGGCTAGACCAGCTGGGATGCCTTAATTTTATCAAGGTGGTTTCCATGCTGCCATGAATAAGAGGGAAGCAGCTCTCATATTTGGTGTCAAGTATTGACATTTTTTGTTTTGTAAGATTCTGATGTTTTGACTTCATGAACTTTGTTGCGATCCTTGTTGCCTTATTTCTTTCTATGTTCTTTGTCCTTGAATTTTTATTTCTTACTAGCATTGATTTAATGTTTTTAGGCTGCTTCAGATTTTAAACATGTCTTGGATACATTCATATTTTTTATTAAGCTAGGGAGTGATTCGATTGGAGCCCATGTGAATGTCTTGGATACATTCATATTTTAAACATGTCTATGCCCTCAAGTATTAACAAGGATTCTGTTCCAGTACTAACCTTGACTTATAGAGATTAAGAGTCTCTTGATGAGAGGTACAAATATGAGAGTTTGCATCCTCAGATTCATTGATCAACTTCCCCATGTGATTAAGCTAGGGAGTGATCAAATATGAGAGTAAAGCCCAACACAGAAATATATATCTCTGGCCCTAGCAGAAAATTGTTCCATCATTCTCTATCTCTTATGAATTGCTCCCTACCTGCAAACAAGGAGCAGATTCACTACTAACACTAGTCTTCTTAGTCTTCTTTTCGTAAACCCTCCATATTTTTGGTTTACCCATAATGCCTTTTTTCTTAGTTGCATTATCATCATTACTAATGTTTGTCAAAACTTATGAAGTATAGGAAACTTTCTTGAAAATAGGTTAATATATTATCAAGAATAGTATGTGTGATTAAATTTGCTGGTGCCTAAGAATTGGTCAGTATACCAATGGCAATGAAGGTTAAAAGTTTTTCATTAGACTTGTTGCAATGAGAGGAAGCTTCTGCTGTAAAATCAATTTCTGATACTGAACTTTGGCACTAGAGGCTATGCCATTTTAATCATGCAGAAGGTTGCAGTTGATATTGGTGAGATGCCATATTTCTTGGCAATGTAGGCTTAAGCAATCAGATGCAGGAATCCTTATATGTAGATAGAAGTATGCTGATGAGATCCTAAAGAAGTTCAATATGAGCAAAAGCAAGCCCATGATGCAAATGAGAAGCTTAGCAAAGAAAATCAATCTAGAAGAGTTGAAGAAGAAGCATACAGAAGCTTAGTTGGATGCTTAATTAACCTACCTTAAATCAGGCTGCTAGTGTCCTTTAATGATTTCTGTATTATGTTAGTGAGGAACTTCTCAAGGCAGGAAAGAGTATGTTAAGATATATTCATGGTTTCTCAGATAGTGATTGGGTTGGATCTATTGATGATATGCAAAGCACCTCTGGCTACTGTTTTCAATTTGGTTCTGGAATGTATTCATGGTGCTAAAGAAAAGCAAGAAATTGTTTCTCAATCGATGACAAAGGCTGAGTTCCTAGCAGCAGCTGAAGCAGTTAACTAAGCATTGTGGATTAGGAAGTTGTTAAAAGAGGAAAGAGATCAAGCATTTCAATGCAGCTGTACTTTCTGAGGGAAGTTCAACAAGAGGATGCATTATGTCCTGTTTTAGTATAGATTAAGATATTTTGTTAGTGAGAGATTTACATGTTATCAGTTCTGTTTTACTAGATTAAGAATTTAAGATATTATGTTTTAGGAGATTGTATCAATTTTTGTATTTAAAGAAGTTTCATATCAATAAAATTTTAAGTAGAGTTTTAAAAACACATTATTTAATACAATGATATTATTTTCCTATTTTTAATTTCTTGTGCACATTTTCCATACATTATGACCTTTTTTCTCCATTTATTGGAGATTAAGTGCTCATCTACAATGTAAGCTGCTACATCTACAAGCTTTTATTCCCCTGTTGTTCAGGGAGAATCCACCATGTTTTCAAAGAGAATCTAATTTGATTCATCATTAGTTTATGTATCTGGCTCATTTTTCCTGTCAAATATAATAAAGAAGAATAAAACAGATTTCTTTTCCCTTGTTTACAAATTCTCACTTACAACATAACATAACAAGAAGACTCTAAAGAATCACACATCCTCCATAGAGGATGTGAAGCTTCCAAACATATACAAAAGCATACCGATAATGAAAACATAAAATCACCATTTCACCTGCACTATCCCATATTCACAAACCTATCTTTACACTCCCCCAAGAATAATAATGCAATACAAAATATTTATCTACTATATCTTCACATTCACACATCAATCTAAAATCTAAAACATTTGCTGCATTTGGAAAATGAATCCCTAGTTGCAACTTACAAGCCTAAGAAGAATGATACACACTCATAAGTTACCACAATATCTTCTTCCGGTAACATCATCACAGCTTCAAAGTGCAAGAGTAATTATTGCAAAGTCCAGTGTTGGCACTGTTATAAGGAAACAAAGCAACAGGTCTAGTTCTTGGCAATTCAGGAATAGGTTTTTCCATGTTATGCAGAAGCTCCACAACTTGCTCCATAGAAGGTCTTCCTTTGTTCTCATTCAAAGTACAAAGCAACCCTATTTCCATAACTCGAATCGCTTGCTCTAAATTGATCAATGATCCCATTCTTCTATCAACCAGCTTCACTTTCTCATCAGTCTCATGCAAGTTCCATGCGTAATCCAATAAGTTCCTCTCTTCCGAATTTCCTTCATCTGTTTCCTCCACCCTCGGCCTTCCACCAATCACTTCCAACACAATCACACCAAACTCAAATACATCAGCACCATTACACACTACTGCCTCAAACTGTTTTGATTCTGCTCCCAATAGCACAAATCCAAAATCTCCCAAAACAGCTCTAAAGCTGACATCTAGAAAAACACTGCTGCATTTCATGTTCTTGTGAGCTAGTTGTTTACTGTGCAAGAAACTCAAACCGTCGGCTACATCTTTGATGACTTTGAACCGACGCGTCCACGGAAGAACACCGGCTCCGAATAGCCATTTATCGAGGCTTCCATTGGGGACAAAATCATAGACTGCAATGATTTCATTGTTGTCTTGACACCATCCCCTTATAGGAAGCAAATTTGGGTGACGAACATGACTAATGACTTTGATTTCTTTCAACAGTCGCTTCTTATCGGATCCATGTGTGTTGAGAAATTCAGCTGAGAATCTTTTCACAGCTACTTGGCTTCCATTACTAAGCTTTCCTCTGTAGTATACTCCTCTAGTATCACTTCCAAGTACTTCTATCTCACTGAATGATCTAGTCGAAGAGGAAATTGCTGAAAAAGCGAAGCGGCGCGGTTTGTTAGGAGGCCTTGGCCTATGAATATCTTCCTCTATAGAAGTCTTTGATTTAGAAACACTTCTTCTGTGTTTGCTGATAAAGTAAAAACCAACTAAAACAACCAAAGCCAACACTACAGCAGCCACAAAAATCAAAAAGCTCCGCGGAGTTTCGTTCCTCTTAGAATTCTTATTGGTAGCAGCTGTTGTTTCTGTAGTATTCTCAAGCATGATCTTACCTTGACATGTTTCAGATGAAGGGTAGCGAAGAAACGCTTGGCTATTTGAAGTGAAGTTCCAAGAGTGTATGTTGTGAATTTGTGTGTGGTTACCGGTTGAAGCTGAGAATCCTACAAACATATACTCATTCAGGTAAGGTGAGAGATCCATATATTCCGAGAAGATAGGCTTGACAGGATAAACATCTTCGTTCGCAAGTCCTAAACGAATGTCAATTCTCCTTCGTGGACCGTCATAATTGATCCAAGCATGGTGAACAAAACCATCTTTAAGTGAAATTCCAACATCAGAAACATTGATAATTTTAGTAGATACTATGCTACCTAAATTGATACCAACATGATTATCATTTGGATCACCAAATTCCGGATTCTTTCGCGTATCAAACTCAATTGCAACCGCTTTATAATCGTTCTCACAAGCATCATTAAGCATACCAAGCCAAGGTCCCGGCCTTCCAACAGTGAATTCATCAGGTACAATGATAAAAGTAAGTCCACTACCACCACCATAATCACTTAAACCAGAATTAGTACTTAAATTATTAAGCTGAAAAGAAAAGGTGGTTTGAAAAGAAGCAGGTGTTTTGGTAATTGGATCTAACAAACGAATTGGAAAGGAATATAAACCTCTACCTGCTTGATGTCTTATATCTGTTTCTTGTGATTCATTTGGGATTTGAAGAGAACCCTTTTCATTTGAGAACTTAGCATTTCCTAGAAGCTTCAAATCATGGACTAATCTTGAGTTATTGGTGAAGCTGAAATCTAGGAAAGAGAAGTGTTTGGTTACATTGATTGGAGCATCACTAGCTGAATAAACTGATGATACTAGATGTGTTTTTAGATTGAAGAAGCAAAATAAGAGGAAAATATGGCTCATAGAAGCCATTGTATGAGAGATGATAATGAATAAACTTCAATAATTCAATAGATAGTTTATAACTGTTGCTAATGCTTAAGATAAGGTTTGAAATTAGGTAGTACTAACCACTGATTAGCGAAGTTAAAATGAATAATACAAATAATCTGACTAGACAGTGAATTGGATTCTTAAAAGACCAATATGCATGCACTTGAATATTATTATATATAAAGTAATAATACTAGGCGACCGAATGAAATTACGATCTTTAGTTTTCTGAGTATTTCCACAAGCTTCGATCTTAGGACACTTCTATGTTTGTGTATTTAGTCATGTTTTAAAGGTTTTACCGCGCGGTAAGTGGAGATCAATAAGAATGTTTTACCGCGCGGTAAGAATGTCTTTGTGTACAACCATTTGAAATAGAATAATTTAGATCAACTTCTTGAATATTTGGGGAAGCAAACAAATGATAATGGCAACAAAATAGATAACCTGCTTTCTGTGTGGAGCATGACAGAAGAAACATATGAGGTGCAAAATTGGTTTTGGGAATTTATGGTCCACACACGTTTAAATTTTGGTACAAGTCTTCTATTAATATTTTTTGTTGAGTAAAATCAAATTCAATATCTCAAAATTTACAACATTCACCTACATTAGACCCATGATAATGTAGTGAATATTTGGTTACATTATTTCATGTCTTTTTTTTTTGGTTATTTGCAAATGTTTAACCAAAATGTTTGATTTTTACTACAAATCCATGGACTAATTCGATTTCATTTGTTGTAATTAGATAGAATTTAATTTATATACACCGTCACTATAAAGTTATTTTATATATGCATCCAATAATATACCAACACATCACATGATATGTCACATTCATTAAATAATGTGGCAACATATCATTATATGCCTATATAAACAAATATTACACTGTACAACAATTAAACTCAATTAGATACATGATACATGTGCCTTTTTTTATATTAAATGAATTGAAAATGAAAGGAAGCAAATATTTATTTTTTAGATATAAATAAAAAATAAAAATAAACTAAGATCTAGAGACACGTGGTAAAGAAATTTTATGTACTATATTATCTGTATGGTATGGTATTTTGTTGGCATTGGCAAGAATTGTCTGTATAATAATTGAGATATATAAATTCATAAAAATGCAGACCAAATAAAAAATTCATCAAAAACAATAATTGAGATTTAAAATAATGTGTAGCAAAAAATTAGTGCATCATCTGATTATTTTACAGAATTGATTGGTGTAGTTGTTGTAACTAAGGTTTTTTTCATATATAAAAATAGGAGGAAGAATATTACTCGATCTATTCATTCTAAATTATAAGTCATTTTAACAATTTTATACCAATTAGAAAATATAGTTACTTGTCCACAAATCTTAACTCAAATGGTAGAAATATCGAAATTATTAGTGTCGGACGCCATGACCGTCTACTTTGTGTGTGTGAGTTTCCAATGACTTTGTCATTTACCAACCAAAAATGAAAAGAAAATATAGTTAATTTTATATGAAAAAATAGAAATTAATGATGAGAGTTGGAAGAAAGATAGTAGTGATAAAAAATAAATCATATGATTAAAAGAGAGATTCAATATTTCATGGATATTGTAAAATGACTAATTGTTGTGCTGGTGGGGTTTTGAACTCGATTATTTTAAATTATAGGGCTACACAATCACGTTAACACTCAAGATAATTTATTTTAGGAGAATGTTAACATGTGCCCAAAATATAGAAGTTATTTTTTTGAAATTTGTTCATTTTAATTTTTAGTTTAAATATACTAGACGCCAACACGTGCTTATCATATACTCCATCCGGTCCTTTAAAAAAATCACACAGACTAAGAAAGCACATTTTACATAGTTATTTTCATTTAATACTTTTATAAATTTAAATATATTTCATGTATACCCTTATTTAATTACTCTTAATTCAATTAACTTACTTATTTTTAATATTCTCTCATAATAAGTAAAGGTATAAGTGAAATTGAACATTTAAAATATTTGAAAATTGGTCAAAGTTTCATATAAATATTTGTTAGATGTGTTGTATAATGATGCATCATTGTGGGTAGCATTAACTATCTTGTGTCGTTTGTTAGATGTATTGTATAATGGTGCAACATTATGTGCAGCATTAGATACCTTGTGTCACAAGGATTAGTTGTTGGTGTACTTGTATCAAGCCTATATAAAAGTTGTAGTATTGATGAATAAAGTTAGAGGAGACCCTTTGATCCTTACAAGTGGTATCAGGTTCACTAAGCTCTAAGGACCTGTGTGCATGTAACAACCTTGTAACCGTTTTTTCTTCTTCACCATCTAAACTCCGATCGTCTTCTCCGATCATTCATGGCGGATTCCAGTAATTTTCTTTGCCCGCAAATTCCCAAATTCGATGGACACTATGAGCATTGGGAAATGCTAATGGAGATTCTCATTAGATCAAAAGAATTGTGGGAATTCATTGAGGTGGGTGTTACGGTGGCTCCAACCAACAATTGCAAGCTGCCGCAGCCAGCAAGCTCAAAGACTTGAAGGTGAAAAACTATTTGTTTCAATCAATCGATAGATCGATTCTTGAAACCATTCTTGATCGAGACACATCAAGAAACATCTGGGAAGCCATGAGAAGGAAGTACCAAGGATCTATAAGGGTGAAACGTGCTCATCTTCAAGCATTGAGGAGAGAATTTGAGGTTCTTGCAATGAAAGAAGATGAATCAGTGAATGATTACTTTGTAAGAACACTCGCTATTGCAAATAGAATGTCAGCACATGGTGAAACGTTGAACCATGTATCCATTGTGGAGAATATTCTCATATCCATGACTCCAAAGTTCAACTATGTTGTGTGCTCCATTGAGCAATCTAATGATGTCACCACCCTCTCCATTGATGAGCTTCAGAGCAGTTTGATAGTGCAAGAACAACATATGAATAATCAAAGAGAGATTGGTGAAGAGCAAGCATTGCATGTTACATATCCTGGTAGAGGTGGTGGGAGAGGGAGAGGAAGAAACTCCAACAATGGTGCTAGAGGTCGTTGCAGAGGAAAGCAAAGCAAAGAAAACATTGAATGCTTCAAATGTCACAAGCTAGGTCACTACCAGAATGAATGCCCCAATTGGGAAGGTAATGATGCTAACTATGATGAGCTTAATCAATATGAAGAAGTCTTGTTAATGGCAAAAACTGATCAAAAAACAAATAGCAAGAATGAAATTTGGTTCCTAGATTCTGGATGTAGCAATCACATGATAGGGCACAAAGATTGGCTGTTTAATTTTGATGAAACATATTGTGATTCTGTAAAACTGGGTGATGATTCAAGAATTGTAGTGAAGGGTAAGGGAAATGTCAAGTTATGCATCAACAATGTTGTTCATGTTATCAGTAATGTGTATTTTGTACCTGGTTTGAAAACAAATTTACTTAGCATTGATCAACTACAACAAAAACAAATCAATGTGATCCTCAAGAATGATATGTGCAAAGTCTATCATGATGATAAATGTCTTCTATTTTCTACTGAAATGATCAATAATAGGATGTACATTGTGACAACATAAGTGATTTCACCCATGTGTCTGATGACTAACAAACAGGAATCCACTTTGCTATGACACAATAGATATGCACATCTTAGTTTCAAAGGCCTAAATACCTTGTCTAAGAAGCAAATGGTGAAAGATCTACCAGTGTTTGAAGAAATGGATGAAAGTTGTGTGGATTGCTTGTCTGGCAAGCAACACAGAGATCTCATTCCAAAGCAGTCAAATTGGAGAGCTAGTGCAAAACTTGAATTGATACACTCAGATATCTGTGGACCTATAAATACTCGATCAAATGGAGGAAGCAGGTATTTCATCACTTTCACTGATGATTATAGTAGGAAGACATGGATTTATCTGATGAAAGAAAAATCCAGTGCCTTTGAAATTTTTAAAGTTTTCAAGACAATGATTGAGAAGGAATCTGGTGCATCTATAATCTGTTTGAGAAGTGACAGAGGAGGTGAATATACCTGTAATGCATTCAATGAATTTTGTAGGGTGGAAGGAATCAAGAGGCAGCTAACTACAGCCTATACCCCTCAGCAAAATGGAGTGTCAGAAAGAAAAAATAGAACACTTCTCAATATGGTAAGAAGCATGATCAGTGCTAGAAGTGTACCTAAGCAATTTTGGCCTGAAGCTGTGATATGGGCTACACATGTGATGAATAGAAGTCCCACTCTAAGTGTGAAGGATGTGACACCAGAAGAAGCATGGAGTGGAGTAAAACCAATTGTACACTACTTCAAAACATTTGGATGCCTAGCTCATGTCCATGTCAATGATGAACAAAGAAAGAAGTTGGATCCAAAGAGAAAAAGTTGTGTTCTATTAGGAGTGAGTGAGGAATCAAAGGCATACAAGTTGTATGACCCTATTGCCAAGAAAATAATAATCAGCAGAGATGTAGTATTTGAGGAATCCAAGGGATGGAATTGGAATAACACCAATCAGAAAGATAATGATCACAATGATTGGGAGCAAAATGAATCAATTGAAGAGTTTGTAGCAAGTGAAAACAATGCTGACAATGTCAATAATGACCTAGACAATGCCATATCTGATGAGGACTTGAATGTGGTGGATAACACAACCAGTGAGAGTGATAATGAAATAGTGCAACCAACCTCTCAAACAAGAATAAGAAGACCTTCAGTGAGGTTAACTGGTATGTGACAGGAAGAGAAGCTGAAGAAGAAGTTGACCTTCAAAATCTTGCCATATTCAAAAGTGATGAAGATCCAACTAACTATGACGAAGCTGCAAAGCTTGAAATATGGAGAAGAGCTATGAACAGTGAAATTGAGTCCATAAAGAAAAATGACACATGGGAACTCACAACATTTCCAGCTAACTGCAAACCTATAGGTGTTAAATGGATCTACAAAACTAAGTATAATGAAAAGGGGAACATTGACAAGCACAAGGCTAGACTAGTGGCCAAAGGTTATACTCAACAATATGGGATTGATTATAGAGAAGTATTTGCTCCTGTGGCAAGATGGGATACAATCAGAACTGTGTTAGCCATCGCTACTAACAACAGTTGGCATGTGTATCAATTAGATGTGAAAAGTGCTTTCCTGCATGGAGAATTATCTGAAGATATCTATGTGTCTCAACCATTAGGATATGATAATGGTAACAAGAACATGGTATCCAAGTTAAAAAAGGCATTATATGAATTAAGACAAGCCCCCAGAGCTTGGTACAGCAAGATTGAAACCTACTTCAGTTCTGAAACATTTGAGAAATGTCCTCATGAACACACATTATTTGTGAAACATGGAGTTAAGATTGAGGTGCTAATTGTAAGTCTTTATGTAGATGATCTCATCATGACTAGAAATGACTTGGACATGATTGAAGGGTTCAAAAGATCAATGAAGAAGAAATTTGATATGACTGATTTAGGCAAAATGAGATATTTCTTAGGAGTGGAAGTTTGTCAAGAGCACAATGGCATTTTCATACAGAAGTATGCTAAAGAGATACTTGCAAGGTTTGGAATGGAAAATTGCAACAAAGTCTGCAATCCAATAGTACCTGGCAGCAAGCTGATAAAAAATGAAGATGGACAAGCTGTTGATGCTACTATGTACAAGCAAATGGTTGGTTGTCTAATGTACAAGGAACACCAAGCCTTGGAATGTTTTACAAAGCAGGCGGTGTTAGAAGTTTGTGCCTAAGAGGATGGAGTGATTCTGACTATGCTGGAGATCTAGATGACCGGAAGAGTACCACAGACTATGTGTTTATGTTAGGATCATCTGCAATTTCATGGAGTTCCAAAAAGCAACCTATAGTTACTCTATCAACCACAGAAGCTGAGTATGTGTCAGCATCCTCATGTGCTTGTCAAGGTCTATGGCTTAGAAATGTGTTAGATTTCTTGCAGCTGAAGCAAACTGAGAGTACATGGATCTATTGTGATAATAGCTCCTCAATCAAGCTTTCAAAGAATCCTATTATGCATGGAAGATGCAAGCACATAGATGTTAGGTTTCATTTTCTTAGAGAACTCACTAAGGATGGAATTGATGAACTTGTGCACTGCAAATCTGAAGACCAACTTGCTGATATTCTTACAAAACCTTTGAAGCTTGATTCCTTCATCAAGTTAAGGGAGGGGCTAGGAATTTATGATCTTAGCATGATAAATAGTGTTAATTGAACAATTGTGTTGTTGTATGTTCAATTTAAGGGAGGGTTTATTAGATGTGTTGTATAATGATGCAGCATTGTGTGCAACATTAACTATCTTGTGTCGTTTGTTAGATGTATTGTATAATGGTGCAGCATTAGATACCTTTGTGTCACAAGGATTAGTTGTTGGTGTACTTGTATCAAGCCTATATGGGCTGTAGTATTGATGAATAAAGTTAGAGAACACCCTTTGATCCTTACAAAAATGACCATTTTTGTTCAAAGTGTTTCTTATAAAAAGGACCGGAGGAAGTATAATATTAAATGTAGTATAATTTTTTTTTTGACAAAATTAAATGTACTATAATAATAACGAAAATGTTAAGAAGTGTTTTTGGAACACTCTAAGTATTATATTTAATTTCTAAAGAAAAATTGAATAAATATAATGATGATGAAAAATGAAAATATTCAATATAAAGACGAATTTAGATAAATAATCTACAAATTAACGACTAAATATTATGGAATACTTCTTTATAAACCACATTTCCAGTTTTATCTGTATTTTTTTTCTTTCTCATGGGTTATCAATTTCTTTTAGTCTTTCTTTGAAGTTACTCTTGACATTGCAAGATATAGTTGTCCGTAGGAGAAAATTGGTTGTGAAAGATATATGCCAACATGTTTAAATGATTGAGCCTGACTATTGTTGATAGTCATATTAAATCAAATAACCAATTAAAATTATCGATGTTGAAACTTAAAATTGATTCTTTTATTTGAAAGAATCAATGACAACCTGGGAATAAAAATTTTCTCACCAATATTGGTACTGGATATCACTCTACCTTGAAGGACGTATCTTCCCATTTTTTAATTATCAACCGTGTACCATCTCATAATCCTAAAGGTTGATCAATATTTCTCAACAACATTACCGATAGTCCAACTTTTAATCTTAGCTTACGATTTAGAAGTCCAGAAAAAACAATGGTGTTCAAGACTTCAGGTGTTTGAATCATATTAATCGATTTCTCTAATGAAATTGATTTCTCAATATCATACATCTTTAAACATATGTTCCCAATTTGAACATCATTAAATATATAGGTGATACTCATTAAACATACTCCCCTCGTCCTTAATTATAAGCAAAAACATATTTTTTAGATTCATTCAAAAACTGATGTATCTAGTCTATAATATAGGCTAGATACATTAACTATTCAATGAATCTGAAAAGTTGAATTTTCCTTATAATTAAGAATGGAGGGAGTATATTTCAATAAATATAAAAATAACAACTAATTAGATTTTGCTACGTTTATCTAATAAATGCAAAAATAATATATTTTTCTGGATCACATAATCCACATGCATAAGCAACGAGTGAGGATGCATATATTTGAAGATAAATGTTATATAAATACTTTTTTTTTGGGACAAACATATAACATTAAGGATGAATGTTGTTATTTTCACGAAAAAAATGTTCTCGTAACATTTCTAATTAATGAAAGCATGGTTGATTGAAATGACAACATTGTCTTTAGTGTTGTATGTTTATCCAAAAAATGTTCAAATAACATTTCCATCATTTGAACCACCTTGATACACACCTCTCTCACTTACTCTTAGACCGTTTCTCTCATTTTTCTCTTCTTCATTTAACACTTCATTCCTTACTTTTTTTTTTAATTTTCTTTGCAAAAAAATGAAGCTTGTGTTGTTTTTTTGTTGCTGTTGACATGTTGATCACGATGGTAGGAGGTCAAGCTCCACCTCCACTTGTGATCACTATTTCTCTCAGGAGAGAGGTTCAGAGAGAGAGAAAACTTCTTCCTTCTCACATTCAAAGCGGTAGCGGATTGCGAGAGCCTTTAGTATTAGAGTTTAGGGTTTATTATTTTTCTAAATTTTCATTTACCTCCAAAACCATAAAAGATAAATGATGTTTGTACCTCAAAATTTTATTGTTAAATGATGTTTGTAGCACCAAGTGACATTTTGTATGCCAAAGTTATTGGCACTGTGTTTGTTTGTTAACGTAGTTTGTTTAACGTTTATAATTTTGTGTTCCGTTATACCTTCAACATCGTTTGTTTGAATCATAGTAATCAATTAGGTTAATAGGATTTTACCCCCTGCGAATTTCTTTTTATGATTATCCCCTAGAAAATTCAGATTCCATCAATTTGCCCCCTGCCTGCACAACTAGGCATGTGACGTGGCGATTATTTTACTTTTTAATTTTTTTAATTTTCCACTTGTAAAAAAATTATTTGTTTTTTAAAAAAAATTTCAAAAAAGATTTAAAATAATCATAAAATTGAAATAAGAAATAAAAATAATGATTTCAAAAATAATAAAACAATGATTTAAAAAAATAAGCATTGTTTTTAAAAATCAGAAAATTGAAATAAGAAATAAAAAAAATGATTTCAAAAAATAATAAAAATTTATTTAAAAAATTAATATTTTTTTTGACATTTTTTTTCTTTCAACTTTCTAAATTTTTTAAATAATTTTTTTGAAATCATTTTTTTATTTCTGATTTCAATTTTCTGATTTAAAAAAAAATGTCAAAAAAATATTTATTTGTTTAAATCATTTTATTATTATTTTTTAAATTAAAATGTCAAAAAACATATTTATTTTTTTAAATCAATTTTTTTATTTCTTATTTCAATTTTCTGATTTTTTTTTAAAAAATGTTTTTTTTTCAATAATTTTTTAATTTCTTATTTCAATTTTCTGATTTTTAAAATAATTTTTTATTTTTATTTCAATTTTCATTTTTAAAAAACAAATAATTTTTTTACACGTGGCAATTTAAAAAATATAAAAATTAAAATAATAGCCACTTGTTATGCCACATCAAGATTATGTCCACATAATATGCTTAGTTGTGCAGGCAGGGGGCAAATTGATGGAATCTGAATTTTATAGGGGGGTAATCCTAAAAAAAAATTTGCAAGGGGGTAATTCAAAATTCGCCTACTTTGCAGGGGGTAAAACTCTATTAACTCTAATCGATTTTTCTAATGAAATTGATTGTTACGGAGGGAGTACATCATATTAATTGATTTCTCTAATGAAATTGATTTCTCAATATGAAACATATCATTAAACATTAGACATTAGGTTCGTATATCCCAGCCCATTCATATATAATGCGATGACTCATTCAATTAAGTTACACATACAAGATCTCGATTAATTTTTTTTACTTTTGTAAAAAAAAAGGAATAAAGAAATTTAATTGAGATCTCGAATGCGTAGCTTAATTGGTTGGAACATCGCAGCCATTTTTCTTTATTCTTTTTTTTTTTGTGACTAAAACCATTTTTCTTTATTCTTGAAATTAGTTGTTTGGATATTAAAGTAAATAAGTACCATTTTTATATCATTTATTAAATAAATGTAAAAAAATTCCATCATATCAAATCATCCACCTGCATATATTTGAAACTTCTTACACTCTTGACTCTTGACCGTCACCACTCATCAGTCTCTCTCACACTCATTTTTCCTTTGCACAAAGAAAAAAAAATGAAGTTGTTGTTTTTTGTTGCCACTTTGCTGATCATGATGACTAGGTGCTTCGTAGAACTTTGGCGCTCTAGCTATTATGTCATTGTTGTGAGTTTTGTACAAAGGAATCCTTTGAATTTGTTATATCTTAGTTATAATTATACTATTATCCTTTGAACTTGGTTATTATGATATGGAATCTTGGGATACTTTTACATAATTTGTAATTTTTATTCAACTTCACCATTTCGTTCCTATTATTTTACTTCTTCAAATTAAGGTCTAAATTATCTTTGTCATGTTTTATTTTTGTCAAATTGAATTCACCTAAAGACAAACGTTAATTTAGCTTATATTAAATGGAGTATGAATTTGTCATTGTTTTGTTTTGTACGGAATCTTGTGAATTAGTACAAAGGTATCAATGTGGAGGGACGAACGGTACGAAAGTCGGGAATTAGCGTAAAACATGTGAAATAACAAAATGTTATAAAGTATATCTAAGCTCTAAAGCAAAACAAACATATGATATGAGCATCCGCATTCATTAGGATCTATGATGTATGGATACTCCGTTTTAGATAGAGTACCGGTATCGGGTACGTACCGGGTACTGGTACGCGTATGGTACTCTCCCGGTATGTACCGACGCCGTACCTAGATTTTTTTATTTTTTTTTGTAATGGGTACACGAGTGGTACATCTGTGGTACGCGCGTGGTACACCAATCCAAAAAAACACTATTTTTTTCTTCTTCTTTTCCTTTAATTTGTTTTTTTATATAAATATTTAGGTTTTTTATTTTTGTATAATATAAAAGTAGCACTTACTGCTAAAAAACAATAAATAAAAAAAACAGCCATTGGAATTATTCACTCATTCATTAAAAATGAATATACTAAATTCAAAGAGAAATGAAGATCTAGTTTTTTTTATTCATACAAATCTTCGTATTCTCTCGAGAAAAAAAAATAGTAATACTTATGAAAGAGCAACAAAAATGTGGAATATTCATAGAGATGAATGAGATTTATTTAATATATAATTGATATTTTTGAAATTGCTAGTCTTTATCACGATAAACCTAAACTAGAGGCCGCTCTTTTTATTAATGATGGAGGTGGAAACAATTGACTCTTTTTGAGCTAATTGCTTTTTAATTTCATATTTTGATGTTTTTGAACAATTTGAATTACTTTTAAACTGTGGTGTAATATTTTTTATGTTTAATTATTTATTTTAACAATATAATTCTATTATTTGATTTATATAATTATATTTAAAAAAAATTATAGGGATGTACCGTACCTTAGTTTTTCTAAAAATGACGTACCCCGTACCAGTACCGGATACCGGTACCGTACCCGCACCAGGGCAACATAGATTAGGATCAACGACATCTTAATTCATAAGTTGGTAATAAATCCATGTTGAACTTAGTTAATGAATCAACTTATTTTTGAACATGTAAAATTCAAACTAATAAAAATGTTTGTTTAAATTTAAATGAAAGTTCTACTCAACTCATTTTTTAACTACATTCACATGTTTTGTCCTCTACACAATTAGTATAAAATATGAAAATAACATTTTTTCACCAAACATCATAGAAGACAAAATTTATTCAATACATTAAGCAGGGACGGATCCAGACATAAAAGTCTGGTGTGGCCAATATCTTAAAGAAATAATGAATTAAATTATAGTGAAATTAAAATATAATATTGTTAAGTGTAATACATTTACAATGAAAACCGTATACTATCTATTTCTTGAAAATGAGCAAAAATAATATTATTGTCAATTGTTCCAAAGACATCTCTTCTATATAAGTTACAATATGGTCATTTAACCACTTATCACTCATTTTGTTTATATATTTAGTTGACCCTTCACTAAATTCATAACCGAAAAAACACGTTCCACGTTTGCAGTTGCTACCGGCAAGACTAAAGCCAAATTGAAAAGCTTATAAATTATAGGGTTAAATATGTTTTTAGTCCTACATTTTGTGAAATTGTTAAGAATGGTCCCTACATTTTAAAAATGGTAAAAAAACCCTATAAAATTTCCCGCTATCAAGATGAGTCCCTGCGTTAATCCTTTAGGGACCATTCTTGACAATTTGGCAAAATGTAGGAACTAAAAACATTAAAAGGTAGGGACTATTCTTGACAATTTTCCAAAATGTAGGGACTAAAAATATTAAAAGGTATGGATTATTCTTGACAATTTTGCAAAATGTAGGGACTATTCTCTACGGATTTGACTAATCTTGAGAGTGCAAACTTTTATAGGTTTTTTTTGACCATTTTTAAAATGTAGGGACCATTCTTAATAATTTCGCAAAATGTAGGGACTAAAAACATATTTAACCCTAAATTATATCAAATGTGGTACACTTATTTATTTCCACAAGTTTTACACAAAGATCTGGACGTCCTTTTAAGAAAGCACGAGAAAAATTTCTCCATTCTATAAAGATAACAATAAAACAATTTAAAATAATTTTTCTTTTTCCAAATCCAAACACATTTTATATCTCTTTCTTTTGTTTTACATACCTGATAAGCTAAAACCATTTTCAACAACACCAAAACTTAAAACCAAAAGACATTTAATATTAAGAAACACAAACACTTTCTTTCTATTTCCCATTGTAATCTTTTTTTTTCCTCACATGGCTTTTCTGTCTTTTGTTATCATCATCACAGTGACCATATAAAAAAACGCAACAACTTTCTCCAAAGCTAACCCAAAACATAGTTGGAGTTGTTAATTTGGGGTTAGAAATTTTCTATTATTTATATATATGAAAAAAAACCTTAGAAATCCAGTGTGGCCAAGGCCACACTAGGCCTACACTTGTGTCCGTCCCTGTACATTAAGTATTTATCATGTGATGTTATGTCTTGTACTGTTATATGTCCAATGCTTAATATTTACAAATCCAAAGGAAAGTTGTAAATCAAAACAAACATTTGAACATTAATTTCACACTACTAGAAAAAAAGACATTTGGTTATAGGATTCCACTACGGATATATGAATACCAGTAGTGAAACACAATTGCGCAAGAGATTCCACTACAGATATGTAAATATCAGTAGTGAAAAATTCATGGGCAGGAGATTCCACTACGGATATGTAAATATCAGTAATGAAAAGTAGACACGGTGACAATCATGTAATTACATTGAGATTTTGTTTTAAGAGATTCCACTACTGATATTTGGTTCCACTGAAGTGGAATCCATTACCTTGAGATTTTAGAAAGGTCTCTCTCTCCCATTCAATACGCGCACGTTCATCTCACTCACACGAACCCTAAATCACTGAAATTCTCGTTCCATTCTCGTCGTTCCAAACGAACCCTAAAATCTACTCTTCCATTCTCGTTCTTCATCAAACTCTTATATTCTCGTTCACTGAAATCACTGAAATTCTACTCTCCCATTCTCGTTCTTCATCAAACTCAGTACGAAATCATTGGGTCTATATTTTCAATTTCTTCATCACTGAAATCACTGGGTCTATATTTCGCAAGGTACGAAATCAATTTTATATTTCTTAGTTTCTATTTCTTTGTGTTGAATGTGATGGATTCAAATGTTTAACGTGTGTCCTGTTCTTCAAGCGCATTGTGTTTTTAAGCATATTAATTTGTTTTCAATCTTCTTCCCACGTGGCCATGGACGGATCCACTTGAAGGCCAAGTGCGGCCATGGCCACACCAAAAAATTCAATTTTTTTTATACATACATATATGTATATATGTGTAGAGTTAAATATGTTTTGTCCTATGAGCTTAACTCAGTTGATTGGAACATCACATATATTATTTAGGAGTCGGAGTTCGAACCTCGGACACTCACTTATTCACTTTTAAGGTATAATTTCTGGCTACTAGACTACTAGACAAAAAAAGAGTTAAATATATTTTTGGCTTCTATAAAATAGTGACATTTTAAATTTAGTCTTTACTTAATTTATATTAAATTTTTAATCCCTAAAAAATTATCATGCACTCAATTTTGATCTCTACTGTTAAGAAAACTTGTATTTTTGAATGATTATTTCGTAGGTATGTTTTAAAAAATGTTCATCTAGGATAAAAAAAGTTACACAAAATATTTGATTTATGGACATAATTTTCATTACTTTTATCTTGAACCGTTGTCATTTTTTAAAGTTATATTTAAATACATATCATGTCAAAAAATGATAAATAAAAGATAAGTACAATTATTTCGTGTTGTAAATTTTCACTTGCATAAGTTTAATGTTAAATATGGTGAAGAGAATACTAAACTTTTAATATTCCCTTTGTCTTTAATTTTTTTTAGCTTTTTATTTTTCTCCCAAAATTTTAGTTCTTTTTTTTTTAAGCAAGAAATTTTAGTTCTTTTAAAACACCAAAGTACATTTAATGATATTTTACTCTTTGTTCCCTTATAAAAACTAAAAACATCTATTAAATAATGTTTTTTAATAAAAAGTAAGAGTAAAAATAACATAACATTTCAATATTTATTATTTCTTAATTTATATTCGAAATTCTAAAATGACCAAAAAATTTAGACGGATTGCGTAAATATTTCGTGCTTGAATTCAACACTGTGATTTAAAATTTTTAATGCTGATAAATTTTGGCCACACTAAAAAAAATTTCTAGATACGTCCCTGCACGTGGCTATAGATGTCATACTATTTGGGTTTGTTGGCATATTGTTTTTGGCCATGATCTGTGTCATCATGTGGAAGGTGTTGGTTGAAATTTGTTGTTTGTTTTTCTCTGTTTTCAATCGGCAGGTGAGGTTTTTGGATCTTGGTTGGCTTGGCTTGGCGTGTTGGCTCTAGCTGTGGCTGTACAAAGGAATCTCTGAATATCTTAGTTATGACTTACTACATAAGTATGCTATTAATATTATCCTTTGAACTTTGTAATTTGGATTCAACTTCACTATTCATTCCTATCATTTCTATTTTATCATTTAGGTCTCTCTCTCTCTCTCTCTCACAGATTATCCACATGCATAAGCTAAGCATGATGCATATATTTGAATAGACAGACTTGCTTGACTCTCTCTCTCTCTCTCTCTCTCTCTCTCTCTCTCTCTCTCTCTCTCTCTCTCTCTCTCTCTCTCTCTCTCTCTCTCTCTCTCTCTCTCTCTCTCTCTCTCTCTCTCTCTCTCTCTCTCTCTCTCTCTCTCTCTCTCTCTCTCTCTCTCTCTCTCTCTCTCTCTCTCTCTCGTGTTGGCAGAAAAATGAAGAAGCTTTTGATGTTTGTTGTTGCTTTGTTGATCATCATGACCACAGTCCAAACTCCACCCGCTCTGACGACTAGTACCATTTACCCTCCACCGCCTTTCATGGATGTGACTACTACGATTTCTCCTCCTCCTCCTCTTCCATCTACCCCGGTTGATGATCCTACGGTGACGACAACATCTCCTGTTGTCATTACCATCAACATTCCGGCTGCAGAAGAACAACCTTCCCACATTACAGATATCTTCTTCTTTATATTTGGGTTTGTTGATATATTTCTTTTGGAAATGCTCTTTTTCATCACGTGGAGTGTGTTGAAGATCCTTCGGGGTGAAGATAAATTGGTAAAATTTCACTTTGAATTTTTGCGTGTATATATTAGTTAGTTTTTGTGTATCATTTGTTGGTTGAAATTTGTTGTTTGTTTTTCTCTGTTTTCATTCGGCAGATGAGGTTTGTGGATCTGGGTTGGCTTAGCGTGTTGGCTCTAGCGATAGCTGTACAAAGGAATATTTGAATATCTTAGTTATGACTTACTACATAAGTATGCTATTAATATTATCCTTTGAACTTGATTTTAAGTATGTATGCTATTAATATTATCCTTTGAACTTTGTAATTTGGATTCAACTTCACTATTTCATTCCTATCATTTCTATTTTATCATTTAGGTATCTCTCTCTCTCTACCCTGGTTGATCATCCTGCGGTGATGACGACGTCTCCCGTCGTAATTACCATCAACATTCCGGCTGCAGAAAAACCTTCCCACCACGTTAGAGATATCTTCTTCGTGTTATTTGGGTTTCTTGGTATCAATTATTTTTACTTAGTGTGTTTATGTGCATGCGTGCACTCGCGTGTGCGTGCGTGCGTGCGTCCATGTGTTGCAATAAATAAATAAAATAATTATTATAATTAAATTTTATAATTGAGTTAGACTCTTATGATATTGATAGTAAAATTGATTTAATCTATTTTTACTTATCCAATTATTTTTATTTGATCTACCTGAATTAACTTCATTTCTTTTTTTTTTATCAAACATTCAAGGAATTTTTTCTAATCCAATAATTTTTATTTGATCTAGCTAATTTTTTTTAATATTCAATATATATTTTTCCTTAATAAGATCTATTATTAATAACATATATATATATATATATATATATTTCTACAGCTAACCCTAATTAACCTATTTTAATTTAAATAAATTGTTAAAAAAATACCTATATATAACATGTCTACAAAAAATAATACCTATGTATATATATCTACAAATATTATTTGAATGTTATATATTATATTTTAACATGTCTACAAAAAATAATAAAACTAAATTGAATGTTATATATATCATTCTAAAAGACTGCGATGCACAGGTAGTAGTCTAGTTTCAAGATAAACACAAAAAGTCATACTTAAAACTTTCACATTTTATTTTTCTTAATAAGTGTGGAAAAAAAAATTTGCTTATATTATGAGACGGATGGAGTATACGTTTAATCCATTTAAAATTAACACTTTCCTAATTCAAAGTGTTATATATATCCATTTAATTTAACTCTTTTCATAAAGCTTCTAGCATACCTGCATTCAATAAGAATCAATGTTTAAAAAGTTAGAATTAAGTTAAGAGTTTTATTTTGGTTTCTTTGTTAAAAAAAAAGTATGCATTGTTTAAAGTTTTTTTAAACAACAAACAAAGAAAAACAAAAGAAAATGTTCAAACCAAAAATTACAAACTATTAATTTGTTATTGTTGAGGCAAAGAAAAGAAGAAAAAAAGAATTAACTCAATAGATCTTAATGGGTTAACCTTTCAACATTAACAGCAGATCTGGAAAATGAAACTCAAACCCAAAATAAAAAACAAACAAAAAAATAAAGCAAATAAATAGGCTAATAAAATACAAGCAGAACATATCAAAATTAGAGATTTAGAGGGCTTACCTTTTTAACGGCAGATCTGGAAAATGAAACTGAAACCCTAAATCAAAAACAAAAATAAGTATTAGTAAAATAAAATAGAAACACAAATAACCCTAACTTGAATAGGACACCAAAATACCAAACTTTAATCCAAAAAAGTTTCAATAGAGTCAAAGTGATATAAAAATTAAACAAAATATTACCTTTGATTAAAAAGCCTAAACCATGTATATATTTCCTTTATCAGCAACATCTGAAAACAAACAAACAAACAAAAGAAATTGTTACGAAACTGAAAACGAACAGCAACGTCGATGCTAAAAAATCTATTTTTTTAAAAACTTAAACAAACAGGCCCAAACTGAAGGAAAATGATCGGGTAAAAATTGAAATTCTCATCCTCACAAATTCACATGACAATTTTTTGTGTCATGTAAAATAACAAATAAGATTTTGTGCATCAATTACTATACAAGACAACCGATGTGAATTCAAACCTCTTCACAAAACAATAATCACAAAAGAGTGGAGCAAAGAATTCCAAACAAGAAAAAACATAAGCACATAACCTCAGACAAGTATAAGAAAAGAAAGAACAAATAACACAACAAATCTTCCTTTTAATTTGCTAATAAATTATACAGAACAAATCTCAAATTCACTACCCCATTTAAACAGTTCAATCCCCACAATTTATCTTCACATCTTACCAATTTATGTTCCATCTCGAAGGATCTTCAACACACTCCACATGATGAAAGCGAGCAATCCCAAAAGAAATATACCAATGAACCCAAAGATAAAGAAGAAGATATCTGTAATGCGGGAAGGTTGTTCTTCTACAGCTGGAACGTTGATGGTAATGACAACGGGAGATGTTTTCGTCACCGTAGGATCATCAACCGGGGTAGGTGGAAGCGGAGGAGGAGGGGAAATCGTAGTGGTGGTCACATCCATGAAAGGCGGTGGAGGGGAAATGGTACTAGTCGTCAGAGCGGGTGGAGCTTGGATGTGGTCATGATTATCAGCAAAGCAGCAACAAACATCAAAAGGTTCTTCATTTTTCTGCAAACAAGTGAGAGAGTGAAGAGAGAGACGGTACAATGTGTGAGTAGTCAAGTCTATCTATTTGAATATATGCATCATGCTTAGCTTATGCATGTGGATATCAGAGCATCCTAAGACCATGAGGGAGTCAACTCACAACTGCAGCTAATTATGAATATCTGCACTTGCCCACAAGGCGGCAATTCCAACAAAAGGGGTGAGATACATATACATAGTGGTGGACAATGGGCCGGTTTGGGTTGGTATAGGCCCAAAACCTCAAATCGGCCCAAACCACGGGTGGAGAATAACAGACCACACCAAACCATATTTGGACTTCGGATAATTCGCGTTCGGATCAAAACGGATGGTTTTTACGGGTTGGGCCAATTGCAGTCCAATTAATTTTTTTTGTTTTTTTTTTGTTTGATTTGTTTTTTTGTTTAATGGTCCTATTTAAAAGTTTTTTGTAAGAGTCCAATTTTGGTCTTTTTGTAACAACTCAAATAGGGCATTTTTCTAATCTATACTCATATTTTATTGGACCCATTTTATTATTTTTTTCTACAAAATTCAAATTGGACAATTTTGCTAACCTATATTAATTAGAGCTCAATTCAAATGGAACAATAATTCACAAAAACATCTACAACAACACATAGAACTGTATAATTAAAATATTATTCCAAATTGATATTTAAAATTTTATAATCTGATAATAACCAATAAATTTAAGAACAATATTTTTTTTCTATCCTCTAATCATGAAGCTTCTTCCATACCTGCATTCAATAAGCATCAATGTTAAAAAAGTTAGAATTAAGTTAAGAGTTTTATTTTGGTTTCTTTGTTAAAAAAAGTATGCATTGTTTAAAATTTTTTTAAACAACAAACAAAGAAAAACAAAAGAAAATGTTCAAACCAAAAATTACAAACTATTAATTTGTTATTGTTGAGGCAAAGAAAAGAAAATCAAAGAATTAACTCAATAGATTTTAATTTTTAAGAATCTTTACACTTCATCACGTGGAGTGTGTTGAAGATCCTTCGGGGTGAAAGATAAATAGGTAAAATTTCACTTTGAATTTTTGCGTGTATATATTAGTTAGTTTTTGTGTATCATTTGTTGGTTGAAATTTGTTGTTTGTTTTTCTCTATTTTCATTCGGCAGATGAGGTTTGTGGATCTGGGTTGGCTTAGCGTGTTGGCTCTAGCGGTAGCTGTACAAAGGAATATTTGAATATCTTAGTTATGACTTACTACATAAGTATGCTATTAATATTATCCTTCGAACTTTGTAATTTGGATTCAACTTCACTATTTCATTCCTATCATTTCTATTTTATCATTTAGGTATCTCTCTCTCTCTACCCTGGTTGATCATCCTGCGGTGATGACGATGTCTCCCGTTGTAATTACCATCAACATTCCGGCTGCAGAAAAACCTTCCCACACGTTAGAGATATCTTCTTCGTGTTATTTGGGTTTCTTGGTATCAATTATTTTTACTTAGTGTGTTTATGTGCATGCGTGCACTCGCGTGTGCGTGCGTGCGTGCTTCCATGTGTTGCAATAAATAAATAAAATAATTATTATAATTAAATTTAATAATTGAGTTAGACTCTTATGATATTGATAGTAAAATTGATTTAAAGAAATAAAAGTTATCAAATTGAAAGTATAATCTTTAACTTTTCTTTCGCACTATATATTTTTATATGAAATTTGTTCTTGTTTTTCTCTCTTTTTCATTCGGCAGGTGCGCTTTGTGGATGATCTTGGTTGGTGCTCTAACTGTACAAAGGAATCCTTTTAAATTTGTCATATCTTAGTTATAACTTATAAGTATGCTATTATATATCATTTGAAATTGGTTATAAGTATGTCTGGAGTCTTGGATACTTTTACATAATTTGTAATTTTGTTTCAACTTTATCATTTCGTTCCTATTATTTTAGGGTCGTCTTAGTTTTTAGTAAATTTGCCCACATATGTGCAAAAATTGTTGCTTTTCACCGAACATGAATCAGTGTCAATGTGGGAGTTGAGCTTTGTTGTTCAACTGAATCATTGTAGCATATTCTTACTTATGTTCTAAGATTATAAATTCACTTTTTTGAGATTGTGTGAAAACAATAAAATTTTATTACTTTTATAAGGACTGATTTATAGTTTGCAACCCAAAAACAAAAACTGAGAACATTATTAGATTGAGATTCTTTGAGTTCCAAGACACTAGCAGGGCCGCCCCAAGCCCAAAACAAGTGAATTTAGAGCTTTTGGCCCCAAGACTTTGGACTCTCTTAAAGGCCTCATAGTCATACTCATAAAGACCCCATATTGAATAATACATATAGTTTGTTCTAAGATTGAACAACTAGTTCTCAGTAGCACAGTGTCAAAAGGTTGCTTCCATCGTATTGATGCACATGGGTTTGAATCCGTGTGTCACATTTTTGAATTTGTTTTTTTACCATTTTCCATATTTTATTTTTAAAATAATACTAATAACAAAAAAATTTCAATAATCACATTTTGTCTTTTTCACAAATTATGGTCCAAAGATTAAAATAATTATATTATTTTCAATGATCACATTTTGTATTTTTCCAATGGTCCAAATATTAATTTTTATAGGCATGCATTTTTTTTTTAATAATTTATACGAAATTCATATTTCTACTTATATATATATTAATGCAAGTGTCTATTTTTTTATAATTTATACGTGCTTTCTCTAATAACCGTTACAATTTAATATTTTATACTTATATTGATTATGAGAGAAAATATATAAAAAAAACAAATGCAATTGTGATTTTTCTTATTTATTCTTATTTATTATTAATTTATTATTAAACTATATTTTTCTTTACCAAAAGATAAATAAATTATATTAGTTATTAAAAGTGACACTTATTAAGATGATTTTTCTTAACAAATATGACATTTATAATCAAACAAAAGCACTAATATATATTTTATTAAAAATTATTAGTATTATATTAAAATGCCTCAATTAAATTTTTGTTTTAGGCCTCGGCTTACATTGGTCTTAATTACCTCAATAATCACATTTATTTTAGGCCTCAGCTTACATGATATATATTAATGCCATAACATTTATTTAAGGGTCATACTAACAAGTGCTCGGATAATGGCTTGGTGCTCATCCTTATTGCCCTCTCAGTCGAACTTCCCTTCCCTCCATACATGTTAGTCATTAATTTTCTAAAGGAAATAACATGTTATTAATTTCCTGGTAACTTTTTGTGTCATTAGTGTTGAGTTAGTCATATAGTACATTCAATTTTCAATTAAGGATTACCATTACAACTATGTTGATTTTGATGGTAATTGTTATTTGAAACATTTTTGTTTCTGTTTTAACATGATACTGGCCTTTTAATAGTGCATATGATTGATTTGTTTTTGTTCTTACTGATGCCTAGTGGTTTAGTTTTGTGATTGGCTGGGTTGAAATGTTTAAAATGCTTTATGCCTTGCATTTATTCTCTGGTGCGTCGTGGGAGAGATGTGAGGGAGATATGCGAGAAAGAAAAGAAACTGAACTAAATCGTGGTTATTGATGTGGTTACACTGTAAAATGTGGTTAAATGTGGCCGATACAGTCACAATTGTAGTTGACATACCGTTGTAGAGACCTCTAAACTTTTTTATTGCCATTGGTCGTTTCTTGATTTTACCTTTTGCATACAATTAGAACAAAGTTAGCTTGCATCTACAATTCATGGTTCTTATCAGTTCACAGCATTTCACATAGGTAGGTCTGAAAGATATCCTACCAAATGATGTAAAGATTGTGAAATTAAATTCTAACACTTAGGTGTTAATAGTCATGATCTATTCTATTCCTATTCAATATTTTTCATCATGAACTCTCACACCTAGAGACATGATGTGCAAAGAGAAGATCACAAGTCTGATGCAATGCCTAGATTTGTAACTTAAAGAGAGACTATTTAATGGAAAATGGTTTAAGGTAAGTCTCATGCAATGGAAACCATTTGTAATCTATACTTTGTTTGAATCCCTTGAACTTGGATCATGAATACACCACCGCTAACTATTTTAGCTTATTACTAACTATTAAATTCTTTAATTATTACTAGTCTATTTCTACTTATACCTATATATGATATGATAATGGGTCTCAATTGAATCAAGAAAACATGGAGTTTTTGAAGCAATCCTGGGCAAACATGGCAGAAGATGAGGAAGCAGAACAGAAGTTACTTCAAGAGAAATTAAAAGGTTGCCTATGAATTCCAGCTCATTTGGAATGCTAGTTCTAATGGTGAGCTATCTATGAAGGATGCCTATGAATTCAAAAGGTCAAGGGATGGGCTAAAACTATCTGGTAAGGATACTCCTCCGTCAAAATCCTTACTAGCTTGGAGATTAATGCATGGTAAAATCCCCACCGATGATATGCTGCTTATGTTAAGGGGTTGCAACATGGCTCCAGTCTCCTCTCTCTGTCACTCCTCAGTTGAGTCTACTTTTCATTTATTCTTCGAATATAGTTTCGCTTATAATATCTGGTGTTGGTTTGCAACAACTTTAAACTGCATTATTCATTTCCAATCTCCAGAGGACATTTAGAATTTATGTGACATGTCTTGGTCACCTCAATTTAAGGTTATTATTAAATATGCTATAATTAATATACTTAATGCTATTTGGTTAGCTAGGAATAATAGTAGATTTAATAATAAGCTTCCTCATTGGAGATCTGCCATTTCTTGGATATATGCTAACACTAGTCTAGCTGGAAATCATACCGGTTATTGCTCGTCTAGCTCAATCAGGGACTTCTCTTTTTTGAAGAATTTTAATGTCAATATCCATCCTCCTAAAGCCACTTATACAAAGGAAATTATTAGGCAACCTCCAATAGTTAACTGGGTTAAATGCATTACTGACGGTGCTTGTACATCGACAAATATTAGGTTAAATGCAATAGTTAACTGGGTTATTTGGCAGCCTCAATCAGAGTTTTTTTTTGTTGTTTTGCTGAGAACATTGGTCCTTATTCAGCTTTATTCGCAGAGATTGCAGGTGCTCTTAGAGCCATTGAAATAGAAAATAGTAGAAACTGGAAAAAATTATGGCTTGAAACTGACTCTTCTTTGGTGATGCTGGTTTTTAATTCATCTTCTCTGGTGCCTTGGAAGTTAAGAAATAGATGGTTCAACTGTTCAATTCTTCTCAGAAATATGAACTTTATTGTCTCACATGTGTATAGAGAGAGAAATCAATGTGTTGATGTTTTGGCTAACATTGGGCTTCAGTTAAATGACCTCACAATTTGGAATGATATGCCTCGTGATATTAGAAATAGTTTTGAAGCTAATAGAGTGGGTATGCCCAGCTTTAGGCTCCGTTTGGCCCGGCTTTTTTTAGCTTTAAATTCTCTTTTTAATCAAAAGTTGGGCCAAACACATTTTTAATAAAGCTCTTAACCGTAAAAAGCAGATTTTTGTTTATTTGCAAAATTGGATTAAATGAGCTTTTAGGAAAAGAGGTTGAAACCTACTTTTGAAAAAAAATCCGAGCTTTTTTTGCAATGATCCCGCTTCGAATCCTGCTGAAAACTCTTTTTATTATTTTTTCATTTAAATATTATTAGTTGTTATTATCTTTTTTTAATTTTTTTTGTACAAATCTTTTTTTTTAAAATATATTTTACCAAACAACTTTTACTCTTTTTTTGGAAGCTCTTATTTTCACTTTTAGATTTCAGATAGCTTCTAAGAGCTAAAAAAGCTAGGCCAAACGGACTCTTAGACTTGTCAATTGTTAAGAGGTTTTGGTCCTAGTCCCCCTCTTATTTTGTATTTCTTTATCATCTCCTTTATATATATTGAGGTAGCCGCCTTTACTCCTCCTGTTTTTTCCAAAAAAAAAAATGATAATGGGTAGAGTATGAGTAAGGTACTATAGTACTCATTCTCATATTTTATTGGTACCTAAATACTCATATTTGTATTTGTTACTTGCATTTTTGTTAAAAATATATCGATCAATTATAAAATATCATATCATTTTGATAAAGTGAAAAAAAAAACTTCAAAGATTTTAATGCTGACTCATGAAAATTATAAACAAAATTATTAATAACCTCATGCTAAAGTTTCTTATTGACATATTCACATTGTATTTGGACAATGTTATAAATTAAACATTTTTATTAAAAATGTGTAATAGTTTAATAGTGTTGTATATTTTAAAATTAAAATACATACTCCCTCCGTCCCAAATTGATTGACACAGTTGACTGTTTCACGCATGCCGATACATAATTTTGACGATTAATATTTTTAATTGTATTATAGTAAAAATTATAAAAATTTGATATTTTAAAAATACTCATCGAGACGAATCCAACAACATCTTATATGCTAATATTTATTTTTATTTATTAGTAGAAAAATATAGTCAAAACAATATGTGTGAATAGTGCAATATAGTCAAATGTGTCATTCAATTTAAGACGGAGAGAGTATATTATTATACAATAATATAAATAAAATAAGTAAATATACATTATGTGGTTATGGTCCGGGGTGGTTAGTAAGGTATTCATACCCGCGTACTCAAAACCTGCTCATTTCAGTAGATAATTATTCAAAACCTGCGCCATGAGTCACTGCTGTATCTTTTTCATGATCTATGCTTTGATTTTTCTTAGTTTATGTTGATACAGCTTTTAAGGACTACTATTCTACAAACCAAAATCCATACTTCAATCAACACTCTTACAATCTCCTATCTTTCATATCATGAGTGATCATAAATAGATGAAAAACTACAAATACTATTCTTCCCTATACCTTATAATGGATTGCAGTGTTAATTATTCTTGTAACCATGGATCTGTTTTTGTGGAGATAGAAATTCCATCCTTATATATGTTTTAGTGGAGACAAGTTATATCCATAAATTCCATAGACAGTTGAGATTTTCATTATATAACTTAAAATAAAATCACATACTTTCTGACTTCTATGTATTCGATCTGAATTCTCTGAATAAAATTGGGATTTTTATCCTTACTTACAAAAAGATCTTCATCAAATAGTAAATACAGTTTAGATTTGCAACTTAACAAATTCTTAACTATTTAGAATTCAAATTTTTCATGCACAATCAAGATACTCCCTGTTTCATCCACCCTCAATTCTATTTCAATCACAAATTATATATCTAAAACTACCAATACAATTAAAGGATATAAGGCTGAAAATGTAGTAACAATTAACTGTTGTAAAAAAAATAAGGATTTGCAAATAAAACACAAAAAGATGTGGTAACAACAAATTTGAATTTATCACCTTATATTATATTGCAAAATATAGATGACAAGTATTAGGTGTGTGACAACCTGTTCTACAAAGTCTTGCAGAAAACTATAACATGTTCTGATGTGGTACCAAATTCTGATATATAAGTAATAATACCAAATCAATTGAATATTCCTTAATGTATATATAATAGTAGGCTTTGGCTAAAATGAAAAATTTCAAATAAAAACTTCTAAAAGATAACTCTGATAAAACAAAATTGTGAATTAATCCAAAAAAAGCTAATAAATAATGTCACAAAGGACTCGCCGCTAAACAGTAAACAATTCAGGCAGATGAGAAAATCAAACTAATATCAATATCCCTACTTGCCAACCACCTATTCCTCAGCTATTGTCCCCCTCTCGCTAACATAGATACCATCAAGGAACTTCCGGATATCTTTGTTCTTAACATGGCATTTCTGTTGCAATCCAAGAGATAAATTAAAATTAAAATTAAGAAAGACAGTTTCAATCAAACAAAGAGTATCGAAATGAGTATAGAGCACACATGCAAGCATTCAGAGAAGAAAGGCACATACCTGGTTAATGAGGGCACAAGATCTGGAAACAAGCTCAATGTCATTTCCATCCAAAATCAACTCATCCTTCACCTTTTCAGATCGAAGGACAGTAACACCTTGAAGCATGTCCACTTTCCTCACCTACAAATGTGAAAATCAAATACATATCAAAATTTAATCTGCAATTAAATCCATCTTAATGTGTCAACTAACTACAATTGATTTATGATTAAGTCTGTTGATTGTTTTCAACTTGAGCGAATTCTTTAGGTTTGATTTACCCAGATTATGCCAAAAATAATCCTAGAGGTAATATAGATAATCTTAAAAATACATATAAACAAAGTTGGTTGAAATTAGTTTTAAATCAAATCATCATATTATCCATCTCAATGCAACAACATTTTCACAATCAAACCCTGATGCTGTTTATGCTGGACCAGAAACACAACACTAATAAAATTAAATACCATCACAGAATGAGTCGATTTGCCATCAGGGTTTAGAATATTTGGAAGAAAGTTGTGAAATTCACACAATATATGGAAAAAAGATTGGATACAAACAGAACATTGTGAAATGAACACAATATTTGGAAGACAATCAGAACATTGTGAAATGCACACAATATTTGGAAGACAAAGTGGAATCCTCTCAGACAAATGCCTCAATATGTCGTCAGGGCTATGAATGGAAAAATATTCAGACTCGTCATCAATTGTTCATCATCACAGAGAAAACCACTTATTAAGCCTTTTCTTTGGTAAAGTATCAAGCAAATATTAAGACAAACACATAGACAAAAACATGTTACCTTAACAAAAACAAAACCTCACTAAAATACCATCTACACATGAGTAAAAATGAGGTGAAATGCACAAAATATTTTGAAGAAAAAGTGGAATACTCTCAGACAAATGCCTCAATATGTCATCAGGGTTAAGAATGGAAAATAGTTCAGACTCGTCATCAATTGTTCATCATCGCGGAGGAAACCACTTCTAATATCATTTTCCTTAAAAACACAAGAACAATGACAAAAAAAAATGTCCCAGACAATCCATGCAACAAGAATAATACTAATCATCTAAAAAACTAAAATTACATAAAAACACAATTTGTACAAACTAATTTTAAATATTAAAAATCAAAGTTTAGGAATTCACAAATAATTTTACAATCAACATTATATCATCTCAACATCAAACTAACAGTAATTACGCAATTACCAAATGGCAATCAGAATGAATTAACAAAAAAAAAAACAATTAAATACCATTATACGACTAATAATCATCATATAAACAAAAATAACTAACCTCATACTAAAATAAAAAAAATAAGACTAATAATCATATAATCAAATTAAAAAAACTAATCATTCCTAAAAATAATACATAAAAATGAAATTAAAAACAAGAAAAATACCTTCTTTTCACCAAGGAAATTACGAATCTCAATAGCAGAGTTACTATTAGTGATGCTAGCATTAATGGGAAAATGAGCATAAACAAATCGCATCTTGTAACGATAACCCTTAGTAACACCAGTAATGAGATTATCAACATGACTAAGAGCAGTACGAATAGCAGCAGAAGTTTTCCTTGATCCAAACCAAGCTTCAACTTTCAATTTCTTTTTCCCTTCTTCATCAGTAATGAGTTGAAAATCAAGATTCAAATGCTTGAAATCACGAACGAGTTTGCCACGTGGACCTTCAACTTCGATGAGTTTGGCGTGTACTTTGATGCTTACACCTTCTGGAATGTCCATTGTTTCGGACGAGAGAATGGTTTTCATCGTGTTCTCTCTCGCCGCCGGCGGACACCACACAAATTCTCTGTGTTGTTGATTGAAGGGTTTTGGGGTTAGGGTTTATGAACCCTTGAAAGAGGGGTTTTATATGAGAGTGAAAAGATTGTTATTGGGCCTATGTGGTGTGCGTTTTATGGATTTTGGGACTAAAATTAGTTTGGGAGATTTTCTTTTGGCATTCCCCGTTACACTCAGGATCCCCTAGCATTTCCAATTTATCCCTCGCTATTAGGATGTAAGTGTGTAAAAATAAAAACCACCATTTGTATGCTACACTGTGAGCGGTGTCCATGTTCGACATAGCGAACATGTCGGCAGTAAAAAGCAGTCTCTCATGCACTCAAAATTAATTGTCACGTAGTCAAATGTGATTGGCCACGTGGGAGGCTGTGATGTGGCTATAGCCAATCACATTGCATCAAAATCATTCTCTTCCTCCCTCATTCATTCTGTCATTTTTTAAATAAAAAAATTTGTTATTTTTTTATTTTAGTTAGTTTCGTGTAAACGGTCGCATAATCCGACGTCGATTGCTCAGGAGTTTTTCCTTACATGTTTAAAACATAATAAGCATCTCTCCCATCAAAACTTAACTTACTTTTTAATAATAGATGAATTAAAAATGAATTTTTAAAGTGAAAGAAATGCAATAACCCAAAACAACAAAAATTTGAACCTAAAAATTAAATTAAATTAAAATTCACTTCTTGGAGAGGTTTTTATCGTATTACACCGATACATTTTCTTACTAGTTAGATCAGTTCAACTTGTTAGTTTGTTAGTTAGTTAATATAAGAAAATACAAATAGTTATTTGTAATCTAAGAGTGTGTCATCATTTTTCAAGATGTATGTTTGGATAGAGAAATAGAAAAACTTCATTGTGAATATTTTGGGTCACTTTTATAAATTTGAAAAGTTTTAGGTAAAATTTAAATTCAAAAATAAGGATCAATTTACAATTTTCAAAATTTTAAAGGACCTTTAAATTTTTAGGACCAATTTACAATTTTAAAAATATAATAGAGGTCAATTTGAAAATTTTGAAACATATGGAAGGAATTTCAAAATCCTAACTTTTTTGTATCATTTGAAATTCCTTATATTTAACTTGGATAAAATACTTCATAACTTGACCAAAAGAGTAATAAAAAATACTTTTTTGTTACGATAATTTTTGAGGGAATTCTTTTGTCTAAATTTCTTTGCTTGGATGATTAATCTGAAAATTTTCAACATGAAGTATTTTTTTATGGATCCTTTACGTACATTCAGTTGCACCTTTCTCAATTGTTAAGACTCAAGGTTCTTTTGATGGATCCTTTACACACTCAACAAAGTTTACTCACTCGTGGTTCAAGAAGAGAGTAATCATAAATCATTACACGTTCATGATGATTCTCCTTCACTCATTAAGGGGTAAAAATGCCACACACAATTATGGTTCCAAGAACTCCAATCGGGTGTGTACTTTTTGTCATCGCAATGGCCACACAATTGAATTTTGCTATCAGAAACATTGTCACCCTAAGAGCTCTGTGAATGCATCTCATAAGGATGGTGTTGAGACTTCTACTTCCAATGATGTAACCGAGGATGGTTCTTATTCTAGTCCCAACTCCACGATGTGTTCGTCCTGATAATATAATTTTAATTGCATCTTAAAAGATTGTATGAGACAATTATTCTTGTATTGTCATTAAATAAAAAAAATTGTATTTGGTCACACACTCATTCAATTAAGGTGTGCCTCAAAAATTATTTTTTTTATTATATTTTTTTATTGCTTTTTATGTGTTAATTGGTTGCGACCATAATGTTTTGGTCACGCGATCACAAAAGAATATCTCTGTATGAGATTTGACACGAGGTGATATTTACTTTGTTGTGTAATTTTTTGTTTGTATGAACTCTTATGTACCTTGTGCCTAATTTGATTTAATATATTATCCCTTTTACGTTCCTAAAAAAAAACTTTAAAATAGAGACAGCATTCCTAAAAAAATAATTATAAAAGAGAGACAGAAATAGAATTTATTTATTTTTTATGGAAGAAAATATTTTTTATTAATGATTTTAAAGAAACACAAAATAAAGGTATATAAATAGATACGTAAACGATCTCTTCCTTTTTGCAAACTCATTTATATCACGCACCAACACGATTGATATGTATTGATCAGTTACAACAAAATCAAGAGCTCATTCGCATGCCCTCTATCAAGGTATAGTAATCACTTTTCTTTTCTTTAATTAAATAATACTAATCATAAATTTCTTTCATTTTGATATATAGTTGAGGTATTGATTTTACATTATAAGACCCCTTGTGTTACTTATTGATGATTTTTTTTTTTGTTGTGACAAATACAGATTGATTAATTGTTGATATTGTTAATTGGAATTAATTCTTCAAGCAAAAGTTTAAAAAATTGGATCTCGTTTATCAACACCAACCAGTTTTTGAGAGTTTTGGAGTTATCCCAAGTCTAATTTTGGCAAGAGAGGTTAGTCCTGATCTTCTGGAAAAAAAAATTGTTTGTTTTTCAATTTATTGTATATATGTTTTTCTATAGAGCTTAACTTCTATAAAAAACCAAACTATGATCATATAAATTAAATGTGCTGAATTATGAGCTACAAATACTATTCACAACCTAAGGAAAAATGATGTTAAGTGCATAAATCAGTGTAAGTCTATGTTCAAATTAAAACGTGACAAAAGGAATGATTGAAGAAATAGGTTAATTGTGTGACACTAGGTTTGTGGAGAAATAAGTTCTTGTAACAAATATGAGCGTGGGAGAAGGCAACGAGGATTAAGCTAGCCATGGAGAACAAAAAAATCATGTGCGCTAATTACGATTTAGAGATGGTAATTACGATATGATATTATGGTACTCGTCCTCAAGACTGGCCTTAGGTTCAGGATCTCTAGGTTCAGGGCTTTTAAAAATGCCTCAAAGTTTTTTTCTTTCTATGTAAGTTAAAAAGGAAAAGCAAAAAATAAAAAGGAAAACTATTCACGAACACCTTCCGGGAGAAGTTTTTTTTATATATATAGGGGAGAAGTTTTTATTTTAAGAGACGTGTAGATTCAATCTAAAAATAAATTATAAAATTTAAATTAAATAGATGAATTACTATTTTATGTTAGTTATAAATAAATATAAATGACTATTTTTTTAAAAGTATTATTGATGTTATTTACAAATTAAATAGAGGATTTGTTCAAAAATAAAATAAAAAAAAATAGAGGATTATATTTTAATTTTTTATTTTTTTTAAAATTGGGGATCCATTTTATTATTCATCTTAGGCCTCCAATTAATTTGGACCGGCTCTGTTCGTCCCATATACGTGAATGCCACTAATTTTTTATTGTGTCTACCTCTTTTTTTTTTTTTTTTTGATAAAGAAGAGGGTCTAAACCCAAAGGAAAAAAAAAATTACAAGGAAACTAAACGAGGGGTAGCAATCTCTATTACATCAGCAATTAATAAGTGATTAAACTTTGACGGACAAGCCGCAAAGAAAACAATTTCATTCTCCAACAAGCATCCATAGTTAGCCAAAACATCTGCACAAAAATTTGCCTCTCTAAATGAGAATAAATGGAGGGATAATAACTAGAGAAAACTCAAATCCAATGGATCCCACTACATTTATGTGGAGTCTCCGTAATTTATTGTATTCATTTGGTTTTGAACCAATTAAAAAATTAAAAAAAAGAAAACAATGTGTATCGTTAACATTCCTCTTCAAAAAATATTCTTATATAAACCTTTACCTGCTGGGTAACAACTTTACCCGTATTCTCTAAACACCCAAGTTTCTATAAAAAATAATATACTTATGATTTATCCATTATCTTATTTTGTGCAGTAATTTAGTCATGTTTATTTTTTCCCCTTTATGTCGGTTTTTTTTTTTAATAATTGGTCGCTTATCTTTTAAATATATACAAATTGACAATATAAAACTATCGATATTATTTATATTTTCCCAAAATTTATTATGTGTTCATTTGAAATTATTTAATAAATTAAAGTACCAAATTGATTTAAAATTTAAAATTTATTTTTGTGAAGTTACAAATCTACCCAATAATTTTTTTTTAATTCAACGATTAAATTATTGAGTTCAAAGATTGTGTGGTAATTCAATTTAGGCTAAATGCGTCTATCTTTTTTAAGTTACGTTTTTGTAATAGTTATGTCTTCCGTATTTTTTATATATTAGTTGGGTTATTTAAATTTTCTAGGCAACAAATTAAATAGATTCTACAAATATCTGTTTTGTTGCATTGTTACATTTTCAATCAACCTCTGTTATCTTGTTGCACTATGACTGTTAACGTGAACTCCCAACATAGTGGAAATTTTAATGACAAAGACACATATATTGAATAAGACTAATTGGATTACGATACAACATTATAACGGAAGATAATTAAAAAGATAACAACAAAGTTAGAAACTTCAAAAACTTATATGTTACAAGATCCTTAGAATGCATTTGCCCTTCAATTTAAAAGAACTTCTATCTGTTAAATAACTGATTATCCCAAAAGCTTAAACTATTATGATAGAGCTATATCAATGGTTTTATATTATTTCTAACACGCCCCTCACGCAAGAGTCCACTTGGGCTTGAAGCGTGGATAATGCATAGGTCCACCTACCATATGCTTAAATTCCACTTTTTAATTAGAAAGTGAGGGTAGCAGAGATCGAACTCTAGACCACTTAGTCATAGAAGCTCTGATACCATATCAAATAATCGATTATCCCAAAAGCTTAAGCTGTTAGGATAGAGCTATATCAATGATTTTATATTATTTCTAACACTATCATGTGTCTAATAAAAAAATTAAAATAAAATAAAATTTCGCTTGTCGATTTTTTAAAAAATAAAAGATATCAATACGATCCAAACACTTAAACATCATAATAATAGAAACGTGTTCTGGTGGGGCTTAAGGAGTAAGTTATCTCATGCAAATTTATTCTCTAATAGATTCTTTAAATTTTATTATTATTTTCGTGTAAGTAAAAACATAAGAACACATCTAAAAAACATATGCCGAAAGTAAAAAGAAAAAGAAAAAAAGAAGAAAAGTCATATTAATCGTGTAAGCCTAAGCCTAACTCTTATATTCTATAATGACATTGCTTATTTTGGCCATATTAATCTATATTGGCTAAAGAAGCCAGCAACACTTGTTTCCATTCATTCTTTACTTACTTGCATGTGGTTTCTTCACGTTTAAACTTTTTTATTAGAAAACTTTTTAAATGATAAAATATTTTCCTTATTTAGAATAATGTTAACTTCTAGTTAGATTAGAACATATATAGAGCCACATCAAATAGCAATTCCCTTCACGAAATGTGCTAACCCAACCACATATGATTTATGAATAACTATGGTGTTGACGGATTTAGATTTGTTCTTGTAAAAATATCACGAAATTACACGCAGTAATTAATCTCAATTATTGATTTACGATTGGACGGTGTAGATTATATATATATATATATATATATCAAAATAATCACAGCCATACAATCACATTGAACAGTTGAGATTATAACTGCGGCCGTAACTACGTTACCGCGCTGCAGTTACTAGAGAGAATATATTTTCGGTGTTGAGTCAATATTGTAAATAGTACTACTTAGAGCTTACCACTTGATTATTGTCTTATTATATTTAGAGACGAATATATATTACTTACATTTAAAAGTCTTATATAAGGAGTTCTTGAAAATCGGTGACATGTATTAGTATTGTATAATTTGCCATTTGTACACTTAAATTATAGTACTAATGTATATTATATAATATATTTGTCATTCAAAAAAAAAAAAACTATAGTATTAAGGGAGTTCTGCATTTATTTTGAGATATTGGGATTGTTTTTTTTGTTGGTACATATGGAGATGATTTTTTTTATACAATAGAGTTGTGGATCGAATCCAAAATCTCCGACATACAATCTAAATTCATTATTATTAGACCAAATTTAGTGACTTTAAGGAGATGATTTCTAACTCTTTATAATATAATTATAGACAACAAAAGCGCATAACAATTATAAAAAAAATATTTTTAATGAGAGTAAAAATTCATTTAAGTATGTAATAAAGAAAATGGAAAATCGTCTCGGTGAGCTTATAGCTCAGTTGATAGGGACATAGCGTTATAAACGCAGGAGTCAGAGTTCGAACTCTGGACAATTTATTATTTATCCGCTTTTAAGGTGAAATTTCTTTTTTTTTTTTGGTCAAGTAGCCTAGTGGCTAGAAACTCCACCCCTCGAATCCCGGTCCCTGCATATAAAATGCGATGTCCTACCAATTGAGCTAAGCTCACGTGACTTTAAGGTGAAATTTCTAATCTCATTAAAAAATAAAAGAAAAAGAAAAATCACTTAAGCAATTAATGTTCATTAATCAGTGCTAAAAATACACTAACATTCAATTTTTTATTGGGAGACATATGGGTGCTATCACTGTATGTAAGATTATTTTTTAAGTGTGAAATCCACAGTGTTAATTAAAGAGTGTTCTAAAGTTCACATACTCTCTACATAGTTGCTACAATTTTAAACCCAATACATTTTCACAGTAGCAAAGTTCACAAAATTTTATGATTTTCTTTTATAAAATTATCTTTCATCGATCTTATGTGAAAAATAAACTAAAAGAATTAGAATGAGATAGAGTAACAAATAATAAATGATATAATCTTTTTTGAACACGATAATAAATGATATAATAAAAAAAAATATTAATATTTCATTGATACTATGTAAAATAACTTATAATTTGAGTCGGATAAAGTATAATTTATTCTATTAGTTATATTTGAGTGGAAATATAATATATGTTGAAAGTTTGTAAAAGCTAGAAAACCAAAAAATTTGTAATTAATTTGTGCAAACCTATTCATTGCAAGGAGAAGGGAATCCAATAATTAAGAATTGGATTATGAGAGAAATAAAATTTAACTAAAAATTATTCTTCTCGGCAATCAAATTCAGCTTCTCTTAGATAATTCGTCTTAGAAAAAACTCGTTCATCAGTTAAATTTAATTTTTTCAACACTAGTATCCGGTCCATTGAATCGTCTAATCTAATTAGGAGATAGTTCTGACATCAAGTGATTTCAACCTCATATCATAAATTCAACAATTTAGTTTTAAAAGAGTCCTACCATTTAAGTACAAACAAATATTTTAAACGAGTATATCTTTAATGTGCTATTATTATATCTTCCCATGATTGAAAGAGAATTGGTGAATAAATCACAATATTAAAAAATTTAAGTAGCTAATTAATTTCCTTTAAAATAGATTGTTTAGAGGAATTGGAGTTTAATTCTTAGTAAAAATATTTTTTAACAATATTTTATTTTCTTTACGGTCAAACTGAATCTGAATTATCAGACCCTTTCTCCTTACGACCAAATTTTTAATTAAATAAAAACCGAGAGAATAGCATGTAATGGTAAGCAAAAACAAGACACTTGTCATTGTGACACAAAGGGGTGTATTGCATGTTATCTGTCACCGTATCTACAGTATTTTTTCCATTTATTTCCAAGCATTTATTTCTACTATTGCCACATTAATTACAACCTTAGTTCAAGTTTGTCACTATTTCTTACAACCTTGTTTGTGTGTATATATATATTCTTTCTTTTTCTTTAGACAAACATTGCAAAGATGAGTAACACTAAAGAAAGTATTAAGGAATGGTTCAAGTCATCTCAAGCTCTTATGAGCATGTTATTAGTGCAATTATTTGCAACTGGAATGCAACTATTGTCAAGGGTCATCTTAGTGCAAGGGACTTATGTATTTTCACTACTTGTCTATCGACACATAGTTGCTGCATTATGTGTTGCTCCATTTGCATTATATTTTGAAAGGTAAATAATTTATTTTTAGTTTAATTACTTCATGAATAATACTAGGAACACACTCTTTAATACTCACATATCAATACATTCTCTTTTATTGGTTAAAATTTACATGAGTACTATAAATTTTATATGGGGTCCACAATTTTTTATGGAACCCATATAAATTTTAACCAATAAAAGAGTATGTGTTGGTATGTGTGTTAGAGAGTGTGTTACTAGGGCTCTGTTTGGAAAAATAGCGGTTAGCTTATAAGCTAGCTTATAGCTTATAGCTTATAAGCTAAAAGCTATAAGCTACTTGAAATAGCGTTTGAAAATAAGCTATAAACTAGTAAAATAAGCTATAAGCTCCTAACAAAATGACCGTTACCAAACAGCTAAAAGCTATAAGTTATAAGCTCGTTTTGAAGCCTTACCAAAAGAGAGCCTCACTCCTCTTAATTCATTATCATTATTAATTTGATTTGCAAATTGTTTCATTAGTAGTAATGGTTGTACTATTTCTTTCCTTTGTTCTTCACAATTCCCTTGTTGTTCTATGTATTCTATCTAACATGTGTTTTTTTACTTTTTTTATCTCAAAATTTTTCAACCTTTAGTTTTCATTTAGCATTTATAACTAAATTATTGCAACTATTATTAAGAAGTTAGTGATTAAGGTATACCACATGGGGATGAGGGTGCTTTTGCATTGATTTATAATTTATTAATTCTTATTGAATTTTGCATTATTGATTGATGTACTGAGTGATACTATTTGTTTTGTTTTTTCCTTTTACTTCTCATATTTGACTCACACAATATAAATTTGGAGAAGTGAGAAATCTAAAATTTGAACTATCTATCTCTCCGACCCTTCAATAATTTCCCTATAATTATTAATTGTGCAATCCGGAACATTATAGTGATTATTATTGAAGAATCATTTTAGTTCCTCACAAATTTCTGATAGAACAATTTCGTTTTTGATAAAAATAAAAGTCAAAATTAGCTCATGACATTTTTATTTCGGAGACAAATTAGTCTCTCTGTTATAATGAATCAAACACTAGTTTGCTTCAAGTATGAAAATATTAGGGATTAATTTGAATTTTATTTTTGTGAGAGACTAAATTATCCCGTAAAAAGTTTGTGAGAGACTAATTTAAATGAGCAATGGGACAAATTGAGTACTACTACTATCTGAAATGAATTTTATTACATAATTGTAATGGGACAAAATGAGTACTACTACTACTATCTTAAATATAAATAAATGTATTTATTGTAAAAAGATAAAATAAAATAAATTAAATGTATTTGATCCAAATGTAGAGCAAATACATTTATTTTGTCAAAGTGGGTCCAAGTACATGATGATAGAGACGTTATCATTTGGAAACCATATTTTCAAGAAACAAATCAAACTGTTGACACTCTAGCTAAATATAGTGTTTCTATTTTTAGATATATATTACTTGTACAATTTTTAATGTAAAAGCTATTAATTTTCTTTGTTTTCAAGTAGTGCTGAATTCACTAAAAAATAATTTTGATGCAAAGACAGCACCAAACTGAAACTAATGCATATGTATGCTTTTTCTTTACACTGTAACTAATGTATGGTAATAATGCTTAAATAAGAACTATTGGATCAATTTGTTTATTGTGGTGATATAAAGTTTGTTGGTTCCAGAGGACTGGAGAAGAAATTCAATTGGAAAGTTTGGTTTTTGCTTTTCCTCAATGGATTAGTGGGGTAAGCATAATATTCTTTGTTTTTTTTATTTTTTTATTTTGGTTTTAATATATTTCACCTTTATATATCAAAATCATAATTTCTTCTATTTGCAAAACTCACATGACCTAGATAAACATTTGCTGTATTTGTAATATCTATATGACTATATCTAGCGAATGAGTTTGACGTAAAGGAATAAGAAAAAATTCACGTTTTATATTTATTGAATATTTAATGTATTTGGTTAATAATATACGTTAAATACAGGGCCGTCTCCGAACATTTTGAAGCCCTGGACAAATTTTTTTTTTTTTTGAAGAAGCTAATTTAAACTTTATAAAATAAAAAGATGCCCTTCCCGCACAAGGTGTGCCGGTCAGGTGCTACAGAGTATATAATACAATACCGAAAGCACCATCGACACAATTACATAATGACCTGTAAACAAAATAGAGGATTCAACCGCCAAAAGGGGTAGTCAAAAACAAATAAAACATAATTCGATTTCAACCACCAATATGTTTGCAGCTTGATCCTCTCAAGTAATGTCACACCTGAATCATTACCCATCTGGACAAATTGAATAAAGAGATCCTTTAAAAATTAAATAAATCTAGTAAAATTTTATTAAAAAATTGTAATCTTTTATATAAAATATAAATAACATCAATAATATTAAAAATAGTTATATTCTAATAAAAAATACACTTTCAAATTAATATTAGTATTAAAAACTGATAGTGTTTTCAATAAAAATTGCAACTTAATTTTAGAAATTCATTTCTTATTATCAAAGTAATAAAATATATATATATATATATAGTTTTTTTTAAAAAAAGACACTGTTAAAGTTATTGTTTGTTTGGTAGATAAATTAATGAAGTTTTTTTTTATAATGATAAATTAATGAAGCTACCCATATATTTATAGAATGATTGTATTTATAGGAAAAAACTCTTTATAAAAAGAAACAATTTTTAAATGAAACTACAAAAAAACCACACATGTCCTAGCTAGGACTCGAACACACAAACAGGCCGCACTAATGACTTTGGAACAAAACACAAACCACCGCGTCAGTTAGCATTTGTTGAAACATATTCTCTTAAATAATACTTAACATAGAATTTAAATGGTGGGTTTGCAAAAAAAATAAAATAGAGGCCCAAAAAATGTTGAGGCCCTGGACTGTGGGCCTGCTTGCCCTGCCTCAGAGCCGGGCCTGATTAAATATATTGATTTTTCAAAGAATTTAAAAGGTTAAATATTTCTTATAAAAGGACGGGAGGTAGTATTACTTTATTTGACTATGATTATAATCAAATATTCCCATCCAAAAAAAAAAATTATAATCAAATATTTCATTTTAGCTTAATATTTCAAGAGAATAATTTTTTTAGCAACATTTTATTTTGAGATGCTAATCCATGTCAACACCCCGATCTGCTATGTTCCTTTCAGCTAACACGTTTCTTAAAACATCAATTAATGAAAGAAACAATAGTAGGAAAACAAATCTTAAGTTTAAAAGAGTTGTTCATATACTATAGTGTCTCAAATAGAATTATCTATGGGGTAAAAAATAATATTCATTTTGAGACACTATAGATTTGAAAACATCTTTTATGAGATACTTATGAAATATTTTTCAACATAAATTTAAATACATATGAAATATTAGATACTTAAACAATTATTTGGTTTGAGGTTCGATTCTTAACGGATAAATATATAAAACATACTATTTCAGTCATGGTTATAACTTATAAGCATTCACAAACCATCTTATCGATGTTTTTTAAAATTAATTATAATTAAAGTTAAATATTTAACACCATTTGATAAACTAATAAGAGGGATCCAATTTTCAAATTACAAAAATCAAATGAATTTTACATGAGGTTCTAACAAAGTTATAAAAATCATATGACAGGATGACAATGGCTCTAGGATTCTTCTATTATGGTCTCCGAGACACAAATGCTACATACTCTGTTAACTTTCTAAACATGGTTCCTATTTTCACATTCATGATCTCTATCATATGCAGGTATGTAAATTAAATACAAATTTAGATATAATTGTCTCAACATTGGGAGTTGGCCTAATTTAATTCTACGAAATTGACTTATAAGGTGAGAATTAAACATATGTGAGTTTTTAACACACCCCCTTGTGCACAACACATTTGGACTTGGTGCCGCGAATAAAACTAGTGGGTGGCATGAAACCTTATCGTATGTGGCTCAACGGATCATAGAGGAAGCTCTGGTGCTATCTTAAAATTAAGAGTTGGACATACCTCAACTGTTAGAAATAATATAAAATCATTGATATAACTCTTCCTAACAGGTTAAGCTTTTGGGATAATCGGTTATTTGACATGGTATCAGAGCCTCTATGACTAAGTGGTCTAGAGTTCGATTCCCGCTCCCCTCACTTTCTAATTAAAAAATGGAATTTAATCATATGGTAGGTGGGCCTATGCATTACCCACGCTTCAAGCCCAAGCGGGCTCTTGCGTGAGGGGGCGTGTTAGAAATAATATAAAACCATTGATATAACTCTTCCTAACAGCTTAAGCTTTTGGGATAATCGGTTATTTGACATCAACCCTAAAAAATCGACTTGTAAAGTAATATTGCCCTCACTTAAACATATATTCAGAGGATCTGGCTACTGACGGAGATGCTTAACCGATGTGGAAATCTTAACAATAAGCAAAATAATTTACCATATACTAACTTTACCAACATATTACTTTTTGAATTACTACAGAATGGAGAGTCTAAGGATTGGAACATGGGGTGGCAAAGCCAAGTGCATTGGAGCACTTCTCTGTGTTGGTGGAGCCTTAGTAACCAGTTTATATAAAGGAAAGGAATTTTATATCTCTCATCATCATGCTCACCATTCAGCTCAGACAAGTGCTGTTGCAGCACATCAAATTCACATGCTTCGTGGCACTTTCTTTTTGATTGCAGCATGCTTCTCTTACACAACTTGGTTTATTTTGCAAGTATATCTCCCTCCATTTTTCATATGTTATTCTTCCTTTTCTTATTGATCTTAGCCTAATTCTCTTGAATATATAAGAATTCTCGAATAAGATGATTCAGATTTCTTTCAGCTTAACTAATAGTTGATGAATCAACTTATTAAACAGGCAAAGTTGATGAATCTATTTCCACTGAGGTATTGGGGAACAATGCTATCATGCATTATGGCAACACTTCAGTCAGCAGTAATAGGCGTATGCTTAAACTCCAGCAAAGAAGTTTGGAGATTAGAGTGGAATCTACAGCTCATTACTATAATCTACTCAGTAAGATCATTTATCGAATTATGCTTACAAAATATCTCAACAAGCATAGTAGTATAAAGTTTTGTTTCAAAATGTTAAGGGACTATAGCCACCCCTGCCCCTGCTCTAGCTCCGCCTCTGCTCAAACCCTTAATAGAAGGTAGGGGGAGTGTAGAGTTTTGTATTTATATTGTCTTCAGTTGCAATCGGACACATTCATCGTATTAATTGATATTGGTAGTTAGATTTTAAAAAATAAAAAATCAGCTAGTATATTATATTTTTGCATTTATAACTATTCGGTCTGTATTTCTATTCCATGCGAAACTCTTAACAATAACTTATGTAGGGAGCATTGGCTACTGCGGCTACATTCTGTTTAATATCAATGGCAATAACACTCAAGGGACCTACTTACCCTCCAATGTTCAATCCACTAGCTCTTATTTTTGTTGCCATATCAGAGGCACTCATACTTGGTGAACCACTAAAAGTTGGAACGTATGATTTCTTTTCCTTCTTCACATTACTTATATTGGAAAATCAAGCCCAGAAAAATCATTAATTTAAGAATGGTATTTGCAGGTTGGTGGGCATGGTTTTTATCATATTGGGATTGTACTTCTTTTTATGGGGTAAAAAGAATGAGATACCACATTTGCCTCAAACAAATGTAGCAGCTGGAGAATTATCAACAAGCATAGCTGCTGATGATTCATTTCAGGCTCAATCAACTGATAATTCTTTACCAAATAAAAGTGTACATCTTGAAATTGAAAAAAGCTGATTATAATAAGGTGTTCTTGTTAATATTAATTGCCAGCTAAAAATTATATTCCACTAATCTCTATAGTTAGTTTTATCCTCCATTATAAAGAGGGCAACAATATCTTCTAGCAGGATATTTTGTTTATGTACTACTTTTTTTTTTTTTTTTTTTTTGAAGAGGCAAAAGATTTATCAAAAAGTGAATTAGGCACAAGGAGTGCAAATTCACTAACTCGAATCCAACTGATACATTGCAGCAAACACTAGAATCCTCTCTATTAAAATTGGAGATAACAGAACTAACAAAATGGCCTATACGGAATAAAATCATTGGATTAACACCCATTCAATAGGCCAGGCACAACATAGATGCATCAGCCTTTACAAACAATGAAAAAGGAGATATCAAATAGTCAAGTTCCCTACTCTGATAGCATGGAGGTAAATCACAGAGGCAGACGAAAACGTGACAGTTGGCTGCGCGATCAAATTCACAGTGTTGGCTATAATTGCAATTAACGCGTTGTAAATATTATGCCTTGGGATCTCGCGTCCAACCACTAAATTCTGCTCAAGCTTCAGATGCAATAACTCTCGTCCCGAGGCAACCGAACAAAGACATTATGAGAATCAACCAAAACAAAATATTTAAACGGTTAAGAGCGCATGTGTTTGATACGATCGCAAGTGCACGAGTATATCGTTGTGATAAAAGAGTATCGAATCCACAAGGACTTGTGAGATAAGAGGTATATGGTACAATAATTGTAAAATCAATAGGAAAGAAAGTAGTAATATGATGATGGATGTTTGATTTGGAGTTGATTTGGCAAAGATAAGAAAATAACGGGAAATAAACAATAAACAATATAATCTAATCACCTTAGAGGGACTATTGTTTTATTTCTTTTAGAATTTATAACTGTTGTAATTATATAATTAATAATATTCATCATGCCAATGGTGCTAGTTACAGTGTGCTCGTAGCCACGATTATTCTTTGGATGAATTTGATCTATCCTTGACAAAGTTATTATTTGTTTAGTTACTAAACAATTGAGAGAAAAAGTAAAAGACCACTTTTGACGTAAGGAAATTACCACAATGTAAATTTAATGGATAATTCTCACTTACTATTAAAATAAATAATTGGCCCTCTTATTTTACCAAAACAAATAAGAATACGGAATAATCACTTGACTACAAAGAATAAAATAAGGGTTAAATGGTGTTTACCCCTGCAAAGTAGGCGAGTTCTGGATTACCCCTGGAAAAATTTTCGTTTAGATTCCCCCTCAAATGACACAGTGGCAGACGGAATCTCCACGTGGCAAACGGAATCTCCACGTGGCGCTGCCACGTAGGAAATTTTTAATTAAAAAAAAAATGCCACGTCATTTATTATTATTATTATTATTTATTTTTTTTACTCAAATATTTTTTTTTTTTTACTCAAATATATTTTTTTTTTTTACTCAAATTTAATTTTTTTTTATCCCCTTTTAAAAAAAATTAGCGCATTTTAAAATATTAAAATTTGAGTTAAAATTTTGTAAGATTATACTATAGATAAAAAATAAATGTTGAATACTATATATAAGACTATGTACAATGGCCACCAACATTCAACACCCACTTTTTCACTCCACATCATTTTCTCTTTCATCCACATAATCATTCAACACCACATTCAACTTTTACCCTCTCCAATAGTTTTTTCATTCAACACTCTACCCCACCACTTTCTATTTCATATTCTTATTTAAATTTAAATTTAAATTTTTATGATTAAATAAAATTATAATTATCGATTAAAATTAAATTAAAATTATACGATACAAATAATCGATTAAAATTATAATTATCGATTAAAATTAAATTAAACTCCCGATGACAATTTTAATAAAAACAAAATTTATTTAAATAATTGATACAATACAATCATCTTAACTTAATTTAAAATACGACACACAAGAAACGTAGTTAAAACGATACAAATAATTTAAAATGCAATATAACACACAAGCAACGTAAGAAATACGATACAAATCATCTTCAGCCACGTCCCATTCCAAACTTTGTCCAAATGTGCTTCACTAGATCTGCTTGCAATTCGTTATGACCTTTTTTATCACGAAGCTCGGATCTAGCACGCACATGATTTGCAAAAGCAGGTAATACCTCGGTTGAAAATGGTTGCGGTGCACTAGATCCACTTTCCCCATACTGCTCAAAATCGGTCCAACGTTGAGCATATGAATCTCGTTCATCCTCAACAATCATATTATGTAATATGATGCAAGACCTCATGATGATACTCAGATCGGCTATGTCCCACAAGCGAGCTGGTTCGCGGATGATTTTAAATCGAGCTTGAAGCACTCCAAATGCACGTTCGATGTCCTTCCGACATCCCTCCTGATGTTGAGCAAATAACTTATCGGGTTCACTTTGAGGAAGTCTAATTGATTTGACGAAAGTTGGATAAGAAGGGTAAATACCATCAGCTAGATAGTATGTCATATCATAGGGACGTTGATTCACGTAGAAATTCACACTTGGAGTCTTTCCCTGTTCCACATCATCAAAAACTGGTGAACGATCTAGAACGTTTATGTCGTTCAATGTTCCCGGACATCCAAAAAAGGCATGCCAGATCCATAGATCATGAGTTGCAACGGCTTCAAGAATAACTGAGGTGGTTCCCTTATCCCCCCTAGTAAATTGACCTTCCCATGCTTTAGGACAATTTTTCCATTCCCAGTGCATGCAGTCAATACTCCCAATCATCCCTGGAAACCCCCGCATTTCACTAACATGTAGTATTCTTTGCAGGTCATCTTGGGTTGGTGCTCTCAGATATACTTGCTCATACAATCGTATGATTCCATTACAGAATCTACGTAAGCACTGCAATGCTGTACTACCTCCTATTTTGATGTACTCATCAACTGCATCTGCTGCCACACCATATGCTAACATTCGCATTGCTGTGGTACATTTTGCTAAGGGTGATATACCTTCTTTGTTGGTTGCATCAACTCGCTGGGTGAAGTAGTTATCACTACTTGAAAGGTCCCCAACGATTCGAAGGAAAACATGTTTTTGCATGCGGTACCGACGACGGAACATTGCATCGTCATATGTAGGCTCATTGGCAAAGTAGTCGTCAATTAGTCTTTGGTTTGCCGCTGCATGATCTCTATTTAGATATTTTCTAGTGCGAGGTGCACTATCTTCCAATATTTTTTTTCTACGCTCTCTAAATCGTTTGAGTACATAAGTTTCTTCAACTTCACGATTTTGCATGTACTTAGCGAGATCAAACTCACCGGTTGATGGATCCATTGTGATATTGGAAGTATATTGGATGAGATTTAGGATATTGGAGGAATATTGAATGAGATTTTGGATATTGATACATAAATGAATGAGTCCATATATATAGATTCAATTTTATCCACTGACGGATTTCAAATAATTATTGTATAGAGTTAATTATCAGATAAGGCTTGGGTGGGTGACGGATTTCAAATAATTATTGTATAGAGTTAATTTGGACACAATAATTAAAGCACGTTGGGTGGTGGACACAATAATTAAAGTAAAGACACTGACATATCACAATAATGAAAGCAAAGACATTACACTGACATATTTTACAATAATGAAAGCAAAGACATTACATTACACTGACATATTACAATAATGAAGCAAACACTACATTGATTAAAATTAATTATGGAAACAGTTCTTTGGCCAACGTCTCCATCATGGCTTTCTTCACGTCATCGAGATTCTCATCATAACTTAACTTCATATACATTTCCATTTTCTTAATTTTGTTTGTCTCTTGTTGATTGGAAAGTAACATTTGTTGATTGGAAAGTAACATTGACAATTGTTCACTCTCTTTCTCCTTGATTTTGATGTAATTATCCCATTCTTTGTCCACCACCTCTGTGGATGTGGAAGCTTTCTTTTTTCCCTTCTTTTTGGCTGCATCCCTACCTATAGGGCGAGCACTGGATCCTACAGAGTTTGCATCACTGTCACGAGATCTCTTAGATCCACTACTTCCCGAGCCAACATTTCCTTCTGCTTGACTTCTAAAACGTGGTTCATCACGGACAGCTTGCCATTCTTCCATCAAAGTGAATTGAACATTTTTCCCACATGCATATAGTTCCTGAGCTTTTGCCAACACATCATTATCCGACCAACCGCTTGCTTGCATACGCTTAGCTCCATCATAAGCGCCAATCCATTTATTCAGTATTTTGTTCATGTAATTAAAACGGTTTCGGCATGAAATCATATCACGCGGAGGATCGAATGAGCAGTTCTCATTACAATACTCAGCAATTTTACCCCAATATGTTTCGGCTCTCTGGTTTCTCCCGACAATACTGTTTGTTCCAAATTTAATCCAACCACTAATTAAAACCAAATTTTGTGCAGTGTTCCATGCTGGTTGATGGTTTTTCTTGGTCTTAGGAGTTGAATCATCTGAACTTGGAATGACTTCATTAGCAGCTGTCATGGCACCAATAGTTAGTTGTGTTGAAAATTCGGGAAATTCATGAGCACCGCTACTTGGAAAATTTTCATTAACCATTGGCATATAACCATTAAACATGGGTGGTTGATATGGATTTCTCATCATGGATCCATAATATGGATGAAAATTTTGAGGATATTGGTTGGAATTTGGTGGAAAACCAAAATTAGATGTGTTTTGAGGATGTTGGTTGGAAAATTGATTTGGATAATTGTTGGGATTTTGAAGATTTTGGTAGTTGTTGGGATTTGGATAATTGTTGGGATTATGATAATTATCGGGATAATTAGAAGAATTTTGGGTGTTCAAAGGATTATTGGGATCCATTTCACTTAAAAAAAGACTAAAACTTCAAGATTAACACTAATAAAAAGATTAAGATAGTGAAAAAATGCGTTTTTTTTTCTGTGTCCAAATGAAATGAACCAAGTCTCTATTTATAGAGGAAAAAAATCACGAATTTTGGTAAAAAAATAAAAAAATAAAAAATTAATTTTCAATGAGATAATTGAGTTTAAAGGATAAAAATCAAAAAAATATACCGGACCAATCACAGGCAGCCACGTGGCTGCCTTTATCCACAACCATCTTCTCTCTCCGCGTCCACTGACACTTCACGCGAGCTGTCGGCGCGTGTGGCACACGCGCCAGGAATGGCCAAATCCGAGAGCACCACGTGTCCCCCCGTGTGCAGATTCAACCTATTGAATTCATTCAACACTTCCCTCCTCCACATCATCTTCAACACCACCATTACACTACTAAAAACACATTCAACACCAATTTTTTTCCCCATTGCACTTGGTCTAATATATAAATGACTCATAAAATAATGACTTCAAATTGCACCAACACTAATTGCATATGAGTATTTGTTAACATTGTAAATTCACTTTTAGATGATATTTTATGCACCCAAATTCTTTAAAACAAATAAATTTTCACGCACCATTGTCAACCAACACTTTCTTCTTTTTTATAGAGTAAACAACACGGCCATGTTAAAGAAGAGAATCAGCGTGAGACATCCAATAAAAAAGAAGAAAGTGTTGGTTGACAATGGTGCGTGCAAATTTATTTGTTTTAAAGAATGTGGGTGCATAAAATATCATCTAAAAGTGAATTTACAAATGTTAACAAATACTCATATGCAATTAGTGTTGGTGCAATTTGAAGTCATTATTTTATGAGTCACATATATATTATATATAGTATTCAACATTTATTTTTTATCTATAGTATAATCTTACAAAATTTTAACTCAAATTTTAATATTTTAAAATGCGCTAATTTTTTTTAAAAGGGGATAAAAAAAAATTTAAAATTTGAGTTAAAAAAAAAAAATTTGAGTAAAAAAAAAAAAAAAATGAATTAAAAAAAAAAAAATAAATAAAAATGACGTGGCATTTTTTTTTTAATTAAAAATTTCCTACGTGGCAGCGCCACGTGGAGATTCCGTTTGCCACGTGGAGATTCCGTCTGCCACTGTGTCATTTGAGGGGGGAATCCAGAAAATTATATTTTGTAGGGGGGGAATCTAAACGAAAAATTTTCCAGGGGGTAATACAGAACTCGCCTACTTTGCAGGGGGGTAAACACCATTTAACCCATAAAATAATAATTGGTCTACAAAAAACGTTGAAGGGGTGATGGATTTTTTATGTTGAAGTATCTCATGAGAATATTTTAATAGGTTCTCCTAATGGTGGTGAGGAATTAAATGGTGAATTTTTGTATTGCGACGGAATTTTTTTTTTCTGCAGCAAATGAATTATTTTTTTGGTCAAGAACAATTATTTATTTTTTATATATGCATTTGTATTTTTATTTTATGAAATTATTCTTTTAATTTTCTTAAGAAAATAATTTTTTTTGTCACGACCAATTATTTGTTTTTAATCAATCATTAATATTTTAATATTTAAATTTTTCTAAATGTTTATGCTTAAATAAATATGCAAGAGAGAGGAATTCTTGTTTTTGACAATAACCATTCTATTTTATTTTAAGTATGTTTTGATAATCATGGTTTTCTAGTGTAGCAAACAAATGAGTCTCACCCTAACATTTATTATCAATCAATCCTAACCATTAATTGTTATTGAAATTAAAGGTCAAGATTTGGAGTAAGTTATATGACTTACTCTTGGAGTTAATTGATCTCTCCTCATTATTTTGTATTCTTTTTCAATAATTTGTATTTTAATTTTTGCTTAAATTTTATGAGTAGAAAATAAAGCAAGTGAGGAAATTCTTGTTTTGAAAATTATTGACTATAATTAATATATTCTATTTTATTTAAGGTATGTTTTGACAATAATAGTGTTGTAGTGTCTCCGTAACACTATATAAGTAAAAATCACATTTTTAGATTAATTATAAAATTAATGTATTTGGTCTATAATATAGACTAGATATATTGATTATACAATGTACTTAAAACGGTGATTTTTGCTTATATAGTTTTACGGAGGGAGTAGCAAATAAATAATTCCCACCTTAATAATTATTACCGATAAATCTTAGTATTTATTTCTACTATTGACGATTTTGTTTTTTCTCATAGCTAACCATTCAAATATCAATCCACATTACCGTTCAATCTTATATTTACCCCTCCCCTCTTGAGTTTAGTTTGTCACTTTTTCTCACACTTTGTTTTGTATATTTTCTTTCTTTGATTTCTTTTTCTTTAGAGAATTTAAAGTATGAAGGAATGGTTCAAGTCCTCTCAGGCTATTCTTAGTATGTTATTAGTGCAAGTTTTTGCAACTGGGATGCAACTTTTGTCAAGGATCATTTTGGTTCAAGGGACATATATTTTCTCACTCATTGCCTATCGACATATTGTAGCTGCCATTTGTGTTGCTCCATTTGCTATATATTTTGAAAGGTATACAATTTATTTTTAGCTTAATTTATTTTCATTTTATGTACAATTTTTAATGTAGTTCTACAATACATATGGCTATGCATTCAATGGCAGGTTTCCCTTAGGGCATTTAATCCGGTCCTAAAAACCAAGCCTAAATGTAGTTAAATTATTGAATCAATTTGCTTAGGGACCATTACAAAAAAATTGCTTAGGGAAATACTCCCTCCGGTCCTTTTTTTTTTTTGGTTAAGTAGTTTAGTGGCTAGAAAATTCACCTTAAAGGTGAATAGGTGGAGTGTCCCGGGTTCGAACCCAGACTCCTACACATATAGTGCGATATCTCTACCAACTAAGATAAACTCACGGAGATATACTCCCTCCGATCCTTTTTATAAGGAAATCACATAGATCAAATAAACACATTGTAAATAGTTATTTTTATTTAAAACTTCTATAAATTTAAATGTATTCTTTCACTACAAGAAAACATCAATTTAATGGCCACTTTTAATGGCCATAAAGTGGGAAAAACGGCCACTAAGTAAAAAAAGTGGCGAATTTAATGGCCACTGTGTTTGGCCGTAAAATAGCTCACCGCAAAGGCTTACCGGCGGCCAAGGCCGTTGCAAAATAAAGCCTGCGCTGACACATCTGCAGTAAAGCTGCAGTCATTTACCGGCGGCCCAGGGCCGTTGCAAACTGAAGTTTTTATTTTTAATTTTTAATTTTTTTCTGGTTACAATAAAATTATTGATTTTAATTATTTAGTTTATTAATTTATAATATATAATTATTAATATTTTAAAAAACTTATTTTATTTAAAAATAAAGTATTAAAATATTTTTAATATATAATAAAAAACATAAATTAATAATTGAAAAATAAAACACCAACACCTTTGAGCTTGAAAACCACCAATTCTTTAGCAACTTGAAAATTTCTGAAAGGTGTTTTGCATCTATTCCACAACAACAAATCCTCAAATCATCTCCATCCATATCCTAAAATATAAAGACACTTCAAACCCAAATCCTTATAAAAAAACTTCACTTTCAATGGGTTCAAAATTGCTCTATAAGGTGTAGATCTTGGAATTTCATGTGTTCAAAATGCTTCAAGTAACAATAACTTACAAATAGATGTAGATGGAACTTCATGGGTTCAAAATGCTCCAAATGCTCCAAGTAACAATGACATGTTTATTGTTGTTATGTAATGAGTGAGTTTGTTTTGGTCATTGAGAGAGTTGATGATGGTGTTTAATTGGTCATTGAGAGAGAGAGAAAGTGTAAAAGGGGATAGAGAAGAGAAAAGGAATGGGATGGAATGAAAGTGTGAACATACATGAATAATAAAATAAAATGGGAGAGAGAGAGTGGTGTTTAATTTCTGGCATTTTTTTTTTATTTCCGTGTGAACTTTGCGACGGCTCCAGCCGTCGGTAAGTTTGGCGCTTTTTTTTTTAATTTCCGTGAAAGTTTGCCACAGTTTGGACCGTGGGTAACTTTGGCCAGTAAATTTGCGGCGGTTTAGGCCGTCGGTAAATCTAACAGTTGTTAAAAAAAATATTTTTTATTTAGCGGCCGTTTTTCCTTATTTTGTGGTCGTTTAGGCCGCCACAAAGTTAGTGGGGACTAAAGTGGCCAGTAAGTTGAAATTGAATTCCCCACTAAATCAAGGTTTTCTTGTAGTGTTTAAATACTCCTATTTAATCATTCTTAGGGTGCGTTTGATATGCTAAAAAACAGGGGACTGGACAGGACAATTTTTATTGTACCATGTTTGATTCATAAACTGTTCATGGGACTGGACAAATAGGCAGTACGGGACAGGACAAAAACAAGAATTTTTGTCCCCTACTGAACCACAGTACAACTTTTTGTCCACAGTACAACTATAAAAAATACGAAAATACCCACTTTATTTTTGAATATAAAAAATATTATCTCTCTATCTCTCTCCAATGCAGTTTTGTCCTGTCTTATCTTGTTATGTACTGTTCTGTCCTGTCCAGTACCTACTGTTTTGCAAATCAAACGCACCCTTAATTTCACAAAATTACTTACTTTTAAGATTCTTTATTGTAATAAATAAGGGCACAAATGAAATTAATCATCTAATATACTTAAATATTGGTCAAAATTTCTTATAAAAAAGACAAAAAAAATCCACTTTTGATCTTCGTGAGCTTAACTCAACTGGTAGGGATATTGCACTATATATGCTAGATTCGAACCCGGGATACTCCACATATTCACCTTTAAGGTAGGTTTTCTAGCCACTAGGCTACTTGACAAAAAAAAATTCACTTTTGTTTCTTGTAAAAGGACCGGAGGGAATATTAATTAGTGCTCATGAGATACAAGTTAAAAAAAAAAAAAAGAAGAAAGTAACATAAGTTTGAAAGTTGTAAATTTAATAACTTAGAATTTAATAAAAAGAATTTTTTGACATAAATTTTTTATTTATTTAATTATTGTCCTGAAATACCGATTAACGTGACCTATAAAATCTTTACTTTTGTTTACTTATGGGTGCAGAGGAAGGGAGAAGAAGTTCAATTGGAGAGTTTGGTTTTGGCTTTTCCTTAATGGATTAGTGGGGTAAGCTTAATATTCTTTGTTTTGAGTCGTATTTTTTTATTTTGTTTTGAGTTTTTCTTGTTTTAATATATATTTGACCTTTATAGTTTTTACATCAAATATTCATTTCTCCTATTACTTATGGTTTAATTAGATGTCTATATCTAATAAGTTAGTTTGACGTGAAAAACTCTTTTTTATAAACTCTTTCTTATAGTAGATTGGTAGGAAAAGTTTCACATTCCTTAAGTAATGCAAATTTACTCCAAAATAATAATACTTCTAGCATAATAATTGTTTCTTTTGTCTAAACAATACATACATAAAAATATTATGATTAAGTAACGTGTTTACTTTTATATACTAAATGTTCTAGTTTGTTTGTAAAGTAACTAATTAATATATTGTTTATTTTTTTGAAAATTAACTAGTACCACTTGTTAACATACTCATAAATAAATAAATAAATATATCTTTAAAAATCTATCAATTTCGACATTTTTATCAGTTAAATTAATATTTTATAAGAATTACACAAAACAAAGTAATGTAAACTTTTTTTATAAGCGCATGTGATGACATATAGAATACGCTAGTGGAAGAAGATTAAAAGTAACTGATTATATTGTGATTAACGTCTCTTTCTATAGAGTTATTTGTATCATTGAAAGTTTAGTTACATATATACATTTCAAACTTCTTTCACTGTGAAATACTTAAAATTATATCACTATTTTTCTGTTCAAGAAAAAGATTATATTACTATTTTTTTTAATCATTACTTCAAAAATACTATTTATTTTTTGATAATTAATTACTCTATGTAACTAATGAGGAATGCTGTTTTTTTTAATTACTAATGAGGAATGCAGTGTTAGCCGGTTGAAATCCTCTACATTTTTCTTTATATCTATTTCTTTTATTACTATATAGTTTTAAAAATATAAATATAAAAATGAGACTTTAAATGAGTTTAAATCACTTTTACACACGATAAAATATTTAAAAATTTTAATTATAAAGAAAATGGAAATGATAAATAAAGAGGAGAGGATCCTAACTCCATGGTTAACAATACTCTGTTTTTAACACTTAATTTTTTAATTAAGGAATATTTGAATTTCACTGTCGAACCTATTTTTGAAATGAACGACCTACATTGATTTCCTTTAATTAAAAAGTGCCTATAAAAAAATTATGTTCTGAGAGGTTAATGTTTTAAATGAAGGATATTAAATTCGACATATGTACATAGATATATTTAATTTGAGAACCTTCTCAAGCGGAGGGTTTTAGTGGGGTCTAGTGACTCTTTACGTGTGTTTTGTGGGGCGGGCAGTGAGTCTGTGGATCATAAGTTTGTCACTTGCAAACAGATTTTCTTAGTTTGGTACCGTATTGCTAGGTGGTTAGGGAGAGATTTTATTTTACCTCAAGGGATTCTTCAGTTATTTTTGAACCGTTTCTTGGTTTGGGGGTCGGGCGTTGTGGGCGTTTCAGGCTAACTTTAGTGTGGCATGCTGTTGTGTGAGCTATCTGGACATCCCGAAATGAGTGTATCTTTGCTGGTGGCTCGTCTTCGATTGAGAAGTTGGTGGATAGGGTTAAACCCGTCTCTTGAAAATGGTTTCTAGGTAAAAACCCTACTAGCTCCTGTTCTTTTTATGAGTGGGATTTGCATCCCCTCTTGTGTTGGGTTCGATAGGGGTGGTTGGGCTACTTTATCTGTCTTCTTTCGGGGCTCCGGGTGCTTTTTGGCTCCGTTTCCAAATCCTCTCTTTCTCCCTACAGTCTTTTGCGAGGATTTTTGGTGGCCTAGTATCAGTTGTGATACTTTTGGTAATTTTTATTTATTTATTTCTTTCTGTTTTTCTCTTTTTGAGATCTCCCTCTTATGTACTCTAATTTTGTTTATATATATATATATATATATATATATATATTCTTTTGCCATTAAAAAAAAGATATATTTAATTTGAACATTTATCACATGAGTTTGAAACATTTTAATATCAATCAACACTATTAGTGTGAAACAATTTACAATATCAATCAATCAATCGCAAATCATTTTAGTGTGTTTCCATGTGAGCATAGTTCAATTGGTAGAAATATTTAATTTTATATAAGTTTGAATTTGAAATCTTCTGCTTATTCTACTCAAGAGATGTATTTCTAGTCATTACGCTATTTGTCAAAAAAAAATTAAAATATTTGATTAGATAAATTAATACTATATACAAATTTCAAAATACAAAAATCAAGTGAATTTGACATCAAATTTTAACAAAGTTATAAAAATCATATTACAGGATGACAATGGCTCTAGGATTATTCTATTATGGCCTCAGAGACACATCTGCTACATACTCTGTCAACTTTCTCAACTTGATTTCTATTTGTACATTCTTGACTTCTATCATATGCAGGTATCTCTAAATTAAATTAAGAAAAAAAATCATCTTTATAAATGAATTAATCTCCCATAAAATAAAAAACAAATTCTGGATTACTATTCCAGAATGGAGAATCTAAGAATTGGAACATGGAGTGGTAAAGCTAAATTTATTGGGGCAATTCTATGTGTTGGTGGAGCCATAACTACTAGTCTTTATAAAGGGAAGCAATTTTATATTGGTCATCATCATCATAGTCACCATTTTGATGAGATAAGTGTTGTTGTATCACACAAAACTCACATGCTTCGTGGTACTTTGTTTCTGATTGGATCATGCTGCTGTTACACAGCTTGGTTTATTTTACAAGTATGTCTCCTTCCCAACCTCATTTTCCATATTGTTTTTAATGAATATATCTAAGAACGCTTGAATAAGATGATTTAGAATTCTTTCGGTTAATACTCTCTGATCTCATATATATATATAATTTTTTTTTCATGTTTATTCAATAACTGATGTATGACTTGGTTTATTCTGCAAGTATGTCTCCACCCTATTTTCCATATTTTATAATGAATATATCTAAGAACGTTTGAATAAGATGATTTATATTTCTTTCAGTTTAACTAATATATATAGTTTGAACATTCTTAACAATATATATACCAGTGTTAAAACTCTATAGGAGAAGTAATAATGTCTATGTAGTACTATTTGATTACGTAATTAGTTTTAATAATTAGAATTAATAAATGGGTATGTGAAATATTTAGTGACACTTAAAGTTTTTTAAACTTTTATTGTGACACAAATAACTAATATGTGAAAAAAACAAATATTCCTGCTCCATGCTATAATCTATGTTTTGAATTTAAACAGGTAAAATTGGTTGAAGTATTTCCATTGAAGTATTGGGGAACAATGATATCATGTATTATGGCAGCAATTCAATCAGCGATAATTGGTGTATGCTTAGATTTCAGAAAAGAAGTTTGGAGATTAGAGTGGAATCTACAACTCATTACTATACTCTACTCGGTAAGATCAATTTATGAATTATAATGCTTACCTTCAAATTGAAGCTACTATATATACATCAAGTGAATTAAACTATTTGTTTCAATTTTAAAATTTATATTTTAATAAAATTATATCTATCATTTTTTAAAGATGACCATAAAATACACATAGCATATTGGTAGTCGTTGGTTTAAAAATGTAGTCTAAATTTAATTGTGCAGGGAGCACTGGCTACTGCTGCAACATTTTGTTTACTTTCATGGGCAATTACAATCAAGGGACCTACTTACCCTCCAATGTTCAATCCATTGGCTTTAGTTTTTGTTGCCATATCAGAGGCTATCATACTTGGTGAACCACTCAAAGTTGGAACGTATGAATACTTTTCCTTCTTATTTATTATCAGTATACTAAAATCAAACAAAAGTTCAAACTAGTGAGATATTGGAATCTTGGTTCAAAGAGTAATTTAACAACCTATTTGTGCAGGTTGGTGGGCATGGTTTTGATCATAGTGGGTTTGTACTACTTTTTATGGGGTAAAAGGAATGAGATACCAAAATTGCCTCAATCAAATGTAGCAGCTTCTGCATTATCAACAAGCATAGCTGATGACCCTCTTGTGGCTCAATCAACTGCTGTTGTAGCACCAACTTCTTCACCTGATAAGAGTGTACTTGTTGAAATTGACAAAACTGATAAAAAATAATAATTATTATTATTAATCAAGTTTCAATCTCTTATGCTAATATTAAATAACAGTTAATATGAAGATATTGTTATTAATATTAATTCACAACTAAAAAGATATTATTATTTTAGTACGTTAATTTTTGTTTTTCTACTCTTAGGAAAAGTAATGGGTTGAGTGTTTCTTAGAAAATATTGTAGCTGGATCTTCAGATTACACTACGTAGTTAAATTAGATGAATAAGTTATACTCAAGTTGTAGATGAATAAGATATATAATAATAATACTGTACTCTTTTTCTTCGAATATTTTCCCGCCAATTTTTTAAATTGTGAAGGTTTTATCGGAGACGTAATTAGTTTATTCTTTTTTATAAATAAGAAATCATTATATATATAAAAGTAGTTAAGTCTCCAAGTAACCCTAATTTAACCCCACTTAAACCTAATTTAATTATTAAAAATGTTAAAAATTTCTTCACCAAGAATCAAACCCATGTCCTCTCACAATTATATAGTTCATTTATCACTAAGTTATTTAAGTTCATTTGATATATTTTGATTACACCAACTAATAACTATGACTTTCAATGATATATTTTTTTTTTCAAATCCAAGATATATTTTTTCTTAATAATAATGTCTGATTTTGTTTACCTCAACTCCATTTCTTTTTTATCATACATTTAATCTATTATATCATTATCTATACGACTAATAACTATGACTTTCATTGCCTAATTTTGTTTCGCTGAAAATCAACTCCATTTTTTTTAACACACATTCAATCTTTATTTTTTTTCTTCTTTCTAATCCAATTATTTTTATTTAATATACCTGATTTTTTTTAAAATATCCGATATATATATTTTTCCTTAATTAAAATTTAATATTAATATTAATAACATATAAAAATATCTTACGAATATTAATCGTATGTAATTTGTCTTTCCTCTATATTCCTTTTATTTGATCCACATTCAATTTTTTTTCAAATCATATATGAAAATCTATAAAACCCGTGCGATAGCACGGGTCGGTGTCTAGTGGTATGAAAAAATATCAACATAAGAACATAGGTCAGAATAGGGTAAAGTTGTCATACATAGTTAATTCAAGGTCAGGTGATCTAAAGAAAAGTATGACTCCTTTTGCATATTGAAAGCATGCAAATTGGACCAATAAAACTACTTTCTTCAGGAAAGTTGTGCTACCTTTCAGCGTTTCAGAACCCTTCCTCTTTGGTCCTTCTCTTTTTGCTTCTTGTTCTAACCTTGACTGTTTTTCTCTTTCTTCTTTTCTCAAGTTTATGACAAATGATTTTTTTATTTGATTATCCAAATTCAGAACAGTTAATTGATTAGAGAACATTGAAGTTTAATTTATTCTTTTCTTTTGACACGAAGTTTAATTTAATTTATTCTATGTGTTGAGTAATACTAGTATTTGTTATTTTTCAGTTTAAAAAAATCGTTTTAGGAAAAACAGCACGGAAGAAATTATTGGCTGAGTCGCGGTTCGATACGAGGTAGACTAGCAACCGTGAAGTCTCCAGGATAAAACAACCAAATCAATGAAATACCGCTAGCTACTGCACTGTAGAAAACGACCAGAAAGACACCCTCAATGATTTTACAAACCAGTCAATATTGATATACAAATATCAATTCGAAGTGATAAAAATCACTTTATGAAACAACAAGAAACAATAATATTTTTCGGAGAACAAAGAATTGAGAGAGAAGAAGAATTCGAAAATTCAGATTGATTAAGCAACCAATAAAGTGACAGTTGAAGGCTGTATTTATAGAGGAAATAAAGAAACTGAAGTGGAGGAAATAATGGGAGCCTAATCAGGCCAGCACACAAGAAAACGTGGTCTGAATTTTAGCCACTAAGTTTTGACTGAGATGAGGTGGCAACGGATTTGAAATCCGTTTTTGACTTGGTTCAGCTACACAAAAAACATGTGCGAATTTTGTAACGGCTAGTGAGCGCACACGTAGCAAAAAATAATTGTTAAATATTTTTCACTTCTGGGTATTAAAAAATTAATATATCACCAAGCCCAAGCCCGATGCGAACCGAGCCGGTGGCGCGCGTGTGTGATATTCGACATGGTGTGCGGTCTCCCCCGTTTACAAAACTGGGTACCCCTTGGGGCGTACCCCAAGTAATGAGCTTTCAATATATAAACACTACCACATGTTGTGTCCTAAGCAATGTGGAACTAAATGTGAACTTTTTCAAATTCACACTCTCATGTATTTATTCTATACCAAGTTCTTCTACAAGTTGCTACCTTGAGCACATTTGTTTCAACAATCCCCCACTTGAATTTAAAAAAGTTGTTTCAGTCATAACGTTGAACGTTTCTGTAAGATTGTGCATAAGCAAATGTGACGCTTGTCTTGAACCTTTGCATAGCGAGTAAGAGCCTGATTTAACAAGAGTGATGCTTGTCTTGAACTCTATCTCAGATTTTCCTCAAACCCGCACACAACCTTTCCTAAGGTGTCTTCTAAAGCCCGTGTTTTAATGGCCCTGCACGACTATCCCGGTTTCATGAACGCTCTAGGAGTTCGCCCTAAAACTCCATAGGAACCGGCCTCAGTTCCACATTCATATAGGTGAGTCCATCTCAAGTAGCACTGAAGCAGGTACTCCTCTGATACAGAGTATAGATCTCATTAAGAGGTTCTATTACCTCATCCTTCTCGCTTCAGGTTTCATGCTTCTTATCTTTGCATGATCATCCCTATTACTCATGACTTATTGTTTACCCATTGAAACCTAATTCTTGGGATCTCCAGTCTTTTAGGTTGGGTTACCATCATAAGTAATTCACAGTAGGCATTAGTCTCATCTTAACATATGTATTGTAGAATTTCTCACTAGCTAGTCCTTTCGTCAAAGGATCGGCTAAGTTATCATCAGTGCGTACATGATCCACTCTAACAGCACCTTTAGTGAGGAAATCTCTCACAGTGTTGTGCTTCCTTCTAATTTGACGTCTTTTACCGTTGTAATAACAGTTCTCAATTTTAGCGATAGCTGCGGTACTATCGCAATGGATCAACACAGCTAACATTGGTTTTTCCCATAAGGGAATCTTAGATAGCAAGCATCTCAACCAACTTGCTTCTTCACTAACTGTTGCTAGTGCTATCATCTCAGACTCCATGGTGGACTGAGCCAAGATAGTCTGTTTCTTAGACTTCCAAGATACAGCTCCTCCGGCTATATTGAAAATAAAGCCACTAGTTGCTTTGGAATCATCTGACAAGGTGTTCCGATCAGCATCACTGTACCCTTCAAGTACAGCTGTAAATTTCTGGTACTGTATTCCGAGGTTCATGGTCTTTTTAAGATATCCCATGACTCTATTTATAGCATATCAATGCTCATCACCAGGTCTGCTGGTTAAGTGGCACAGCTGCCCCACGACATACACAATGTCAGGTCGAGTGCAATCAGTGACATATCTAAGACTGTCAATGATGCTCGCATACTCATTCTGTCTAATGTTGTCACTGTAACAATCCAGGCCCCACCAACTTAGGTGGTCCCGACACTGCCACCTCAAGATCTTCTCCACCCCCCTCTCTAGTGGAGTTTTTGCCTTCCGTGGGAATCGAACCACGTACCCTGGGGTTCAAATACATGTTCAATCCATTCTCACTACCAATTGAGCTACTAGTCGTAAGGAAGATGGAGATAAATGGGGTGGATCATGGGAGAATAACAGTTACAATGATAGATCGTGGGCGTCTCGCCTGTTTCGTCGTATCTCGCCCTACGAGAGATAGGTATCTCGCCCTCTATGTCGTGCCTTCAAGTGAAGTTGGGCTGGATGTAAGTTTAAAAGTGTAACCTAAGAGGGGGTGGAGAAGGTTTCAATGCTTTTTTTTTCGGTTATTTTAGAGATGTTTTGGATTCCTTTTATTTTTCTTTGAAGTTATCACAAATGTATGATTCAATATGTAGAAAAATAAAAGAGAGAAGGGAAAGAGAAAGACACAAGAAAATTATAGTGGTTCCCCTATTGTTACATCCACTCCCTTCACACCCTTGAAGGAATTCACTATGCTAGAATCTTTGTACAAGTCTTACACCAAGACCTATCCTACAATCTTTCTAACATAACAAAGAAGCACACTACTTCCTTGATTTCACAAGCACCAAACCTATGGTGGACTTTGAATTCCCCGATTCAAAGAACCTTTTCCCAAATACAACACAAGAGAAAGAAACCCACTTTCTCTCCAACACACTTGTTTCCACAAACTTGGACAACAAGCAATACTACAAAGTTACAAGAATAAAGAAAACTATGTATGGCTGTTATCAAATCAATATCACTTAATAATGTATATATCTTAGTGCTCAGAAACTTTTATGGATATGAAAATATAGGCAAAGTTTCACAAGATATATGTTTGAAAGTTTTTGAGAAAAGTGACATTGATAATTTAGGAAATTTGTGAATATGAAAGTTGTTCTTAATTCTAATGATCACAAATATATTTATAGAGGCTTTAGAAAATGTCCATGAAGCAAGACAACTCTTCAAAAAATATTATAATAAAAAATTATGTGTTTAAAAATCACAATGGTTCAAGAAAAATGAAAATTCTGGATTCTGTCCATGACATATTAAATCGGTTAACAAGTATAGCCGAATTAAAAGGTCTGTTTTCAAAATTCAAACGTTACACTGGGTGTTACAAACAGCAACAGATCTTTTAACTCGGTTAATGACCTCACTGATTTAAAAGGTGCTGACAGCTATTCTTCAAAATCAGCTTTTTATAATTTTTAAAAGCGTGCTTCATACAGACTTTTATATTTAACTTAGAAACTTATTTGTAATTAATTTTAAAATATTTTCTGAGCATAAGTTATATAATTATTAAAAATGATAAATCAAAGATAAGGACCATACTTACATTTAAATAAAAAGTCTAAGTCTTGGTCTTCATCTTGTTTTCTAATCTTGAGCCTTCATAAGCTTTCTTCTTTTGTGATGTGAGTTTGTTATCATCAAAACTCAGCCAAGTTCAAGAAGGAAATCTTCTTCACACTGGATGTTGTGTATGCATTGGGCCGTTGCTATTGGGCCATTTATGGATTATCAATTAATGTTTTGGCTTTGCTAAATACACCCCTTATATTTCCACCCGGTCCAGTATACAAATTTTTTTTTTTGAAAAAGTGAATTCATTTATATTTATGGAGTAAAGTTTGAATAAATTAATTAATACGTTGTAGTAAAAAAATTAAAACGTAAAAAAGTAGTTTGACTTCTGAGTTTCTTAATAGTAATACTACCTCTGTCCCAAAATATAGGATATCGCTGACTAAATTACGGGTATTAAGAAAATTTATAGTAGTAATATTTAAGAGAGAAAATTTTCACAAATTTATCCTTTAAGAGAGAAAATGTCCTTATGTTATATCAATGTATTTATTGTAAGGTGTAGAAAAAGAGATAGAATAATTAGAGATATGTTTGGTAAAAAAATACAGTATATGTGGTTGAAAATTCAAAGAGGATCTTATAAAAGGGACGAACAACAACATTTTCCAAAGAGGTCTTACAATTAGGGACAGATATAGTAGAATTTAATTTCTATGAGTATTTAATGGGAGCGAAGTCAATCAAAGGTGGCAGCGACCACCAATTGGCACACTAAAGTGTAACATAAATGCTGCAATTTAATTTTTGGAGACCAGAACCAATTTGACTTTGACATGTGTATCAGGGTCAATGATATGGTTCAAAGGTTTTCACCGACCGTGGAAGCGTTGAGATTGAAAGAGGCTCTAATTTGGTTAGGTACATGGAAATATCGAGAAAGATGTCAATTGAGCTAGATCGTAAGCAAGTGATTGACGGTATTTTTTATGACTCTAGTAATCGCACCATATTTGGCACTATCTTGAGAACGTGTCGATCTATGTTATCTTTGTATCCAAACTTTGAGATAAGTTCTAATAGAAGACAAGCAAATCATGTCGGTCATCATCTAATGAGGGCGTCAAAATTATATATTGCGTTCCATCTTATATTTTTCCTATTTTAATGAATGAAATGATATAAATTTGTTATTGTTAAAAAAAAAAAAAGGAGCGTCTAATTTCCAGCATTTAATTTTGTTCTTTATTTTTTAATATTATAGATTTTATTTTGTACTATTATAAAAAAAAACATTTATTATGTACTAAAAATGGTAAAGATCTAATTTAAACTATTTTTTAGAGGTCCCCGTGAGCTTAGCTCAGTTGGTAGGGACATAACGTTGTAAACGCAGGAGCCAGAGTTCGATCCTTGGACACTCCACTCATCCTCCTTTAAGGTGGAATTTCTAGCCAATAGGCTACTTGACCAAAAAAAAAAAAACTAATTTTTAGAGATCCATACTCACACAACGTAACAAAAGTTATAGGCTTTAATGCAGTTTTGATCCCCCTATTTTGAAAAACTTAAACTTTTGATCCTCCTATTTTAAAAGCCAACTTTTTGATCCCCCTATTTTGAAAAACTTGAAGTTTTGATCCCCCAACTCATTTTGTTCAAATTTGTGATGATGTGTCAACCACATTGATGATGTGGCAGTGTCTATGTGTCAACCTCATATTCCATGTCATTATTTTTTAAATAAAATATTATGTTTTAATTTTTTTTAAATCAGTTTTTTTTTTATCAAATCTTTAAATCAAATATTAAAACAATATATTTAAATCAATTTTTTTTTTATCAAAACTTTAAATCAAATATTAAAACAATATATTTAAATCAAATATTTTTGTTGATCAAATCTTTAAATCAAATATTAAAACAATAAAATAATTAATTAAATAATTAACAATAATTAAAAAACGCAGATGATCAAAAGGGAAGAATTGCAGAAGAATCAGACACGCACAAATAGTAACTCAGTTCCCAAATCATGGAACCCTAGCGCCACCCATCTTCGACGATCTCTGTCTCAATCTTTCATCTTCTTTGATTCATCATCACGCTCGTGTTCATCATTCATCTGCATGTTATCAATTTTCTGTTTGATTCATCATCCGCTCGTGTTCATCATTACGCTCGCTTTACAAGATAATATTTTGAAGTCATCGCAAAATTGAACAAGAAGATGGAAAACATGAATTATTGTATGAGGTATGTTTGTGGTATTCACTTATTTTAGTAGTTTTTTTGTTTGACAGACACATAATTTAGTAGTTGTTATGGTCCATATCATCTCTTTCGGTTGTCTTCATTTAATAAAAGTTATGGTCCTCCATTGTTACTTAGTTGCTATTATTTTAATAGTGGTGGTGGACAAAAAAATGTTTAGGGTTTTAGTGTTTGATTCTGTTCTGGACTGGGCCTAAATGCCCAACACGTTGGGGACCTCCTCTATTGGGCCGTCGAGCAAGGCCCAAGGTGCCAGCCCAACAACGCCCAACCGTTGAGCAGCGTACGTCTCCCCTGAGATTCGTAACGCCCAACATCGGAATGATGAGCATTCAATGCTCATCACGGCTCCTCAGCCGTTTTCCGACAGCCATTGATGAGCATTAACTGCCCATCAACGGCCTTGGCCAAGCGCTGGGGCTATATATAGACCTTTTCACAACTTCACAAAGGTACGTAACATTCTATATTGAAAACCTACTCCTTCCTCAACTGACTTAAGCGTCGGAGTGCCTGTAGGTACACAACCCCCCTCCGGGTATATTTGGACTGCTCGACATCACGAACAGCCGTGCATCACCGTCTGGTCGACTCTGATCAAGGTAAAGATCAGTGGCGCCGTCTGTGGGAATTTAAAGTTTCCCCCGTCTTTTCCAGAACTAGACCAAACTTACAACAAAAAACCCATTTCTTGACCAAATGGCTGGTGCAAACCATGAATTTGTAGGAGAAAATCACCCGAATCCTCCAAATCACCAAAACCAATTTGATGGAATGGAAGCCTCTGTCACACCGGAAGGTAGCGCTGCGCATGCACAAGCAACTCCGCTTGATGTACCGCCGCCGCACCAACCTCCACAACCAGAAGATCCACTGGTGGTTCCACAAGTTCCACAAGTTCCACAAGGAGCACCCATGGAAGTGGTGATGGCTGCATTGGTCAACACCATCAACAGGCAGGGGCAGATACTTCGCGATCAAGCAAACAACATGTGTGGGCAGAACGAGCTTATCCGCGAGCATAATCGACGACTCCGAGCAGTCGAAGAATCGCGTGCTGCTTCAAGAATATCGCGAAGTGCTCGACGACAACGATCGTCGACACCTGAGAATAACCGCTCACGATCGAGGTCTAGGTCCCCGAGTCCTGCACCTCGACGACATGCGGAGAGACCAGTGAGTCCTCCCAGAGACATTCCTCGAAGGCAGAATCACTCTCCTCCACGAAGAAACAACCACGTTTCCCCACCAAGAAATAGATGCTCACCTCCTCGAAGAAATAACCGATCACCCCCGAGGAGCGGTGAAGCAGCTGCTCGTGGAGGGAATGCCCGACATTCCCCAAGGAGGGAATCTCCGGGCAGTGGAGACGAGAGGCATCGAGGACCCCTCTCGAGAAGAATTATGGACATTTCACTCCCACGAGGACTGGAGAAGCCTCCGACGTTGGACAAATATGATGGGACAACTGACCCCGACGAACATGTCCAGAGCGTCGAAACCGTCCTCGACTACAGGAATCTCCGGGGGTCAATTAAGTGGAAGTTATTCCCACTATCTCTAATTCGAGGAGCATCAACCTGGTGGAGGAACTTACCTCCTAGCTCGATCGACTCTTGGGAAGAACTATGCCGAATGTTCACAGCACACTTCACAACCTCTCGGCGACATCCAAAAACGGTGGCCAGCTTAAAGGCAATCGTCCAAGGTCCCGAGGAATCTCTTCGGAATTACATCGAGAGATTCAACAAAGTATCTGTCGAGGTCGAAGCGACCGACAAGATGAAGCTGTATCTCCTCGAAGAAGGATTGCGCGAGGGAACAAAGTTCCAAGAAGCAGTTGGGATCCTCGAAGTACAAACCCTCGATGCATTCTTCGAGTTAGCTCAACGATATATCAAGTACGAGGATAAGCAAAAGGCCTCAGAGGTCAGGAGACCTAAAACTTTCGAGGTCGGTGGACCCTCCTCACAGAGAGAAGAGCGTCGAGAAGATGAAAAGAAAAGAGAAGGTGGAAAAGTCAGAGAGGCTAAACCACCAAAAAGTCAGTTCACCTACCACACTCCCCTGAATGCTCCTCGGGACAGGATCCTATCCGAGATATCGAATGCTGAGTTCAAAAGCGCGGGGATCAGATTCCCTAAACAACTGCCCGCAAAACCAAACGTGGACAAGAAGAAATTTTGTCGTTTCCACAAAATTTACGGGCATGTTACTGATGACTGTGTGCATCTGAAGGACGCCATTGAAATCCTTATTCAGAAAGGATATGCACGACAGTATGTGGATGGGCAGCCAAGGGCTGCCAATAATAACGCTCCTCGGCAAAATCAGTTGGCAGTTGATCCAGCAAGCCCGGAACAACATGTCGAGGACGAAAATAGAGTGATCGGTGGGGTGGCCCTCGCCATTTCAAGACCTGAAGATTTCCTTCCTCTGCAAACTGACGAAGAGAAAGGGGCCCTTGATTACCTTGTTGCGCATCTGGACGGGAGTTGGGAAAACTTCCCCGGAGCACTAGTCATCTCCGGAGGAGGATTTAACCCCATAACCATCGGATCCATCAAAAGAAAATTCGATGAGTTAGAAAAAGCATCACCGGTCGAGGAAATAAAAATAACAGAGGTAAAAGAAAGCTCTGTTCCTTTGGCATTCTACAGGGAAGAAGTCCCCGGAGGATCACCGAACTTTCAAATTCCATTGCTCATCAGAGCAAAAACGGCCAACTTCGACGTGAAAAGAATCCTCGTCGATCAAGGAAGCTCCTGTGACATTATGTGCTCAGGACTCTTCAAAGTGCTGCAGCTTACCGAGGAAAATTTGGTCCCTTACGTTGGATCCGACCTTCAAGGGTTCAACGGATCGACGACAAAACCTTGGGGATACGTGGACCTGATCGTCACCTTTGGCGAAAACAAGGCCATGAAATCCGTAAAGGTCAAATTCCTGGTCGTCGACTGCCCGTCTCTGTACAACTGCATCATTGGACGACCAACTTTAGCTGAACTGTTTGCAGTGTCCTCGACCATCCATCTGAAGCTGAAGTATTACACTAAGGATGGGCAGGTCGCTACAATCAACGGGGACATAGAAGCTGCTCGGCGATGCTTTGAAGCTGCGTCCAAGAACCTCAACTCTGTGGTTACGCCGAAGAAGAAGAAAACAGAAGCAAAGCTCCCCGGCGTGAACTCAATCAGTACCGAGGATGGAGTTGAATTGGATGCTCGAACTTCCAAGAAGGAGCGCAAACAAGAAAAGAAGACAGGCAAGGACGCCCTTTTCATCAAGGAAAACTATCGTCCCATCCCTGATGGAGAATTCAAACTAGTTCCCCTTGGCGAGGATCCAACAATGGGCGTGAAGGTTGGAGCGGATCTCCCCGACTTGGTCAAAAGGCAGTTGAAAGCTTGCTTAAAGGAAAATGCTGAACTGTTCGCTTGGAGTGCAGCTGAAATGCCCGGAATAGACCCTGAGGTCGCTTGTCACCAATTGACCATAGATCCTAGGGCTAGTGTTGTAGTTCAGCGTCGTAGGAAGCAGTCTCTCGAAAAAGCGGAGGCTGCTCGAAAAGCTGTAAAAGACATCCTAGAGGCCAATTTCATTGCTGAAGCCCAGTACACAACCTGGCTTTCTAATGTTGTACTTGTTAAAAAATCTAATGGAAAGTGGCGTATGTGTGTTGATTATACCGATCTTAATAGGGCTTGCCCTAAAGATGCTTATCCTTTGCCGAACATAGATAAATTAGTAGATAATTCCTCCGGGTTTAAATTACTATCGTTTATGGACGCATATTCCGGTTATAATCAAATAAAAATAGTTGAAATCGATAAAAAGAAAACAACTTTCATGACCGAAACGGGTAATTATTATTATAATGTAATGCCTTTCGGGCTCAAAAATGCAGGTGCCACCTACCAGAGGATGATGAACAAAGTATTTCACAATGAAATTGGAGACATGCTCGAAGTTTACATGGACGACATGATCGTTAAATCCGAGGAGGAAATCGATCACACCGTCCACTTAAAAAGGGTGTTCGACCAAGCGAGAAAGTTTAACATGAGGTTCAACCCAGAAAAATGCACGTTTGTGGTAAAGGCTGGAAAATTCCTCGGTTTTTATCTAACTGAACGGGGAATATAAGCCAACCCCGACAAATGCAGAGCTTTCTTTGATTATCCAACTCCAAAATCGAAGAAATCCATACAAACGTTGAACGGCATGTTAACCTCAATGGCTAGATTCGTCGCCAAATCTGCTCAACACGCTCTGCCCCTCTTTAAACTCCTCATAAAGGAAACAACTTTCGAATGGACTGAAGAGTGCGAAGGAGCATTACAACACCTAAAACGAGCATTGTCCGAACCACCAGTGTTAACACGACCAGTCGAAGGCGAAAAACTCTATCTTTACCTCGCAGTAGCATCAGAGGCCATAAGCGTCGTTCTCATAAGAGAAACCGAGCAAGGGCAAAAACTTGTTTACTTTGTAAGCAGAGCATTACAAGGACCCGAACTCCGATATTTGCAAATAGAAAAAATTGCTCTAGCAGTAATAATGGCTGTGAGGAAACTTCGATACTATTTCCTCGCCCACACCATCATCATCCGGACGGATCAACCCGTAAAGCAATTGCTGGCACGACCAGATATGGTCGGAAGAATGTTGAAATGGTCGTTGGAACTCGCAGAATTCGACATAAGCTTCGAAAGTATAAAGGCTTTGAAAGCCCAAGTACTTGCTGACTTCGTCGCCAAAATGACAACGTCGACGACTTCCGAAAAGAATAAATGGATCATCTTCGTCGACGAATCCTCGAATTCACAAGGAAGCGGGGCGGGCATCATACTCGAAAACGGGGACGGGGTCCTAATAGAGGTATCCATCGGACTTTCTTTCCCAACGACAAATAACCAAGCCGAGTACGAAGCTTTCCTAGCAGGGTTAAGATTAGCCGAGGATATGGGAGCCGAGGAAATCAAAATATTCACGGATTCGCAGCTAGTAGCATCTCAAGTATCAGGAGAATACCAAACAAAAGAGGAACGACTCCTCAAATACCTGAACCTCATCAGGGAGAAACTCGCAAAGTTTAAGGAAACGGAGGTGAAACATGTTCCTCGGGAACATAATGCACGAGCAGATGTCCTTTCAAAACTTGCGAGCACAAGGCGCAAAAAAGCGGGCAACCAATCCCTCATTCAGGAGACATTGACAAGACCGAGCATCGAAAAAACAGTAGAAGTCATGCACATCTGTGTCGTCGACGAGCAAAGCTGGATGTCCCCGGTTTACAATTTCCTGAAATCGAACACACTGCCCGCAGACGCCAAAGAGGCGACGAAAATCTGAAAAAGAGCGTGCTCAAATACGTCCTGCTCGACGATAAATTGTACCGAAGAGGATTCTCAATCCCATTGCTCAAATGTGTGGAGGAAGCACGCGCAGAGTTCATCTTACAAGAAATCCACGAAGGGATCAACGGGCAACATATTGGTGGACGATCTTTGGCAAGGAAGGCACTAAGAGCAGGGTACTATTGGCCGACGATGCAAAACGACGCCAAAGACCACGTTCTTAAATGTGACAAGTGCCAAAGACACGGGGACATGCACCTCGCACCAGCTAACGAGTTGAGAACGCTGATCTCCCCGTGGCCGTTCGCCTGGTGGGGAATGGACATCCTCGGTCCTTTCCCCGCAGCTGCGCGGCAAGTCAAATACCTCATAGTCGCCGTGGACTACTTCACCAAATGGATTGAAGCAGAACCTCTCGCAAAAATCGGTGCAGCCCACATACTTCGTTTCTTCAAAAGAAACGTGGTCACAAGGTTCGGAATCCCACAAGTGGTAGTAACGGATAATGGAACACAGTTTACAAACAAAAAGTTCCAAGAATTCCTCGCCACAATAGGCACCACTCAACACTTCACATCGGTCGAGCATCCTCAAACCAACGGGCAAGCTGAAGCAGCCAACCGCATGGTACTCCGAGGATTAAGACGAAGAATGGGCGCATCTAAAGGAAACTGGACCGAGGAACTGCACAACGTCCTGTGGTCTTACAGAACCACTCCTCATTCCACAACCGGGGAAACGCCCTTCCGATTAACATACGGAACAGAGGCAGTAATTCCCGTGGAAATAGGAGAACCATCCTCGAGGATCGAATATCCTCCCGAGGAGGATATCAACGACGAGTTGCTAAGAGAAGAACTAGATCTCATCGAGGAGTTAAGAACAGGGGCTTCTCTTCGAGAAGCAACCCTCAAACAGAAAATAGCTGCTCGGCACGACAAAAGGGTCATCAAAAGAGAGTTCGAGGTAGGAGGTTTGGTACTAAGGAGAAACCAAAAGGATTCACGAGAAGGGAAGCTCGCAGCTAATTGGGAAGGACCATATCGAGTCCGAGCAAAAACAGAAAACGGAGCATACCACCTCGAAGATCTCTATGGCAAAGAAATTCCTCGCACATGGAATGCTGAAAAGCTAAAACAATACTATAGTTGAAAATAGCGTAATTCGACACGCTCTTCAACGAAGGCTGCAAATCCCACCGAGGAGACGCGCCTATACAACGGAGGAATGCCTAGGTACGGGCAGGAATCTTAAAATCCTTAAAGCTCGACGCTAGCCCTAAATACTAACGTCCACGCTCAACGGGGGAACACTCCATGCGAGCCCCATCGTTGCTTAGTACATGCTCGGCAGAACACCCAGCTCGCGATGGGATGCTCAATGCTGCGAGGAAAGATTTCGAACGAAGAAACTATCCTCGACTCTAGTTTGGGAGCCAGCCAAACGCTCGTGTAGTTCCACAAACTGCTCGAGAACGGTGCTTATGATCCGCGACATCAAGAAGCAACCGTAACTATTAGACGAGCACTAGTGCAAAGGGTGACCTACTTAGCGAATAGAATGTCTAAAAATACTAAGTTAAAACCCTAAGTAAGAACCGAGCATTGTTTTCAAGGTATCCTCGCATACTCTAAACGATCAAGTTCGCGGGGAAATAATTATACGAACATTAAACATCCATCGATACACTCAAGAATAAACACTCCACAAACAAAGCAAGTTATAAACAAAACACGAGTTGCAAAGTAAAGGAGTTATAAATATAAACGACCAGAGGCCGAGGATGTCATAATATTACAGAAATAGCGAGCAAAAACGCCGGCATCAAAATTACACAAATATAAATAAAATTACTCTTCGTCCAGAGGGGGAGTGGCTATCTGACCATCACGAACTTCTTTGAGCTCGTCCAAACCCTCGGTCACCAGTTGAATACCAGGGTTCAAGACTTAAAGCTGGGCCAGAGCATTCTGGAAGCTCGAGGAGGCAACGTCAAGTTGCATATCCCCGATCTGATAGATCTTGGCGATCAGCTCTGCTCGGCTGAATTTTGCATAAGTACCCGCTGGATCCAGCTTCTTCTCTTCCTCCTCAGCCAAAGACAGGCCGGATATTTGCTCCTCGAGCTCAGCAATCTTCCCCTTCAGCTTCTCCTCCTCCCCCTTTGCGTCCTCGAGCTCTTTCTTCGCCTTAGCAACCTTAGCCTCGGAATCTTCCAAAGCTTTGCCCCGGGCAAGGAGATCCTGCTCCACGACGGTCAGACGCTCGCCGAAATCCTTGGCGAGTGCCCGCGCCTCATCTCTTTCTCCCAAGTACTTGCACTCCCGGCCATTGAGGAAGGTGGCCACTTCCAAGAGCTTGAACACGGCCACGGAAGACTCCGCGACCACGTTCCTCAGAGACTCCGGACCCATAGACGCCAAGATTGTCTGGTCAGCTTCAGAAATCTTGACTGTCGTCTTCCCGTCCAGCAGACAGTCATGGCCCATGGCCGGGGGTAAGACAAACTCCGCAGCGGCCTTCCCCGGCACCAACCTACGGGGACCTGAAACCACACCTCCTCCTTCTACTCGAGGATGCTTCGGAGGCCTCTGGTCGTCGGTAACCTCCTCAGAAACTCTCCTTTCTCCCATCACTTCGATGGATGGCATGGGGGAGGATTGGCCAGAAGCAACGGGGGCCGAGGAACTAGCTCCTCCTGCTTGCCGCCTTTTCTTGTCCGCTTGAAGCTTGCGAAGAGAGGCAGCAGTGCTCTTTATTTCTCCTGAAACAAGCTAAATATTAGTAAACTCGCAAGAGAAAACAAATTTTGAAAACAATGAAAATTACGAGCACATCTACAACTAAACCGTAAGGAAAGGGCAATCATACGAAGCAAATCCTCGGCTTCTGTTCTAGTCGTGCACTTTAAAAGTGCCTTGGTATTGACAAACTTCTTAGACGACAGCTGTACGCCCTCCTCGTCACATATGGGATTTCCCTCTCTGTCCTCCCACAAATTTGGAGGAAAACTGTCGACGAAGTCTTCCAACACCTTCAGGTCGGCTCTCTCTTCCTGTGATAACGCCCCCTTCCTGAAAGTAAAACTCTTGGCCTCTCGAGAATAATGCTTTGTCGACCAGCAAAATGGGAACCGCTCACAATCAACCTCGATAGGCTCAGCGTCGTCCCCGAACAAAACGTTGCCATCGTCGTCCAATTTGGGTCCCCTCACCAGTATGGTCTTCCAACAGTCGACAGCCATCGGACGAACAACGAAATATTCGTCCTTGAAGTTCCTCAGAGATTCTTCATATATGTCGAAGAATTTTCTGTGTTGCTTCAACGACACCCACCAGCATTTGTTCGTCACGTTTCCTCGTGGTCGGGAGCGCTGAATTCCGAAGATGGCGAAAAATAGAGGAATGGTGGGCGCCAGCTCTAAGTACGCGGCTACAATCTCAAAGGCCCTAATGAAGGCCAAAGAGTTAGGATGTAGCTGTGACGGGCACACCTCCAGGTGGTTAAAGATGGCCACTTCTAGGTCACTGAAGGGAAGCCGCAACCCCATGTGCTCAAAAACGATTTGATACATTGGGATTCCCCCATTTCTGTAAGCCGTGCATATCCTTTGTCGAGCACCGGGAATCCTGATCTCCCAATTTGACAGGTCCTGCTCCTCGATCTCCGTAAACAGGTCATCGGGATAGTGCTCCCCGAGTTCGAACCTAGTGGCCGTTGTCTTGGGATCGTCGGCTACCCAATCCATATTATCCTCTACAGGAATCTTCCGCTGAATTCCGTCGTTAGCCATAACACCTGAAAAGGGCAGAGGAAAAGAATGAATTCGATATCTTCAAACATCAAATCCACCCCTTCCACCTCCAATTCACGTAAGGGGCGAGGATAATGGTCGGGAACAAACGTAAAACATACCTAGGAAATTTCTAAGAGATAAATCCTAATATACGAAGAGCCTAACACGGAAATGCCCGGAGTACTCCTAATCGAATCTCCCGCTCCCGGTATTATTTCCAGACGTTCCGTGTATGAGCCCCTTCAAACGGGACTTATTGCTATCGATTCTATGATCCCTATAGGGCGCGGACAGCGAGAATTGATTATTGGGGACAGACAAACAGGTAAAACAGCAGTAGCTACAGATACGATTCTCAATCAACAGGGACAAAATGTAGTATGTGTTTATGTAGCTATCGGTCAAAAAGCCTCTTCTGTGGCTCATCCAGTCGTGTACAAATATCATTCAATCATACAAATACAAGCTTCATAACAATCATTCATACATACATACATACATACATACGTACATACGCATACATTCGCACATACATACATACAATCATTCACATGTCCATACATACGATCATTCACATATGTACACATACATTCGTATTTACATGCAACATGTACACAAATCATTCACACATACAACATTGACCATCATGTGTCTTGCTTCAATACATCAAAAAAAGAGTCATCCCCAGTGTATCTGGTCTAGAGATGTCTCCATCAATCATACATCACAAAAAAGAGTCATCCCCAGTGTATCTAGTCCAGAGATGTCTCCATCAATCACCATCACAAAAAAAAAAGAGTCATCCCCAGTGAGTCTGGTCCAGAGATGTCTCCATCAAACATATTCAAAGTAGTAGATTTTGCAAACAATCAACTGCAAACTTACAGTTAATTTCCCCAAAAGAAGTCATTTCCAGTGTGTCTGGTCCAGACAAATACATATTCTTGTCATGTCTCGCTCTCCCATAATGTCAACAGACAATTTATTTCCTCGTTGTGTCCTTACCATCCCACAATGTTGGTAGACACTACCTTTACTTGTCCTCACCATCCCACAATGTTGATGGACACTGTCCTTACTTCTGTCCGTACACAGGACTTTATCGCTTTCAGTCTTTACTTCTGTCCGCACACAGGACTTTATCTGCTTATGTCCGCACACAGGACTTTATTGCTTTCTGTCCTTACTTCTGTCCGTACACAGGACTTTATCGCTTTCAGTCTTTACTTCTGTCCGCACACAGGACTTTATCTGCTTATGTCCGCACACAGGACTTTATCTGCTTATGTCCGCACCCAGGACTTTATTGCTTTTTGTCTTTACTTCTGTCCATACACAGAACTTTACTGCCTTCTGTCCGCATACAAGACTTTATCGCTTTTTGTATTCATTACCCTTGTCAAATAATCTTCATTACATTCAAACACTCATAAGCATAACACGCATAACATCACACTCGTAAGCATAACATTCATAACATCATATCATAGCATTTTATAGTTTAATCCGGTCAAAAAATGGTGTGCTCTGTATTTAAGTCTCTGCCATCGTCGAACCAAAACAAAAATATCATCAAAAAAATCATTTTTTTCTTTTTATCTCCGATGGAAGAAACTTAAATAGGGGCATCTGTCATACCCCATTTTTTGACCAATCGCTTTTATGCGTCTTTTTAGGACGGTTTTTTTTCTTTGTCATTTCTGACGAAATTTCGGCAGAGAGGTATTTTAAAATACCTCATTTTTGTGTTCATTTATTATTTATATTATTATTATTATTATTATTATTATTATTATTATTATTATTATTTTGTTTTTCCAATTTCTATTATTTTTATTTACTTATTTATTTTATTTCCATTTTTATTTTCTGTTTTTTTGATTTATTTTCGTTTTTTATATTTAATTAATTTAATTATTTTGTTTTTTATTTTGTCCTTTTTTCTGATTAAAAAATCAGAAAATTGTCCAAAGTCAACTTCTCCCTCACATGCAAAGGGGACATTTTCCTGCAGAAAGCAGTGTCCTTGTTTGTCCAAAAAACCTTCTTTGTTCCCTTTTTTTTTTTTTTTTTTTGTATATAGTGAACAGATGAAATCAGGACACAAGGGAGGATCAGCCGCAACATTCCTCTATCTTTTTCCAGATCAAAAATCCAGAAAAAAACAGAACAAAAATTGAAAATCAAAACAACAAAACAGATAACATCATCATCATCTTCTTCATCCAAAACCACAAAAGAAAACCAGAAACGAAAATTCATTATCTGTTAATCCTCAAACAGAAAACCCAGAAACCACAAAATCCACATCGTTCAAACCTTCATCACCGTCCTTCACTAAAACCAAAATAAACCAAACCGAAATCAAATCCAAACCAAAACATATCCAAAACCCTCCAAACCCAACCAAACCGAAATCAAAAAAAGAAACAGGGAAGAAGAATTGAAATCAAATCAAAATCAAACCCATAATCCAAAACACGAACACATTTTCGGTTAGATCCAGACCCATAAATCTTTCACGTTTCGAAATCAACAAACAGAGCACCAAGAAGAATAGAAGAAGAAGAAACTGATTTCGTTTCGAAAAAACCAAAAGGTTGTTTGCTTTTCCTTTTTTTCCCTCTTTCGATCCGATTTTGGGGGTTTTGATTTCAGTTATTTCAAGTATAGATTTGGTTTGAGAGAGAGATTTTGTGTGGGTTTTGTGTTAAAAGGTTTTGAGAGGTGAGGTTTCTTTTTTGAAAAAAAACAGAGAGAAGGTGAGGGAGAGAGGTTCACGGCGGAAGAGAAAGAAGAAGAAGAGAAATCTGTGTAAAAATTTTAGGGTTTTCCTTTTATACTTCTCCCGGATCCTGTGCGCGCAGGTGCACAGACTTATGGTGCACCTGCGCGCCTATGGCTTCCTGATCTCAATCTAACGCCTCAGATCTACTTTCTCTTTATTTAGATCAGGGCCGTCTGATCCATCAGACGGCCAGATTTGATCCTGACCTTTTTTTGTTTGTCTCTACACAGTTGGGCCCTTGTTGGGCTGGGTTTTACTATTTTCCTGCTATCAGCACCCCCTGTTTATTTCGTTTTAATGTTCACCCCCCCTGTTTTTATTTTATTTTATTTTTTTTAGCTTATGAGATAAGTGCTTTTGGCATAAGCTATTTTAGCTTTTATTTCAGCCAATCGAGCATGATGTTGAGGCTTATTTATTTTTCTATTTATTTGATATTTAGATTTGTTAATATTATCTAATGTCTTTGTTTATTTTGTTTATTTTATTTTATTTTTTAGCTTATGAGATAAGTGCTTTTGGCATAAGTTATCTTAGCTATTATTTTAGCCAATCAAGCACGATGTCGAGGCTTATTTTCATCTTTTTTAGTTTCGTATTTATTTATATTATTTATCCATGCATTTCATATTATTTCATTACGTCCATTTATTTATCATATTTACCTTTTTTTTGTAACATCATTATCATCACATTATTGAGTGTTTACCGCTTTATTAATTGTCATTTATTTTTGCTCTTGAATTTAGGATGTAAATAGGCCAAATGTAAACTCTAAATAAAAGTGCATAGCATACCCCCTCTCTTGCATCATTTCATATTTATTTTCTTGCAAAGATCTTAGAGTGTGATTAGGCCAATGTACTCATAAATGAAAAATTGCATCTCATGCATATTTATTTTTTATCGCATTCCGTCCATATGCGTAATTTTAAATTCCGAGGGAAAAGGCACCGTTTTGATCAAAATTATCATTACGGATTGTCTTCGCGCTTAATTTGCTTATTGCGACGTTATTATTTTTCGCGCTACCTTTTTATTAATTTGGAACCCAACATTCCAATGGAAATAATTAAATCACTTTATTCTAAAAAATGAGGTCAAAACCTCTTTCAAAAAGTCAACACAATTTCTTTTCAACATCATCAAGCATCAAATCTTTTTGTCATCATACACTTTTCAAAACTTTGGACTTTAAACCAAATGTTTCCTTTTATCGCGAAAATCTTGGATTTTAACCCAAGAGTTTCTTTTTATTGCGAACTTGGATTTTAAACCAAGTGCCTTGGATTTTAAACCAATGGCTTCTTTTATCGCTAAAACCTTGGATTTTAACCCAAGAGTCTTTTTACCGCAAACTTGGATTTTAAACCAAGTGCCTTGGAATTTAAACCAACGGCGTCCTTTATCTTGAAAACCTTGGATTTTAACCCAAGTGTCTCTTTTTATCACCAAACTTGGATTTTAAACCAAGTGCCTTGGATTTTAAACCAATGGCTTCTTTTATCGCTAAAATCTTGGACTTTAACCCAAGTGTCCCTTTTTCTCGCCTAAAACCTTGGATTTTAAACCAAGTGCATTTTCTTCATTCATACATCATTAATCATACATGAACCTTGGATTTTAAACCAAGTGTCTTTTATCACTTCAAACATTTTCTCAACAAACCTTGGATTTTAAACCAAGTGTCCGCGTCTTTTTTTTTTTCTTAATCAAATCTCAATCAATTTAATCATATAGACTTTCTTCACAAATTAACATTAATTAAACTCACATTTTGCCACTTTTGGCTTTTGGTATTTTAAAACCATTTTCAAAACCTTAAAATCAAACAAACAAATTTACTCGTCTTTTTATCCCGAACTACGGTGGTTTGATCCCTCGGGTACGTAGGCATGAGACTTGTCTCTCCAATCAATAAAATCAACAAAAAACATTTTTTTCTTTTTCCATCGCTTTAAGCATTTTTTTATCATCACTTTAATTTCCCACTTATACATTTTTTTTATAAGCAATTAAAATTAAGCGCAAAGTTAGAATAAAAATAAGAGGTTCCTATAGAGTACTATAGATACTTAGGGTGCTAATACCTTCCCTTCGTATAACCAACCCCCGAACCTTGTTCTCTAAAAATAGGTTTTTTTCGAACTTTTTCCCTTTCCCTCGGATAAATTAAAGATCGGTGGTGGAACATTAAATTGCGATTCGAAGTTAATTAATAACTCGATATCCAAAAATCACCGCGACAGAAATGGCGACTTCACTGGGGACAACCAAGCGGGTTGAACCTAACTTGTTTTAAATTACTATCTTCGCGCTTTCATTCTTTTAATTGTAAATGTTTGTATATATTTGGGTTTGATTTTGAGTGGTGAGATAAGTCCTAACCCGGGCTTGAGCGACACAATAAGATAGGATGGGATGAAATTATAGTGACATGTCTTTAGATTATGAAGCACATGTGATATGATCCCGCTCGGTGGAGGCCTCACGACGGTAGTACTCGTCGTCATGATAAGTCATGATGGTGTTATTACTTTCAATGTGAGTGTCCGGAGAAGCCGAGGACCTTTAGATTACCTTTAACCCATCTTGGCCTTTTTAGGGCGTAGTGCGGTGGCTAATCAAGAGTAAGTCTTGAGTTTAGTTGTCACGCGAGACTACACTCAAACGAGATCATCTTGTGAATATCATTGGAACGAGAGTAGTCACGTAATCCAGTGATGTTCATAAGGCGGTTGATGACTTTGGGAACTTTGTAGAACCCGTCATGCAGGTACAAATGAACCCTAGTACACACCATATGGGAGGGTTTCACCTTTGACTCCAACATTATACTTTAACCCCACCATGTTTTCTGCATCATGCATGCATGCATTCATTCATAAATTTTTTTTTACTCATCCAATATCGAAGAACTTAAACTAATTTTTTGTAAACATTATAGAGAACATTCATTTCCAAACCATCAAATAGCAAAACGAAATGAAGATCAGAGATCAAGAAACGCTTACTTGTTCTTAAAAGGAAAGTTGAATCGAAAGAAAGCTTGAAGATCTGGAGTAAAACGCCGGAGTATGGCACGCAGGATGCTGGAAATTCAGAGAAAAAACAAAGTCTGGAAGTCGGATGGTTGAGAATGAGAAAGGTTTTGAAAAATCTCTCCATTTCCCTATATATAAGTGAATCCCCAGTAAATGCACCTGCTCGAACTTTAAGGCGTCACCCCAATCTGAACCGTTGCGTCAATCCAACGGCCACGATGAAAGACAATCCAACGGTCCAGGTACGACCATCGCAAAAACCAAAGGGCGCGAAGATCCAACGGTCAGGAAGCATCCTCGTCGTTCGAAACCCTAGAAAATCACATCGAAAATCTTGGACGGATTAACGATGCGCGAAATCAGTGGCGAGATTCACGGACTCGCGATGAATGCTCGGATCCGTCTCCACGGAACTATCACAAATAAACCTCTTACGATCAACGGTCAAATACGACTCCTCGACACATCATTTTGCTCGAGATTTAAGATCCTGTTAACGTTTAAATGAACAATGAAATACAATCTCCTCGATATATTGTCGTGCTCGACATCAAAGGGAAATTTAGGCCCTCAACACCGTTAATCTAAGTATCAGAATTACGACCACCAAAGTCGCCATCCTCTTACCCGAGCATGGTGACTTGGGGGGCTCCTGTTCTGGACTGGGCCTAAATGCCCAACACGTTGGGACCTCCTCTATTGGGCCGCCGAGCAAGGCCCAAGGTGCAAGCCCAACAACGCCCAACCGTTGAGCAGCGTACGTCTCCCCTGAGATTCGTAACGCCCAACATCGGAATGATGAGCATTCAATGCTCATCACGGCTCCTCAGCCGTTTTCCGACAGCCATTGATGAGCATTAACTGCCCATCAACGGCCTTGGCCAAGCGCTGGGGCTATATATAGACCTTTTCACAACTTCACAAAGGTACGTAACATTCTATATTGAAAACCTACTCCTTCCTCAACTGACTTGAGCGTCGGAGTGCCTGCAGGTACACAACCCCCCTCCGGGTATATTTGGACTGCTCGACATCACGAACAGCCGTGCATCACCGTCTGGTCGACTCTGATCAAGGTAAAGATCAGATTCCATTTTGAAAGAAACATGTCCAGGGTTTTATATGACAGTGTTTTATTATTGTTTGTATAGGCCATCAGAGAAACAAGCTGAAACAAGGGAAAAAGAACCGGGAGTAAGTGAAAAGGAACCTGAAGACTTAAGTGAGGATGATTCTGAATATTTTGCTAGTGAGAGTGATGTAGATGATGATGATGAGAATTGGATTGTTGTTAGTGATTTTTAATTATATATTTGAGTAATTTATTGGATTTTAACTATATATTTGTGCAATTTAGTGATTTTAATTATATATTTGGGTAATTTATTGAATTTTAATTATATATTTGGACAATTTAGTGATTTTTAATTATATATTTGAATAATTTACTGATTTTTAATTATATATTGGGATAATTTATTGATTTTTAATTATATATTTGAATAATTTACTGATTTTTAATTATATATTGGGATAATTTATTGATTTTTAATCATATATATTTATAGAGGTTAATTTTACTGTTTTTTAATTATTATTAATTAATTAATCATTTTAATTTTTTAATACTTTTAATACATAATATTTTATTTTAAAAAAATAATGACATGGAATATGAGATTGACACATAGACACTGCCACGTCATCAATGTGGTTGACACATCATCACAAATTTGACCAAAATGGATTGGGGGATCAAAACTTCAAGTTTTTCAAAATAGGGGATCAAAACTGCATTAAAGCCAAAGTTATAAATGTATACTTTGTAGTCATTTATCTTCGATAGATGTTGCATCCCAGTTGTGCACAACCTAACAATATGTAGTTATAAACTCAATAGGCTTTGTCATTCTTCTTAACACCTTAAATTTTTCATTTTTCTTTCTTAGAGAAAAAAAATGAGCAACACAGAGAGAAATCAAGGTGTTGAGAAATGGTTCAAGTCTTCACGGGCTCTTCTTAGCATGCTATTAGTACAAATTTTTGCAATTGGATTGCAACTTCTATCAAGAGTTATTTTGGTTCAGGGTACTTACATTTTTGCCCTCACTGCTTATTGTCATATTGTTGCTGCAATTTGTGTTGCCCCCTTTGCATTCTACTTTGAAAGGTAATTAATTATTTATTTATTTTTGAAATTTTATATTTGATTTGCAAATTTTTTCATAACTTACTGCTTTTGGTACATAATAATATGGATTAGATATATTATTAATCTAAAAAATGTAAATTTGCTTATATATAAAATCGATTGAAGTATATATTTGATAACGTATGAAAATACTCCTTAAAAAACAATAGAGAACTTATGTTAATAAGTTGAAAAATACTTATAAAATAAGTTGTTTTTATAAGTTCTCCTCAATAATTTCACAGAACTGATATCGGCATATTAACTCAAATAAGTCAAACTCAACCTATTTGTAAAAAAAAATTTAAACCCAACCTCTAAATTTTCTACATGTGCCATACTGCCATTAATGCCAAACCCAACCTCTAGTTTCCATTAATGCCAAAGTCAACGTCTAGTTTCCATTGAGGTGTTTTGGTCTTGTTGTCTCACCTATCGGTCCGACCGGTTGAAGTGTTTCAGACTGAAACCGAACCGAACCGATGTCCACCCCTAGTTTAGGAGACTAGAGAGAATATTTTTAGGATACTGATGCTAATGCGAGTGTGTTTAAGGAAGTATGTTAAATATTCAATCGATAGTAATTATATTTTAAAAAAGTTTTTTTAAACTTTAAAATAAATAAAATGCATAATTTTCAATACTAATTTTTCATCATTAGTATACTAACACGTGCTTTATCTTTAATACCCTTAGGACATAGTTTTGAAACTTGAACAAGTGATCGATCCGATAAAGTCATTGGGTCAATGAATTACTAGTCATACAGTATAACTGTTAACTTGGTCTATAAAAATAAACATTAATGAATTCATGACTTATATTGTATAATTATAAAAGTTAATAAAATTTCTGTAAAAAAATAATAAATATTCATACATTTAAAAACACAATTAACAAAAAAAAAAGGGTTAAATATGTTTTTATTCCCTACTTTTTGCAAAATTATCAAGAATGGTCCCTACTTTTTAAAAATGGTCCAAAAAAACCCCAGAAAATATTCCGTTATCCAAAATAGTCCCTGCCGTCTATTTTATCCTAGTCATCAAACGGATTGATGACGTGGCATATGGTGGGACCCACTATTTTATTTGAGTTGTCACCTACATGGCAATTGTTATAAAAAGTAGGGACTATTCTTGACAATTTCGTAAAAAGTAGGGATTATTCTTGACAATTTCGTAAAAAGTAGGGACTATGCTTGACAATTTCGTAAAATGTATGGACTAAAAACATATTTATCCCAAAATTAAATCAAATCAAACAAAACTTAAGTTTTATAAAAATAAAAATAAAATAAGAATAAACTGAGTTACTTTATAAATTTCGTTGATTATATTATACATGCAGTATATGTTCTATCTTTTGGCACATACTTAATACAACAATTATACACTAACGAGAACTTAAATTTATAAGTCAAACATATGTTGCAGTGTATAATTGTTGTATTAAGTATGTGCCAAAAGATAGAACATATACTACATGTATAATATATTCAACGAAATTTATAAAGTAAATATATACTGCATGTACTCCTCCGTCCCATCTTATAAGAAGAAAAAAAACTACTTTTTCTTGTCTCATATTATAAGCAAAAAAAAAAAAAACTACTTTTTCTTGTCCCAAATTATAAGCAAAAAAACCAACTTTGACCATTTTCAAGATTTACTTTTACTTATTCTCATAAAATTTACTCTCTTCTTTTCCCCATAATCAATAACCAATGAAAATTCTTTTTACATCTTTCAATGAAACTTATTTCAAGAACAACACAAAAAGTCATACTTCAAACTATCACATATTTTGATTTGATTTAATTTTGGGATAAATAAATTTTTAGTCTCTACTTTTTACGAAATTGTCAAGAATAGTCCTTACTTTTTACGAAATAGTCAAGAATAGTCCTTACTTTTTACGAAATTGTCAAGAATAGTCCCTAGTTTTTACGAAATTGTCAAGAATAGTCCCTACTTTTTATAACAATTGCCATGGAGGTGACAACTCAAATAAAATAGTGGGTCCCACCATATGCCACGTCATCAATCCGTTTGATGACTAGGATAAAATAGACGGCAGGGACTATTTTGGATAACGGAATATTTTCTGGGGTTTGTTTGGACCATTTTTAAAAAGTAGGGACCATTCTTGATAATTTCGCAAAAAGTAGGGACTAAAAACATATTTAAAATTATCAATGTGTTTAATTTATTAATAAACAATTAACAAGAAAAAGTAAATAACTACAAGAACTTCGACCCATGTGGTGCACGGGTCTAATCAGTTGTATCATGTAACAATAAAATAAAATATGAAAATTGCAATATTGAAAGGTATATGGAAAAAATTGAGTAACATTAAACAATAGTTTAACAAAGAATTTGGATAAATACTGATACAAAGGAAATTATGGTATATTAGACTACATTGGAAGTCTTATTCGTATCTTCACCATCATCGTCAACGATCAATATTTTTAATCCTTCTCTAGAAGTAACTCTTGAAATTGCAACATACAATTGACCATGTGAAAACCTGACGACGGAAGATATATCACCTTGGATCCAAAAAATGAATCGGTCACACTCATAGCACCTGTAACATACCAATTAAAGAGATTATATTCGTTTTTTTACTGTTTAAAGGACCAATATGACATGAGTCAAATTTATACTTACCTAGAAATTTTCTAGATTTGCAAAATTGCACAACCAATATAACAGGAGTCAAATTGTCATAAATACTGTATGTATATATATATATATATATTAAAACAACACAAAAAGTGACGTGTTTACTTACTCCAAATCTTCCAAAGTAAGACCATTGCTTTCTGTTTCCTTTACCTTACCCTTTTCAACAGCATGTCTCATGACATCTACGTATAGATAATTGTATTAATTAGGTTAATTGTATACTATTTAAATTAACTATCCTTTCAAAAAACAAAATCGGGAAAAAATAAATTTAATTATCTATTAACTTGTCTTCAATGGTAGAATCCAAAATAATTTTGAAAGACTTAAAATCAAACTTATTGATTGGAATAGTTGGGTCGTTGATTTTGGTAAACTTTGTATGCAAAGTGGCATTTAGCTTATACTTATGTGATCTTAAAATCATCTTCGTTAAAATCAAGCATCACCTTTTCTAAAACATAATTATTTTCTTCCTCAACCATGCCTCGAAATTTTCTGCATCAGGGTCTTCCTTACGGAAAATTGTATTTTGTCACTCTTAACAACAGTATAAAAAAAAACATCAATGTTATCCTTAATATATATGTATAAATATGAAAATAAGTTAAACAAAAAAATTGATAATTTTTTTTAATATTACCTGATCATCAACCAAAAGAAGATTCATGAAAGTTATTACATTTGGACGGTGTCCATCAGGAATGGTCCACATATTTAATTGTCACGCGAACTTTGACTTTTAAATCTTTTTTTCCAGTAGAAAGAGCGACAATGAAGTATAAATATTAGCCATGAGACTGTTGTCAATTTTCAATTTGAATATTTCTTCTATATATCTCACAATTAGTCGGATTTTCAATTGAACGCTAGTAGCACTTAGAGTGGAGTGTATGTATATATATTAAAAAGTGGTGTGCCTAAATTTTGGAGAGTTGGTTATGTTGTGTATGCATATCAAATATGTGTATGTATATCAAATAAGTGATGATAAATTTTCGAGAGTTTGTTATGTTAATTATATGGAATATATGGAATATATATTTTCGAGAGTGTATGTATATATATTAATATAATAATTATATGGAATATATTTCAAAAGTTTTTTTTTCCTAGACATATTACCCCTATTTTCTGTTAACATGACATGGTTATTTTGTTTTCATTATTTTTAGTAACTTCTTTTTAATCACACCCAACTTGAACTTGGTAATAGGGTCAATTTTTTTTTTTTATAAGAGTAATAGCGTCACTTTGTTTAGCATTGATCCTTATATAATATACAATAATAATACTAATAATAATAATAATAATATAATATAAAAATATAATAATAATAATATATAATAATAATAGTAGAAAACTAATAATAATAATAAGGACAAAACTTACATGCATTTCCATACATGCATTTCTTACTTTTCCTCTCATAAAGAGGTAGTTTTTTTTATTAAAAAGTAATTTTCTTTTATTTTTTCAAAATGAAAAAACACAAATAACCACCTCTTTGTGAGTGGAAAAGTAAGAAATGCATGTAAGTTTTGTCCTAATAATAATAATAAAAAATAAATATTTAACATGGTAACCGATATATAAAATTCCATATTTATTAGACGTTGATTGCAAAATAGTATCAAATTAATTGATATAGTGTAGTGACAAAAAATACAAAATAGATGTTAAAGGTACCAGGTTCGATTCTTGGTGAGGTCTTTTTTAATATTTTATTTTAATTATTTTAGGGTAAAATGAGAGGGAAAATGAGCGGGAAAAAATTAGGGTTAAGAATAACAAAACGGAACAAGCTTATAATATAAGAGATGTGCCTGAATTTATTGATTTGACTCATATTTCTTAATGTAAATATTTTAAACGAATGTAGTTGGCCGAGTGGTAAGGGAATGAAATGTCATTGCGTGTTTGCTGGTTCATTGCGCGGGACAGACGGTTTTCGATTTGACCATGCCCCCGACCGGATCACATCAGATTTATCCAATTGAATTGTAAAATTGGTACTGCAGACTGATCGACCCGCCCACACCACTGGTTTTCAGTTGGAACGGTCCAATCGACCGGTCTAATATTTAAAATATACCTTAGGGGCACATCTTAGAATTTCTCTTATTTTTCCCTAAAGAAAACATTTCCCTTATTTTTATTTTGCTTAAAATATTTAATTTACATTATTTGTTTTATTGTTATATATGTTTTATTTTAATATATTTAGGTGTGCATATGCACTCCATTTTCAAAAATTAGAGTGCTGGCCCCTTCCTTATATTTTTTAGCTATAAACTGACGCTGTGATATGTTTTTAACGACGTGGTATAGGATCCGATGATGGGAAAATATCATCATCAATAAAATTGTAAAAAAAATCTTTTATAAATTTAATTTAAAATATATTATATTATCATATTTTAGACAAAATATTTGATGGTAAAATCAAAACTATTAAATTTTAAAATAAAATGACTAATTCTGCAATATGATGTAAATGGAGAACTAAAATTATAAAATAAAAACCTTAAAATTTTTTTGTCCCAAAAAATTGACAGTTTCTTGTAAAAAGACTATTTTTTTTGTCATCACTATCTGATCAATTTGAATATTACTGTCATTTTATACTATTTGATTTTTAAGCATTTTATATTATTTTTTGGTTACTTATGGTTGCAGAGGACTGGCGAAGAATTTCAACTGGAGAGTTTGGTTGTGGCTTTTCTTTAATGGATTGGTGGGGTAAGCATATATATATATATATATATATTCTTCTTTTGTATTATTCTCATACAGTTTTCAAGCGAAAATGACACATAATAGTTTAGAATGAGAACTACCGCTATATTTGTTTGGGTAGATTTACAAAAGAGAGAAATAAGAGTATCTACAACGGAGCTCTTTAAATTTGAGTTTTTAATTGGGCTTCACGTGTACACATCACTCATTTATTATTTTTTAATAATAGTTCTTAATAAGCACTCAATCCCTCCAACCCAGCACCTTTTCAAAAGTTTTAAATGGGTCCCATCAATAACTCTACATCACAATATATTTTAATTATTAATAATATATAAAAGTAAGCAGGTCCCATAAAAAATATATTTTAATGAAAACTAAAGTGGATCATAGAAGAGAGAGAATTCTTATTTAAGAATCGGTTCCTATTAAGAATTTAAAAGTGTATTGCTCTAATGACAGTTCCTATTAAGAACCGGTTCTTAATAGTGTAAGATTCATCATTGGAGATGGTCTAAGAAAGAGAGAGATAACAAAGAAATTGACTATTTTTATACTTGGATGATGAGAGAAATAAGGAAAGAGAGAAATATAATAGTTAGTAACCGTCAAAAACAAATCTCTCCATATTATGAGAGATTTGTGTGTCAAGAAGTGAAATAAACAATTTTACAACAATATACCCCCATTCAACTAGTTTATTTTCTTGTAAAAAAGGGTAAATTTGTTATTTTCTCATTTTTATTAATTTCTCTCTTCTCAATTTTTTATTCATCCAAACCCTATAAAATTTATATCCAATTTCTCTTCTATCTCTCTTCTCTCTTATTTCTCTCGTCACTATTTCTATCTTCACTATCTCTTTCGCATCCAAACATAGTGTACGAGTATTAACTAATAATAATTATATTTTCTACCATATCATTGCACTTTATCCCACTTTTTTTATATGATATGATAAATTGACAATTTTTATTAGATGATCTTGTAAAATTATTTTACATGTACATTTTCATTAAATTCATTTAGAATTTAGTTGGAAGGTAAATAAAATATGACAAAATATTGTAAAAAAAAAATGACAATATTTTTTCACCTAAAATTTGAGTTTGGGAATTTTTCGAACAATTTGTTTTTAGATGGATTGTAAGATGGTCTAAGCACGACTTAATAAGTATAAGCAATCATCACTTTACTAGTTGGTTTTTTTAGTGTTGAATTAAGCCTAACTAAATTTTAAGATGATATCAAAATATTCTCCAAAATCTGTTGAGGTAACATGTTATCAAGTTTCTGTTATCGGATCATTCACTATTTATATACATGCATCAAATCTAATGGTATTGGACATGAAAGTGTATGTTAACAATGTCACATCGAATATTGTAAGATGACTTAAACATGAATTTAAAACTTGTCCCAAAGTTTTAAGTGTTTTTTGTCAGGTAGTTTAGTGACTAGAAATTCTACATTAAAGTAAATAAGTGGGTTGTCTTTCGTTCAAACCTCAAACCTTGCATATAAAATATGATGTCTCTATAAAATGCATATTTGTAAATTTAATGACAAATTTTTTTCTTTTTTTGATCAAATAGTTTTAGTGACTAAAAATTTCATCCATAAAATAGATAAATAGCATGTCCATTATTTAAACCGCAGCCCCTACATATAATTAAAATGCTACATATTCTACCGGTATAAAGTGTCACTTTAATGACAATTCCATCAAATCGTTTCTACATTTTATAAAAAAAATAAAAAATCATTTCTACATAGCTGACGCCACTGAATATCAAACTATATGATTGACAATATTAAAAAATTTACACATGTGCATACTAATTAAAACAACCAAGTTTTCGGTTCCTTTCTCGTCAGTTCGTTTATGGATTGTTTTCTCGTCAGCAGACCTCTACCACTTATCGAACCATTTTGTTTAGTTTATTTACTCTTCAGGAGGCCTCTGTGTACGACGATCTTTTTTGCAGTTCATCTGGCTGACATGTGTGTGAGTTGTTTGGTCTAAACTTAATCAGCATCTTTTCATAAATTCAGAGTGTTCCCTATCTCAATTTGTACAAGGTCAAACTTTTTTCTTATCGATGGTTAAAAACTAAAAATTGTAATTTAGTCTCAAATTACCATAGTTGGTGGTCGAGCCTGCATACTTGTTTGGGCATTTATTAGTTCTTACATTGCTACTCGGTTTTGTCGTTTTGTAATCTTCCTTGATCTTCTCGGCACGTTTTGTGTGGAGAAGATTATTTGGTTATTATATATATATGCCATTTTTTTCTGATAAAAAAAATTAAAACAAACAAAAATGATTTAATATTGATTTTAAATGATACGACAATTATACTTGAATTAATATTTTTAAATTAATTTGTATCACACAGGATGACCATGGCTATAGGACTTTTCTACTATGGTCTTCGAGACACATCAGCTACATACTCTGTCAATTTTCTCAACTTGATTCCTATTTGTACATTCTTGATATCTATTATATGCAGGTATTAAAAGTAAGTTAAGAAAAAAATAGCTATATACATAAATTATTTTGCCATATATAATAATTTATTTCTTGATGTATTGTGTCATAGACTCTTCTCTTGAGACCTAAACCGTAGTTTAATTTTTTATCCTTTGTTTATTTTCTTACCGAAAAAAATAATATTTATAGATTACTATTGCAGAATGGAGAATATGAAGATTAGAACATGGAGTGGTAAAGCTAAGTGTATTGGAGCACTTATGTGTGTTGGTGGAGCATTAGCTACAACTCTTTACAAACGGAAGAAATTTTATATTGGTCGCCATCATATTGACAATTCTATTGAGATAATTGTTGTTGCAGCGCACAAAACTCACATGCTTCGTGGAACTTTGTGTTTGGTTGGATCCTGCTGCTCTTTCACGGCTTGGTTTATTCTCCAAGTATGTATATATTTTTCAATTTTTGGTTTTATTTCTCTTGTTATTTTTATAACTTTAGCTTCAGTCTTTTAGGAGAGTTCTTAGTACTAGTAATTTTTTTAATATAGTTTAATTTATATACACTATTAGGGATGACAATTTGACTCATATTCAGTGGGTACCTGCAGAAAATATCCACATTGGATAGGGTAAAAATCCACATTTTGGATACAGGGGTGTGGGTAATTATCCACCAAAATCAACGGGTATGAGTGCAGGTACGGATACCTTAGTACCCACCCCGTCCCATACCCATATAATATATATTTATTAATTTTATTTATATTATTATATAAAGACATATATGTATATTAATTTTAAAAAAATACAAACACTATTAAACTATAATTTAGGACGGAGGAAGTAGTTAGGCAGGGGATTTAATTCTCTTTAAACTCTATCAATATTCATGTAATATTTTTTGATGAATTCAATATGTTTCATGATAATATGAAGTCTCATCAGTATCATTATTCTGCATTTATTGACACTTATAGTTCTCTGAGACGGTTGTTATTACCCTTATTAAGTATATATCTTCAATTTATTCAGGTAAAGTTTGTTAAAGTATTTCCATTAAGGTATTGGGGAACAATGTTATCATGTGTTATGGCAGCAATTCAGTCAGCAGTAATAGGCGCATACATAGATCCCAGAAAAGAAGTTTGGAGATTAGAGTGGAATCTACAACTCATTACTATATTATACTCGGTAAGATCATATACTATAATATCCGTCACTTTTAGGCTCTATTTGGGAAGGCCAACAAACTAGCTTATAGCTTATAACTTTTAGTTTATAAGATAAAAGCTCTGTTTGGGCAGGCCAAAAAACTAGCTTATAAGCTAAAAACTCTGTTTGGTAACGGTCATTTTACTATAAACTTATAGCTTATTTTACTAGCTTATAGCTTATTTTCAAATATTATTTCAAATAGCTTATAGCTTTTAGCTTATAAGCTATAAGCTCTAAACTAACTTATCAGCTAACCGCTAATTTACTAGACAAAAACATCTGAAGCGCGATTTGGGTGGTTTAATCACAAGTGGACATGTTTGTTTATTCAGTTTCAGAAAATCATTTATTTCTACGAGAATCATGAACATATAACAATTAGGGTTAAATTGCATTCACAATTTTGTTCATCATATTTTTCATATTTACAATTTTAATTCTATACTTTTAAAATGATTCACTTTTTCTCCAGCTAGCTATACATTTTGCAGCATGGTTTTTAAGATGCAACAGGTCAGATGTTTATATAGCAACTTAGTTGATGATGTTGTTTAGGTGGATTCTTACAAATACACATTAATTTATTTATATCACAAAAACAACTAAATTTGATATAAAACATTGTCCCAGTGGATTTTCACTTAATAGCTTATTTTCACGTCATTAACGCTGTTTGGTAAGCACAAAAAGCTAGCTTATAGCTTATAGCTTATAAGCTAAAAGCCTTGTTTGGTAACGGTCTTTTCGTTACGAGCTTATAGCTTATTTTGACTAGCTTATAGCTTATTTTCAAACGCTATTTCAATTAGCTTATTGTCTTTTCTTCCACTTTTACCCTTATTATTTTAACTAAAACTCAATTTTACCCTTTAGTACTTATTTTGATTATTATTTTGGATTAATATAATTTAGTCAAAATTATTTTTTTTGAACAAGAATAATTAACATTATTTTAATATTTATTATATTTTTATTGCAAAATTTATATAACACATGTGCTATATATGACGAGTAAACATCCTCACAATTTTTTTGAACTAACTTTTCACTCTCTACTTTTACAAAATTGACATTTTAGCCCAGTTAATTTTAGGAGTTGTATATTTTATCGACTTGTTCACAAAATTGACTTTTTATTTGTAAAAGTAGTATATTTTTGCACCCACGGATCTATACAAACTAGTTAATTTACTCTATTAATTTTTAAAAAAAAAAGTAATATCTAACTCACATAATGTACCAAAAAAAAAAAACTCACATGCATTGTGAAATCTAGAATCAAATTAGTATAATATTATTATTATTATCTATTCATTGTATAGGTTGCAATTAAGTTTTACAATAATATAATTTATATATACAATTAATATATTTTACTGTAATGTTTACTTTTTTAATAAAAGGTAAAAATATTTAAAATCATTTTTTCAAATAAAAAATATTTTTTAATAATATCTTAAATATTAATTTATATAGATATTATTATAAAGTGATAATGCCTTTCATGTAATTTTACATTATCAGCTAGTTAAACCGCTAATTTTACCAAACACTTCAATTAGCTTATCAACTATAAACTATAAGCTAGTTTATCAGCTATAAGCTATTTTTACTGAACAGAGCCTAAGTCACATATGTACGTGACTTGGAAAATCATTAAAAGTCAACCACAAATGATTCGTGAAAAAAATGTTAGAAATTTTTAAAATAAAGGGGCCAAACAAATAGATTTTAAAATGCATGTGACTAGGACCATGAACACTAACTAGGTGTAGGGTGAATTTAATTTTGTGTAGGGTGCATTTGCTACTGCTGCAACATTTTGTTTAGTATCATGGATAATTACAATCAAGGGACCTTCCTATCCTTCAATGTTCAATCCATTGGTTCTAGTTTTCGTTGCCATATCAGAGGCTATCTTACTTGGTGAACCACTAAAAGTTGGAACGTATGCTTTCTTTTCCTTCACATTAATTACTATTTTCATTTTCATCTTCATTTTCATTTCTATGGTCATTTCTATTTCTATTCATGGATGAAATTTTTTTTTTTGAATTTCTTATTATCACAATGTGTCTAATTAAATAATTATAAAGGTAGAGGCAAAATTAAATTGGAGGTTTATTGGATAATCCAACCTAAAAAAATCATTAATTTAAGAATGGTATTTGCAGGTTGGTGGGCATGGTTTTGATCATATTGGGGTTGTACTTCTTTTTATGGGGTAAAAAGAATGAGATACCATGTTTATCTCAAACAAATGTAGCATCTGGAGAATTATCAACAAGCATAACTACTGATTATTCTTTTCAGGCTCAATCAACTGATGTAGTAACACCAAGTTCTTTAACAAATAAAAGACTACATCTTGACATTGGAAAAAGCTGATTATTATTAAGGTATTGTTATTAATATTAAATCCCGGTTAAAAAATATATTCTACTAATCTCTATAGTTAGTTAAAAAAATCAATTTTCGTTTAGAATGGCGCTCTGTGTGTGAGTGTGTGTAGGCGTGCGTGTGTAATTAAGTATACATTTAGTCAATATTTTTAAAATTAGACCAAAGATCAAACTCGCGCGTGGTATATCAAAATCGGGGTTCAATTGATTCAATAACTAATTCAAGAACCTATTTGTGTAGGTTGGTGGGCATGGTTTTTGGTCATAGTCGGATTGTACTTCTAATTGATTTCCACATTTGCCTCAATCAAATGTAGCAGTTGCTGCATTATCAATAAGCATGGCTGATGACTCTCCCGTGGCCAATCAACGGCTCATAATAGTTCCAAGTTCTTCACCTAATGAGAGTACTTGTTGAAATTGATCATAAAACTGATTATGGTTATTATTATTATTGGTCAAGTTCTTGCCATTTAAGCTAAAATTAAATAAGAGTTATATATGAAGGTATTGTTATCTATGATCTTTTATTTTTTTTTGCTACAATGATCTTTTATTTTAAACTTTTAAGAATACCAATAATACCCTCATCTACTACCTTGTTCACAAATATCACCACTTTTGTTCAAATTTTTTTTCCAAAAAAATTCAAACTCTTAAATTTTTATTTACTTTCTTTTGTGCAATTTTTTAAAAAAAAATAAGAAACTCTTGCACATTAACCGACCAAAATGGATCCAACGGAAACAACCGAAGAAATCGAAACCAAATGGAACAAAGTCAATCAATCTAAATCAAACCAAATAAAATCAAACTAAACTAAACAATCCACACTACAAGATAAAATAACCAAACTAAACAGAAGAATCAAGAGGAAGAAGTAACCAAATAGAAGAATGATGAACAAACTATGGAGAGAAACAATAAAAAAGAACAAATAGAGAAAAGCAACCAAACCAAAGAACTAGGGAGAAGAATAATTAAGTGGAAGAGTCAATAGAGGGAACCAATATTCAAACAAAAGAATCAATAGGAAAAAGAGCAATCAAACATAAGAGTTGTTCTGTATACACCAAATAGTCTCACATCGCTTGGTAATCGAGGCAAAGGGTAGTTTATATACAACATCTACACCTTTCAAACCACCGATGCACCTTTTCTACAAAGGACAAACCCGTGACGGGTTAACCCCAAAGCGGACAATCTCTCGGAGATATGGACTTGAGGTCAAATCTGAACATTGGCATCGTCTGTGGGAAACGACTTGTGGGTGTCATGTGCATGCCCGTGGTCGACACCCATTAGCCCCTTAGCCTCGACTGGGGGGCTTCTGTTCTGGATACACCAAATAGTCCCACATCGTTTGGTACTCAAGGCAAATGATAGTTTATATACAACACACACACCTTTCAAAGCACTGAGGCGCCTTTTCTACGATGGACAAAACCGTGACGGGTTAACCCAAAGCGGACAATCTCTCGAAGATGTGAACTTGAGGTCGAATCTGAACAAGAGCCGATAAGGATAGAATCAATAGAGCGATAAATATTCAAAATAGAAGGAGATGATCAATCAAACAAAAGAACCAATAAGGATAGAATCAATTAAACAGAATAATCAACAGAGAGCATCAATCAAACAGAAGAAGATGCCACCAAAGAGACAAATCAAATCATAGCAAATCAAAAAATCTAATGTATAAACCAATAGAGAGAAAAACAATCAAAGATCAAAGGTATAATAATATCCAAAGTGAAGAAGACAATCATAGAGAGAAATCAACAATAAATAAAAGATCGACCAAAGAAACAATCAAAAAGAGAAGAGAGGACCAAAAATTCAAATATATCTTCAATAAAAAGTTTTCACAAATACATTGTAAATACTATCTTAACTCACCAAATCAAACAAATCCAAACAGAACCAATCAAGCAACCTTTGTGTGTGCCCCAATACTTTTAATTTGTAATTATATCTATTTAAGTATTTAACATAAAAAAAAAAAAAAAAACAGATAAGACCTAACATACTTCATCGAATATAAGACAATATTGATACCCATTAGAACTTGACCAATGACCACCTTTACCTTAAATTCTAATCTTCGGAATATAACTTCTCACCTATGAAGCCCCGATACTTCAAAAATGGCGAAGTATCGTGTCTGATATCGATATTTGTTCGATACTCGTATCGGAGAGTATCGGACAATTAATATTATTTTTTTAAAAAAAATTACGGATACGTGTCAGATACTTCTCTGATATTGGACAATTAATTTTGGGTTAAATGATGTTTACCCCCCTGCAAAGTAGGCGAGTTCTGGATTACCCCCTGGAAAATTTTTCGTTTAGATTCCCCCCTACAAAATATAATTTTCTGGATTCCCCCCTCAAATGACACAGTGGCAGACGGAATCTCTACATGGCAGACAGAATCTCCACGTGGCGCAGGGGGTAATCCAGAACTCGCCTACTTTGCAGGGGGGTAAACACCATTTAACCCATTAATTTTCTATGATGATAGAATTTGAGTACATCAAACTGATACAATCTGCGTTTCCTTTTAAATAATGAATGTTAGTGAATGATGTTCTCTTTGTGGTATTTATATTTTTTTTTTATAGTACTAGTTATGTCCTTTTTGGGTAGTACTTACTTATATAACTTAAGATATTATGATGTTTTTTTTATAGTACTAGTTATGTCCTTTTTGGATAATACTTACTAAACTTATGTAATCGTCATTTGTTGCCCAGTTTAAGTAATTTGAATCTTACGTTTAATATGTTTATATATTATGCATTTATATATTTAATTTTTAAATAACGTATCGCGGCAATATCGTATCGGAAATTTTGAAAATTTTCCCATATCATCTTATCGGTATCGTATCGTATCGGAATCCTATCATGTATCCGAACTTCATAGCTTCTCACTAAGATATAGACCATTGATTTCTCAATGATAGCATGCATTGATTTATTGGTGCAGAAACCAAACTAATTCAACATTTCTTCTTTTTCTCATCTCTTTGTAACTTTCGGCTTAAAGATCAAACATCATTCTGTGGGCCGGTGCTCGCTACTACCATTTTTTTTAAGCATGACATTTATTCTTCTTTTTTTTGGGTAGAAGCATGACATTTATTCTATCTCCACTGCTTTCTATTATTATTATTTTTTTGGTTATTAAGGCTCTGTTTGGTAAAAATAACGGTTAGCTGATAATCTAGCTTAACTTATTGCTTATAAACTAAAAGTTATAAGCTACTTGAAATAACATTTAAAAATAAGTTATAAGCTAGTAAAATAAGCTATAAGTTCATAGTAAAATGATCGTTACCAAACAGAGCTTTTAGCTTATAAGCTAAAAGCTAGTCTCTTGGCCTTCCCAAACTGAGCCTAAAAGTTTTTATAAAATTAAGATCTTTTAAATTTAGTCCTTATTAATTTAATAGTAATTTTTTTTTATTATGACTACCTGTATGCAGTCCACTAGACCATCTAATCTAGTTCGGTGTAATATGGTTTAGTGGTGAGTTCTAGCATTAAGCGGTTTTAGCCCTCTCCAATCACAGGTGCGGGAAACCGAACAACAATTCTCCCTACAAAGTTTAACGCCAATCACCACTGAATCAACTAACGATCGATAATTTAATAGAAATTTTAATAAGAATAGTGTTGTTTTGGAAACTTTTTATAAAAAATAAATATTTTTAAGTCTGTCAAAATAGAATCTATAAAATACAAATAAAGATTAAAAAGTGAATACGAGTAATTTTTTTAGAGATTAAATCTAAAAGTTTATAATTATGTAGGATTTGACCCTTATTTTTTTTTTAACTTTGTAGATAAATTTATTTCTAAACAAAGTTTTTGTCACATTTATATATGTCATACATCCATGATTGTTTAAGAAAAGTAGACTCTGCTTTTAATGTCATTTGCTGTGCAAATCTTATCCTTTAGCATACAGATTAATTATACGGACTAAATATTCAATATTTATAGTACTAAAATTATATAGATTGAATGTGAGAGATGCTTTCCCTCCTCAGCCACTAGCTACTTGGATCACATCTCATTGGTGTTTGCTAGACTATGATTTTAACATGATAGAAACATGATCACCACACACACAAACATGAGAGAAACATTTTCACATAGTTTTGGTTTTAGTACCATCTGATCTAATATATACAACTGTGATTGTTTTAAAATATTAAAAGACACGTATTATCGGTGTAAATTAATTTTATACCAAAAACTAATAAAATGGTTCAATTTTCCATGTCATATCAAAAAGTGGGGTTACTTGGCTCAAAACGTAGTTATGATTGGTTCACAGTGTAAAATTCAATGCATATTCCTTTTTCTATTGTTTTAGATTATTTTATAATTTATTAATTTGAATCGTCCGATCAATAATCAATGGTCTACTAGGTCTAGATTAAAACTGTGTTAAAACTATGTGTTTTCTTTCCTGTAGTAAATTTTGATCCCTCACACACCCACCGTAAAAAGATAGTGTGTCAAAATTCAAAGAATTATAAAATAAGTTACAATTCCGAATTTTAAAATAGAGGGTAAAATTTCTATTCAAACAAAATAGAAGGGACAAAACTGAATTTAAGTCAATCTTTTATTATAATACCATTAGTAGCCACGTGCCAAATGAAAAAGAACGGACAAGAAAACTACAATGGGCCACAAACATAATTAACAGAAGGTCCAAAAATAATTACACAATTTTTAAATAATGATCAAACACAATATAATAATGTAACCAAAAAAAAAAACACAATATAATAAAATGTACACAAAAAAAAATAATGATCAAACACTATTTTTCATACTTTCAATTATGTTAAAAAAAACTTCCTCAAATTCCAAAGAGAAATGTTATTTTTTTTGATAAGCAAAGAGAAATGTTATTTAAACATCAAAAAAGGGACATCTCTACGACATTAAAGGGGAGTCCCGTTAACTTAGCTCAACTGGTAGGACATTGCATATTATATGTAGGGGGTCGGGGTTCGAACTCCAATCATCTCACTTATCCACCTTAGGGTAAAGTTCTAGCCACTAAGCTACTTGACAAAAAAAAATCTATGATAAAATAGTTTCCTTAAATCACAAGCTAAATTTTCCAAACTAAAATGGTCTTACAACTAAACGACTCTCATTTTAAAGCTAGAGGCCCATAATTTGGCTTCAAAACCGAGGCCAAAAGAGTAATTTTTCATGATAATATAGACCAACTTTATTCATGATATATCATAACATATCCACAATTTTACATTACTATATTGCTACCTCCATTTTTCATTTACTATTTTTTTCTTTGTAAAGTCATTATTTACTTTATAGTTTATAGATTACACAAAAAAACATGTTGAATACTCTTATTATCTTATGAAAAGTAAAAATTGGTTTGAGTAAATACAAATTAAACCAGACAAAAAAAAAAGTGAGTGTGACTTGTTGTTGATGGCCGGTGTTTATACTTTATAATGTGCCGTTACTTTTCGCCTCGGACTATATTGTATGCAGTCACAACCCTTTCACTACACTACATCGGAGTAGGTTCATTTGGACTGTCCGATTTATCTGCAGCGAATCTAATTCCATTCCTTCTCATCCTAATGTAAAGTAGCTTTGATTGATATATTTGTACGTAGAATGAAGAATTGAAAAAACATATAGTTGTAAGAATATGGGAAGAAGAATTTCAAGGACTCAAATTTACGCAATGCAAGAAAACCAACAACAACTACTACCTAGCATTAGCTGCACCACTTTTAACATTCTTGCTCCAATATTCAAGCGTCTTAACCAAGAGGTTCTTTTTTTCTTTTACATTATTAATATTATTATATTATGTTCGCATTTTTCATTTCCTTATAAGGGCTTAGTCAAAAATTCTGAAATTGATAACAACAATATATATATTCAAGATAATTACACATGAATGAAAGATAGACGGATAACAAGTTACGTCACTAAACCTTTTTGTCTAGCAGGATGAGAGTTATGTTATGTTTGGTTTTTTTCTTTAATGTTTGTGTTGAAGCAGGATCAGAGTTGCCGTGAAAGTGAGTACAGAGGATGTTGGTTGGTTAGGAATCAAAGAATCTTGGATTGGTTGTTGTTTGAGAAATCTTCCATTATTTGTCTTCAGGTTGGATTTTTTGTTATTTTTAGCTGAGTTTTAATGAAATTTATTGCAGCAAAGTTAATGGACTAAGCTAAAAGCTAATAGTAGCATGTTTTAGTGAAATTTACTTAGAATCGCGGAAAATAGAAGTTAAATAAATGTAGTTGATGTGGCCTCAATCACGATTGAAGAGATATCAACAACCTTGATGTCGCTGTGTGGATTTTGGTCACGGACCGATTTTTATGTTTACTTTATTCTATGAAAACTTTTGATTTTTCTTGTTGTGATGAAATGAAATCTGTTTTTGATAAGTTGGAATTGTGCAGGAATTCTGGGTTGGAAATGAAGAGCTAGTTAATCTTTATGAGAAGAGACTTGGTGATGCTGGTTATATTCATTTTAAGCTTGCAAGGACTAACAATCGTGGTGATGGTATGTATACTACACATGTTTTCTCACAAGTACTTATCTCGGTAGATAAATTTAAATAAGTCAATTTAAACGGACTATAAAATCATTAATGAGCTTTCACACGGATCCATGTTGTCTTCCATCACTACGCTCATACATTTCGGTCGTTGAATCAAAATCAGATAGATAATATTCCAAATTCACCGAATCAGATTTCACACACAAACTATCTTTTTTTAATTTTGGTATTAATCATCTGGTTCTTAGGGGAAGGGGCCCAATAATACAGAGTTGAGACTAAAGTCTGGTAAAAAATTGTTTCCTTAGGAATCGCGGGTTATTCCGAACGATTCGTACTAGAGGGAGCTCATTAACCACTTGAGTCCAAAGTCTTGGTCAAACACAAACTGTCAGATAAAGTTGAGGAAGGACAACCATATTCTTTTTTCCACCATCAGTATCTGGCTCACTGAACCGCTAATCTGGTTCGGGTCAATTTGGCATCAAACGGTTCTAGTCTCCTCCCGATCGCATTTGCGGGGATCGAACTTTGGTCCTCCCTACAAAGTCCAGCGCTAATCACCACTAGACCAATTAACGATTGGTGGAAGGAAAACCATTTTTAATATTAGTTATATTAAGAAATAATGTGTTCTGTCCTCACACATTTATTTTCCATATGATGATCACACGTAGGCAACACTAGTTGAATTTTTATGCAATTATGCAAAAAAAAATGCTAACAATGAAGTCTTTTCACTCTTCAGGTCTTCTTATAGCAGTGCAAAAGGAATATTTCAAAGTTGTTAATTATAAGGAGTTGCATTTCAATGATTGTGGTGATCGAGTAGCTCAATTGTTACATGTTGAGTTAGCTTTCCCACTTTCACAATGTCAAAACAGTGGTATTAAGCAAGAAATTCTTATTGTGAATACTCACCTGCTATTTCCTCATGATTCAAGTCTATGTCTTGTGAGGCTGCACCAGGTGTGTAATTAAGCACTTAGTTTTGGTACCTAAGTTGAAGTTTTGGTAAGATAAAGACTAAATTTAGTTTCTCTACAGGTTTACAAGATACTTCAATATGTGGAATCTTATCAGAATGAGTACCAACTTAAGCCATTACCAATTATACTATGCGGGTAAATTTCAAATAAAATTGGATTTATTGTTTTACAAGGACACTAAGCACTTATATGCTACATAATACTGAAACTTCAGATTGAAAACGTGTCTGGTGTCTGACACTGACATATGTGGTTACATTCAATCATTTTATTTTTTCAAATTATTACTAGTGTCGATGTGTCAGTGTTTCATAGTGTTCAATGTAATTTTTTATTTTGCAGTGACTGGAACGGAAGCAAACGGGGTCATGTTTACAAGTTCCTAAGGACTCAAGGGTTTGTATCATCATATGATACTGCACATCATTACACTGATGCAGATGCTCACAAGGTAATACTTTTTAAAAGAAATTGAGAAAGGGGTAATTATCAAAGTGACATTCAAGAATGGTTTTGATAACTATAATGTTCAATGCAGTGGATTAGCCATCGAAACCATCTGGGAAATACATGTGCTGTTGATTTTATATGGCTTCTGAATCCTGACAAATATAGAAAACTAGTAAAAGCAAGTTGGAGTGAAGCAGTTTTCGATATGTTTAAGGTACTCTTTAATCATCTTCGCAATAACTTGTAGAATGGATTTCATTCCTGTTGTGGAACAGATTTGTGTCACTGACAATATTTCTCTATTTTTCAGTGTCTATTGCGACGAGCTTCACCGACAGATAGCGATGCATTTTCTTTTCTAAAGGCTGATAATGAAGATTGTGTTACATATTTTGGTTTTTGTAAAGCACTTCAACAGGTAAGTGTGTAATTGAATGTTTCAGATAATGTGATCACTTCTTTCAGATAATCTCATGTTAAATTTTTTCCTCATTTTGTGCAGCTTAATTTAATTGGTCAATGCTATGGATTAAGTGCTGAAGAGACAAAGGAACTGTGGTTTCAAGCAGATATTGATGGAAATGGTGTAATTGATTATAAACAATTTCTGGTAAAGCATTACAGAACTCAGATGAATTTACCATTTATTTAAATTTTATATAAATCTATAATGCCTTGACTTGACTAATTAATTTTACCAAATATTGTAGTTAGACTTATATAATCAAATATATATGTATAATTCAAATGAACAAGTTATGACAAGTGTAATCGATAATGAAATGTGATACATCGAGGATCAATGTCCACTCTATGTGGAATCCTGCTAATTCATTTTCTAAATTCACTTCAGTTGAGGGGGTAATTTGTCTATAATTTGAACATAATTAGACCATAGTTTACGGATAAGTGGGCAGGTTGCTCGAGCAGCATCTGCAATACGGTTCAAGGGTAATCTTATAAATTGGACCATAGTATGTAAACCCAAGGTGTACTCTGTAAACCCTAAGCTTGATTAATAGAAACGTATTGAAAGCTGCTCGGTGAGGTAGAAATAATTCGCCGAACTCCATGATGAAATATCGCGTGTGTTCTCTATTTGTGTTTTTTGTATCTTTACGAATCGAGTTCCTATTCTAAGTTCCAACGATAACTATTGTGTGGTTGCAGCATCATTTATGGAATCCAACAGGGTCAGATCAAAGAGATGAAAACAACAATGATAAACAAGATGATGTACCAAATGACAGTGTAGAGGAAGAAACAATTGGTTTCAGTGTAAAAAATGCAGTGATGTTCCCTTCAGAGGTGGAGAAAGGTAGATGGCCGGAAGACTATTCGCTTTCTGATCATGCAAGACTAACTGTAGTCTTCTCACCTATAAGAATTCCATGCTCTAACAAGATTTCTTGACAAGGCTTGAGATTACTCTAGATTAAGTTTTAGTGTTCAAAATTTCTGTACATTAATAATACAGAAGAGTGAGTGAAATGATAGAATTGGTCTCATTTTCATGACAAAGTAAAGCACAAGTGAGCTCAATAATGGGACAATTTGAAGTTATACAACTATAGTATGTACACTCAAATTCTCATACATATCTTATATTAATTACTGATGATATTTGAAGTAGCAACAAATCAATGCTCATTGTATCTGTTAAAAAATAATAGACATACAACTTGTCTATTTGCTTTTAAAATTGTTTTTCCAACTAGATAATTTGGGGAGAAAAGGACTGGGTAAAAATTGAAATTCTCGTCCCTCACAAAATCACATGACAACTTCTTGTGTCAAGTATAAGTGGTCTAAAATAACAAAACAAGATTTTGTGCATGAATTATTGTACAAGATAACTGATGTGAATTCGAACCTCTTCACAAAACAATAATCATAAAAGAGTGGAGCAAAGAATTCCAAACAAACAAAAGCACATGCACAGAACCTCAAACAAGAATAAGAAAAGAAAGAACAAATAACACTAAGAAATTATTTATCCACTTGGGTCCAATAATGACATACGTCTGTTGGAGAGAGCAACTCTCAATTCACTATAATCAATATTGAGACCTCAAATGAGTTAAAAAAATATTCTCAAGAAGGAATCCCTAATTTCTACCCATATTTTTCTACCTCACATGAACAAAGTTAAGCTATGAGTCTCACTTCCAAGGTAAGTGATTTCCAATAGTAGATATACCCCAAAAAGCTCTCTCGGTCATTAGTTATTGATGACCCAATAATTCTCTCCTTTTGTCTCTTTAAGACCCCCAAAACCTCAGCACACATCAAAAAAAAAAAAAACTGTCGGAATACGTACAAAGACTACAGTATTGTGTGAATTGAAAATAAAAAAACTATTGAGTCTCACATCAGCTACTAGAGCATATTGGTGTGTATAGTATACTAGTGTGTAATTTGGAAAAATAAATAAGTTAAGTCCTACGTTGGTAAGATTGCACACTTTATTTATTTATTTATTTAATATTTAATTTCTAACACTATATAAGTGTTAAGACTTTTGACATCATTATTTTGGTGCATTTGGCATAACCCGAAACGACAAGATCTGTAATGACAATATTCAGTTATCTAGCCAAGTTGGAAGAATGGTCTTCGCCGTCTGTAATGAGTGATTTACCATCCATCAGCTGGGACGTCAGAATATTGTTCCTGTTGAGGATCCTATGCCGGTTCGGTGGGAGAAACCAGGTGTGAGATGAATAAAATGTAATGTTGATGCTGCGTTTGTAACTGGGTCCAGTATTACTTCTATGGGTCTTTGTTTTCGCTACACCAATGAGCAATCGTATCGTGGAAGGCGAAGCATGGGCACTATTACATGCTATGAAAGAGGCTATACATCGTATCGTGGATTTGAGCGAGTTCAATTTGAAAGGGACTCAAAGTTTTAGTTGACGATATCCATTCGAGAAGATCGGGCAATTCAGAATTTAATTTAATTGTAACGACATTATTCTTTTTATGTCATCTTATGAGGTTAAGTTTATTAGGAGGCAAGCAAATTCGGTTGCTCATACTCTTGCTAGGGCGGTCAATTCTTGGGCTAGTTTCCATATATTTGAGATTGTTCTCCTATGTATTGAACATTTAATAGTTAATGAGACGCATTAAGTTTGTTTGTTTCAAAAAAAAAAGTGTTAAGACTTTTGAGAAAAAAAACCTAATTAAAAAAAAAACTTAATCAATCGTTAGTTTGTTGAGTGGTGATTCGCGCTGAATTCGGTAGAGATGACCATGGTTCGATTCCCCACAATTGCGATCAGAAATAGACTGGAATAACTTGATACCAAAACTAATCCGAATCAGATTAAACTAGCTAGTTTTATTATATATTAAAAGGAAAAAGTGAGTGTGCATAATTACTAAGAACTGCTGACGGCTGCACTTTCTTTCATCCTTCATGGCTTTCGGTTCCATAGCAGCTATAGTCTTTCATGGAAGTGGGAAAATTACTAGGTTTATGTTTCAGATTCGGTGGTGTTGGGGATTTGAGTTCGAAAAAATGAAGAAGATGCCTTGTTTAGTAAGCAGATGAAGAGAAAGAGCCAACATTGTTGTTAGCTTTTTTCATGTTTGAAGAAGATGGGTTTGAAGTGATTTGTTCTTGTTGTTTTGGGTTTAAGATGAGTTTGAAGAAGATGAAGATGATAAATACTTTTTTATAAAAAACAATTTTATTAATATGTTCAAACAAAATTTTAAATATTTTATTCAAAATAAGTTTTTTACCTTAATAAAATGACGAAGTTAAATATCAAATAAAAGTCGATGGAACCGCGCAAATGTACGAATTTCTAAACTGGTGCTAAAATAAAAATTTAATCCAAATTATTTGAATATTTGAAGTATATTAGCTCATCGGCTGGATCCATTCCTAATTTTCAGATATATATCTTTGAATTCTTCTAATTTTCAAGATATATCTCTTTGAATTCTTTCGATAAAACCAATCATGGTATTCAAACTTTTATCATCTGAAAATAAAAGAGAAAAATATTAATTACACAACCTTTTTTCTAGAAGACCAACTATAATTTCTGTCATATAAACAAGATAAATAGGAAAACTTAGTAACTCACCTAGTCTTGGTACTGTGTGTCCTTTTGGGTGATGAATTACCATAGGTTCAACACAAGATTCTATTAGTTCTTTTCCATACTCCTTCAAAAAATCATTCTCTCCTGCATTAAGTAGATTTTTTTTAAAGAAAATAAAATAACTTTATTCTAGTCAAATATAATATATGAATTTATATCACAACATTAATAATTGTGGTTGGGAGGTTAGGTATTTCAGTTGGTTGGAACTAAAGATTGAAGGAATAACAAATCATAATTGTAAATTTTGACAACGCATTAAAAATAAGATCATAATTGTATTTCAGTCTAGCGATTTTTACTTTCACGTTAAGTAGCCTATGCCCGTCCTCCGCCTTAAACCACCAACACGTTTTCGTTCCGGATCATGGCAAGCTTTATCTTTCCCTGGTACTTCATTCAAGACATCGTTCAACCTCACAACTCTGTTCCGATTGTTCAATCATTATCCCATAATCAACAGGAAACCTTTGCTCAGACGGTTAGCAATATTAACTACCCAAAACTTGTGGTGACAGGATAGCTATAACTATTCCAAAAGATGAATACGAAGCAGGATTGGCTGCTTGCAAGCACAACCTACATGGAAGAGTTATTTGGCCAAAGGGTGTAACTCCCCTCGTTGTGGTTACCTTGTGTTCCAAGCTTGTGACGCTTTGGAAATCTCTTGGTAGGTGGGGAATCACTTCTCTTGGTAAGGGTTTTGATGAGTTCTCTTCTTCCACTTTGGAAGATGTTAGAAGCGTCGGAGCAGTTAGTTCATGAAACTTAAATCCGGATTTTCTCAAGCTTTACTCATGGACCAAAGATTTCAATCCTAATATGCAAAGACAATCTTCTGCACAGGTTTCGTTGTGAATTTACGGTTTTTCTCAAGAGTATATTAGCAACTGAGATTTTATTTACTATTGCTAGTAGTGTAGGAATGCCTCTATGTACTGATGCAGCTACTAATAAGCCTAATTTTGATCGAGCTTTTGGTCACTATGTCCGAGTTGGTAGTAGACCTGGACCTTACTGCGGATTAAAATACAAGATTTTAGTAGAACGTAAAGGGTTTTGCTTTTTTTTTTTGGGGAATTAGATTACGAAAATCTCCCGGATTTTATCAAGAAAATTAGACAAGAGCTAAAGAAAAACTTTGTTCTAGTAAGGAACACGGCTAAGGTGAATGGAAGTTGTGGAATTGGAAGGCACTAGCTCTCAAAATGAAACATCAAGATAGCTCACAAGGAAATGATGCTGACAATTCCAATAGTTATTTCACCACAAGCTACTCAAAATACAAATACGGGTAACTCTATGGAACCACCTAATGATCATGTTGACTTTAATAATGGTATAAGTCCTCATTTGGAGGAAGAAACTGATGAGGTTGACTCACATTTAGAAGATTCAGAGATGAACTGCTTAGAATTTATGGCTGCAACTCAAGATCAGACTGCTAATGAAGAAATAATTGTGACTACTCAGAATAATAATGAAATGATTCTGAAAGTGAAGACTGCTTAAAAATGTGCTTAGCCCATTATTAATTATTCACTTAATTAAAATATTTATCTAAATGCATTCTAAAATGAAATGAAATGCAGATGTACCTGTAAAGTGAAGAGATGGGCAACTAATTTTTGAAGAATATGCTTTCTCCACAACTGAAGGTGCCTTAAACTTGGCCCCTCCTATTATTATAAGGAATTTTACTTTAGGAACTTTGGTTAGGGCCACACCCTACACAATATATATAAATGATCATTTTAGTTTAATTTCTAAATAAAATATAGAATTACTTAATAATACTATTGAGCTCTTTTTTTAGTAATACTACCTATTTCTCTAGATATAAGTTTCTCTTGAGATTTTTTCTTTACCTTTTTTTATAAAATGTCTTTCAAATTCTAAAAGTATTAATTATTTTTTGGTGAACACTTCGGTACACTTCTTATTTGGATGAATACTATTGAGGTAGATAATTTTGATAAGTCCACAAGTAGTCTTTAATATATAAAAATTAATAAACATTTTTTGTGAATCAATCATAATTGTTCACCTCGATAAATGTACAACGTACTGTATCTAAATATATCTACCTCTCCTACCCTCTAAATTCCCCCAATTTAGGGGAAGCAAAAATTGAGCTTCCCCTCCTCTCCACTCCACTCTTAAAAATTGGACATTGAATTCAATCCCGATTATCCCATTTATCCACTTAAATGTGAAATTTTTAGCTACTAAATTATTTGACCAAATAATAATAATAATAGATCAGAATTTACATATCTCTTGCAAAGCTTTGAATATCCATTTTTCTTAGAAATAAAAAAAAAAGTTATCAATCCAGTCCCGTGAGCTTAGCTCAGTTGGTAGGACGTTGCATTATGTATGCAGGGGGTCAGGGTTCGAACCCTGGTCATCTCACTTATCCACCTTAAAAGGATGAAATTTCTAGCCATTAGGCTACTTGACCAAAAAAAAAAAAGTTATCAATCCAATAAAAAAACTATTCTAACATCTAAAATTATTTAAGGTTAAATATGTGTTTGTCCCTATAAAATAATAAAAATTTACTTTTGTCCCAATAAAAAAATTGGCATATCTTTTGGTTTAGTATAAAATTATTATGCACGTAATTTTAGTCTATGTTGTTAAACCAATATAAATTTTTGAATAATTATTTTAATCTATGAACATTTTTTTTAATATTCTACATATGCCTAAAAAAAAATATATGAAGGACTAAAACGGCATGAATAAAAAGTCTGTAGAAATCAAAATATACCATATTTTTAAAGCAACAAAAAAAATTAATAATTTTATAGAAACTACAAATATCTCCTTTACAAGCGGGGATGTCAATTATGTTTGGATCGGATACCGACGAAGGAGAAGTTAATGACTAGAAGGATCATTACAAGCGGGGATGCTTTGTGCCCAGTCTGTGGTGATATAGTCGAAACAGCGTGCCATTTATTTTTACATTGTCGGTTTGCTGCGGCTGTTTGGTATCGTGTGAACAGGTGGTTAGGGCCGATGGTGGTGATTCCTCATGATATAAGGATGTCATATGGTCTGTTGGTGGGTTGTGGTGGGAACAAAAAGATTAGGAAAGGGTATTCGATTGTGTGGCTAGCCTTTGTGTGGGTAATTTGGAGGTGTTGGAATGATCGGGTTTTTAATAATATCAACAGCAAAGAAGAAGATGCAGTGGATAGTATACAACGCTTATCGTGGCAGTGGTATTTACAGAAAAAGGCGAGGGGGTCAAGCCTACTGTACGAATGGGTTTGGAATCCGGGTGACTGTATGCTTCGGTGATTAGAGTCGTTGTTTACTTTTTGGTGTTCTGGTGTTTTTGTTTTGAAGTTTATTGGCGTGTTGTTGCTGCTGCCTGCTATGACTCTGTTTTTTGGATTTGGATCCTCTCCAATTTTTTCTCTTCAATTCCCTTTCCAATTATTTTTATGTGTTTTTCTCTCTTATCATTTTTTCTCTCTCATCATCACTTGTTTATTTTTTATTATTAATTTTTCTCTCTTCACACTCACAGAAAGGAAAATTGGAGAGAAAAAACATAAATTCATCACCAAAGCAACTTGAAAAGAAAAAAAAAATAAATCAAAGTTAATCCTAAAGTTTTAAATTTCTTCGTACCTTCTCTTGAAGACCTGGCAGCGCACCAGATAATATAGCCCCCTGGTTTATAAAATTCAAACACATATTAAGATCATATACCTATTTTAATCGAGAGAAAATAAGACATGTACCAACAGTATAAAATATTGTACACTATATCCAATACCAACCATTCTTCCATTGGATGTTAGTGTAAAAATAATTTACACCGATGTAATATGTCTATTTAACTCTTTAATCAAATGAAAACATTGGAACAATGAGAAGCTAATTAACTAACTAACCTGTGAGAATCCAAGAAGACCATCGAACGGTCCATGTTTGATCATGTAATCCTCAATATATTCCAAACACTCATCAAAGTTGGTGTACTCTGTAAATTCCTGTTGTTATTATTACCATGGTAAAAAAAACATGTTACAAACATATTGTACCCAAATTATTATTAAAATAATGAAAAGAAAAAGAAAAAAAAACCTTGTTGAATTGGAACCATTCGTAATAAGGAGGATCGAAAATTCCTTCAACATCAGATTTACCGTTGCAAGGAAAAGGAGCATCGACGAAAACAAGATCGAGTTTGTCTAAAACATTTTGTGGCCACTTATGAATCTGTTTTTTCATGATCTCTCCACTTGTTCGAAATCCATGAAGGCAAAGAAATCTTGGTTTTCTAACAACCTTCTTCTGCTCTTCGTTTTCCATTTTCCAGCGTTTGTTCAATTACGAAAATGAATTATTATTAAAATTAAAATAAATAATAGGAATGATTTATATATGGTTGATGACGACGGTGCTTACAATACAAAGAAGGGTTTGTGATGACAGACAGTGACACTGAATTGAATCCAATTTAAAGGACTAAAGGGTTTTCATTTTTTTTATTTTTCTTTTGACCTTTTTGGCTTCAGTGCATGTTTTAGTCTTCAAAATTGAATGGTATTAATATTAACGAGTGGACCTCCTAATTCCGTGTGTGCATGTGTATATCGTTGGTTTTAAATTGAGATTAAAATTTAAATGACTATTTTTTCATTAAAATAATGAGAAAAATGTATATGCACAGATGGTGTAAACTAATTTTACACTGTCAATCAATATCAGCCATGTATTCCGCCAAATCACCCAATAATACACCACTACAATTGTATGACATGGAGAAATCTATGATTCCTATTGGATGTCAGTGTAAAATTAATGTACACTGACAGAACATATCTATTAAACTCTAAAATAATAAGATAGTTTTCTCCATAAATTGTACTTGTGCCTTTTTTGCACACTTATTAAGAAAATATTTTTTGTCATAATTTTATATGATGTTTCAATTATGATTCATAAAAAGTTGCATTGAAATTCTACAATATTTTAAAAAGTAGAACAATTAATGATGGTACTTGTGGAAAAATAGCATTAAATAAACTTAATTTTGATAACTTTTACTTATATTTATGGCCAAAATTTTTTGTTGACTTTTGCTTATAAATAAGGTTGGAAGTAGTAGTTCAAATGTAAAAGATGAACTTAGAAAGATTGAGGCCCAATTTTAAAAACAATTAAACATAGAGGATAAATTTAAAACTTAAAGTAAATTATGTTAGGAACCATATATACAATTAAATTTTTAGTTTTGTTCGGTTATTAAAAATCACTTTAATAGTCCCATAAGTCCTAACTCAACTGGAAAAAAAATGCCGAAATTGTTAGATTGGACGTCGTGACCCGGGTTCGAACCCGATATCTCACAAATATATGTAAGTTTAATTCCAGTGGTACCCACTTTGGGCCCGTTTGTTTGAGATTTTTTTTCAAAAAAATCACTTTTTTATTTTAGTGTTGTTTGTTTCAGATTTTTTCAAAAATCATTTTAGTAAAAAAATCTATTTTTCCTTCAAAATGAAAAGCTATTGAAAATAGCTTTCTTCAAAATCTATTTTTTTGAAAACCATTTTCTAAAATAAATAGATTTTTATGATCGTAAACAAACGGAAAATAACTCTAGATTTTCTTCAAAATCTCTACAAAAGAATCTTTAGATTTTTTTGAAAAAAATCTATTTTTTTTAAAGCTTAAACAAACAGACCCTTTATCTAAGACAAAAAAAAATCACTTTAATAAAAATCAGAATTCTTTTAACTCCGTTGAATCATCAAACCAAAACTATGTTCTTCTCAATCCACCAACCCACCCCATCATATCAAAATTCAAAATTTTTGCATTTCAAATTCTCCCCACCCCTCTCCTGCATTGTTCAAAATCTCCTCATTCATCAGAAAGAAGCCGACTTTCCGTAGTTTTTCTGATTTTGAGCAATGCCCGGGGGAGAATATCATATCCTTTATAAGTTTGAGTATATCAGTTATCTTTAAGAAAAAAGTAACATAAAGCTGATGATGGCTAAGGTGAGTGATAAAAGATTATGCAGATTGGATGGAATTGGAGTTTCTTTATATCAACAATTTAGGCTATCATGTTCATAATGTGCAAATTGGAACATACAAATGGAATTAAATAGGCCATTCTTTTCACCAAATTCAAACGGGATTCAAGGATCAGAATCGCTTATATTTGTAATAACAAGGATAAGACACATAAACAAGACATATTTCTTTAAATATAAATAAGAACAGATGAAACAACCTAAGAACAAGCACCAAGAGATGAGGATAAAACAGATGGTACATGCAATTTATGAAATAGTCACATAAATACAAACACTAGACATCACACCAACTCGCCGATACTAGTTACAATTTGATAAAATGAAATTATTTAATGCAACCACTTCTGTTGGTGACAGATATTAACACATGTTAAACACCGAACACGCCTTAGATCTTAAAGTGTCGATGTTACATAACTAGCAATTTATAACCATCAACTTAAAATCAAAATAATGATGAGAACACGGCAATGATAGATATAATCCAAACACGTATTTACTAAAAGAAACATAATCGCTTTCATATTGTCAAATCTTATTGGTTTGCATCTAACATCGCATTCACGTTTCCAGATTTTCAGTACTACAAATATTTTAGTTCAAGATGAGATCAGTAGCTCTACTTGTATAAAAATGAATAACAAACAGCATGTAAAGAGGTAAAATCTTAAAACAACAGAATACTAACACAAAAGGATAAGACATAATAACAAGATATGCTTCAATAAAGATAAAAGGACACCATGAGGATGGAGAAAAAAATTAAGATAATTCTAACCTTAAAGCAAGGCCATTTCTGTTAACTAGAAGTAATAAACTTATGGTACCTGCAATCTATGAAGCAATGACATGGCCACAGACATTGAACACAACATTGACTCGTCGATACCAGTAATGAAAATAAAATTAATAGAATGTATCAATGACACGTGTCAGAAAATGAAGACGTCTTTAATATGAAATGTCGGTGCTACATAACTTGCAATTCATAACCATCAGCTTAAACACAAAATAATGATGATTCGGACAAGACATTGATAGAGATAAACCAAACATGTATTTGCTAAAAGGAACATAATCACTCTCATATTGGTTGTTCAACTAACTTCTCATTCACAATCCCAGAGTTTCAGTACAACAAATATTTTAGTTGAATATGAGAACAGTAGCTCTACTTGTCAAAAACTCAACATGTAACAGGTAAAAGTAAACCTTAAAACAATAGAATAATTAGGCTGCAAAACTTTGAAATGCTTCACTTGTACTCGTGAATCATATACATACCTTTTCAGTGGTACATTACAGCATTGAAACTATCAGTATAAACATCATCCAAGAGAAGATCAAAATTCTCTTAGGCAGACTAATTACTAAAGTATGGTAATCATTTTATTCATCATCATCATCATCATAATCACTGTCTTCGTAATCAGAATCTGATTCATCATTCCTTGGTCGCATCAATGAATTCATGTCAAATGACGGTTCCATTTCCATCTCTTCCATGTCAATAGTATCATAGTCCATTCGTTGCTCAAATTTCTCATTAGAACAATTAAGCATCCATGCAAGAGAACACTTCAATCCTTTCTTGGTAACCATGTTATTCCTAGGTTTTATTGTTGACTCCAAACCATAAGTGAAGAATGCTGGGAATTCAACCAAGTCTTCCAAAGGCCTTTCCATCGCACTTTGGAAGTAATCAAAGCTAAGTTTCATGATATCAATGTTTAAAGCAAGTAGTTGAGGGCATCCAACAATCATCTTCCTCATTTGATCCACAGAAAATCTGCAATCCTTAAGAAAATCAACGTGCTTCAGCATAGGTGTACTATTAAGGCTAACTACCTGTGGCATCTTCTCAACAATTAAGCCGAAATCCTCAGGATCCAAATCAAGCACAGAATTGAGCACATTTCTCTTATTTGCAAGCTTCGGCTCTAGGTCAGTTCCAATGATTTCAGGATACTGAGCAATTATAGATGCAAGTGACGTTTTCCTAACATTAAACTCTTCAAGGGATTTGACATTTGGCTTCACCCTCTCGTCCAGATCGAATCCAAGAATATAAGGTTGTTTCTCTATCAGTCTAGCAATGGCTAGCCTTGGAATACCCAAGCTTTCCAAATACTCCACAAAAGGCTTGATGATTCTACCAACCCGCATCCCCAAAATCTCCGGGTATCTAGTTAAGACACCTCCGAGTTCTCTTCTATCAACACCGATTCCAACCAAATAAGCAACTGATGTGCTCATGGTACCCTCAAGTTTGAATCCCAGCACTTCAGGATACCTCTCAAGAACACGAGGAATATCAATGAGCTTGATATCCATCCCTTGAAGATACTTGACCACCGGTACAAGATCCACAACCACACTAGCATGAAGCACTTGCGGGTATCTTTGCAAAAACTGTGTTAACGTGGATTTCCTAACTCCCAATTTACCAAGGTAGTCTAGCACAGGAACCATATTCTTCTTGACGCTACAACCAAGAACAAGAGGATAATTATTAATATCTTCAATTGTAAGCCCCAAGCTGTGAAGAAAATCAACCCGCTCCTTCATAACATCAACGGTAACAGGAAGTTCAAGACCATCAAGCTCATCAGGAACAATGCCAATTGCTCGCAAGAACTCATAAACATTTTCACGCAACGCAACCTTATCTTTCTTCATATCAGATAAACTAGGACGAATGTAAGCAATATATGACGACGAGGGTCCTTTCTTCCTCCTTTGAATTTCGCCAGAGTCCCGTTTGGGTTCCCGCGAATCACCTGTCCTAGAAGTATATGTCCTATCAGCAACAGAACACTGAAGTTTTGTAATCAACCTTATCTTCTTAACACAACTACATGGAAATTGAAGAGCTAGGGTAGCACTTAACTTAGAATGACCAAATGTTAGAATTGGCATTTCTGTTTGGGTAAATGGAAAATTGGGTTTTGTTATGGCACAAGAAAAGTTCATAACTTTGATTTTTTTAAGAGTTGGGTACCATTGAATCTGCATAAACAAAAGGGTATCATGTCACACACATAGTTGAACCGTTGTTGAAGATAATTGAAATGAAATTAGCAGAAAAATATAAACTTTGAATAAACAAGGAAAGTAAATACTCAAAAGGAAGAAATTCAAAATTTCATTGCATTGGATAGAATAATTGAACCCTTTTAAAATTCTGGGAGATAGAGAGAGAGAGAGAGAGAGAGAGAGAGAGAGAGAGAGAGAGAGAGAGAGAGAGAGAGAGAGAGAGAGAGAGAGAGAGAGAGAGAGAGAGAGACTCACAGTGAAGGGAAAGTGACGAGGAAGTGTTGAAGTTGGAGTCGTTTGGGTGTTCTTCTTCTTCTTCTCCCTTGAACACTGATAAAGGGATAACAGAAGCTGGGAAGAGGGTTTTTCTGTCCTCTTTGAGTTGGAAAGGATCGATCTTTGTCTATTTCATTTGGAAATGAAATGAATATTCTTTTTATTTTCCTGAAATTATTTTCATAGATTTTTTTTAAGATTAAATATATTTTTAGTTCCTACAAAATTATTAATTTTTTTTAATCAAAAATATAAATATTCATTCTTTCAAATTCATGGGGAATACATCAATCAAAATCATTACACGTTCAATTTCGCTAAAAACTAGTAAGAATGAACTGCGAACAGGCTCAGCATCCGAGTTAATAGCATAAAACGGTCTAATGTCTATGACAAAGCCTACATTTCATTTGACAAAATTCAAATGTCTGGAATAGACATGCATCCAGATCTGCAATGTTGACGGCACTAAAGTCATTGTATCCCCACTGAATTTAGATCGAAGCACGCCTCCTGCAAATATGAACAAAAACAAACACCGTTACAAAACTAAAACTCGGCACTAAGAGGGGACAAAACTAAAACTCTGCACTAAGACGGGATCAAAACAACACAATATGAAGAAGAAGAAAAAAGCTACGAAGAAGAAGACTCGAACAAAACCTAAAAATATGTGGGTATCACTTAAAATTTTAATTTTTAAATACTTTTTTCCAAACATGTTTAGAATACTATAAAGAGTTTTTTTACAAAACTTTAGAACTTTTTAAAATGAGAAGAATATTGATTATGAATTTTTCAAATTTCAAGAGATAAAGTTAAATGTGACGAAAATTCTGACTTAAAAATTAAATTTTAAGTTTTTTTTTTTGAATTTTTTTTACAATGTTCTAAACATGTCTACAAAATAATTATTAAAAATACATATCAATACCACTTACAAGCGAACTTGCCATTTGGTACTGTAGAAAGGCAAAATTGCTTGTTTTCCTCTTATGCCTATCTCCTTTTGCCTTTCTATTGTGATCTTTTGTGGTTCCTTTTTTTGTTATCTCCGTTTTGTCCGTTTTCTGATTCCTTTTCTTTTTTGTTTTACTTGTTTTTAATGCTCTTTCTCTTCCGGCGGATTTATGGCCTCAGTCTGTTGTTGGCAGGTTTTCCTTTTTGTGTCGGATGCAGGCTTTATATCCGCAGTTCGCCTTTTGCCAGATTTTGCTTTAATTTTTTTGTTTTGTTTGTTCCTCTTTTCTGCTATATATACCTCTTTCTTGGTTGTTTGTTTTCATTCCCATCTCTCTCCTATTGTTAGTTTGTTTGCTTTGTTTTGATTGTTTTGTTCGATGGCTACTAGAATTGATTTGTTGAGCGACGTCGTCCCCGGAAGGACGGCTTGGCGTTTTAGGGTTAGGGTTGCTAGGCTCTGGGAAGTTACCGGTTATCTCAGATCTGATCAGGTTGTGTCTGTTGAGATGGTTCTTGTGGATTCTAAGGTATGTTGTTTTTTTATTGCGTTGCTTCCTGGGATTTGGTTTGCTTGTGTATTTTTCCTTTTCCGGGCTTTCTGTTTGTTTTTGTTGATTTCTGATTGCTTTTGCATTTGTTGTGGTTTTGGTTGTTTTGTGTTTTAATGCATTTTTTTCTAGGGTGTGAGGATCCATGCTACTGTTCGGAAACAGCTCCTGTATTTGTTTCAGCGAAAGTTGGATGAAGGGGTTGTTTACAACATGAGTTTCTTTACTGTTCTTCCCAGTACTGGGGCGTATCGCAGTACGCTCCATCCCTATAAGCTTGTTTTTCAGATGAAGACTAGGCTGGAGTTGGCTGAGGGTCCGGAGATTTCACGTTACGGATTTTCTTTGACCACTATTGCTGAAGTTTGCGCTAAACCTCCTGATTATGACTATCTAATTGGTGTGTTTGTGTGGTTTTGGTTTTTTTTGTTTTCTTCTTGTGTTGTGTATTTTGCTGTGTGGTTTAGCTATTCTGTTTTTTGGTTCATATGTCATTGGTCTTCTTACTGGTATGTCTGCTGAACGCGAATATTTAAGGGATAGCAAGGTCACCAAGATGACTGTTATTGAGCTTACTGATCACACGTTAGTTTTGTTCTTTATTCTTTTTGTGTTTTGAAATTTGGGATTTTATTAGAATTTCTTGTTGTTTGTTTTTTATGCTTGTGTTTTCCTTTTTGTAGTGGCAAGTGCGAGTGTGCTTTGTTTGGTTATTATGTGAGTCAGTTTCAGATGATGGTTGCCCAAGCTTCTGATCCTGTCCCTGTTGTTATCATTCAGTTTGCTAAAATTAAGATTTTTAGGGGTTGGTTTTATTATCTCTGTTTACTGTATTGTTTTTGCTTATGAATTTATTTGGGTTTCTTTTTTGCTTGTGCTGATTTTGTATTTTCTTTCCAGATGAGGTGTCGATCCAGAATGTTATAAATACCACTAGGGTGTTGGTGGAACCTAAGATTGCTGAGGCTATCTCTTTTAGGGATGGGTATGTATTTTTTTTGGCTTGTTTTTGTGTTAGCTTTTGTTTTATGTGTTAATCTTTTTTTACTTGTCTTAAGTCTTGTCGTCCATGGTGTTGAGGCAAACGTTCGTGTTAATGTTCTTGGTCCTCGTGTGAGGCCTTCTATGGAAGAAGATTTCCTTCATACCTATCCTGTTATGTCTGTCTCTGGTTTGAATTCCTTGGTTGAAGATGGAACTTTTGTGGTTTGTGCTACCGTTGTTGGTCTAGTGGATGATGAAGATTGGTGGTATCCTGCTTGCAAGTGTCACAAGAGTGTCACTCCTGATTCTGGTGCTTATTACTGTGGCAGATGTGTTAAGCATGTTTTCCAGATGATACCTAGGTTTGTGTTCTTTTTTCATGTTTTATTGGTGTTGTTTGTTTTGTCTTTGCTTTTTGTTTAGGTTATTTAAAATGTTTGCTTGAATTTGTGTATTTTTTGTTGGGCCTAGGTATAGGGTTAAGCTCCGTGTCACTGACGGCACTGGAGATGCTGTTTTCGTTGTATTTGATGGTGATATGCAGTATTTGCTTTGAGAGCAGTGTGCTACTTTGGTTTCTAATGCCAGTGTATGATTTTTCTCTTTGGTTCTTTTGTTCTCTTTAATTTTAGCCATTACTTTCTTTGATTACTTTGTTTTTGCAGGCTGATAGTGTTGGTGCTTATCCTGCTGAAGTTCTGCGTTTGGAGGGTTCAAAATTGCTGTTTAAAGTTGCTAGAGTTAATTCTGCTGGTCTTTTGTCTGATTGTTCTTTCAGAGTTAAGCGTGTATGCTCTGATCCTGATATTCTGAAATGTTTTGATGCTCTTGGTTCTAAGGATGTTGTGTCTGCGGTTAGTTTAAAATCTTTTTTTTTTTTTTGGCTGTGTTGTTTTTGTTGATGTTGATGATGACTTATGTTTTACTTGTTACCTTCCTTAGGTTGTTGTCGAGCCTGATTCTATGTGTGAGGATCAGCTCTCTGGTGGTTACCCTTCTCTTAGTGAGTCTGGAGTTGATGAGTTTGTTTCTGGTCTCCTTGTTTCTCCTGCCGAGTCTTCTGCTGATCAAGTTGGACTAAGTGGTCCTGTCTCACTTGATAAGGTTTTGTGAATTTTGAACAGGAAAAATAATTAGTTTATTTATTTTGTTTTTGTTTTGTTTTGTCTAATTTTATTTTTGGTTTTTAGACTCCTGTTCGATCTTCAACTGTGGGAGTTGGCACCGATTATGTTGATGATGCTACTCCTATTTCTGTGTTGGTCCCCAAATTGGTTGTCAAATCTTCCAGGAAATCTAAGAGGGACTTGACTACTGCTTTTGTTGAATCTGTGGAGTCTGGATGTGGTTCTTCCTCTAAGGCTAATAGGGTTGAGTGATGGTTGCTTTGGTGGTTTGTTGTTGTGTTTGGTTTCTGTTGTGGCCCTCTTAGTCTTCAGATATTAGGCTTATCTTTGTTGTATTTGTGTTTGGATTAGTACTTTTAACTCTTTCTTGTAATCAAATGCCCTTGGGCTGATGTACCTTTGGGTTTGTTTGCTGTTGGTTATCCCTTTGCTTGTTCTCGCTTGTACCCAGGTTATATATGTATGTGTGTTGTAATTGTTTTGTTTGGTAATTCCTACTAAGTGTCTTTGTTCCCTAATTTACCTCTTTCTATTTAAAATATAGTCAATGAATTAAAATATAATAAATGAGTATACGCTAAATAAACAATTAACTTTGGTTTGGACTGCCTAAGCTAAATTAAAATGTAATAAATGAAATAGAATATAATAAATGAATATGCGCTAAATGAACAATTAACTTTATTTTGGACTGTCTAGGCTAATCTGACTTTTTAAAAAGGATCACATGACAGAAATGCATTCTAATGTGTCCTTGGTCATATTCAGATGCAGTTTTCATCCTATATCTTTAATAGGTGATTGTTTGCCCCCAAATTTTTTGAACCAATTGTGTGCGTGTGTGGATTTGATGCATATTGTTATGTGTGGAGGCGAGATACAGAAACGTTGGTTTTTTGTAGGGTTTGTGTTTGGTGTGTTTATTCCCAGGTGGATTGTATAGTGTTGGTTGTTTTTCATGGACTAAGTGATCTTGATTCCTTGCTTTCAAGTAATAAGGGAGGTTCACGTTAGGAAAGTTTGTTTGGTTTTTTTTTTTTTTTTTTGGGTATATAGTTGGGTGAGTTAAATTTTCATTCGGTTGGAGAGTTTGTTTTGCTTAGGCAGTCTCAAACTTGGGAAGTCTCAAACTTGGGAGTTTGTTTTACTTTTTGTTGTGGGCTTGGATTTCCACTAATTGCCCTTAAATTATAAGTTCCTTCATATATGTGTTCTTTTGCCTATGGTTGGTAGGAATTTTAAGAAAATTGATAATCTTAAAATTGTGTGCGTTGGATTTTATTCATGAACTTGTCTTTGGATCTTTCAATTTCGGAAGGAGTTTGATATGTGTCCTTTATTAAGAAAAATGAGAGCAAATAAGTTTGATATTGTAAAAACAAAGAATATGTGGGCTGATATGCTGCAATGGAGGAAGGAGTTTTGTATTGATTCAATTATGGAGGTAAATTGTGTAACAAGGTTGACTTATGCCATGGTTGATTAATTGATGTCCTTGCCATTGAATCGTATGTGGTTGAAATGTCTTGTTTTTTCATTAGGGTTTTGAGCTCAAAGAGTTAAATGAAATTGATAAATATTTTCCACATTGTTGTTATGGTGTTTGTGAGGATGGAAAACCTCTTTTCATTGCAAGACCTAAAAGAAATTATCCAAGCGAGGTAATCACCATGAAAACTCGGGATGGATGTACCACTTACAAGCGGTGATACCAGTGGGTACTATGGAGGGTCCCAAAATCGTTTGTTGCCTCTACGCGCTTTCCTTTCGATCTCCAGCTTCCTTCCCGTTCCCTTTTCTCGGGTTTTGTTTGATTCACTTCAATGGGCACTGTAGAAGGTTTGCTTTTGATTGAAATCCCTTTCCAATAGGCTAATTGATACAACGACTCGAATCCTAGATGTTCAAGACATTCTATCTTGCCATTGATTTTTCCTTGGTTCATGTTAAAATATAAAAAAAATAAATCTAACTGGGATATAAAAATAATAAATCTAACTATAATATAAAAATAATAAAATTGATCTAGATATCATTTTCTTCTTCTGTCGCATGCGGCCATTTTCCTACGTCGGTTTCTTTCACTTCTAAATAACTCGACCGCTAATTCTTATATTGATAATAAAGAGTCTCGATACAAGGACCCGATATTTTAACTAAAATCCCAATTGGTTTTTTTGCTTTTGCATTTATTGTTTTTGTGCTTTTCTTTTATGACCTTTTGTTTGTCTGTCTTGCTTTTAGTGTGATTCTATTCTTGCATTTAATGCATTGTTTAGTATGTAGAAGTTTCTCTGCATCTATTTAGATCACATTCTCTTCCATGGTTTAATTTCTCAAGTGGTGTAATAATGTTATGGACTATACTATATGAGGTACATATATATACTCTTTATGCCTTTACAGTGTAATTCTTTAAATATCTATCTGTACAGATCAAATTTCAGATGTTCAAGTCTTTTATTGTGCAGACTCTGAGGTAAAGGAACTAAATTTTGGCTTATTCTCTTTTGTTTCTTACATTGCTGATATTGTCAGCTTACTTTTGCCCTTTTGCATTTAGTGAATTGAATAGTTTGTTTTGGATGTTGTGGTTTGCATGCGTGTGGTACTTTTAAGTTTGCATGTGTGTTGGCCGTTTGTATTGTTTATTATACCTTTATGATTTAAAGTAGTTTTTCTTTTGGTGGATGTCGATGTGTGTATATATATGACTGTTATGTCTGGATATCTTGGAGTGGTGTCTGCAGTTTGGTTATGGATACGTATTGGCCCCGTTTGTCTCAGTTTGAGCATGTCAATGGGTTTGATGTTTTTGTTGGAAGTCATGTGGTTGTTGATATGTTTGAGTTGCTTCGAGGATCTACTGGTGATGTGTCTATTGTGTTGGCTTGCTTTTGGGGTGTTGATGAGGGTGTTGATCTATGGTTTGGTTCTGGTTCTGTTGATCGCCCAAGGTTATTGTTTTTTTTTATTTTTTATTTTTTTGCTTGAGGTTTATCTTGTGATGTGGTTCATTTTGTATTTTGTATTGTTCTTCTATTTTTTAGATTGAGGATTCATTTTTCTGCTGGTGATATTGGGAGAGAAGCTTCGTTTGTTGTTTACGATGATATTGCTAAAATGATGGCTCCCTTGTCTTGCAATCTACTTCTTGGGATGGTGTGTTTTCTTTTTTGTTTTGTGGTGGTGTGTTTGGTTTGTCATTGGTCCTTGGTTGCGTACGAAATTTGACTTTTTAGGATGAAGGTTGTAGTGTGTATCCAATTGAGTTGGATGAATCGTTTGGGGATGCAATGCTGTTTAAGGTTCGGAAAGTGTTTTCTTTGGGTTCCTGTTCTCCGGCTTTCTATGAGGTGCTCGATGTTTTTTCTCATCCATCTTTGTTGGATGTGTACCTCAGCCCCTGTTGTTCCTCTCGTGCTCCCAATGTTAGTGTGTTCGTTTACTTTGCATTTTTATTTTAATGCTTGTTGTGTAATTTCTTATTATAATTGTGTTATCTTACTGAGTATTTTTTTTGAAAATAAAGTGTTTAGTGTGTCCATCTCCTGGTTTTCCTTTGGCTTGTGCTGGAGGAAGTGTTTCGGCTGATGTTGGCGCTTCAATTTATGGGTCTTCTACTGGGGGCTCCTTCTTTGGAGAGGATGGTTTTGATGATGTTTGTGCTGATGTGGGCTCTTCTACTGATAGCGATGGGGATTTCGACTCTGGTTCATGTTTTTCATTATCTAAGAGACAGAAGACCATGTAGTGCTTTTGTTGGTTTGGTTATTGCAATTTTACTATGCAATGTGTGTTTTAAGTTTACATTGATTGCTTTTTTATTTGTATCCTTCCGTTTACTGTTGTAATGGAGTTTATTTATATTTATGTGTATCTCTGGTTAAAATTGTTGATATGGGTTATCCTCTAATTGATTTGTGGAAATATCAAGAAAGATTGAACTGGAAAAAATTTATTCTTTTGGATAATGGATGAAAATAATCAAGATTGGCCCTTTGATTATAAAAAACCAAAAATTAAAACTCACATTGCCTTATGAAAACATATGAGGTGTGAGGTATAATTTCTTTGTGATTTTGTTTGGCAAGTTGGTAGAAGAATAAAATCAGTGTTTTATTTTTTTTAACTTGTGTTGATATTATTTTGTCAAGCAAGGCTTGTCCAGTTGTTTATTTCAAATTTTCACCCTTATTGCCCATCCGTGTGTTCCATTTGCATGAAATTTTCCTAGAAAAATAAAATAAAGATAATATCCGCTATTAAATAATTACTCTGTATTGTGTTTAAGATTTTTTTTGAAGTGGTGAACTCTATTGGACTTGGGTTCTGGGTTCCAAATGTGTAAATTCATCTCCAAATTAGCCTCGCCTCTCTGGTTTCTTATGCAAAGGCTATTGAATAATTATAGATATGCTTTCTATTTGTGTTTGATAATGGTAGTGAATTTTTTTTTTAATGAAGAAATCTATGAATTTCCATGATTTGCTTGAATTATTGAATCGCCGATATATAATTACAGTTTCGCTTTATTTGTTTGCTTTGTTATTAAACATCAACAAATTAAAAAAAGTATATTTTTGCACATTAACTTCCTATTATAATTCATCCGCAAATTTCTATAATTTTGCATTTTTGCACATTAACTTTCTATTATAATTCATCCGCAAATTTCTATAATTTTGCACACACTTTCAGTTTCGAGTAAATTTAATATATTATCTACAAAAACAAAATAGATTTAATATTATAAGCTATAGTCTATGAATAGTAGATTAATTGTTTGTTATCTACTTTACGGTCTTACATTTTTTAACTGATCTATCTTTCTTTTCTTAAAATAGAGGTGTTATTAGGCTATGTGCTCTCTCATTTTGCAGCACAGGTTTAAAAAATTGTATTCAATTGTCGTATTTTTCTTTTTGCAGATTATGATTTTGGTTAACATTTCAATGTTGGGTTTGTTTTATCTACTTGTCCAATTTCGGTTTTTATTGGTCATGGTTTTATAGTCATTTGTGCAAATAGTTAATTTAATTAATTGTTTTTGCGTCTAACTTTTTTAGATGTTTAGGGTAAATAAAAAAATAAAAAAAATAAAAATCTAAGATTGATAGTTTCATAAAAAATTAGAAAAATCACAATTAATGTCAAAGGTTGGTTTTTATGTATTGGTTTTTTTTTTGTTGTCATCGGAAACTCACACTTATAAGGTGGAGTGACCACGGATCGAACCCCGGTCATAACGTCCGACACTAACAATTTCGGTATTTTCTGCCATTTGAGCTAGGATTTGTGCACGGTTTTTATCTAATAATTAATGAGAGTTTTTATTTGTTTGGTGTTGTTAGGATTTATTTTTGCTCCCTCCATCCCAGAATAACTCACCTAAATTTATTTTGATCGTATTTTTCTACTTATGTGTACATGCAGATATATGCATGAGAGATGTTGTTTGATTTGTCTCGATGAATATTTTTAAAATAGTAATTTTTAAAATTTTTAATCTAAGATTAATAGTTCCATTAAAAACTAGAAAAATCTCAATTAATGTCACAGGTTGGTTTTTATGTATTAATTATTTTTGGTTGGTAGACGAAGTGACAGAGTCATTGGAAACTCCCACGTATAAAGTTGAGTGACCACGGATCGAACCCCGGTCATAGTGTTCGACACTAGCAGTTTCGGTGTTTTTTGCCATTTGAGCTAGGATTTGTGCACGGTTTTTATCTAATAATTAATGAGAGTTTTTATTTGTTTGGTGTTGTTAGAATTTATTTTTACTCCCTCCATCCCAAAATAACTGACCTATATTTATTTTGATCATATTTTTCTACTTACGTGTACATGCAGATATATGCATGAGAGATGTTGTTTGATTTGTCTCGGTGAATATTTTTAAAATAATAATTTTTATAATTTTTAATAATAGATAATTTAAGTTATTAACGATCAAAGTTGTACATTGGCAGATGTTTAGGTGGTAAACTGGGTCAGTTATTTTGGGACACCGGGATTGATTTTTTTGGGTAGACAGAAATATGTGGTTAGAAGTGATTTTCCGTGTGTATTTTCCAAAAATGTGAAGCGGCGGCGTTTAATCGTTGTGTAAACTGTGTGTCCTTTGGTTCTTTTCATATGCAATTGTGACTTTCCTTTGTTGGTGTCGAGGATTGGATTTTCAGCTTCTTTTTATGTGTTGTGACTCTACTTGTGGACTTTTATTTCTAATTTCACACGAGTTTTGTGATGTTTTACAGTCCGTGGGTCTTTCAGTGTCTGCCAGATTTGGTTATATCAAATCGAACAGTTTCCTTTTCACATATAACTAGGATTTGATTGCTATTTTGCAGAGTTGCATTAATTAACAGATCTCACCTTTTGGATTTTTTCGCTGTTTTGCAGTCTGGGTATGTTATTTTAGTATTTTATTTCTTTTCTGTTCGTTTGCTACTTTTAACGTATGTTTCTATTGGGAAACCGAGCTTCCTTGTATTATGGGCATTTTATTTGAGTGACTCATTTTATGTTTGTTATATAGCCATGGTTTCATTACCATTTTACTTTATGCTTTGGATCTGTTTGTAGTTTAGGTCTTTCTTTGTTAGATATGAGTTCATCTTTGAGTTGCTTGAGTTCTCTTGAGCCTGGTAGTACTGATTGGTCTGTCAAGGTTCGTGTTAACAAGTTGTGGTTGACTTGCAGCTCTTTGATACCTGATCGTATTATCTCCGTTGATCTTATTTTGATGGATGCCGAGGTTTGTTTACTTTATTGCGTATTTTCCTTTTTAGGTGGTTTATGTTAGTTGTACAAGATTCCTTTTTCTGGTTTGTGGTTTTGTTCGTGTTTGTTTACGGTTTTGTTATGTGGAATCTTCCTAACTTTTGCATGGTTTTGTAGGGTGAAAAAATATGTGCTACTGTTCCTGCACAGCATGTTGACCGTTATGCTGGTTTGCTTCAAGAGGAGTGTGTTTATCTTCTTTCTAGGTTCCATGTTGTTGAAAAATTTTGCTGGTTTCTTCCTGGTAGAAATCCTAACAAGATAGTTTTGAACTCTCAATCTATTGTGCTTCCTTCTCAGGATGTTTTGATTCCAAAATTAGGTTTAGATCTGATATGTTCTGCTGAGGTTTTAGGTTATGGAGTTGATTATAATATTTTGATTGGTGAGATTTGTTTGGATTTTTTTTTGGGTTGTGATTTATTAGGTTTTTACTTGTTGGTTTAGTTTTATTTTCCACTGACCTTTTTTTTTTGTATGAAAAAAAAATGATGTTGTGGGTGTTGTTACTTGTGTTCGCTATATTGATCCTCCTTCTTCTTACTGTTGTTTGGGTTCTGCTGTTACCTTTCGTTTGGTTGATGATAGGTATGATTTATTGCTAGGTTTTTGTTTTTGTTTTTGCTTAATCTTTTCTTTTATCGTTTTTGTTTTTTTAGAAAGATCTCTGTTTGTTTTCTGTTGTAGGGGAAGTTTGATTGTTGCTTGCGTGGACAGCTTGTGCATGAGTTTCAATCTTTATTTGCAGCGTCCTTTCCTGTGCTCCCTATAATAGTTATGCAGTTTGTGAAGATTGGTCAACACAATGGTGGTTCTTTGGTTATTGTTTTTTATTTTTATTTGTTAATCTTTTTATTTTCCCCTGTTGACTTTCCATGGTTTGTTATCCTAGGTCATCAGTTGTTGTTCAAGGTATTGAGGGTTTGTCTAGGTTGTTCCTGAATCGTCCCTTTGTAGATGTTTACAATTTAAGAATGAGGTATTTTAAAACTTCTATTACTCTGTTGTTTTGTTATTTTGTTTCATTTATTGTGTGGCTTATTTTATTGTTTTGTTGTTTGCATTAGATTGGAAAGATCTGGTCGTATTCGTCCTTTGATGAGAAAGGTCCCTGGGCCTGGTTGCATTGTTCCTCCGCGTTACCAGTTTCACCGTGTGTATCCGTATGCGACATTGCTTAGGATCAGAGAATCATTTGACAGTGGCCCTTTTGTTGTTTTTGCTTCGATTACTCGTTTGATTAGGGTTGATGTTAGGTTGTATGCAGTTTGCTCTTGCCATTCGACTCTTGTTAAGCGTCGTGATTCTTATTATTGTTCTTATTGTCGTTCTACTGTGGTTGGTGTTGCACAGGGGTATGTTATTCAGAATTAGATGTATTTGTTTGTTTGGATTATAATTTTTATTTGTTTTTGATTAAGTGTTTGTTTCTTTCTTCTAGGTTTAGATTGAGGTTGGAGGCTTTTGATGGTGTGTCTATTGCTGTGTTTCACTTGTTTGATCGCTTGTTGTGTGGTATTGGTGCTCTTAACCATGGTGTAACGGTATGGTTTTTTGGTTGTTTGTTGTTTGGGCTGTGTTTATTGATTTGGTTTTTTATTTTAATTGTTTTTTTTCCTCTTTGATTTTGATTGTAGGGTATTAAGTATGCTTTGAGTGCTGAGGGTTTCCAGATTCTGAAAGATAGGCCTGTTCTTTTGATTGTCAGGAGGTGTTCTGGTGGTCGGGATGCCTGTGCTCCTCTGTATGAAATTATTGCTTTGACAGATGATGTTGGTGATCTTCAGCGTTTTCGGGATGATCATCCCACCTGTGTTCTTGTATGATTTTCATGGTTCTTCCTATTTTTAGTTTGTCAGTTCTTCTTATGATTGTATGTGTTGTTTATATGTTTTATTGCAGTCTGGATCGCATTTATCTGCTGTTGTTTCTTTGGATTCTATGGTTAGTGGAATGACCCTTGCCTTGGATGATTTTTGCAATGTTGGGTCCTCTGGTGTTCCTGTCTCCATGGATGTTGATGCACCTGTTGAAGGTTCTGGTGAGATTGTTGTTATCTCTGATGATCCTAATACTGTTGGATCTTGCGATTCTACTGAAAACAATGGTGGTTCTGGTGCAGTCATTGAAGGCGTGATTGCTTCTATTGTAGTTAATGTTTAGGGTGACTCTGATGTTGTATTCTATTGTGTTTTCAAATTAGCATCTGCTTTCTTTATATGTCTTTTGTTTTTAAAGTATTTTGGTCTCCTATTGTAAGATATGCTTGGTTTCCTGTTAGTTCTAGACTAATTGGCCATTGTATTTGTATTAGGCTTTGATTAACTCTTGTGTATGGATTGGCCAATGTGTTGTATATATATATATATATATATGTGTGTGTGTGTGTGTGTGTGTGTGTGTGTGTGTGTGTGTGTGTGTGTGTATATGTGTGTGTGTATTTGTGTGTATGTTCTGTTCTTGTGTTGAAGTTTTTAGATTTTTTGGTTTCTATGGAAAAATATATTGGAAATCATATTTCTCTATTAATTGTATTACTTGTTTTGGAGTATGGTTTTTTTGTGTGGGTAAATGTTTGAGGTGAAAGAGGAATAGGTGAAAGGTTTTTGGTGATTTAGGGTTGACAATAATCAGGTCTTGGTTTTATGGAATCCATCCGATTTCTCGGGTAAAATTAGTTAGTTCTATCAATTAGAGTATCGATTAGTTTCTATTTAAGTGCTCTATAGTGAGGAGTATTGTTTTATTTATTTATTTTTTTTGCTTAGTTTTAGGAGATATATTTGATTGAGTTTTCAAATGATTTTAAAATTCTTTTTAATGTTGAAAAAATTCATTAGTATTCAATCAATACTCTTATAGAATCAAATCAAATTTTGTCGTATTTGGTTAAAACAATTAAATATTTTTTTCATGGCAATCAAATTTGCTATTATTCAGTTGAGATTTCTTAAAACTTGTAATTTGCTTATTCTATCTATTTTTATTTCTTCAATAAAATGTATTGTTTTTTATTTGTTACTCTTATAATTTCTTTTATCAAAATTTATTGAGGCTTTTGAAATTTTCCTAATATATATTGAGTCTTTTGAAATTTTCCTATGTGAAATATTTCTTGTAAAAAGTCTTTTTAAAAAAAACTTTTAGAATCCATTCGGATCATGTTTTAAAAATCTTGATTGTAAAAAGACTTTTGAAAAAAATCTCTAGCAATTTCGTGAAATCTATAAAATCTTACGAAATCTCTTAGTTGTTATATTTTAACAATGTCTAGATACTTCTGCGTCGGATGACATCTGACCCGTTACATTAAATTTGGTCATTACGTTATGTGCTTTTAATTTTGATGTTTCTGCTTATTGGCTATTCATTGTCGCAAAGTAAACAGTCCAGGTCCCAAAAGGATAGAGAGAGAGTGAGAGAGAACATGTTTTCCAACGATGGGTTAAACTTCGCCGGACAAAATTTCCAAGCCATGATTTTAGGAAATAGCTTTTGCTGGATAGGATATCTTTGTTTTTTAACATACTATCAATTAGTTTCTATTTAAGTGCTCTATAGTGAGAATATATTTATTTATTTATTTATTTATTTTTTGCTTAGTTTTAAGAGTTATATTGGATTGAGTTGTCTGAAAATTTTAAAATTCTTTTTATTGTTAAAAAGATTCATTGGTATCAATCAATATTTTTATAAAATCAAATCAAATTTTGTCGTATTTTATTGAGATATTTAATATTGTTTTTTCATGGCAATGAAATTTGCTATGATTCAATTGAGATTTCTCAGAATTTGTAATTTGCTTGTTCTATCTGTTTTTATTTCTACAATAAAATATATTTTTTTATTTATTACTCTTAAAATTTCTTTTATTAAAATTTATTGAGTCTTTTGAAATTTCTCTAATATACGTTGAGTATTTTGAAATTTTTCTAATGAATAAAGTATTATAGAATCTTGATTGTAGAAAGTCTTTTTAAATTTTTTTTTCAGAATTCATTCGGATCATGTGTTAAAAATCTTCATTGTAAACACACTTTTGAAAAAAATCTCTTAAAATCTCGTGAAATCTATAAAATCTTACCAAGTCGTTTAAAATCTTCGAGATTTATTTTGTTAAAATAATCTTCCAAAATCTCTTAGTTTTTATATTTTAACAATGTCTAGATACCTCTCCTTCTTTTTTTATTATTTTTGTAAGGGACTATTTTCTATGTGTGTTACCACTTTGGTTAAATGATGTGTTTACATGTTGATTTGCTTCGCGATATAAATAATGGATATGATATCTATGTCGGATGACATCTGACCCGTTATATTAAATTTGGTCATTACGTTATGTGCTTTTAATTTTTATGTGAGTAAGAAAAAAAACATTCTTACAAATAGTATTTTCCCTTATATTGGCACAACCAAATTAGGAATTTTTTTTTTGTGAAATATTAAGCGTGTTTTTTTTTTACTGTTGGACATTTTATTTGAATGCTAAATAGAATGTAGATACTTTCCACCTACCTTTTAACAAGTAATATATCAAAAATGTCAAAATTGAAAATAGATTAGATCCATGTACTACTATTTTATATTCAAAGATATTAATGTCTTTGTGAATATATTTCCACCCACCTTTTTAGTTTATAGCATATTTTCATTTTTCTTGTGTCAAAAGGTATAATTGTTCAATCCACTTTTACATCCCTGTTAATTTTGTCAGTATGTTAGCTTTGTTTGTATTTATTTTCCTGATAAAATTTCTTGTCTTCTATTTGCTTTTGGCTTATTCTATTTTATCTTGGGGTTTGTATCCTTTTCTGTCATCAGTGTTTGAGTTCTCTTCTGGTTCATTATACATTTCCAGATTTCCTTCTTTGTTATTTATTCTAATTGTGTCTGTTATTCTTGCTTATTCTTCGATTCATGGATGTGTTAAATGAGGATGAGCGCCGTAATTTGGCTAGGCAAAGACGGTTAGATAGAAGGATGGAGCTTAAGAGGAAAAGAGCAGCTTTGACTGTTGTACAGCCCAGAGTTAAAACGAGGCGTGGATGTAAGTTTGTGTTGTTGTTTATGGTTGTTTAGTGTGTTGCTTGCCTGTTTCGTTTTATTGTTTTTCATTGTTTGTTGGATTTGTGTAGTGCGTTTGTGCGTGTCAAAGAAGGCCAGAGGAACTTCTCGATCTTCTATTACTCGTGATTCTCAGCAAAATTTGGATACCGGCTTGTCTTTTTTGGACATTGAACGGTCGAGGTTGTTTCATCGTTGTGAGACTCGGGGTTAATATTGTTCTGTTTTATTTTGTTTGTGTATCGCTCTGCTTCTTTTCTCTACTGCAACATTCTTATAAACTTATATATATATATATATATATATATATATATATAAGCAAACATTCACGATCTTATTATTATTACTCTCAGAATAGGAACACATCTCTCTGTTGTCTTCCACTGCTTTTGTATTGCAGCAACCTGGCTGAAAATATGACATCAGCTGAAATTTCTGTGTGGTCTATTTTAGTCTCATTTTGTTTCTTTTCTTTGTTATTTCAGATGTATTTGATATTGGGGATATGAATATTATATGTTGTAAGTGAGGTGCTCTTGTATGGCCTGGTGAGAGAACTGGAAAACAGGGTGATTCTTCGAACCCCAAGGTTTCTATTTGTTGTATGAAAGGAAATATTACTATTCCAATGATGATTGAGCCTCCGGTTTTGATACGAAATTTGTTTGCTGGAGTTGATCGAAGGAGTCGTCATTTCTTGGCTAATATAAGATCTTATAATAGTATTTTTTTTTTTCAAGTGAGCACTCTTCCTCTCATGGTCTTGATCCCACCTTGGTTGTTGATTTGTTGGAGATGTTGGATTTGCATATGGTTCGTGACTTTTGTCGTGTGAATTGTAATGTTCCTGTTAGGCTTAGATTGTTTCGGAATCGAGCATTTGATGCAAGAACTTATAATGTTCCTGGAGTTGATGAGGTTGCTGCCCTTATTGTAGGAGATTTTGATAGTTCATTGGATGGAAGAGATATAGTAGTTCGTGAAAGCGGTGGTTATTTGAGACGGATACATGAGACACATTCAAAGTATATGCCTTTGCAGTATCCGTTGTTATTTTGTTATGGAGAGGATCGGTATCAAGAAAATATTAAACTAAATCGATCCACGAGTTCAAAATCTAAGCATAAACGTGTTCGGGTTAGTTTAAGGGAGTTTATTGCTTTTCGTTTAATGGAAAGAAGTGTTGAGGATTCTGTTATTTTTCAAAGTCGTCGCTTGTTTCAACAATTTGTTGTTGATTTGTATTCTATGATTGAGTCTCAGAGGTTATCATATATTAGGAATAATCAGACTAATATTCGCGCTGGTTTTCTTTCTGGTGTTGAGGAGGCTGTAAGCCGTGGAGATGTAGATGCATCTTCGATATGATCTCGTGTTGTTTTGCCTTCATCCAGATTTTCGTCGACCTGACATAATGTTCTATTCCTAAGGATAGTAATTGCAAATCTTCTAAGATAGGAAAACCAAATAGAAACTTCTCAATATATTCTTCGCATATGAAACGAACTCTATTCAAATGAAGAGTTTTGACACAAGGAAAATCGACTTGGTTAAACTCCCCCAGATTTGTTCCTTACTGTCACTTGCAATCTGAAGTGGGATGAAATTCAGCGTCACTTGGTTAGATCGAATAATTATGCTCCTTATAGGCCTGATATTGGTTGTAGGGTATTCCATATTAAGCTTGCAGAAATGATGAAAGATTTTAAGAAGGGGCGTTTTTTTGGGAAGATTATTGCAAGTAAGTTCTTTTGTTCTTTTTTTTATTTTTGCAAGGTATTTTATTTAATTATTTGATTGATTATTTTTTGTTTTAGGTTTGTATTCTATAGAGTTCCAGAAACGTGGATTACCTCATGCCCATATTCTTTTGTGGCTTGATCGTCGTAACAAGTTAAGTTCTTCCAAGGCAATAGATTCAGTGATTTGTGCAGAGTTACCTGATGAAAAAATGTTCCCTAGACTCTTTGCGAGTGTTACGAATTTCATGATGCATGGTCCATGTGGTAAGGATAGACCAAGCTGCCCTTGTATGGTTGATAAGAGGTGTTCGAAGTTTTACCCGAAAAAATTTGTTGCAAGGACTTCTTTTGATGAATTTGGTTATCCTATCTATAGAAGACGTGATCATGGAGTATCGATTTTGAAAAATGATATCCGGCTTGATAATCGTAGTGTGGTTCCCTATAATCCTGAGCTTATTATGAAATATCAATCGCATGTGAATATCGAATATTGTAATAAATCAAATTGTATTAAATATTTGTTTAAATATATTACAAAGGGTGTGGATAGAGTCACTGCTGCCTTGGAGGTTGGTGATGGTGAAACTGTTGATGAGATTAAGCAATATTATGATTGTAGATATTTGTCCCCGTCTGAGTCTATTTGGAGGACTTTTGGTTTTGAAATACATTATCGACAACCTGCTGTGATTCGGTTGACTTTTCACTTGAAAGGTGAACAGAGGATTGTTTACAGAGATGATTCCAATTTAAGCTCTGTTTTATCTAATAAAGAATATTCTTCTGGAAGGTTGTTGACGTATGTTCAATTCCCGAGCAAATTTACTTATAATTCAGAAGAAAGTCTATGGCGTCCTCGCAAAAAGGGTCGGTCAATTAGGAGGCTTACTTTTGTGGCCCCGGGTCCTCGGGAGTTGTATTACATGAGGTTGCTTTTGGCCAGGCAGATTGGTTGTACAAGCTTTGAAGATATTCGAACTGTTGATGGTTGTGTGTGTGATTCTTATCGTGAGGCTTGTGCTAGGTTGCTTTTGTTATCTGATGATCGTGAGTTTATTGAAGCTATTGATGAACTTTATGTTCTTAGTTCTGGATTTTATATGAGGAAGGCTTTTGCTATGATGTTGTTGGGTGGTTCCATGAGTGATCCCCTTAATGTTTGGACGAAGAAGTGGAAAATTTTATCGGATGGATTGTTGTATAATCAACGTCGTCTCCTTGGTCTACCGGGTTAGTGTTGTTTGTTTAAGTTCTTTTTTTATATATTTTTTTTGTTATCTATTTATTTGTGTTTAACTTAATTTTTTTTATATTATTTGACAGATTTAGTTATCTCTGATGATAATATCAAACAAATGTGTTTAGTTGAAATTGATAGGTATTTGCGTCCGAATGGTAAAAGGTTAAGTGATTTTGGATGTATGCCAACGATTGATTCTCCTGATGTCATACCTTTTGATAATCTTTTTATTGCAAATGAGTTGTCGTATGATTGTTCTGTGATGTTGTCGGAGCATGATTCTCTCTTTAAATGTTTAAATTCTGAGCAGTTAATTGCGTATCATGGTATTGTCTGTGCAGTTACAAGTAATTTGGGTCAGATGTTTTTTGTCGATGGATTTGGTGGTAGTGGTAAGACATATCTTTGGAATGCACTTTCTTGTAAAATCATATCAGAGGGAAAGATTGTTCTTAATGTTGCTTCAAGTGGTATTGCTTCGTTATTGTTGCCTGGGGGTAGGACTGCTCATTCTCAATTTGCTCTTCCATTGGTTTTAACCGAGGAGTCGATCTGTCAGATTGAAAAGGAAGGTAAAAAGACAGAGCTTTTGATTATGACTAGCTTGATCATTTGGGATGAAGCTCCGATGATTAATAGATTAGCGTTTGAGGCGTTGGATAGATCTCTTCGTGATATAATGAATAAGGTAGTTGAGGGTGCTTCTAATTTGCCTTTTGGAGGAAAAACCATTGTTTTGGGTGGTGATTTTCGACAGATATTGCCAGTTATTCCGCGGGGTAGTCGAGCTGATGTTGTCCATGCTACTATTAACTCTTCTTTGTTGTGGGGTGGTTGTAAAGTCTTTAAATTGACCCGTAATATGCGTCTCCGGTATTCTGCGGATGAATCTGAAAATGTATTGTTGCGTCAATTTGCTAAGTGGATTCTTGACATTGGTGATGGGAAGTTAGGAAAGGTGGAAGATGGAGAGGCTTTGATTGATATACCCCATGAATTTTGTGTTCCGAGTTTTGGAAATCCAATTGCTGATATTGTTGCTTCTACCTATCCAGATTTAATTAATAATATTGGTTCCATTGAATTTTTTCAAAGTCGTGCAATTCTTGCTCCTACGTTGGAAATTGTTGAGACTATTAATGACTATGTTGTATCTTTGATGCCTGGTGACGAGAAAGAATATCTTAGTTGTGACTCTGTGTAAGTGTGATGAAGATGTTGGTATTGATCGAAGGTGGATTACAACTGAGTTTTTAAATGATATTAAATGTTCCGGCATACCTAACCATAAATTACGTCTGAAAATTGGTGTTCCTGTTATGTTATTGAGGAATATTGATATTTCATCTGGGTTATGTAATGGTACTCGTTTGATTATTACCGAGTTGTGTGTAAAAGTTGTTGGTACTACTGTGATTAATGGTCCGCATAGCGGAGAAAAGGTGTATATTCATAGAATGGATTTAATTCCTTCTGATACAAATGCTTCAATTACTTTTCAGCGGCGGCAATTTCCTTTTATTGTTTGCTTTGCAATGACTATTAATAAGAGTCAGGGTCAAACTTTATCATATGTTGGTCTTTATTTACCAAGACCTGTTTTCTCACATGGACAACTCTATGTTGTTGTGTCGCGTGTTAGGACGAGAGGTGGATTGAAAATTTTAGCTTTAGATGATAATGGTAATGCTTCTACTTCGACCATCAATGTTGTTTATCAGGAAGTATTTCAGAAGATTTAAAGATTATGTCTCTTTCGGAAAAAAAATCTTATGTATTAGGTAAATATTTTCTCTCCAACTTATATTTTTTGTTTTTGATTTACTTATTTACTTATTGTAATTCTTTTATTTTTTAGATTGTTTGTTTATTTGGTTTAGAAAAAATTTGGGTCTGTCTAGAAAAAACAGGTTATATATGCATCAGACTAACAAAAAGTCTAAAATTATGGGATATTCTCAAATTATTGATTTTCAAAAAATTGGGAAACTGTTTATTGTGTCATGTCAACTATATTTCATATTTTTAATAAGGCTGTATCCGATTAAATGCGTTTGGCTTTTGTCCAAGGGTTTACACTGCTTGTTGTACAAGTTTGGTGGTTTTTACCGATAGCTGACTGGCTTGTTTCCCGATGTCTGTGGTTAAAGCTTTTGGTGTAAGAGATTGGCTTTTCTGGTTTTTCTTTTAAAGATTGGACGGATGCCACTATTTTAACGTTCAATCGTTTCTTTTCCTCTTCTTTCATTTTGTTGGGTTTGTGTTTTCTTGTTATCCTGGTCTTGTTTGTTTTGTTTCTACTTTGCACTGTTATTGGTATAAATGTGTAATTTGTCTGGGTTGATTCGTGACATTCCTTGTGGGATGTTTACTACGGTTTACTTTGAAGGAAAGGTTTGTTTAAAATCTTAAGTTCCTTGGATAAGCAGAGAAAAAATAAAAAATCTTGCGCTGATTTTTTTTAATGTTTTTATGTTATCTGTGTTTCTTCTCTTGTAGGATTCTGCTGAAGTCGATCCTGCTTTTGCTGGTATGTACGAGTTGGGTTCGTCTTGGAAAATTTTCGATTCCTTAGGTCGTTCTCTTGTGGTTACTTACAATCAGAGTATGTTTCACCCGCGTATGATGGAAGGGTGGTCGGAGATGCCGTCTGTATTTGGTTTTAGGGGAGATCATTTGCTCACTTTCTTTTACTATGGTGATAATCTTTTGGGTCTTGCATTTAAAGAGCCTCTCGTGTGTTTTTCTCATATTCCTTTCTATCATAGTCGTTCTCAGCAGATTCCATATACTGCTCTTTTTTGTATTCGCCTTACAGACGAGATCATTCTTCAGCCGTATTTGGTTAGTGTTTAGCTTATTTATTTTAGTGGCTTTCTTGTTGTTTTGGTGTTGATTTACTATTTTTCAATTTTTTTGCAGAATATATTTTGTCAGTTTGCAGATTATCTTCGTGATTTACAGTCTCCCTATCTCACTGTCTTGTGTGATGATCGTAGTGTTTCTATTTTTGATGTTGCTTTCGTTGACGAACCATTCAAGATTACAGCTGTGGGTTTGCATTGGGCTGATTTTTGTGAAGCATAGGGTTTTTATGGAGGCGATGTTGTTTGTTTCAAGTTTAATGTGTTCAATACTGCTGGATTTGCTCATGTTTTTAAAGTTTCTGTGTAGGTTCCACAACTTTTATGCTTGTAATGTATTAATGTGTAACAAGAACAATGATTTAGTGTATTTTGAATATTATATTAGTGTGGTTATTGTTGTGGTGTGGTGTTGGTTATTGTAGATGCGGTGTTTAAATCTGATTTACACCTTAAGCCTTTTGTTTGAATTGAGTTGAAATGTTTGGTCTATTGTGTTTGATTGTTTGATGGTGATTCGTATTTGCCCCCCAGTTCGATCCACCCGTGCGTAGCACGGGTTACACCCTAGTTGGATTAACATTAGGGATCAAAACTGGGTGGATAATAATTTGGTAATTTTGTAGGAACAAAAAATATATTTAACCTTTTTTATAATCATTTAACAAAAATCATACTTTCACAACAACAAAAATAATTATACTTTATACTATAGTATTACTATTTAGTTTTTATATTTTCAATAAAAAAAATAATTTAGTATTTAACATAAATTAAAATATTTTGTCATACTACGTAAATTAACCTGAAACTAAATAAATAAATCAAGGTAATCATATATCATTGTTGCTTCAACTTTTGAATTTCCTCTTAGTTTTTTAATCTTGTCTAAAAAAAATCTTGTCTAACCCTTTTTTACTTGATGATTAGATTTAAACACCTAAATGTAAAGAAGTTTGTGGTAATCCGAATCTCAAGTTCAAACTCAAGTTACCAATGTCTTTAAAGTTATCAGTCCTGGTTTTGAACTTGCAAGTATAAACTCTAGAATCCTGCTCCTTGCTGACATCCGTAGACTCAACCGCTTTTCCTGGGTTTGGCGCAACCTCCTGCACCTGAATATTCTCAAGGGCTAACTTCTCTTTTCGTGCCCCCGCTCGAACCACGATGTCACCAATCTGCACGCCTTCCGTAGCACCAAGACCAACCTTTCCAAAGTCCACGTCAATGGCATCGCCGCTTTTCATCTTAGTTGCCTTTGTCACGGTACGCTCTGTGTCACCCTTTTTCTCTTGCGTCCTCGTGGGTTTGAAGTTTTCGTCTTCCGTTACTAAACCTTCTCCTACCTTTTGAACTCCATCCACCTCCGTCCCCGTACTCTTCTCTGCCGTCGTGACATTACGGCCAAACCTTGCCAAATTAGCGCGCACACGATATTGACCGAAGCTAACATCGTTCAGGGCTCGCAACAGTTTATTAACATCTCTAACATTTGAGAATCTAACGAAGTCATAAGGTTCGTCGTGTCTATTATGCTTTTTTGCAACGAAGACGTCCTCCAATATCCCACAAACTTCAAAACCCTTCCTAAGATGAAAGTTCGATATTTGTGGCGGAAAATTTGTGAAATAAAAGGATACGTACCTCAAGAATTAAGTACGTAAGTTTATGATATTTCCTTTGTCATGACAGTCCTTGCCATTGCCGTGAGTTGTTGCAAGCTCCCTCTCCTCCACCCTTCGATCCTTGTTCCAACCGAAACTCCTCCGCCGATCCTCACCATGACTGTCGAGCTTCATGTCCATGCGTGCGCCATCCAGCATGCTGATCAAAGTTTAGCCGCGTCTGAAGGTTGTGAGAAAACGGCAGCATTCGCGAGTTCTGGTTCCTTCCTGGTCTATGCAAAGCGTTATCTCTCTCTGTAGTTTTGCGAAATAGACCTATATGCTTGACAGTGATCTCGCGCGTAAGGCTGATTCCAGTAATGACTATCGTGAGAAGGATAATAACAGGGATTGAAAATCGACCGACTCTGGTATCGCAATCTCCGACTCAATTGTCTGTAACCTTCATCCACCTCTCGCAGCGCTTTCCGACGTTGATGTCTCACCTCGGTCCACTCTCCGCAGAAACACCCCCCGTTTGTGCCGTACTTCCGGTGACGGGGGTGACCGGTGCAGCCGCCCTAGGTAAGCCCTAAGGGCGCCGCCTCTCTCTCTCTCACGTCCTCTCATGCGTTTTTTTTTTTTTTTTATATTGAGAGAATATTACTTGCTTTTACTTTACAAACATAAAACTTAAAGGACCTATATATGCATTTTGCCTATAAATAACATTAAACTTGTTGGGATGATATATATTTCTCATCTTATAAGTAGCAATTTCTTATATGTGTCCTACAAAATAGACACTTGTATTAATATATGAGTAGAAATATTGGTTCCCGTAAAAATTTTAAAAAAACAGACACGCATATTTATATATTAGTAGAAATATAGGTCCCCGTAAAAATAGGCACGTGTATTAATATATGAGTCGAAATATAGGTCCCCGTAAAAATTATAAAAAAAATAGACACTTGTATTTATATGAGTAGAAATATAAGCCTTACACAATTTAATTTTGATTTTACAATTTTTCTATTAAGATAATAATGCAAAAAATAATATTAATAAGGTAAATTGTAATTGTTCGAATATTGTATGGTGCAAAATTAGTCCCGTTACAAAAGTACTCGTTAGTGTAATATTGTTGTTCCGTGTATGACAGTTATAATTGTAATATTTATCACTAACAACTTATTAATATATAAATAACATTGAACTTCTCGGAATGCTATTTCTAGTAGTAATTTCTTATATATGTGTCTAAAAATAGGCACGCGTATTAATATATGAGTAGAAATATATGTCCACATATAAATTATAAAAAAAATAGGCTCACATAAAAGTATAGGTCATCGTAGAAATTATATAAAGAAAAACACACGTTTTAATATATAAATAGAAATATAAATCCAAGAAGAAATTATAAGAAAGTATACATGCATATTAATATACGAGTAGAAACATACGTCAAAGTACAAATTATAAAAAAATGGAAAAGTTACATGATGATAGATAAGTAATTTCATATGTACCTTCTTTTATTAAAGTTACATGGTGATTTCATCATCATGTTTCTATCGCAATCAACACATACTTTGTTAGAAAGCTGAAGCTAACCTAAAGAAAACATAAATAAAAGATAAATAAAAGACAAGAAAATAAAGATAAAATAAACATTTGATTTCATTGATTAGGTTAAAATACCTAAAACATTACATATATATAGTACTCCTAATGGGCCTAACGCACAAATCTCAATTAAACAACACAATAACATAAGAGTCATCATAATAATATAAATATTATATCATACTAATACCTAACTTATTTAATTAAAATACTACTTAATAATTATTTAAGTAACCAAATATAATCTTCTATCATTATAGAAGATTATTTAAGTTACATGATGATAAATAAGTAATTTCATATGTATGTTCTTTTATTAAAGTTACATGATCATGTTTCTATTGCAATCAACACATACTTTAGAGTTGTAAATATAATAAAATAATAACTTATGATCCTATACGATGATGACTAGAGAGTCCTACAAGGTCAACCAAAAAAATGTTTAACCGCAAAGTCGCAAACAAACTTTCCCAACTAACCCGCCAAATTCAGTTACAAACTTTCCCTTGAAAACCGCAACAAATCATCCTATCACATCCCTTATTTAAAGCCAAACCTTCCCTCTTTTTTCAATCCTCTTTTGCCACTCACACTCACTTTACAACCAAAACAATTCATCATAACAATGGCTGATTTACATATTCAGAATCAACAACAATCATCATCATCATCAATGGCTGATCATCTTGATCATCACATTCACACTCAAAACACCTCTGTCAAACGCCGCCGTTCACGGCCATCATCTTCCTCCGACCAACGCTCATCCAAGAAACATTCTCTTGACCAAGAGAAACTTGCTCGTAATGGCTTCTCTGCCATTACACTTCCTATCAGTCTCTGCGGTAATGTTCTTCGCGGATCTGTCTCCGATCCATCATACACTTTGCAGGAGCAAACAATGCCGGTAAAAGGGTCTTCTGGTTTGCCACCTCGGCCACCTATCAGTAGATGTAACTCTGAAGTTATTGATCCTGCAACTGTTAAAGCTGCAGTTTCGAATTGTTTGAAATCTGAAGAAAACTCTCCTATCAGTAGATGTAATTCTGAAGTTATTGATCCTGCAACGGTTAAAGCTGCAGTTTCACATTGTTTGAAATCTGAAGAAAAGGCTTCTCCTGATTCAAAGGTATGTATGTGGGATTGTAATGGAAGTTGTGTTTCTTGATGAAAAAGTAATCTTTTTTTTATTTAGAAAAATGGGTTTTCATTGTTTTTGTGTTTTGTTTTGTGGGGTGTGTGATTGCAGAGGCTTAAAAGGATGAAGGAACGGTTAACCGAAATGAAGCAATGGTGGGATGAAATTATGAAAGATGAGGAAGAAGATGAAAAAGAACAAGAAAAAGAAGAGGAAAAAGAACAAGAAGAGGAAGAAGAGGAAAAAGAACAAGATGAAGAAGAGGAAAAAGAACAAGAAGAAGAAGAGTACTCTCTTGTTGCTGAAGAGGACAAAGTTCCATCTCAGTCGCAGGTATGTCTTGATCATGGATTCTGATTGGTTTTCTATTGTAACAATTGTTAATACATTTGTCTTTTAATTAGTACTTAGAAGAATGGCTTTAAATTATGGTCGCGGTTACCGTTTTGATCTTTATATTGCAACAAAATGTGTCCGATATAGTCGAAATTGCAATTTCGGAGACCTCAAAATCCTTTATATTGTTGAGGGTAATTTAAAACCATGTTCATAAGTTGCTAAAATATTGATGGTTTAGAAGCATAATAAATTGCTGTTGTGATTATAGTTGCAGTTAGGATTCATGATATATTGCAATTATGCTAACATATTGATGGCTTAGAACCTTTATATTGCAAATAAGTGTTACTAATGAAGCTGCAATTGTGGTTTTGATGTGGTTATAGAAACAGAAAGTTAAAACTATGTATATGGATCTTAGATTAATTGTTGTTTGATGCTGAATGAATCTATTTTTTGTTTTTGTAGGATGAATTTGGAGCTGATTATGAAGAAGCAATTAGTGTAGAGTGGGTTGAAAAGTGCTTAAGCCTAACTTTTAGGTGTCCATGTGGCAAGGGATATGAGGTTCTAATAAGTGAAAACAATTGCTACTACAAGTTGGTGTAGAAGAAGAATTAGTATGCTTAATTGATTCCTTTTAATTTGGAGATCAATTTTGTTTTTATTCTTTTGTATTTCATAATGTAGTAAGTAGCATTTGGTTTCACTAGAATCAATGTATAATTGTATATCACTGTAATTGTGAGTGATAATTTCTTTGTAAATCACTGTAATTGTAAGTGATAATTTCTTTGTGAAGCAATTGTTTGTATATGTAATAATTGTGAAGTTCTAGGCTTCTATTCAATGTTTAAAAAAAATGATTGGAAAAAGTACATATTTTCAAAAGTACATATTTTCATATATCATACACCAAATTCACACGTAAGTTTTATGGTTCATTTGAAAAGTTTAGAATAATTTTATTTTTTCTTGAAAGATAGTGTATGTTGAGCAACTGATGAATAAGGTAAAGTTCTCCTTGTGGAAAACCTCCACAAAGCTAGATATGTTCTTTGTTAGAACGGGTAGATGTTTGTGGAGGAGGCCGCGTTCGGTCATTTTAGAGCGTCAATTGTTAGTTGGAAGCTATGAAACACGAACACTTTTCAGATTATACGTGTCCGTGTCGGACATGTGTCCGTGTCAGTGTCGGATACCGACACCGACACTTATGATTACACTAAATTATATTATTTCTTTAAATTATTATTGGTGTTAACATGTCGGTGTCCGTGTCGTGTTCGGTGTCAGTGCTTCATAGGTTGGAAGTTATCTAGCTTTCTTTATTATAGAGCATGCTTCCAATTTTTCTTCTTTTGTTGTGTTGCATTTTTGTGAGGCGTTAGGGCTCGTTGGTGTTTGTGTTCTTGTTTTAATTTTTCTAGCTTTGTTTTTGCCAGTATAGTACATCATTTAGTCATTATATTTTGGAATTTCTGTCCTCTTTTTATCTTTATAATAATACATTTTCCATCACACACTAATTCCTATATATCATACAAATACAATTCCAAATTGAAGAAATATTATTATTATTATTATTCAATATAAAAATTCCAAGGCAACGACGTCGCAAACAGATGAAAATATAGTTCAAACTTAAGCAAATTTTAAAATAACAATACAATTAAAAGGATATGTTCTGAGACATTTTTCATTCATATTTGGAGATCATTACAAGTGATTAAGACAAAATATTATTGAACCTCTACAAAAAATTACGGATATATTGTAGGGAAAATAATAGCAAGAATAAGAGACAAAAAAAAAGTTTATGTTGATTTGTTGGGAGGAGGACCTGCGTAGGAATTAAGAAGGAAATGACAGTGAAGTTAAAAGAGAATTAATCTAGAAGGGGTGTAGTGCACTAACTACCGAGTAGTTTAGAGTAGGAGTGTACATGAGTTGGGCAAATCCAGTTAATCCGGTCAAACCCACCGAATTCAATATAAAAAAGTGAGTTGGATCGGGTGGGTATGGATTTCAAAATGAAATATCCATAAAAAAAATCGGGTTTCAGTCAAAATTGGACCCAACTCAAAAAACTCACCGACCCACTTAATTTGTAGTGCTATAATTTTTAAAAATAATTTTTATATAAATAACAAAGATTTTTCTTTTGCAATTTGAGCGTTAAAAGGGAAAAAGTTACAGATTCAATACTCTAATTTTCAAAATAAGTTGTATGTGTGTTTATTCCAAACACATTCCGTACATAACGATTTTAACGCATTTTTTATCATCTCCTTCGAGTCTTCACTCTTCGATTTATTTTTATCATTTAAATGTAGCGGTGCTAAAAAATATCATTCTTTGAAAATAGTGAAAATATGTTGTTTTTATGAAGAAGAAAAATATGATGATGATATTATCATATTATGATGCTAAAAATATACTGAAAATACGTTACACTTTTTTTTAAGAAATAAAAAAGGTTGTGTTATTTTTATGAAAAAATATCATGATTTGTCATTTAATATTAAAAAAAAATTGGGTAATCCAGAACCCACCGAACTCAACCCGAAAATAAGTGGGATTATCCAACCCGGCCCAATATTAAAGTATGTGGTTATTTTCCTCGACCGAATCTGGAGTACTCCATATAGTTCGGGTTTTGGTTTTGGACAAACTCAATCCAATCCGACCCATATACCCCTCTAGTTTAGAGTAATGGTGAATAAGTATAAAAATTACAATGTTGTTTCTTCCTAAATAGTAAATATCTTCTTTGTTTATTTTGTTTACGAGTTATTTGAGGTTTACTTTCACCTCTCTAGTATAAAAAACAAACTTAACTTAAAGTTTTATATAGAAAAAGTTTAAAAATGGTAACACAATTCAAACTATTTTTTTTTTTCTTTTCATCATGCACTTTCACTATTCACTAATGTTAGAGTAACTCGAAATTAGCACACATAAAAAGTGAAGGATCTTAGATATCCAAGTAAGTATTTATCTTCAATACAACATATTCATCATTCACCTTCACTTGTTTATAATTTTTCTTGCTAAATATAATTAACTTAATTTTTTTTATATGATTTACTTAAATAAAAAATAATAATAATGTCATATGTATTTATTGTGTCTACATGATATTTATCAAATCATTAAAATTGATCCAATATGAGGTAGATGACCAAAAGTCAAAAAATTGAAATAGAGTGACAATAAAATTTGTCTTTAAAATCAAAGATTAAAATTCAAAAAATTGAAAATAGGGGGACCAAAGTTTTTTTTTCAATGTACAGACCAAACTTTCCATTAAGCCATATTTTTTTTTAATGTAAATTTAGAGTAAAAATGATGTCCAACCAAATATAAAGTGTAACCTTACCAAAAAAGTATAAAGTGTAAAAGATTGTAGACTCAAAAAATATGCACAATATATATTTTTTCTAAATAAACCCTAATCTAATGTCTTTTACCTATATTAATATACAAAAAATATCGTTTACCTAAAACTCATTACTCTCTCCGTTTCTTTTTAAGTGTCTTATAAAATAGTACTCCTTCTATCTTAAATCTTTTGTCCTTTTACCTTTTTAGTTTTGTCTCAACTCTTTAGTCATTTTAAAAAATCAATGCATAATTAGTGATATTTTACCATTTGTAAAAATGACTTAACTAATAAATTTTTGTAATTTCTTAATCTCCGTGCAAAATTCTATAAGGACTAAAATTTTAGAACGGATGAAGTAATATAAAATTAACAAAGTGTATTTTTTGCACTTTATCTTTCTATTATACCTTCATTTTAATCTCAATAATTTCCATTTTTTCCATACCCATTCTCTTTCCAATAATAAATTTATAGTATAAAATCCATATAAATATAAACTATGGGTTCCCTTTTATATTTTTACCAAAGAAAGAAATTTCCCTTTATAAATAAATAAATTCACACGTCAAGTTTCATTTATATATTACTACTACTACACTCAGATCATAAAATCACTCTCTCACTTACCTTATACTATCTTCTCCAACGCGTTTTTCTTTTTTTTTTTTTTTGGTTTTTCACATCCACTTTCTCAGTAACTTCTACTCATTTTTAAAATCTATATAACAACAAAACAAAAAATCGAAAACATTTTATAATCCCTAAAATCTCTTTCTCAATTCACAAAGCTCAATTTCATCGTCAAACTCGTTTTTCTTTTTCTTCTTTCTTTCACTTTTTCTTTCACCGTGTAATGGGTGCCGTCGGCGAGTGTTTACCTCCGCCGCACGCGGAGGAGCTAGCGGTGCTGTCTCTTAACAAGCTGCCGTTAGGTTTTCGGTTTCGTCCTACTGATGAAGAAGTCATCGATTACTATCTTCGACAGAAGATCAATGGAAACGGTGATGAAGTTTGGGTTATTCGTGAAGTTGATGTTTGTAAATGGGAGCCTTGGGATTTACCTGGTAAATTAATTCATCTTTTTCTTCTTCTTCAATTGTTCTTTAATTGAATCTTTAATTTAGGTTTTTTTCCATATTTTTTTTGTGTTTGACTTGTTCTAATTTGGATAAGTAATTATAGTCAACAGCATTTTGATTGTGATCATATGAATTTTGATATGTTAATTTAATTTTGTTGTACTCTTTTTGTGTAATTGAGCAAGATGAATGAGTGTTTTATGAAGAAATATAATTGAGGAAAGTTAATTTGGTTTGATGAATTTGTTGATGATGGAGTTTGTGAGGGGTTTTGTTGTAGATTTTATTAATGGCAGTGAACATTAATTTTGGTGAAAATTGGTGGGAATTAATTTTGAATGGTTAGATCATGTGGTTATTGTATTTGATATGATGGTTTTGTTTTTGTTTCTGTTGATGAAAATTTCATGATTTTGTTGATGATGGGGTTTTGTAGGGGGTTTTGTTTGTAAAGTTATTAGTGGTAGTGAACATTAATTTTAGTGAAAATTGGGGGAAATTAATTTTGAATGGTTAGATCAATTGGTTATGGTATTTGATATGATGATTTTGTCTTTGTTTTTGTTTTTTTACGGAAGATTTGATGATTTTGTTGTTGATGGGTTTTTGTTGTTGTTGTTGTAGATTTGTCGGTGGTAAGAAACAAGGATCCAGAGTGGTTCTTTTTCTGTCCGCAGGATCGGAAGTATCCAAATGGAAGTAGGTTGAACCGAGCAACAACTCATGGGTATTGGAAGGCAACAGGCAAGGATCGGAGGATTAAGTCTGGCTCTACTTTGATTGGAATGAAGAAGACTCTTGTTTTCTACTCTGGTCGTGCTCCGAAAGGGAAGAGGACCAATTGGGTTATGCACGAGTATAGGCCTACCTTGAAGGAGCTCGATGGTACCAACCCTGGACAGGTCTACTCTCATCTCCTCTTTTTTATTATTTTGTATTTGCTTTCACCATTTTTAACCATGGCATTTTACATGAATCATTTTAAGCCGTGTTGACTATTTTTTCTCTCATTGGTGAGTTTAAAATGTGAGCTGTTTTTTCTTCGATAATGTTAAGCTGTTCTTTTAATCTCCATGTTTGATGAATGATGATATTTTTGTTTCTTTTCTGTACTCGGTTCACGAGTGCCATAGAGTGATCTTTTTTCATATTTGTCACAAACTAACAAAGTAGAGTTGACCAAGTTAACTATTCTAGTTTTGTTTCAACAAATTTGAACATTTTTTTCCTACTTCTCCCATTTGGTAAAGCAAAAAAAATGAGTTTTGAATTTGATTCTTCTCTGGGTTTTAATGAATAATTTGAAGTATTTGCTGCTGACTTTTAGTCAATGATGCTGACTTTTGTATTTGCATCTATATCTCTTTGAATTTTAAATCTAAATGTTATTGTGTTCCATTATTTTTTTCAACTTAATGCACTGGATTACATCTACTGCAACTCCTCTTAACCTTTATATTGTTCTGGCGAACATAAAGCTACTGTGTTTTTTGAATAGCTAAGCAATTTGATGTCAGTGGTGATAATTATATGTTGCTAACTTTTCAACTTGGTTGATTTGACTTATGCCAGAACCCATATGTCATTTGTCGCTTGTTTAAGAAGCTAGATGAGAGTCTCGAAAGTTCAAACTGTGGTGAAGTGGAGCAGACTACTTCAAATCCCGCGTCTGCAGATTATTCTCCAGAAGATATACAGTCTGATCTAAATATGGTTCCTATATCTTCCTCACCAGCCACAGAAGATGATAGGCACCTAGCAGCTATCCCTGAGAATTCTGAGGAGGCAATATCCAACGTTATAACCCCAGCTGATTGCTATAGCGATGCATGTGATGCTTCTGATGCACAATATCAAATTGTAGAAGTACCAGCTGCAGAGGTTAGATGGGCTAACTTTGACTGGGTTTTAGTCGATAATTTTATTTCCATTTTCTTTACTTTTTTATTTGTCTCCATCCGTTTATTGATTTGAAGACACTGAATTTTTTATTTTTCCATTTCCTTTACTTTACTTCAGGATGATCAACCGTTGAATTTTGACATATTTGATGACCCACAATTTGAGCCATTTGATGATAAACTATTCTCCCCGGTCCACGCACATTTTCCACGAGAGTTTAATTATCAAGCCAACAACGAATTCGAATTTCAGTATGGTACAAATGAAATAGATGTTTCAGACTTTTTCAACTCGGCTGTTAATTGGGACGAGTGCTCCTATGAGGCGTCTAGCTCATGCTTCCTTAGTCGTAAGGACAACGGTTCGTGCAGTGACTCAGATGCGGAAATGGCCAAAATGACGATGGTTAGTAACAGCTCTGACCACCTTTTCTTTCTTCTTTTAGCTTTATGTTTCTACCATCAGAATGACATCTGTTAATTTCAAAAAAACACCTAGTGGTAGTTCTAACCCTTTTTATGTTAATGTTCTTAAGCTGATTGTTAATCTACTTATGCTGCAGCATCTGCAAGCAGATTCGGGAAATAGTGATGTAGGATTGTTCCAGAACAACTCCCAGATTCCTTTTTCAACTGATTTTAATATCGGCCAAACACCTGCTGTGGTCAATGAGTATGAGCATCCAACGACTATGACAGCACGAGGTGTCACTGAAATCATGGCAAGGACTGAACAAGGGCAGAGTGAACAGCCAAACATGAACCCAGTGATGCAAGCACGAGGTAGTGCACCGAGAAGAATACGGTTGGAAGGATTTGTTACACATTCCCTTGCTTCTGAGGAGACGACAAAAGATGAATGTTATGCAGCTGGATATGAGCAATCAAGGGATAATGTTGTCCACAGTGGCACTGGAATCAGGGTAAGGACTCGACAAGTAAGAAACGAACAGCCAAACATGAACCCAGTGATGCAAGCACAAGGTAGTGCACCGAGAAGAATACGGTTGGGAGGATTTGTTACACATTCCATTTCCGAGGAGACAACAAAAGATGAGAGTTCTGCACCAGAAAACCCTAACGCAGAAACCCTAATTCCCACAGTATTTTGCAGCAGGGTCCGTTACACATCAAAGAGACCCTCCAATCGTTCCATGTGGTTTTCTGTTCTTGCAGTTTCTGCCACTGTACTGCTCTCACTTGTATTGCTTGTTAATATTTGGGGATATACTTAGATTTGAAACTGGTTATTAGCCACAATGATTCCTTGTGTAGAATTAACCTCGATTGCTTTTTTCAGCCAGTTAAGGAGGAATGTAGAGTTGGCTTTATTATATTTGTTGATAAGAACAATTATATAATATATATGTGCATCATATGCAGTCTTGCAGAGTATGGATTTTTAGTTATCAGTTAGTGTGCACCACGGTCAGATTCACATTTTCACTTAGTTTGCCCACTTGAATTTCATAGGATAATAGATCTTAAATTGAAAATATAGGATTTAGTTCATGCTAAATTCTAATATGATCTATTGTGAATTAGTACATAATTATTTAAAATTGCAAAGATGGCATACGTTGTTATTTAGAAGTATAAGTTAATAGTCATCTTTTTATTTTAATGATTAAAATAATGATTTAATAGATCCCTACAAAAACAAAACAACAAACAAAAAATAAATAATGATTTTAAAAAAAACAATGAAAACTAAAGATGTAATTTAATTGATTAAAATCCCAATTAAAATGAATTTGATAAAAATGATTTTAATTGTTGCCGGTTTGATTAAAAACAAGGAAAATATTGTAAAAAAAAAAAACAATGAAAATAAAGATGTAATTTGTATTGAACTTATGTCATTGTTTTAATTCTGAAAAAAAAACGTCATGAGTTTTTTATTTTTAAAGAGTATTGTCGACGATTGTTAGAGTTTATGACAATTTTAAGCACCGACCCACGGTAGACCACTTATGAAGTTGGTTAATCTTAGCACTCACTTTTAATTTATATGTATTAATTTACATATACATCTTTATTTTACGGTAATCATGAATAGGGATGACAGGAAAGACCAAACCCTGAGACCCACCCGAACGCAAACTCAAGTCAACGGACGAAATCCGAGTTGACTGGGTTTGGGTGTGGGTTTGGGTGACACCCGAAACTATGGGTGTGTGTTTGGGATCACTCAAACCCACACCCGAAACCCACACCCTGCCGAATGTTTTTTTTTTAACAAGCCAAAATGACACCCACCTGAATGTATTTAACATTACATAATTAATCCTAAGTATATATAAAATTACTAATGTCACCAAACAATGTTAATTACTTATGTTGAACTATGTAATTTAATTACTATGCTACATTTTGCATTTTATCAAAAAAAATTCGAACCGAGTTTGTGCAGGTAATTAATTGATTATACGTGTTTTTGCTGTTGGTTTGGGTGGAAAAACCCGAACCCAATGGGTGTGAGTTTTGATTTGCCACCCATACAACCTTTGGGTTTGGGTGATTGTTTTGCATGTGGGTTTGGGTAGTGTCAAATCCTCACCCATGGGCACTCATTGTCATCCCTAATCATGAACCTTGATGATTTACCAGCAATTGAAATTTTTTTTTTGAAGAAGCTAAATTAGTCCACCCAAATCCAGCAATTGGAAGTTAACATATTTCCCCACTTTCACGCTTTTTGACATGTCTTATTTCTCTATAAGGATGTCGATGAAGCAAGAGCTGGAAGTACTTTCACAATCTCAACCATCGAAAACGCTCTTCGTTCTCATTCTCATTTTTTGTTTCGGGAAATATTTTTACCTTGTCCTATCTCCAAAGATCCCTCATGGTTTCTCCAAGTATCCATCAATGTTAAAAAAAAAATCAAATTTTTATCGTTTTCAATAAAAAAAACTAGTAATAAATGTTTGTGTTACAATATATTTGTGTGGCTCATTTTTTTTTTTTTTTACTAAAAACAATAACGATATTCATTCATTCAAATTTGTAAAATACATCAATCGAAATTATTACATATTCAAATTCGCTAAATACTAAGAAGGATGGATCTGCAAACAACCTCACAGCACCCGAGTTGATAGCATATAACGGCCTAATTACAAAGCCTACAATTGATATGACAAAATTAAAATGTCCGGAATAGTCATGCCCTCGGAATATCTGCAACGTTGAAGACACTAAAGTTATTGAATCTGCACTGAATTTAGATCGAAGCAAATCTGCAAATCTAAACAAAACAAACACCGTACAAAGACGAGAAATCAAAACAAACACTGTACCAATATGGGACTTCAAAACAAACAACGCCGGGAGAAGAAATCATGAAAACGAAAAAACCAAACAAAACCTAAAACGATGTGAAAATCACTTATTAGAATAAATAAAAACGATCAAGAGGGGTGATTCCGGATCAAAATTGACCCTAAATCACCCCCCTCTAGTGGATGAACAAGAAAAAAACTCGAGGAATTAGGGTTTGAGAGTGGCGGCTGGTGTTTAAGGGTATATATTGTGGCTCATTTGTTGTTAGTGAGGATTATATGAAACTCCTTGAAAGATTTAATTTATATTAGACATACAATTAAAACTATTGAAGAGATGATCTAATAAAATGAATAAGTTTCTTTCTGTATACTTGAATTGGTATTGAAGTACCAAATTTTAGTTTAATTAAAGACATTGTTGCATTTTACTTATTAGGCATGTCGTGATATTTTACTTTTCTTAATATCAATAAACTCAAGAAACTTTGAGAAGTTAATATCGCATTCACGACTATTTCAGAGAAGAATATAGTAAAGGAGATAAAGTGAATCTTTCTACAAGCCGCTGTCAAATAAAGCTTCCGACAAACTATTAAAGAAGAATAATTGGCTTCGTTCATCTCAGATACAATTGTCTTTATGAGGGAGAGAAACAAACGTTCATGCATTTTTTCCCTTCACAACAGTGGCGGAGCTAGCCCAAAAATTGGGGGCGGGCCGCTACAAATATAAGTCGAAAATGCAAAAAAAATACTAAAAAAAAAGACATATCATATCGAAGGTATATTTAATATGGATATCTCAAAAAATAGTCAAAAGGTAGACCATTACCATTTTTAATAAACAAATATTAAAACTAATTTTATGTCAATATGTGTAAACTTCATACTTTTTAGTTAGTTCTTGTACTTATGTATATAATATTATGTGAATCTCTCTAGCAAAAATTTAAATTTTTTAACAAAAGATTGATCAAACATGAATTTTTATACAAAAAATCTATTTTAAATAAAAATTTGAGTACTTTTTTCTTCAAAAAAATATAGTTGAATACTTTGAGAAAATAAATTACACATTTTAAAACAGGTATAAATTATTAAACAATAAAAAATTAGAAGGGATGCTTCAAAAATAAACTAAGAAGTATGTTTGAATTATTAAGAAAATTCTGGGGGGGGGGGGGGGGGGCGGTTTGAAACCCCCGCAAACCTGTTAAATATTTTTTTATCGTCCAACTAAAGGCGATTTGAAACCCCCGCAAACTTAAAAATAACAAACTATACATACTATTTAGCGGGGGTTTATAACCGCCAGTAAATAGTATACATATGAAAAAAAATTAAAAATTCTAGGGCGGGCCATGGCCCTGTCCAGCCCACAAAAAGGGCTCCGCCTCTGCTTCACAATAGTTTTATCCCAATGGATTTTCCTAGTAAAGTTTATAATGAGACAACTCAAATACAAATGATGTTGCACTTGTACTCACTCTTTTTTCTTCGCTGAAATTGTTTTCCATCAGTTTTTTCTAGTGCGGTTTTAATGAGAGATATCCTCAACGGACATCCAATAAGGAGTGCTATAAATATTATTAGTATGTCATTCATGGAATTGGCCCTTTATGTTTATGTTTATATTTGTATGGATGCATATAGAATTTCTGTATCATCATTGATGTAACATAATTCTAATGGTGAATGACATATATTATATTTTTCTTCTCTTCTTCGTCTATAAGATTACTTTTATTTAGATTAATGTTTATGTTTATATTTGTATGGATGCATATAGAATTTCTGTATCATCATTGATGTAACATAATTCTAATGGTGAATGACATATATTATATTTTTCTTCTCTTCTTCGTCTATAATATTACTTTTATTTAGATTAATTTCATAACAAATAGCATGATATATAGAAACTTTTTGGTGAGAGAAACGTATCATTGTAAGTTTTGTGTTATTGTTTTCCACTGAGATATCCATTTAATAAATGTGTCCAATTCACATATCAGATATGAAAATAATCACAAATGGACAATTTAATGAAAAGGACTAAAAGAAAACATCACAACAAAACCATGGGCGAAAAGTAGAAACAGAATATCAACATTGAACAATTGAGAATTTGAGATGTATCAATCAATCAAAGGCTAGTTCGGTATTATTTTCACATATTTATTATTATAAGAATAAAAAACACAAAGAACCTAATAAAAGCTTCCATTTTTGGATCAATTGTTTTTATAAAGATGAGGGTCGAAGCCAAAAAAAAAATTTATACTAGAATTATTTTAGAGATAGTAATTCCCAATTCATCGGTTAACTTTAAATTTGTAATTATAACTTGCAAAAATGTCAACCGATAATTCAAAGAACATCTAAATCAAAGCATTTATACACTTGTTTATTTTCCAATAACTATGAAAAATCTCCACCTTCAAATTCATTTCCAACAAACAACGAATTTTCTTAGTCAAAGAACGACCAATTGAACTATGATGTAATATATCGGAATTAATCATTTTCATTACCACAATTGAATCTACATTTGTTTTTGCAACAAAAGAGGGCAAAGCCAAAGGAAAAAGAAACTATAGATCTAAACGAATACTCCTAGACATGCAAGGATCGAATATGTCAATAAATACAAGACTATGAAGCTCATTAGGAAGAATCTCTAAAATGAGTATCAATGGAACACAGCGTAAGATTGAGATTCGCTGAAAACTCGCACTTTTGTTACCTTCATGCCTAGTGTGGGTTATCTAGGTCTGGAAATGCAAATAGTAAGACCAAAAATCCGCCAAATAAAAATATGGATATGCATCTCCTTGAAACCATGTCAATCTTAAAATCACTCTCCACAATATAAGTTGTGAAAAATTCTGCCTCCAAACCATTTCGATTCCCATGTATATGTCCCACATCTCGACATAAAAAGCACCACAAGTATCTACACGCTTTACAAAACCATCAAGTCACCTCCCCCTACTCCCTTGAATAAAATACCACAACCACAAGCACTCATTCTCTTTGCAAGCACAATGCAATCCATATTAAGCTTCACAAATTTATCATGTGAAGGCGGCAACCCCACGACAGAAAGAAATAATGTTGTCCCTTATTTTATTAGCTCTCATTACCAGCTACGGGAACAGAACCATATAATTGCAAAATACAACAAAGGAACTCATTCAAAATAGTCTGATAAGAAAGAACCACCAACAAAAATTGAGCCTCACTCAACAACATAACAAACCAAAGTAGAACCACTTATTGAAAAAAGAAAGATTTGGGAAACTAAAAAAAATAGTCGCATAAGCAAATTTTACAAAACATTAGTTTGCATATGTTATAAAACAAACAACATTTGACTTTGGATTTATTTCAGATTAGGAATATAAATTAACTATGATCTATGGTAACAAAGCCACATAATTGCAAAAGTAAACAAAGATCTTCACTTAGAATAGTGTCTTATAATAACCCTTTTGCTCGGGTTTGACAAAATAAACTGAACCTGAAATTATCAAAAGAACAAAAAGAAAACCAAAACTCCAAACAATTATTCTGTCGCAAGTCAAACCACAATACTCAATAACAAGAAATTCAACCCTCTTTCTAAGCTTAAAGGGAGACGACACCAACTTTGATCAGTACTTGTAGTCCTTGACATGGAGACTCTCTGAGGCACCATCACCAAGTTTAGAGGTACCCTTGTAAGTTCCAAGAGTAGCCTCAGAATTAGCCTTGGCCCTTGTCAACAAAGCATCTTGAGCAGCCTTAACATTCTCTTCTTTTCCAGACCATGCCTTAAGGGTACTCTGTTGAAGTGCCCTTCCGAAAGAGAAAGAAAGAGTCCATGGCTTCTTACCCTTGACTTGGTTAATGGCATTGAGGTTAACACTGGCCTCTTCCTCACTCTGTCCACCAGACAAGAAAACAACGGCAGGGACTGCTGCTGGTACGGTTCGCTGCAAAGCTCTAACGGTGTGCTCAGCAACAACCTCGGGTGCAACCTTTGGTGAATCGGATCCAGGGGTGACCATGTTGGGCTTCAAGAGAGTTCCTTCAAGGAGGACATGGTGATCACTCAAGGCCTTGTAGCATGCTGCAAGGACACGCTCAGTAACGGCAGCACACTTTTGAATGTCATGAGGTCCATCAACAAGGATCTCGGGTTCAACAATTGGAACAAGTCCATTCTCTTGGCATATGACAGCATATCGGGCCAAACCATAGGCATTCTCATGGATAGAGTGCTCAGATGGTTCATTGGGGCCGATTTTAAGCACAGCACGCCATTTAGCAAAACGTGCACCAGCTTCATAGTACTTAGCACAGCGAGCACCAAGACCGTCAAGACCCTGAGTGGTGGTTTCTCCGTCAGTCCCAGCAAGCTCAACGGTACCCTTGTCAACCTTGATACCAGGAAGCACACCAGCTTCGTTCAAGACATCAACAAAAGGCTTGCCTAAAGAAAAGACATTTAAGTCAGTGTTGTAACAATAGCAAATATCACCAATCTTAATTCACACTACACATAAAAGTAAACTAGAACAGTCCCGCCAAAAGGAAAACCACATACCCAACTCATTCAAATATAGATTTAAACAAAAAAAATTGCATCCCAAAAAGAAAAATAAAATGTTCATAATATGCCATTTGGTACAAAATATCATCCCATAATCCCAAATTGACAGCACTAACAAGGCATAATATACCGATGCATGCTCAAATCTATAGACATGGAAATGATTACGATGCATATACAAAGCTACAGAAATATTAACAATACATGTTCAAAGACATTGACATGATAAGAAAGTATGTTGAACAATCATGTACCGAACTTTTACAATACAAAGCAATAGACATGATATGGATGCATGCTCAAATCCACTGACACGATAAAAAAAAGAATATTGAAAGCAATTGATGATATATCATGTACAAAACTTTTACAATATAAAGCAATAGACATGATAATAATGTAATTACAAAGCAATTCACATAATAAGAAAACATGTTAGAAGCAATTGATGAACCATTCAAGGATCAAACAATTAAGATAAAAATTAAGGTATGTAAATATTGTTTGGATTTGGCGGTGAGTACCTGCAGCGGTGCTTTGGTAGAGGGTTTCCTCGAAGAGGATCACTCCACTAAGGTACTGAAGGACTCCAGGGGCGGTGAAAAGGAGTTCACGAAGAGCACGCCTGTTGGATTCAACATTCTCAACATTGATGCTGGATAGACGCTTTCCGATTGTTCCAGTTGATTCATCAGCAGCAAGAATACCCTTGCCGGGTGTGCCGATGTAGGCAGCATTGGCAATAAGCTCATCTGCAAATTCACTCACAAATTAGTACCAACACAAAATATAAATCTCACTGCATCAATTTATTGAATAAATAACCACAACTAAACATGATTAGACACACACACAAATCCAAATCATGTACAACATAAAACACCAACAGTGATAGATTTATAAAGTAAAATATTTACACCCTAAATAGATCTACAAAATTAACTACCGATTTAGATTTTCAATACAAATTTGCATTATTTTCAATATCAAATTTTAAAAACATTAAAATAAAATATACAAACTGAAATTTAGCTTTGATAGCATATATATTTTGAAACTAAAAATCGTGGACTAAATTCAATAAAAACAAAAATAGTACAAAATAAAAACAATAAATAAGATACATAATTCTACAAGCAAAATTCAAAATCCTTTAAGGATCTGATGTCACATCACAACATAGAAACAAATAATCAAGTACTGATATTCAATAAATAAATAAAAAATCATGAAAAGTTAGATCTGAAATTAACAAACAAATAAGCACAATAAACTAAAATCAATTACCGATCCATAGAAATAAAAACTAAATCAACAACTATCAAATAACCAAAACAAAAAAAAAATCAACAAGATCCAAAAAGCTACTACCATAATAAAAACAATAGATCTAATCAAAAGAAAAAAGAAAAGGAAAATTGGAATATACCATGGTACTTGCTCTTGAAGTTCGACATGATCGAGGAAGAAGAAAAAGGGGTTAGTAGTTTTTTGAAAGGGTAGGTTAAGAATAAGGTGTGAGAGTGGAAAAATGAAGTGGGGTTCGGTGAATTTATATAGTGATGATGATGGATTGAGAAACAAGACAAGAAGAAAAAACAGGTAGAGGCGTGCTTTCTTACGATGGATGGATTGGTTATCTGTCTCTATGGATGGCCGTTGGATCGGAATTGGTAGATACAAAGGCGGTTTTAGGTTTTTTAAAACCCGTTTGATGACCCGGTTTTGTTGGGCTAAAAGGCTGCTTGCTGCTTTCGTCACTGTTTAGTCAAAATAAAGCCCATCAAAGTCGTTTCTTGTCTATTCTACTATTTATTTTTATTTTTCTGGTCAAGTTTATTCCACTGTTGATTTTTTTTATTATATTATATCCCATAATTGGTTTGCTTTAGAAAAAAAATTCCATAACTGATTGTTTAATTTGTATATATTAATTAATTAATTGTGCAATATTTCTTTACACATGAATTGAATCGGATCATATTTATATATTTTGTGGAGATATTTTAGGGTGTAGATATTTTAAGAGTGACACTGTAGTTATTAATTAATTTTTTGTGGTAATAAAGAGGGCTTAAATCCAACTAAAAGAAAATTACAAAGCGATTAGATGATTTCACAATGCTTTAGATGTCTCCGTGATATGATTCCAACATTTGACTTTAGCAGTTTCACTAGCAAGAACATTGTTGCCTTTAAAGTCCAACATGTTTTGGCGAGTGTCCTGTTTAGTAAAATTGTTAAGGACATAGAAGTTAACTTTTAATTGACTACCCAACAAAAAACAATTTTTGGGTGTTTGCAATCAGCTCATGCACATGATTTTCTTCTAGCTATCCCAATCGAGAGATTAGGTCAACATATGTCCCCGGTAGAGTATTGTACTGTTCTCAAATATAGCCTGATAATTCATTTATTTCATGTTGATGAGGTTTACCCTGTTTGTCATAAGGCGTGTCTGGAAAGATTTGGGAAGCATGCAGTTCATTGTTTAGAGCTTCCAAACTTCAAATACATACATGACTTTGTTCGGGATGTCCTTTTTGATGTTTTTAAGCGTGCATGAGTATCTATAAAGAAAGAGGCGCCTGTGAACTTCTTGACTAAACCCACTAGGGGAGATCTACTTTGAGGCAAGCCGATGTTCTGGTGTATTAGTGGATATGGGGTAAACATGCATGTGTTGACTTGATTGAAGTTTCTCCACTTGTGGGTTTGACAGCTGGGGATTTTACTATAGGACAGGCGGCCCTCAAAGTTGCCTCAAGCAAAATGGCCAAACATGAGAGAGCGTGTTCTGACAATCAACAAGCGTTTATATCATTTGCATTTGACACGTTTGGTTTTCTAGCATCAGATGCTGTTAATATTTTGAAAAGAGTTCAAAAAGTTATGCACAACAATGTGGTGTCTCCTCAGCCTCTAGATGTAGTATTTAAGGTGATTGATTTTGCCATCCAAAAAGGGTTAGCGGCGCAGCTTGTTTCCCGTTTGCTTTCTATTCAAGTGTAATTATCTCACAATATATATGGGGTCAGAATCAAATGACATCAACTGGTTTGACACCAAATGTTACACCTCTGAATATCGTTTTAACGATATAAATTTTATAAAATCAATCGTTGAATTGGAAGTTTATATCATATAGATCATTTGTGTAAATTTAACACAAATCCAAAATCATTTGATATGTTATTGACATACATCAAAATTAATGGCGTTAAAAAAAAGATGTAAATCGTTAATTTTGATCTATCTCAATAACATATGAAATGATTTTGGATTTGTGTGAAATTTTACACAGAAGATCTATATGATATAAACTTCCAATTCAACGGTTGATTTTATAAAATTTATATCGGTTAAAACGTTATTGAGAGGTGTAGCATTTGGTGTGAAACAAGTTGGTGTCATTTGATCCTGACCCATATATATATATATATATATATATATATATATATATATATTACTTAAATTGAGAAAAATTAAATGAGGGAAAGATACACCCCCTAGGATTATAAGCAAGAACCTGAATCAACTCTGGATGAGGATGCTCATAAACTATAGAGTCAATAAAAGACATACAACATATATGTTTGCTAATATATCTGCACACTAATTTCCTTCTTGATAAACATGAATAATCTTAACATTCCATAAGTAATTAATTCAACAATTTTTTGATCTTTTTAATTAGGATCCAATCAGCGACACTGCCTAATTTTCCTTATTGTAAACTATAGACGACTATTTTCGAATCTAATTAAATCTTCAAGTGTCTCACACCATACTCTCTAGCTAGGCATAAGCCTTCATGAAGGCCTCATAATTCTGCCATATAAGTTGATGCAATGCCTAGGTTCCTCGATAAACCACGTATCCAGCGGCCATTCTCATCACGCACTAAGCCACGACAACTTGTCATCGTGCCACAATGGTGCGTGACCACCAAGTTAGAAAAAGCCTATAAATAGAACATGAGTCTGTCATATTTTATTCATTCCAGTATCCACGAAACTATTGTAGTCTTTAGTATTCTATGGCTGACTAAACCACTAAGGTTAATTTGATGTAAGGGAATTTCTCCAAGACCTTAAGGTTATTGTATTATTCATTTTTTTTTTTTCAATTATGTTCTTTGTTACTAGTTTGCTTAATTCAAGTTTCATAGAATACGATTGTTAATTTCGATTGATTTATATTCCTTAAGGTAGACGTGTTCTAACTTAGCTTATTCGTTAATTCACGTGTTCTTAACCGTTTGCTTGATTCGGTACAACGTTTGCTTAATTTGGTAATCTAACAAAAGGCGAATATAACTCATACTGAATTGAATACACTTGTTAATCTTTTCTGTAATCGAAAGAGAATAGTATCCACTTAGGGACTGATAACTGATCATACTGAATTGAATACGCTTGTTAATCTCTTCTTTCTTCAAGTATTTGCCGCAGCCCCTTCTTGTCTCACCAAATTCTGCTCATTCTTCATCTTTAAAACCAAATCGAAAATACATCATTTCTAGTTTGATTTTTCTGTTTTAGAACAACAAAATCATTTATGTCTGTTTGTTTTCTTCATCTATGCCTGTGCGTTTTCTTCATTTAAGCCAGAGCATAGTAAGTTGTCCTTCCGCTATAACACAAAATGCAAAAACGGTTCAACTGTGAAACCGGCCGAACCGCTATTTTACACCGATTTTTTCGGTTTTTATCCAGTTTTCCAGTTTATAATCCAGTTATGATGCATGGCGGTTTTCAGGGCTACTCGAACCGGATACAGGTCCGGTTAAGGTTCAACCGGTTGAGGTTTATACACCCCTGACGACATGCTTAAGAGAACCAAAACCGATATTACTTGAACTAATTCAATGCTGGTAGAAGAAAATTAAACACATTCTTAACCTCACATCTAACCATCTTTTTTGGTAAGCACATCTAACCATTTAAAACATGGCATAATAATTTATTTTGCTTAAAAAATATCTAAGGAATAGACTCTAAATTATTTTTGGGTGAAATAAATTTTTTGTCCCTAAAGATAAAAATAGAATTTTTCATTCTCACATAATTTTTTGTTTTGATTTTGGTCCTTAGTGATTAGTTTATGTCCATATTTATGTAAAATATATTATGAATTTTTTTGTTCAAGATGTGTCCAAGTCATTTCCATCTATTATGATCAGAAAATATGTTAAGAAACTGTTAAAATTAAATTTATCAGGGACTAAAAATGAATCAATTTATTTTTCGAGGATTGAAACATTTCGTTTAATTTTATTGACTAAAATTTAAATTTGCTATATTTTTAGAGACGAAAATTTCATTTAACACTTATTTTTATTTTAATCAATGACAAACAAACTCTAAGGTAAACAAGCATAATTGGATCAGTGTTAGTTGTGCATCGTCTAATTATAGTTTGTTACATGTCGTTCAATCTAACGACTTGGTGCATCATGACAAAGCAGTGCGTGAAACTCTTCATTCTATAGGATTGACATGCATTGGGTTGATCTAGAAACATTGTAACAACTTGGTTTCTGGTCAACAATGTTCCAGATTGGGAAAGAGCTCATAAAATCAATGATCCCATTTGCATTATAAGACTAGTGTTGCTTCTGTCAACACCAATTAGGAACAACGTATAAATGAAACCTCCACAGGTTCACCATACTATTACAATACACTACCGAATAAATGACTCGTGTCATGAGATATTAATGCTTCATTCCACTCACAAAAAGGGGTCCTCAAACGGTTATTCCATCATTCCCCTACATATACATATATACATTCACTATCAAGATACACACATTTCACCCGTTTCATCCACTCTCATCTTGATCAATCATCGACTTGAGCGTTAGAGTGCTAACATTTTTTTCATGTACATTCCCTTATGAAATTGAGCTCATCATCATCACCATCAACATCACTAGATCCACCAAAGGAACCATCTAGTTATGCACATTCAAAGCAGTGACGTCGTCTGTGGGAAGATTTTTCCTTTTAAATTTTCTTGGATTCACTATCTCTATCTATCCTTTGTCAATCCAACAAGTTCCAATGGTGAGATCGGTAGATCCCACACAACACCCTGTTGTATCCACTATCTCTGTTGAAATCACTCAACGTGAAAAGTGATTCAACTTCATCAAACGTAAAACACTCGAAGCATATCCCAAACCAGTAAAAAGACTAATTTTGGGGTTTGAGATCACAAATTGGCAAGGTTGTGAAAACCAAACCGGACCGGCCGGTTAGACCGGGAAACGGACCTGTATCCGGTCCGAGCAGACACCATAACCGCCCTGCACAAGAACCGGATTGGAAACCGGAAAACCGGCACTGAACCGGACAAAACCGTGAAAACCGGCGGTCCGGACGTTTTTTCCGGTTTTGGCGGTTTTTTTTAATAAATAGAAATAACACTGTAGTAAACTTTTTACTAGGAAGAAAATAAACAAGAAAGGGAACAAATTGAGTTTTTTCACAGCATAAAGAGATGAAAACCATATTCATATATAATCATAATACCAAATAGTGGAAAGGGAAGCTTCTCGTCCTCCATGGACTGATTATAAAAGCATCTGAGATTTTGTTACAAGAAGAAGAAGAACTGATGAAGAAGAAGAAAGACATGAAGAAAAATTAGTCTAGATCTAAACCTTTATTTGAAAAAAATAAATTGTACTACTCTTATTGTAGTACTTGGAACACAACCCAAAAAAAAGTAAAACACCAATAAAATAATTACACTAATATCAGAATATGAGTAGACTTGTTAGGCTTTAGCTACAACTTACTAGTACCACTATTATCATTACTAATTTTATTAGACTATTACCTTATTGATTGAATTCTTTTCTATTGTCAATATAAAGTTTTTATTTGAGCAGAGTAATCTCTTCTGACGAGGCAATGAAAAGCTGCTTCATTTACTTCTTTCTCAAAAAGCAGATCATTTGTATATTAATAAATAATTAATGTTATGTTATTTTTTTTAACAATCCTTCATAATTATCTTTGTAAAAATATAATACTAATCATATACTAAAATAAATCAACATACTGTAATACTAATCTTCAAAAGCATACAGGATAATACTAATAATATTCATAGTAATATATCACTTAAAGTGAGACTAAAAATCGAAAGCATTTTATTTTTTATATAATGTATTTTAATTATTTTTTGTAAAATTTTAATTTTACATGTTAATTTATGACAATTTATGTTTATAATAGTGTGAAACTTGTAATTTTTCCTTATTATTATTTTATATATTATTTAATAATATAAAAAATATATATTGAATTAAAAGCGGTCCGACCCGGTTGAACCCGGTCGAACCGATTGAACCTTAAACCAGTAAGCACGCCGGTTTAATGTCCGGTCTGGTTCTGATTACCTTGCAAATTGGTATATGAAGCCCCTAACGAAGAACTCCCTCTCATAATCATAACCACCATACCCAACCACGACATATCATGGATCGTCGTCGACGAGGGAAGCTTGTGTGATATAATGTATGAAGAGTTATTTTCAAGTTGAAGCTGAAGAAAGAGCACATGTTACCGTACATTGGAGGTCCGTTGGTGCCCTTCAACGAATCTGTTACTCAACCTTTAGGAATCATTATCCTTCCAACCACCTTTCGGGACGGGAAGACCTCAACATCAAGGAGAACCATACAAGTGAAGTTCCTAGTGATTCCTTGCACATCCGTATACAATTGCATCCTAGGCACACCAACCTTGGCATCCTTGGGGGGAGTCCCATCAACTGTACATATTAAGATGAAATACCACGGGGCACGACAATGTAGGAGAAGACAATCCTTAAGAAAGCTGAAGCGTCCAAAGTGATTAATGCAAGCCTAGTTCGTCTCAACAAGGCTTGCCCCAAAGATGTGTGATGACTACACATCGTTACTATATTTCTACTTATTCCAAGACCTATTTACGAGGTTTTGGTACGTTTTTATTATGTTTTTGCACAACAATAAGTGGAAGTTATGTCAAGTACAAGGCTGCTGAAAGCACCAGAAAAACATAAAATTTGTGAAAACAAGTATGTCGTTTGGCGCCGGGTGGCTGCGCAGGGCGCAGGTCACCATTAAAATTCACCCTCCTCTCTTATGTTTGGCGCGGGCGCGGACGCGTAACTTTGGCCTATATATTGGAATTTCTGAAGCAGAATTAGGGTACAAAATTTTTACGGCAGAAAACAGCAGATTTTTGGAAGAAACTCAGAGCTCCTTGTAATGCTTTCTTTCACCTTTATTGTTGTTAATTTGTGTTTAGCTATGTCCAGCTAAATCCTTATGATTGACCTTAGGGGATTTTGATCCCGGATTATCTCGAACCATGTGATTTCTTTTATGTTTATTAAATAATTACGGAGTTAGTTTCATCAATTTTTCCTTGTGCTTAATGCTTTACATGATGTGATGACTTGTGTGACGATGCTAATAATTTATTTTACTATGAGAATAGGAATAGATTATAGATCTAGGAATTATTGTAAAATTGGTTTTCACTTAAGAGATTTTGGTTTACTAATTGAGATCAAAGATTAAAGCGCGAATTCCTCACTTGATCATAAATCACCTTAGAGATTTGGGATTCATGATCAAGGGAGAGGATTATGTTACCAAGACATTGGGCATAGTTACTTAATTTAATCGATCGTGAAACTAAATTTGTAGTTCGTTAATAAACATGAAATCACCGAGATGAATTAGGATTAGATGAACCAAAAGGTCCAATCGCTTGTTTCTCTCTAAAAAGCCTAAGTCAATTCAAATATTTTATTTGAATCTTTTCTTAATATTTTGTCTAAATCTTTTATTTAGGCAACAAATCCAAACAAACAAAACCCCCCCTTTTATTGCTTTTAGTTCCTAGATATAATTCAATTGTTTTGTCAAGTTTAAAACAATCCCTGTGGATCGATAAATTTTATTACTTAATGACGACTTTAGTACACTTGCTAAAATTGTCATCAAGTTTTTGGCGCCGTTGCCGGGGATTGTTGATTTAATTGACAATCCGATTGAACCAATCGTTTTTATTACTTAATTGACAATCGTTTTCATTCTCTTGTAGTGCAGTTGCTTCTAAAGGTATTTCTGGTTGTTTATGCAAGGTAGGAAGAAGATAGTTCGAGAACTGATCTTTGATCCGAAAATCGAGAAAACAGCTAAAGCAAACAGAAAAGCAGTTCGGTTGGCCCGCCAGGCTGCCCGGTTAGCAAGTGGTACGAAAGAGATACTTGAAGAAGAGGTTTCTAGTCCAAACACTTCGGACAACGAAACCGAAATCATGGCTGGAGTCGTTCAACCACCGCGAAGGACATTGGGTGACTATGGCCAGGCAACTGATGGTCAAAATCCTAATCTGGGTTTTCAACCAGTAAATCCAGTCTCTTTCGACATAAAGAATACAGTGCTCAGTGCTCTTAAGGAGAACCAATTTTCTGGGGGCGAATCAGAATGCCCAAACATTCACTTATCCCGTTTCTACGAAGAATTTGGATACACTGACCCAACTGGTATATCCGAGTCAAACAAGAAGTTGAGGTTGTTTCCACTATCCTTGACCGGTAGGGAAAAAGATTGGATCGATACACTGCCACCCAACACCATTGCTACTTGGGACGAGTTTGAGCTGAAATTTCGCGAGTGATACTTTTCAATCCATAAGTTCTTAGAGAGGAGGAATGATATCACCAATTTTGAACAAGGGGACTCAGAATCATTGTATGATGCATGGGAGAGGTTCAAGCTTTGTTTGAAGAAGTGCCCAAAACATGGGTTAGACAATCATGCACAGATGCAACACTTTACTCTTGGATTGAGGGCTCAGACCAGAATGTTGTTGGATGCATCATCTGGTGGATCATTGAAGAATAAGTATGAGAGTGAAGCAAGGGAGTTAATGGAGGCAATGTCTCAGAATGAATACAGAGTTCAAAATGATAGGGGAGCAAAGAAAAAGGCTGGCATGCTCGAACTTGACACTCAAACCACTCTCCTAGGACAGTCACAGTTGATGAATACTCAAATGGCGGCCATGTTGAAACACTTCACAACCACCCCAATCCTTCAAATGCAAGCTAATGCGGTCCAAGATGTGAAGTGCGCTTTTTTTGGTAAGGGACATGCTAACGGTGAGTGTTTTCCTGCAGGCTCCGAGCAAGCAATGTACTTATCGAACTTCAAGAAGAGCAACACCACCAATAATCCATACTCAAACACCTACAATTCGGGTTGGAGAGATCATCCAAACTTTGGTTGGGGAGGAAATCAAAATCAATCTCTACAACAAGCATCGTCTCAAAACCCTCAACCAAAGCAACAATCTCCACTAGAGGATGCACTTGCTAAGTTTATCAAGGTCACTCAAGAAAATTTTGAAGAGATGAAGATTAGTCAAAACCAATTGAAAACCAAGAACAGATGAAAGTCAATCAAGACGTTGCTAACAAGAATCATGAAGCTTCCATCAAGAGCGTAGAAACTCAAATCGGCCAATTGTCAAGACAGTTTGCAGCTACTCAAAATAAGGGCTTTGAAGGTTCTACTAAAGACAATCTGAGGAACGAAAGTTGCATGGCTATTAACCTGAGAAGTAGAGAAGTTCCTTCACCGGAAGTTATGAGCAAGAAGAAGGGTGAGTTGAAGGAAGAAGGAAAAAATGAGAGTGAGGGAGAAGTTGAAAAAGAGTGGGAGATAGTGGCTGGATCTGACAATGAGAGAGATGCACTAGTTGAAAATCAGAGGGAGAAAAAAATAGTAAGTAATGAGAAGTTAGTTGCAAAGAAGCAAGGTAAAGGTGTGGAGGAGAAAGAAGGCAAAAAGGAGAAAGAAAAGTCAATCCATGCTAAGTTACCATATCCGCGCAAAAAGAAGGCTAAGGAAGAGGATCCTACACAGTTCAAAAAGTTTATGAAGATGCTTCACAGCCTCCAAATGAACATTCCTTTTGCGGAAGCGTTGGAACAGATGTCCGTCTATGCCAAATTCATGAAAGAACTCTTCACAAAGAAACGGAAACCTCTGGATGATGAGACGGTTAACATGACCGAAGTGCAATAATTCAGAAGAAGCATCCACAAAAGAAGAAGAATCCATGAAGTTTCACCATTCCATGCTTTATTGGAAATCTACATGTTAGGAAAGCCTTATGTGACTTGGGCGCAAGCATCAATTTGATGCCCTTGTCCATAATGAAGCGCATTCCAGGTGTCGTGGCTAAGCCAACAAAGATTCACTTGTCTCTTGCCGATCGATCAATTACATATCCACATGGAATTCTAGAAAATGTTTTGGTAAGATGTGTTGAATTTGTGTTTCCAGCTGATTTCGTGATTCGAGATATGGAAGAAGATGCTGAAGTTCCTCTCTTGTTGGGACGACCATTCTTAGCCACCGGAAGGACTCTAATTGACGTTGAGAAGGGAGAGCTCATGTTCCGTTTAGACGATGAACAAGTATGCTTCCAGGTGTTTGAAGCCACCACATTTGGGGGACCAGTACTCAAATGCTTCAAGGTGGATGTGCTAGAGGAGGTGGTAAATGATGCGCAAGAAGAAGAGTAGGAGCGTGAAATTGAACTATTCCTTAAAAACTTAGATGATGATTGCAAAGAAGAAGAACCACTAAATCTAGAGGGAGCATTGCTTGCGGAAGCATTGAATAAGTATGATGATGCGTTGGTTTGGAGTTCGGACGGAATAAATTCTCCCTTTTGCTTGCACAAGAAGACTAAGGAGGAAGAAGTCAAAACCAGTGTTGATGCTTACCTGGAAGGAGCAAATCTGAAATATCCGCCCTAATGAGGGTGTAGGACGTCAAGCCTCGGGACGTTAAACAAACGCGTGACCTCTAGGTCACGGACCGTCAAGCTATTGATGTTAAACGAGCGCTGATTGGAAGGCAACCCAAGGTTAGTCGCACTTCCTTTTTACTTGAATTTAATTTTGTCTTTGATGAATGTTTTGGCTATTTGAAAACTTGTGCACTATCGAAATGATTTTGTTTGAATGTTATTATAAGTAAGTTAGGTTAGCATCACAATTCATGAATTTGTGACTCCCTTAATTGATTGCTTTTCATATTTGATTGTAATTAGAAAAGTTGAGGAAATTTCTCAAACATTGACCACTCGATAATCCGGCCAAGCCGTGAGAATTCGAGCCCAAACACATAAATTTTCTTGTCATGAGAGATTCCACAACTTAGCTAATTCTCTAGAACTTGTGTTTGTTCTTTTAATTGATTGATTGCTATGAGTTACACACCGAGGCATGTTGTTTGTACCTTGAGCCTTTTTGAAGCCACCTTTACGTATATTATATCCTTCGTTAAACCCCATTTGAGCCGAAAGAAAAATGTTTTTATTTGATAATCCAAGTTTGAAATTATGAAAAAAAACAAAAAAGAAAAAAAAATGATTTTCTTGGAGTTAGATCACTGTACTTATAATTAGAACACAATGCTCATCATTAAGTTTGGGGTTGCTTCTGAAATAAGCAACAAATTAAGTTTGGGGTGGGGTACTAGAGAACTACAAAAAGAAAAAAAAAAATGAATGAACAAAATGGTGTAAACAAAAAAGAAAACACCAAATGATATGTGAAAAAGAAAAAAAAATTGATAAATAAGTTCTCTAGTATGACAATGCTTGAAATTAAGGGGGAAAATGTTTGAATAATCCAATTTTGTGAAATAGGTGATCTTTTAAACTCCAAGTTTTTCTGCGTACCTTCCAAAAACATCCACCCTAAAACCTAAGCCCCGTTATAACCCTCAAGTCCTCTAAAGGTGTGAATTCTTATGCATGTTGATTGATTTCTAGAATGTTTGCAAGCCTATGGTAGAATGGCTATGTTTGTGTTGATTGAGTGAAATATATACCATCTTTAAACAGTAGAGAATGTGAGGGAGTGAAGTGATTAAAGTTTGGTCAATATTTGTGAAAAGTTCTTGATTTTTCGTTATAAATCTATGTGCAAGTAAATTCTTCATAGGGATGATCATTGAAATGATAATTGTGGGTACCTAACTTGATTGACTTTGATGCTTTGAATAAGATTGTTGATGATAGTGCCAAGTTTTCCGATGGATGAAGATATTCCTTGAGGACAAGGAAAAGTTCAAGTTTGGGGTTGTGATGACTCCACGTCATTACTATATTTCTACTTATTCCAAGACCTATTTACGAGGTTTTAGTACGTTTTTATTATGTTTTTGCACAACAATAAGTGGAAGTTACGTCAAGTACAAGGCTGCTGAAAGCACAAGAAAAACATAAAATTTGTGAAAACAAGTCTGTCGTTTGGCGCGGGGTGCCGGGTGGCTGCGCGGGGCGCAAGTCACCAGTAAAATTCACCCTCCTCTCTGATGTTTGGTGCGGACGCGTAACTTTGGCCTATATATTGGAATTTCTGAAGCAGAATTAGGGTACAAAATTTTTACGGCAAAAAACAGCAGATTTTTGGAAGAAACTCAGAGCTCCTTGTAATGCTTTCTTTCACCTTTATTGTTGTTAATTTGTGTTTAGCTATGTCCGGCTAAATCCTTATGATTGGCCTTAGGGGATTCTAATCCCGAATTATCTCGAACCATGTGATTTCTTTTATGTTTATTAAATAATTACGGAGTTAGTTTCATCAATTTTTCCTTGTGCTTAATGCTTTACATGATGTGATGACTTGTGTGACGATGCTAATAATTTATTTTACTATGAGAATAGGAATAGATTATAGATCTAGGAATTATTGTAAAATTGGTTTTCACTTAAGAGATTTTGGTTTACTAATTGAGATCAAAGATTAAAGCGCGAATTCCTCACTTGATCATAAATCACCTTAGAGATTTGGGATTCATGATCAAGGGAGAGGATTATGTTACCAAGACATTGGGCATAGTTACTTAATTTAATCAATCGTGAAACTAAATTTGTAGTTCGTTAATAAACATGGAATCACCGAAATGAATTAGGATTAGATGAACCAAAAGGTCCAATCGCTTGTTTCTCTCTAAAAAGCCTAAGTCAATTCAAATATTTTATTTGAATCTTTTCTTAATATTTTGTCTAAATCTTTTATTTAGGCAACAAATCCAAACAAACAAAACCCCCCTTTTATTGCTTTTAGTTCCTAGATATAATTCAATGGTTTTGTCAAGTTTAAAACAATCCATGTGGATCGATAAATTTTATTACTTAACGACGAATTTAATACACTTGCTAAAATTGTCATCAATGTGTACCCACTCCATAACATTGAAAAGCTAGTGGACGATTCTACAAGGTACAAACTCATGTCCTTCATGGATGCGTATTTTGGCTACAATCATATCGAGACAAAATTACAAGTACATTGTAATGCCATTTGGTCTTAAAATTGCAGGAGTCACCTATCAACAAATGATGAACAAAATTACCAAGAAGAGATAGAAGACATGCAGGAAGTATACATGGATGACGTGATAGTCAAATCCGCTGAAGAGGGACAACATGAAGCCCACCTTTCCACCGTGTTTGATAAGGTGAGAAAATATAATATGAGGCGTGACCTAGAAAAATGTACTTTTGGTGTGAAAGTAGGGAAAATTCTAGGTTTCTACAATACAAAAAGATGCATCGAAGCCAACCCGGAAAAATGTGACGCCAACCTCAAGATAGAGACCCCGTCATCAAAAGAATGAATCATAAAGCTCAATGGCATACTAAACATATTTATATTTTGTTATGCGCAACATCCTCTTCCGTTCTACAAACTCTTGAGGAAGGAGATGAACTTAGAATGGACAACGAAACGCGAAGAAGCTTTTTCTTAACTTAAGAAGGTTCTGTCTCAGCCACCAGATCTGTCAAAATCAATGCAGGGAGAAATACTTTATTTGTACCTCACAGTACGTATCAACGGAAGCCGTTAACGCAATATTGGTGAGAGAAGTGGGGATCAACTAGAGTTTGGTTCACTTTGGCTCAATGGCGCCAATAGAACCAAAAACTTAGCTACCAGAAAATAGAGAAAATAGTCCTTGCCCTTGTGGTGGCCAGCAAGAAATTGTGAAGATAATTCTTGGCCCACACAGTTGTAGTATAGTCTGACCAGCCACTCAAGCAAGTAATGTTCAGCGCAGACTTAGCTAGAAGGATAACGAACCGTGGATTTGTTAGAGTTTGACATCTCTTTTGAGCCCCGAAAAGCCCTTAAAACCTAAGTATTCGTAGATTTCTTGGCGGAATCGTCCCCAGAAAATAAGGAGTCGTGTACAAGTTAGATTGTATTCATAAACAAATCCTCCAACAGCAGAGGCAGTGATGCCTGCCTCATTCTAGAAAGCGAAGACGATTTGGTTGTAGAGGTTTCCCTCAGATGACGACATATCCTTCAGGTGCTATGCTCTACAAAGACAACATTGTTCATGAGCTACTCTTTAGATCCTGATTCATCAAAACCAAACTTCCTAGCTTCTGACCTTCATCAAATTCTAGTTTTCCTTACTAGAATTTGTCTCCTTGCTTCTGATTAATTATTGTAGCTTATCTTCCAAAATACATATACTCTTCATGTGTTCATATAAATTTTAACATTTGGTTTTGCACACTTGAATACACATTAGTATATTCAATTTTTTCTTTCAATAATTTTGTTATCATCAAAACTCTAGGGTATTATAGAAATCCATTTTGTGCCAACAAGGTCTATCCCCTCATGTACACTTTTTTCCTTCTATTTTTTTTTATATTAATATGAGCTATATGTATAGGATGAGAGTGTTTAAGTGTGTCAACTTAGTTGGGATGTCTACTCGATCCTTGATGCCTAGATGCTCTTAGTTTATCTAAAAAATAAATTAATTGTTTTTTTTATAATAAACTATTTAAAAAAAATAGTTATTAAACTATATTTTTTTTGACAAAATATTAAACTATGTTTTAAAAAGCACATTTTCATTTTTTAAAATTAATATTTAAAACATGTTCTTTATTTTATAAACCCTTTTTTTTTAAAAAAAAAGATTAAAACATTTTTTGCTTAATTTTAAACACAAGTTTTATTTATTTTTGTAACTTATTTTTAAAAAAATTTAAAATGCACATAAACAATTTTCAACCAAAAAAGTCAACGGGAGATTAGCATATAAAAGAGGGTAAAGTTGGGAGATTAAATCGAGCAATTGAAACTTGAAGAACCAAAGTCGAACAATAATTAAAAATAATTTTGACAAACAATCATTAAATTTAAAGGGTTAAAATCGAACAATTAAAATTTGAAAAACCAAAATCAAACAATTATAAAACTTTTATTTTTTGAAAAAGTCAAAATGATATATATATATATATATATATATATATATATATATATATATATATTACCAACCAAATAGTCCCCTCAGCACAAGGTGTGCCTAAGGAGACAGCAATAGTCACAGATACAGTATTCGGCAAAAACAAACGAGGAAAAAGTTACAAAATGCCCAAACAAGTAAAAGGGCTCATCCACCAGATATGATAGTTGGAGACTAAATTGGAATTTGTTGTCTTCAACCACCAATACGAATAAAGCTTAACCTTGTCCAGTAACTGCGATAAGGACTGTTCTGAGTTTCTGAATAAGCGTTCATTTCTTTCGTTCCAAATCATCCAAACACATAAGAGCCAAATAAGCTGGAGAAAGGAGCGGCGTGCGCTATGACCACCAGAAGAGAAAGCAAACTGAAGAAAATGATCAACCAGATTTTGCAGATCCACCGATGACAAGTCAATCCACAACCTAACTGATGACCAAGAGAACCAAAGAGGTTGCAAGATATAAACAAGTGATGGGTTGTCTCTATGCCTCCGCAACCAGTCACACAAAGCTGAGCCTCCGGAGTGATGATACCACGAATCGCCAAATTTGTTTTAGTTGGCAACCAATCTCTCATCAGTCTCTATGCAAGAATAGACACCTTCATGGGAACCTGTTTGTGCCAAATAAGATCTGATGCGGTGACCGTAGGGTCAAACGAATGAGAAATCAATAGGTGATAAGCTCCCCTGACTGAGTAACCTCGGACATGATCAAGTTTCCATATCCACCTGTCGGGGGTCTGAGCCTGCAAGAATAAGTCAAGAAGTAAAGTCTGGCACTCCCCCAACATTTCCTCCTCCCACGCCCTCAACTGTCTCCGCCACTCCCACACCTCCCCTCCATTGTCCCACCCTAAAGAAAACATCTCAACCACCGTACACGACTTATTCACCGCCAAGTCAAATAAACGCCTAAACCGCTCACACAAAGGAATTCCACCTAGCCAGGGGTCAGTCCAGAAAAAAGTCTCTGTCCCGTCCCCCACCCTCTTCAGAATAGCCTCCCCGAACCGCCCACCACCTAGGCCCTCTACTCCGTCACGAATCCTCACAATCTCCCTCCACCAGGAAGACCCACTCCCCCCCACCCTCTCTCACACACCCTCTCTCAACCCCATACCGAGCTGCCAGTACTCTGAACCATAATCCCCCTCTATCCACTAGCATCCTCCAACACCATTTACCTAAAAGTGCAATATTAAACTCCATCAACCGCCAAACCCCCAGTCCTCCATTCTCTTTACTCAAGCATATAGTGTTCCAGCTAATCCAAGAGGTTTTCCGATTATCCTCACTCCCCCCGGCCCCCCAAAAAAAATATTTATTCAAAAGAGAATTAATAGAATAGATAGTATCTGAGGGAGCTTTGAAGAAAGAAAGGGCATAGACAGGCAGAGAGGTCAACACAAACTTAAGGAGAACTAAACGACCCCCAAAAGACAGAAAGCGACTCTTCCACCCTTACAAGCGATTCTGTACACGAGTCAACACCAGTTCCCAGAAACTCAAACGTCTCGGATCACCACCTATAGGAAGACCCAGATAAAGGAAAGGCACCTTTCCCACTTTACAACACAGAGCGGACGCCGCCGCACGTAACCAAGAATCAGCGATATTGACCCCGACCAACAAACTTTTATTGAAGTTCACCTTCAAAACCGACATCGTCTCGAACAGCACCAGAGCAGCCCTCAATGCATGAACATTCGCCCAACTTTTAGTTCCTAGAAATAACGTATCATCGACAAACTGAAGGTGAGAAACATAGATTGGATTTTGCAATCCAAAGCTATACCTTGAAAAGAGTTGATGATCAACCATAGCTTGCATCAAAACATTCAACCCTTCAGCGGCTAACAAAAACAGAAAAGGAGACAACGGATCCCCTTGTCTTAAACCTCTCTCTAAAGGGAATTCCTCTGTGGGGCTGCCATTAACTAAGACCGAAGCTGATGCCGTGCAAATACACTCTTCGATCCACTTCCTCCACAACACCGGAAAAGACATTTTTCCCATGACAACTTCTAAATAGCCCCAATCTACCGAATCATAGGATTTCTCAAAGTTAACCTTAAATAACATCAGCTCTTTCTTGGTCCTACGCGCTTCATCCATCGCCTCATTCGCTATAAGAATCCCATCCAGAATCTGCCTATCTTTCAAGACTCAAACATCACAGTACCAATCACCAGCCGCAATCTATTAGCTAAGACTTTAACCAAAATTTTATACAAGTTTCCCACCAACGAAATAGGCCGAAAATCATTCAAACGTTGGGGACAATCAACCTTTGGAATAAGAGCTATGAATGTAGAATTTAAACCTTTCGTCAATTTGCCATTACGATGGAATTCAGCAATGAATCTCATAATGTCAGCCTGCAGCTCAGGCCAAAAATCTTTAATAAAACCAAAATTTATCTCATCAGGTCCCGGACTTTTGTAGCTATCACAATCCCAAACTGCTGACTTAACCTCCTCTAAAGAAAAAGGTTTAGTCAGGCTATCACCCTCAAGCCTGGACAGCCGTATGAACTGAAGGTTATCCATCTCGGGCGTATCCACAACACTTGCCTTAAAGTGGGAAGCAAAGTGCGCGAACACAGCCTGGCGGATAGGCTGCACTCCTTCCGTAGCATCGCCATCCGCCTAAATAGAAGAAATGACATTACCCCTCATGCGGCTTGCGATAGCAGAGTGAAAGTATTTAGAATTTTCATCCCCCTCCTTAAGCCAAAGGGAGCGAGATTGCTGCCTGAAGCCGGTGGAAAAATGCGCGAGCGGAAAGTGCTCGCTAGACAGTAAAGTCGCCACCGAACTTTATTTATTCCCGGAGGAAAAGGAAAATATCGATAAAACCTTAAAAAAATGGAAAGATGGTCATCGCAACCATTTCTAAGTTCGGGAGTCGATTATGCGAGGGGAAGGTATTAGCACCCCTCACATCCGTTGTACTCAACGGGAACCTCCTCGTTAATTTTAGGGTTAAAAGAGTGTTTAATTTGCTTGCATGCTTTTAATTATTTATTATTTATTATATATACAAGGGGGAAAAAGTTTGTTTTTTATTAGTGTTTAACAAAGAAATTCAAATTAAAATAAACTTGTTTATGTTTCCCTTTTCCTTTACGAATATAACCCAAAACTCGAATAATGATTAGACAAGTATCAAGATATGCATAAGAAAACAACGAAGTAAAAAAAAAACTGACCTGCTAGAATTGTAGTGCTCTCTCAAATTTTATGGCAGTTGTTCCTCCTTTTAGTGTGAAACTTTTGTGGTATTTATAGGTAAAAATTAGGTTTATTTTTGGAATAAATTTGTATGACCGATTTGATTGAAACTTGGGGACAAAGTCTTTATAATATCTCCCTCCAGATTTTGTAAAATTTTATATTCTTTTTTTTTTATTTATTTTATATTTTGGGATCTTTATATATTTTTTTGCATGATCTGCTCTTTATATATTTTTTTATTAAGATCTTATACTTTTTTTTTATATTTTTCCAATAATAATAAAAAAAATGAATATAAAAAATAGAAATAATAAATTTAAAAAAACAATTTTTGTGACTCTTTTTTTTAATAAAATAAAACACATAAAAAGACTTAAGTGAGACTCAAACTTGTGACCTTGTGCTCACATGCACTTATAAACCATTGGTATTACCATACAAGCTAATAGACACATTAGAAAGAAGATTGTATTACAAATAATATAAGATTGGAAAAAGAAAGTCAAAATTTGGGGTACGACAGCTGCCCCTATTTAATTATTTTTCACCCGAGGACCTGATTGACGGTTGTCTTCACGTACTTGTGGGGGAAGATAATTAAATACGAAAGGACCCAACATTTTGCCCGAGTAGGTAGGACTCTAAACCGCCGGCGAGAATGAGACACTAAATTTCCGGCCAAACGAAAATGTGACTTTAAACTGCCAGTGCGAATGATACTCTAAATTGCCAGCCAAACAAAGATGGAACTCTAAAATGTCAGCGCGAATGGGACTCTAAATTGCCAACCAAACAAAGATGAAACTCTAAACTTCCAAATAAGGTAGAACTTTAACTGCCAGCGCGAATGGGACTCTAAATTGCCGGCCAAACAAAGATGGAACTCTAAACTTACAAATAAGGTAGAACTCTAATTGCCAGCGCGAATGGGACTCTAAATTGCCGGCCTCACAAAGATGGAACTCTAAACTTCCAAATAAGGTAGAACTCTAATTGCCAGCGCGAATGGGACTCTAAATTGCCGGCCACACAAAGATGGAACTCTAAACTTCCAGATAAGGTAGGACTCTAAAATGTCATATAGGGTAGGATTCTAAAGATTGCAAATAGGGTAGGACTCTAAAAATTCCAAATAGGATAGAACTCCGAAACTTCCAAATAAGGTGAAACTCATATTGCCAAATTAGGTAGGGCTCTAGAAATCTTCTGCTTATGCTTATGTATGCATGATCTTCTTTTGATGCATGATTTTTATGCATGATTCTTGGGTTAATGCATTTATTGATGCATGATGTATCGTGAATGCATGCTATGTGAAATGTGTGGTCGATGCATGATAGGTCGGAAAAAATTGGACTTTGAGGGAAGTAAGTTCACTTTTACTAGGAGGTTTGATGTGCAAGTATGAGGTGGGATGCATGGATGACATGTTAGAATGATGCAAATATGATTGATGCATTAGAATGATGCAAGCATGACTATGATTTGGAATGTTCTCAAAAGTTTTCTTGTAGTGGATGGTAGAATGGTTAAGACTAGGAAATTTTTTCATATGGGATGTCTTCCTAGCATGATTCCCTGATATCCGTGTCGAACTCAATAGTTGTTGATGCATCATATACTTGAGCGGCTTGAAAGGACGAAAAGGAATTGCCCCTAATGTAACTCATTTTGCCCTTTTTTCTCTTTTTGAAGATCCCTAACTTTTGCCTGGACCGCCCTTTCGAGTTTTCAGTCCACCGGGAGTGTATTTCCTTTTTTGGTGTCCCTAATTTTTTCCTGGACCGCCTTTTCAGGTTTTCGATCCATCGGGACGCTCTTTATTGCCTAAGCCGCCCTTTCGGGTTTTCGACTTAGCGAGCTTTTGACTTTGATTTTTTTTTTTATTTCTTTTTCTTGGGCATTTTATCTTTGGCCGCGTCAAACTGGGAATGAGAACTCCTCTCTATCCATGGGGGGATAAACACGTGTTGCCCCAGTATTTGAATCCTTGAAAGGTATGCTTAATATTAAATCTTTGACTCGGACTGCCCCAACACTTGAACTTTGAAAAGCATGCCCCTGGTTGATTGGTGCTTTGAAGGTTTGATCCACTCTTGAAATATCTTGACCCCAATCAATAAGATATCCAAATGATGTGCCCCTCGGTTATAGGGATTTGCTCTTGATTAGTAGGACCCCTAGTTGACTTGCCCCCTTTTAGGAGTTTCTTAAAATGATTCACCTTTGATCAGATTCCTTGTTGACATTTCCTTGATGTTAAGTATTAATTTGTGAGTGAAATTGTTTATCTTGAAAAGTAATTTCGACGCAATGCACATGCAAGTTTTGAATTTGAAAGTTGTTTAGCTATCTACAATGGGAGATATTTGGCCAGAAGGTTGGCCCAATTGAGAGTGATAGAAATTATAGAAAAAATGTTATTGATGATTCACAAACATGAGGAGTCAGTTTAACAATTTTGCCGAATTTGCTTTTATAGTCAACCTAGCTTCAATTAGGTCTTTTGAGGGTTGTAATGTGGTCTGGTTCACGGTTTTAAGAAACAAAGGATATAAGGCTCAAAATATTATTTTAACCCTCCCAATCTACTTTGATGTTCTTCATTCTTAAGTTCAATTAACTCAACAGATGCCTTTGGTCGGCAAGATAATTTGTTAGTTACCCTGATGGAGGTAACGACAGTGGTTGAAGCACTGATGAGACTCTTAAAGTGGCAGTCACTTCTTTTTTAGTTGACAGGCTTGTTTTCATTCATTTTTTTTTACTCCCTATTTTTGCATGGACCAATTCTTTCGAATTTGCGGTCCATCGGGATGCCCCATTTTTGCCTAAGTTTTTACTTAGCGGGCTCTCTCTTTTCTTTTCTTTTTTGAACAGCTCTCATGAGATTTTGTTTTTAGCTCAGCAAAGTTATGACTGCCACATCAATGATTATGTTTTTTTTCTCTCATTATTCCCTCCATGTTGGATGGTGTACATGATGGAAATAATGTGCTTAAACCTCTTAAAGAAGAGGATTGATTCTCTTGCATCAGAATGCATCATTGAGTTAATTGTAAAACTACCCTGCCCCTGGTTAAGATTAAGGGTTTTTAGTAAAATAGAAAGAACACCGTCTATGGGCTCAAAGGGGTTGACTACGGATTATCTCCTTATATCTCCAGTGTTTGGGAATTGAAACAATGCCTTACATCATCAGCCGGGTTTACTTATAAAAGCATATATCAGCAAATTCAATTATTTGTTTACATCATCCTCCTCACCAAGTTTGTTAACATGTGAGAAGTGAAATAGAAAGAGAGAGATGACATAAGAAGAGAGTGAATATGAATGGATAGATTCAAAACATGCATGCGAATTTCATTAAAACACTTGATCAAAAGATAACAATTTTAAGAAAGCAAACAAAACTTAGCAGGAATGAAATTACAACTTAGAATGAAAAGCCTAGTATTCCTAGGCTCGAGCCTCCACATTGATCCACCGATTTTGAAGATGCCCCTTGACGTTCTTTGATTTGTAAAAGGGGTGACCATTTACGAATGGGGCTCCTTATTGAAAGATATCAGCTTGCGGTCGATAAGCTCTTGAACCTTGTACTTGAAGGCCCTACAATTTTCGACGTCGTGCCCGGGTGACCCAGCATGATATTCACAGCTAGCGTTCACATCGAAACTAGGCGGGTATGGTAGCTTCGCAGGGGGAAGGGGTCTCGGCTCAACCATCCCTTTCTGGATTAAGTACGGCAAGATTTGACCATATGACATGGGTATAGGATCAAAGTGTACTTGATCAAAGGGCGTATTCTTTCTTTCAAGACTAAGTGGATTCTTTGGTTGATGCCCGTTTTGCTGTTGCCGATGATTATGTTGAACGACATTAGCCTCGCCTTCTTTCTTCTTTGGGTCATTGTTAAAGAACTTATTTTCCCCAACCTGATTATTGGAGGCGCCTTTTATTTTGCCGCTCTTCAACCCCTCTTCTATTCGTTCACCAATTACAACCATATCAGCAAAGCCTGATGATATGCTCCCTATCATTTTCTCATAGTAGGGCCCTTGCAGAGTGCTCATAAACGTATCGACCAATTCCCTTTCTAGAAGCGGTGGCTGCACACGGGCAGCAAGTTCTCTCCACCTTTGAGCATACTCTTTGAAAGATTCACCACTCTTCTGAGTAAGGCTCTGCAATTGCATCCGATTAGGAGCCATGTCTAGATTGTACTTGTACTGTCTCATGAAGGCATCTGCGAGATCTTTCCACGTCTGGATTTGTGTTCTCTCTAATTGCATATACCAATCCAGTGATGCCCCACTTAGACTATCCTGAAACACGTGGATCATAAGCTTCTCATCAGTGGCGTGTGCAGCCACTTTCCTGCAGAACATCTTCAAGTGATTCCTCGGACAGTGGATCCCTTTGTACTTTTCGAAGTCAGGCACTTTGAACTTTGGGGGGACGACTACATCCGGTATTAAACACAAGTCCAAAGCATTGGATCCGTAGACACTAAAACCCTCTATAGCTTCCTACCTTTCTTCCAAGGCCCGATACATTTGAGCAGATTCCGCATTCGGGTGAGCATTGACGGGCGTAGCTTGGTGTGGCATAGAACATCCCACACCTTCAATAGTGTGATTGGGTGAGCTATTTCCATCTTGAAGAATGATCTCGTTGCTTGCCATAGTTTGGAAGAGCTCAAGGAGCTTATCAATTTTTTCTTTTATGGAGTCAACATCTTCCCTTAGCGCAACATTATTCTTCTCAAGTTGCTCCATAGTCCTTCAAATGTTGGCATGTGTCCCGTTTTAGTGTCGAAGAGCAAACAAGTATGTTTCTGGGAGATTTGAGGGGAATGATATGAGTTTTTTGATATGGGATGCAAATGCATGAAGATGCATGTATGCAGATGTATGAAAGTGCATGGGTGTGCAAAAAGATTTGTTTTTTCATTTTCAAGGTATGCTTAAAATATTTTAATGACATGCCATGATGCAATGTGACCAAAAAAAGGTCAGGGTGTGACTCGGACAGGTTTGTAGGATAATTGGAAATTGACACAACCTAACTAGGGGGCTTCCTACAATAGGTCGGTTCTAAATTTTTACTACCCAATCCCCTCACACGTAGGCTATAGGGTTTTTGTTCGTTCAAGGGCGACAACCAAGGTCACAACCCTCATTCAGAATTTCACCATGAGAATGGGCTGACCAATTCAAAAGGGTCTCCCTTAGGTGGAGTCGTCGGGTTCTAGGTGAGGTCCCTAGAGTCACGGACCAAATTCAAAATTTCGTCAGGCGGATGGGCTAGCCAATTCCTGACGAACCTTTTGAACCGATCTACTCTAGGCGAAGTTTTCGTAAATCACCCATTGGGATGTACATCCCATAGGCCCATACTACTAACTACTTACTTAAACTTAGGGTTTTACTCAAGCTTGGGTATAGAGATTCTCTCAAATAATAATTCCAACCCACAATTGATATATATTCAGAAAAAATAACCAAAATATAAAATAAATACAAGAGCAAGAATACAATAATAAGATAACACATGAAAAATAAAAATAACACAGGAAAGCATGCAAGAAAACAAAAATACACTCAACCCTAAAACTAACAAGAATAGGTTTGGCTCTCTAAAGTCCCCAGCTGAAGCGGGTGGAAAAATGCGCGAGCGGAAAGTGCTCGCTAGACAGTAAAGTCGCCACCGAACTTTATTTATTCCCGGAGGAAAAGGAAAATATCGATAAAACCTTAAAAGAATGGAAAGATGGTCATCGCAACCATTTCTAAGTTCGGGAGTCGATTATGCGAGGGGAAGGTATTAGCACCCCTCACATCCGTTGTACTCAACGGGAACCTCCTCGTTAATTTTAGGGTTAAAAGAGTGTTTAATTTGCTTGCATGCTTTTAATTATTTATTATTTATTATATATACAAGGGGGAAAAAGTTTGTTTTTTATTAGTGTGCTTGACAGGATGTATGAATCCCATTCCTACGTATTCCCGGGTGCAATGGGAAATTCAAAGCTACACGCAGTTCTGGGTAGAAAATGTTTGTGTGTTGGTTGATTTTACTTATGAAAAGATTTTTGTTTTTTATATTTTGACTGTGCTAAAAATATTTGATGTGTTGGAGTTATTTTTAGATGTGGAAGACGAACAACTCGTCGACAAAGCGTAACGCTAAGCCCCCATTTGTTCGAGAGATCAACGAATGTACATTCGCCAATCTCTTTCTCAATCCAAGATTTTTATTAAAATTTGTTTAGACGGAAGACGAACAGTGTGTCGACAAAGCGTGACGCTAAGCCCCCGATCGCTCGAGAGACCAACGGATGTACATTCGCCAATCTCCTTTTCGTCCGTGATTTTTTGTTGATGAGTTATTTATGTGGAAGACGAACAATCCGTCGACAAAGCGTGACGCTAAGCCCCCGATCGTTCGAGAGACCAACGAATGTACATTCGCCAATCACCTCTTTAATCCATGATTTTAGTAAAAATTGGTTTGTAATATGAAATTTTTACTATTTTTATTGGGTTAAATCAAGAAACGAAACAAAATAAACTAGAAAAACACCCAAATCACTTTTTAAACGTTTTTATAAACTAGAAACACAGACAAAGTCTCAAAACGCAAATAATCAAAGCAACAAAGAAATTCAAATTAAAATAAACTTGTTTATGTTTCCCTTTTCCTTTACGAATATAACCCAAAACTCGAATAATGATTAGACAAGTATCAAGATATGCATAAGAAAACAACGAAGTAAAAATAAAACTGACCTGCTAGAATTGTAGTGCTCTCTCAAATTTTATGGCAGTTGTTCCTCCTTTTAGTGTGAAACTCTTGTGGTATTTATAGGTAAAAATTAGGTTTATTTTTGGAATAAATTTGTATGACCGATTTGATTGAAACTTGGGGACAAAGTCTTTATAATATCTCCCTCCAGATTTTGTAAAATTTTATATTCTTTTGTTTTTTATTTATTTTATATTTTGGGATCTTTATATATTTTTTTGCATGATCTGCTCTTTATATATTTTTTTTATTAAGATCTTATACTTTTTTTTTTATATTTTTCCAATAATAATAAAAAAATGAATATAAAAAATAGAAATAATAAATTTAAAAAAACAATTTTTGTGACTCTTTTTTTTAATAAAATAAAACACATAAAAAGACTTAAGTGAGACTCAAACTTGTGACCTTGTGCTCACATACACTTATAAACCATTGGTATTACCATACAAGCTAATAGACACATTAGAAAGAAGATTGTATTACAAATAATATAAGATTGGAAAAAGAAAGTCAAAATTTGGGGTACGACACTGCCAACATATACTCGCACTCCTACGAGACAAGGAGTGAATATCAGACGATATCCCATGTAAATCCTCTAACTCGACCTCTGACAAAACCTCATCTTCCCTGTTAACCTCTAAAGCTGAAAGACGAATTCTCAAAGAATCGATTCTGCTGGGCAAATTTTGAGAATGAGCCTCATGCCACTCTTTCAAGGCCAATTTAATTATCTTAAAGACAAACTCTCCCCAACCATCAACCTGTAAAGCGTTCCACTTATCACGCACGAATTGTTTATAACCTGGGATATCTTTCCAACACTTCAACATCCGAGTGGGACGAGGCCCCCAATTTTCCTCGTTGGTTTCGAGAACTAGAGGACAATGGTCAGATAAACCTCGCAACTATGCCACCTGAATAAGATTGGGCCAAGTCAAGCACCACTCATCCGACAACAAGAATATATCGAGACGGCTCATGGCGAACCCATCGCCCTTGTACCAAGTAAACTTACGCCCGCTCAAAGGAAGATCAATTAGGACAACATCATCTATAAATTGGTTAAAAGGGATATGATCCAAAGGGCGAGGTCCAGCCCAAGATGAAAGCCGCTCGCCAATGCTCCTAAATGCATTAAACACACCCTTTCTCCGTTCAGCAACTGAATCCTCCCCAACAAAGAGTCCCACAAAATTTGTTTCGCCTCTCAACTCACTGGGCGCATAAACATTTATAAAACTTAAGGAAGCAACACTATATTTTGGTCTTTATTTTTTACTCTTATTTCTAATTTCATAGTAGTATTTTTTTTTTAGAAGCACATAGTAGTATTTTTTATATGATTGAACAATGTAAGCAAAATTAATTGCTTACGGGTCTAGCCATGTTTCATACAAAAAAAAAAAATCATATAATTTGCAATGGAGCTAGATCCAATATTATATTCACAAAATATAATAAAAATGCCATAGTTGAGAATCTACATTTTATCAATAAGGAAGCTAATGGAATATGCCTTTGGATCGTGTAAATACCTTTGTAGTAGTAGTATAGTAGTAGATACTGTCAATACATGGAATATTCCTAGTCTTTTTTTGTTGAAATGGAATATTCCCAGATATAACCATCAACGTATTATTATGGTAAAATGTTTGTAATAAAATTATCCTTTTAGATTTTTAAGTACTAACTAGACTACTGCTCGTGCGATGCACGGGTCTTTTATAATGTTATATATAACATTCAATTTAGTTTTATTATTCTTTGTAGATATATTTAAGGGTAAATAGGGTTTTACCTCTGCAAAGTATGCGAATTTTGATTTACCCTCTGCAAAGAATTTAAATTGACATTTTATTTTAAAAAAAATGTCAATTTTAACTTTAAATTTTTTCTGGTTTCAATTTTCTGATATTTTTTAAAAAAATGTCAATTTTAATTTTAATTTTAATTTTTTTCTCATCTTTTAGAAAAAAATGTCAATTTAAATTCAATTATTATAAAAAAAGATTGTCTTTTAAAAACAAAATTCTAATTTTTTTTAAAAAAAATGTCAATTTTTAATTTTATTCTGATTTAATTTTTAAAAACATGTCAATTAAAATATATATTTCCAGAATTTTAAAAAATGTCAATTTTCTAATTTTTTTTAATTCAATTATTGGAATAAAAAAAAACTCAATTTCCTAATTTTTTTTTTAAAAATGTCAATTTAATTTTTAAAAATAATTAAATTAACTACCCATTTTTTAAATAATTCAATTTAAAAAAAAAAAATCTAAAAAAAAATTGAATTAAAAAAAAATCAAATTGACTATTTTGTTAAAAAGTAATTAAATTTAAAAATAAATTTTCATTTTTTTAAATAATTGAATTTTTTTAAAATAAATCAGAATTTTTTTAATTAATTGAATTTAAATAAAAAAACCAGAAAATTGAAATCAGAAAGAATTTTAAAATTGACATTTTTTTAAAAAAAATCAGATTTTTTTTAAATGACAATCTTTTTTTAAAAAATGAGAAAAAAATTTAAAATTAAACTTGACATTTTTTAAAAAAAAATCAGAAAATCAAAACCAGAAAAAATTGAATCCGTTTTTTTTTACTTTTTCAAATGTATTTTTTCTGATTTTTAAAATAAAATGTCAATTTAACTTTTTTTTTAAATGAAAATAATTTTTTTAAATAATTGAATTTAAATTGGCATTTTTTATAAAAAATGAGAAAAAAATTTAAAATTAAAATTGACATTTTTTTAAATAAAATCAAAAAATTGAAACAAAAAAAAAATCATTTTTTTTTTACTTTTTAAAATAAAATGTCAACATAATTTTTTTTAAATACAATTATTATGTGGTAATATTTTAATCATTAAATTAATCAAAAATAAAATAAAAGCCACCTAGACATGCCACATCAGCAAAAATGAATATTCTATATCCTAGTTGTCAACATAGGGGGTAATTGAAGGATTCTTCATTTTGCAGGGGTGTAATCCAAAAAAAATTTTTTGCAGGGGGTAACTCAAAACGCGCATACTATGAAAAAATGAAGTCAGGAAATATAAATATATAATAAAAACAAAAGGTGCAAAAAAATATTAAAAAAATCCACCAAAAATCCGGTTTTTACATCATATTTAGTCAATTGTTTTTTTAATTTTAAGGCAAAATTGGAGCAATTGTGAGAAAATGATAGGAGGTTAGTTGATTCCGGAAGATCATTACAAAAATATGATGGAGCATTATATTTATCCAAATTAAATTTCATAGGAGGAGTGAACTTAGGAGGATGAATAACACAATCAAATTTGTTCTTTTAAAATAGTTCAAACTAACGCATCCAAGTTTATAATAAAATCACTCAAGTACCATACTGATTATTATAAAAATCACGTAATGCAGGTCATCCATGTGTTAAATATATATTGCTGTTAATTTTTTTCAACTAAAACTTTAAATTGATTTCCGTTTGGATCAATAAGTTTAGCATAACAATGTACGTTGTCACGAAAATCAGATGCAAACATTTTTGGTAACATGACTGCGCCCTAACATATAAAATCTATTATATATATGGTTAGCTGGAGAAATATATATCTTTTATATGTTACTAAATATCTTTTATATTTTATTAATAATAGATTTTAATTAAGGAAAAATATATATTGAATATTAAAAAAAATTCAGGTACATTAAATAAAAATAATTTGGATTAGAAAAAATTCTTTGAATGTTTGATGAAAAAAACAGAAATGGAGTTAATTCAAGTAGATCGAATAAAAATATTTGGATTAGAAAAAATAGATTGTATGTGTGATGAAAAAATAAATGGAGTTGATTTTCATGTAAACAAAATCAGGCATTATCTATACTATATATAAAAAGGATACTTCAATTTGGCGTGAATTTTTTTAATTCCAAATTTACCCTCTCAATTTAGTGTGGATTTTTTTTATTCCAAATTTACCCTCTCACAATAATATAAGACATTTTTTTTTATATCTATACATATAAAAAGGATACTTCAATTTTGTGTGGATTTTTTTAATTCCAAATTTACCCTCTCAATTTAGTGTGGATTTTTTTTTATTCCAAATTTACCCTCTCACAATAATATAAGACATTTTTTTTATAAGTTAGACACAGGCAGGCGCGGAACGCGCCTGCCTGGTCCGCTAGTTATTAAGAAAAAGGATACATCTATTTTTTAGTGTAGACTTTTCTTAATGTCAATTTTACCCTTCTGTATATCTATACTATATATTTTGCCCTTAAAAAACTTTCATTCAACTATAACAATAAAAAAAACATAACTGCATTTTTGTGCAAATTTTTTATTGACAAACTCACAATAATATAAGACATGTCTTTTTTTTTTCTATACTATATATAAAAAGGATACTTCAATTTGGTGTGGATTTTTTTAATTCCAAATTTACCCTCTCAATTTAGTGTGGATTTTTTTTTATTCCAAATTTACCCTCTCACAATAATATAAGACATTTGTTTTTATAAGTTAGACACAGGCAGACGCGGAACGCGCCTGCCTGGCCCGCTAGTTATTAAGAAAAAGGATACATCTATTTTTTAGTGTAGACTTTTCTTAATGTCAATTTTACCCTTCTGTATATCTATACCTATATATCTATATCTATACTATATATTTTGCCCTTAGAAAACTTTCATTCAACTATAACAATAAAAAAAACATAACTGCATTTTTGTGCAAATTTTTTATTGACAAACTCACAATAATATAAGACATGTCTTTTTTTTTTACATAAGTTAGACACAGGCATGCGCGGAACGCGTCTGCCTGACCCGCTAGTATTATTATAAAGATTGAAGGTGTGTTGGAAAAAAATGGAGTTGATTTCTAGGAAAGCAAAATTAGGCAGTGAAAGTCGTAGTTATTAGTTGGTGTAACCAAAATATGTCAAATGAATTTCAATAGCTTAGTGGTATATGAACTAACTAATTGTGAGAGGACATTGCTTCAATTCCTGGTGAGGAAATTTTTAACATTTTTAATAATTAAATTAGGATTTAAATAGGATTAAATTAAAGTTATTTGGAAACTTAACTACTTTTATATATATAATGATGATTTTGTCTTTTTATGCGATCATTACCCTTTAACGATTGTTATTGCTACTAGCATCATTTGATTATTTAGATCACAACCAACAACTAGAAGTATCATATCATCATAATACCCTTTAAAAAAATATTTATCAAGGTCAAAGAATGGTGCCCATTTATAGGGAACTCTTTTCACAACCTACAAGATATATATATATTCTTTCAACTGACAATCATGTAAGCATACAACATGTCACTCAGTAAATGACCACATGAACATTTTTTTAGTGAATATCTTCAAAAGGATAACAGTGTAATCTATCACAAAGTTAAATGATCAATTTAAAACATAAAAACTAAAAAGATCAATTTATTACAAACGTTAAACTTAAAGACCCACAATTGCATTTGACCTATTATTATTATTAATATTATTTTACATACATGAAGTAAAAAATCACACATTCGAATGCCCAACAGATTAAATATCTTTGCAACTATCAATTGAGTTGTCATATGACATATTAGAGTGAAATGCAAAATACCCCCCTGAAATTTCAAAATTCGTCAAATACCCCCCTGAAATTTGAAAATAGGCAAATACCCCCCTGAAATTGTAAAATGTCAATCAAATTGCCCTCTCCTCCGTTTACTCCGTCTATTTTAATGAGGAAAAGAGAGAAAAATATGGATGAGACAAGAATTGATAAAGAGTATGATGTTGGTGATGATTGTTTCTTGTCTGATTTTGAATCTGGTGACTCAGATTGGTCTATTGAGCGGTTAGAACCTCTTGGTTATGATTTTGAAAGCAATGATAATGATGATGAGGATGATTTTGGTGATGATAATTTTGTTGTTTTGGTTCCTTGTTGTTCACTTGTGTTGGAGAATTGCCTTAGAATTGATGGAGAAAGAAAGGAACTGGTGTTGATTCTAGTTGTGGCGCGGCGCGCCCGTGTCCCTGCGCGGTGCGCAGTGCTTGTTGCTGCTGTTGCTGGTTTGATCTGTTGTTGGCGCGGCGCGCGGATGCGCGAGCCTATATATAGGCTGTGCGTTTTCTGATTAGCAGGGTGTGTTTTTAGGGTTTCTAAGGCCAACAAAAGGCTAGGGTTAATAGAGTAACATCTTGGGAAGACTCTAGGGTTGGAGAAACATTCTAACACCTTGGGAAACACTTCTTGATTGAATTTCTTGGTCACGGGAAGAAATTCGGGACTTGGGTAGAATTAGGGAATTGTCTAATTCTTGTAACCCAATTGGGATTTCATTGTAATCAAGTATTCTATTGATAGTGGAACGGAGAGGGTTGCCCTCCCCACAGAGTAGGTTCATTAACACCGAACTGGGTAAACAATATCTCGTGTTCTTTACGTATCGCGGTTTATTTGTTTAGTATTGATATTGCTTATTCTCACTTATTTTGATTGCTTTAATCGGATTGCTCCACACACTAAGGTTATTGGTGTGATTTAATCGAATTCACAACAATTGGCGCCCACCGTGGGGCAAGGATCAAACGATTAAGGTATCATGGGTTCTAAGTGGGAGATTGAGAAGTTCACCGGGAGTAACGACTTCGGGTTGTGGAAGGTGAAGGTTAGGGCAATAGTAACTCAACAGAAGTGCGATGAGGCATTGAAAGGAGAGGCGGGTATGCCGGCAAATCTCTCTAATGAGGAGAAAACTGAGATGGATAAGAAAGCACATAGTATTATTATTTTGTGCCTCAGTGATAAGGTTTTGAGAGAGGTTGCCAAGGAGAAGACTGCTGTGGAGATGTGGACCAAACTTGATTCATTGTATATGACCAAGTCCTTGGCACATAAGCAGTTATTGAAGCAACAACTGTACTTCTTTCATATGGTTGAGAACAAGTCAGTGATGGAACAACTTACGGAGTTTAATAAGATTATTGATGATCTGGCGAACATTGATGTGAAGATAGAAGATGAGGACCAAGCTTTTCATTTGTTGTGTGTTTTACCCAAATCACTAGAAAACCTTAAGGATGCATTGCTCTATGGCAAGGAAGGCACCATCACTCTGGATGAGGTTCAATCGGCTTTGAGAACTAAGGAGTTGACAAAGTTGAGAGACTTAAGAGTTGATGATAATGGAGAAGGTTTGAGTGTGGCGAGGGGTGGAAGCGAGAACGACGGAAGATGGAAGGGGAAGAAGAATTGGTCCAAGTCTAGGACAACGGGTGAGGGTGGTGGCAAGTTCAAATGTCACTATTGCCAAAAACCTGGTCACTTCAAGAGGGACTGTCCTCGGAGAGGGGGCGGTGGTAATTCGTCAGCTCAGATTGCCGTTGGTGATGAAGCTTATGAGGAAGGCTATGAGAGTGCGGGAGCACTCATAGTCACAAGCTTGGAATCATAGATGACTGCTCGGCCTGGAGAGGCGGTGGAATAATACTCAACATCAGCCTGGAGAGGCGGTGATACGAATACTCTGGCTAGGCCTGGAGAGGCGGTGGAATAATACTCAACATCAGCCTGGAGAGGCGGTGATAAGAATACTCAGGCTCGGCCTGGAGAGGCGGTGGAATAATACTCAGGTTACTACTGGAACAACAACGGTATTATGAGGTGTGAAGATGCTAGTGGAAGTTGGGAATCGGTGGAGCTTTGGGTCGTGGACTTTGGATGCTCCTGTCACATGTGTTTGAAGAATGATATTTTGAAGCCCTAGACCTAGTTGAAGGTGGAGTCATTCATCTTGAAGATGGGAAAGCTTGTAAGGTTCAAGGTATGAGGTTCTTTTACATTATGTGAGGTATATTCCTAACCTTAATATGGTCATGCATTTTGTTACTAGTGGAAATTCTCATGATATGGCAAAGTTGTGAAACTTCGGGTGAAGCTTGTGGGTGACATGAGTTGAAGTGTGTTTCAAAGTAGTGAAAAATTGTGCGTTACAAGGTGAGAGTCATAGTGGAAATACCGGTTTGAGTCTTTGGTGGAGGAATCTCAGTTTGAGGTGAAGTTTGTTACTAGTGGGGCTAGAGGAAGACAAACAATCAGCAATAGCTCTTGACTATCTAGGAGATAGGGAGGAGAGTGATATTGTTGGACCAAAGAAGTGTATAGCTATGGAGACCTTGTGAGTGGCTTGTGGAACTTACCTAAAATTCCAAGGTTAAGTTGAGAGGCAAGCAAATTCTTCGAGATTACGGGAAACATTCCGGGGTTCGATGAGTGTGGTGGAGCTTGTTGGACTATCTAAAATCCGATGATAGTTGGGAGCAAGTGTTTCTTCAGGAGGACGGACTTAGCTACTCCGGGGGCTGAAGATGGTACGGTGTAACTTGTGGATTGTCCTAAAAATCCAAGGGCAATGGGAGGCAAGCTTTTCGGGAGTACGGAGAGGTAGACTCCGGGGGCCGAAGGAGGTGTGGTGTTAATCGTGTGGAAGTAGCACGACGGTTGGTGGGAAGTTGGCACCATAATCAATTAAAAGGCAAGGTGGAGATTGTTGGAGAATTACCTTAGAATTAATGGAGAAAGAAAGGAACTGGTGTTGATTCTGGTTGTGGCGCGGCGCGCCCGTGTCCCTGTGCGGTGCGCAGTGCTTGCTGCTGCTGTTGCTGGTTTGATCTGTTGTTGGCGCGGCGCGCAGCCTTGCTGGCATGGCGCGCAGATGCGCGAGCCTATATATAGGTTGTGCGTTTTCTGATGTAACAGGGTGTGTTTTTAGGGTTTCTAAGGCCAACAAAAGGCTAGGGTTAATAGAGTAACATCTTGGGAAGACTCTAGGATTGGAGAAACATTCTAACACCTTGGGAAACACTTCTTGATTGAATTTCTTGGTCACGGGAAGAAATTCGGGACTTGGGCAGAATTAGGGAATTGTCTAATTCTTGTAACCCAATTGGGATTTCATTGTAATCAAGTATTCTATTGATAGTGGAACGGAGAGGGTTGCCCTCCCCCCAGAGTAGGTTCATTAACACTGAACTGGGTAAACAATATCTCGTGTTCTTTACGTTTTCGCGGTTTATTTGTTTAGTATTGATATTGCTTATTCTCACTTATTTTGATTGCTTTAATCGGATTGCTCCACACACTAAGGTTATTGGTGTGATTTAATCGAATTCACAACAACTTGGTTGAAAGGAGGTTGAAGACTCAAACAATGCGCTTTTGAAGGCTCAAAATAGACGAGGTAAACGGAGCAGGGGCAATTTGATTGAATTTTTACAATTTCAGGGGGGTGTTTGCCTATTTTCAAATTTCAGAGGGGTATTTAACGAATTTTGAAATTTCAGGGGGGTATTTGGCATTTTACTCGACATATTATTACTCATGTTACTTTCTATAAGTCATTTTGATGCTTTATATTATGGACTGGACCAAGGCCCACAAAGCTGGTAGCACATTTACGTCCCAAACATAACATTGTTCTCCATTGTCAAGACTAAGACGTATCACCCTCATGGTACACCCTCCACAACGTATAAATGATCGAGATACATGCACGCCATATTCCTAATGCTACACTACCTATAGCGGTCAAATGACCCTTGTCATGCGATATTCATTCCTTATTATACTCACACAGTGGGACGCAGGAGATGATTATTCACATCATCTCCTATATATGCATGCACATGCACTCATCCTCAAGATACACACATTCTATTAATTTCATACACACTCATCTTGAACAATAATTGATTTGAGTGTTGAAGTGCTAACATTTTTATGGGTACTCTTTTCCATCGTACCAGAGCTCATTGGCTACACCATATCCACTAGAAGCACCACCTAGTTCTGCCTGTTCAGAGCAATGGCGCCGTATATGAGAAGATTTTTCCTATAAATCTTCCCGAATTCACTATCATGCCCATTTTTCCTTCTACCAAACATTGTTCCAATAGTGGGGATCTAGAAACACCCACAACAAAAGCACAATCGTAGAATGTAATCCTGCTTAACCATCCCTACACAGCGTCAAAATTGACAATGAGCCCATATTTTCCTCAGTAGCGGGTGAGAATTCAGCTTCCGAAGCCAACATTCAATCAGAAAAAAACGTCAATATATAGTGCCTTCACTTTAATCTAGATAGCTTTGGATCCACCAAACAATAATAAGAAAAGAGCCTTGTATTTATGCTTTCTTAAAAACAAGAAGTTTCATATTAAAATAATTTTAAGTCAAGACACAACATATACTATAATTTAATGGATGGAGTTTTTATAGGTATAATCTTGTTGGATACAACCTTAGATTTTGGTAGAACACCACATACAAATGGATTTCTAGTAATTGTGAGAGCTTTCTTTAAACCCCATAATTCTCAAACTTTAGAATCGTCAAAAAGAATAACAATATGGATAAGAAGCTCATCTCATCTGCATGATCTTGCACTCCATGGTTTTAAAACACTTACTTGAGCCACAACCTCAATTTTAAGACCTTTTATGAGTTGCTAGATGTATGACAGTATAACACTGCATTACCACACATAAAATGTGGACCTTGCAATATCATGCATTGCATTGGCTTTATATATAACAACTTATAAAGTGACCCTCTTTATTGTCAAGTCAAGTATGACCTACTTTCACTTTATTCTCCATCTCGTGGTATGGATTAGGATACACTACAGTAATTAAATTCCATAGTTACACTATATACACATCACACTCATCCATTCTAAATTGATCACTTCATACGAACTAATCTCAACCATTAATATTAGATTGGACAGTTCTGATTGCAAACAGCATGAAAACAACGGGGATATTTACTACAGGATATCCAATTCCGTAATCTAGTAGCTATCATCAAAACTAACGTGACTTGTCCAATCATATTCATCCATAATTGCATCAACTTTCTTTAAGGTCTTTGTTGTGAATTAATTCGATTAAAAATCACACCAATAATATTTGATGTGTGGAGCAAAAAGAACGGCAACTAAAATCAAGTGGATAAGCAATAATAATAACAACGATAAAGACGATAAATGAGAAAAAAGAACACAATATTTGTTTAACTCAGTTCGGTCCAACAATGACCTACTCTAGGGAGAAAGCAGTCATATGTTTCATTAAATCAATGAGTTTGGTTACAATGAGATTTCAAAGGCCTTCAATCCTAATTCTAGTCTTCCCGTGACTAAGAGACTCAATGATTTAGACTACACAAGATGTACTACAAAAATAATTCACTCACCCCTAGAGTTGTACTAAGAGAAAATCAATTTTCCTATCTAAATCTTGCCTCTACATCTTGCCTCTCTTGTGTTGCTCTCTTCCTCTCACATCTGAAATTGAAACTCATGTTGTGTATATATATTCCCCAACCTACTAGTCTTGCACTATAAGACACAACTTTATGGCCTATAACTTGCCAAACAAGTTTGCTAGTCTTGCACATAAGAAATACTTTTGTGGCCTTCATATGTCTTGCGAGCTAAGATTGCTAGTCTTGCACTTCAAGAAATATCCTTGTGGCACATATGTCTTACCAACCAAAAAAAGAAAAAATCTTGTTTTAGTTTTTTCTTGAGAAACAAATAGGTAGCTTGATAATTTTGAGTCGTACACGACAACTTTTGTGGTGTGTCATATTATCTTTCATGTCTCTTATTTTCTATATCAAAGTAAGTCTTCTTTATATATATTTTTTAAAAATAATATAAAAAATACCTACTTTAATATAGAAAATAATTAATAGATGTTCTTTATATTTCTAATATATCACAAGTTTAGACTATGTTTCAAAAAAAAAAAAAAAACTAGTTTAGACTACATTAATATTAATGCTTTGCTTTTTGATTTTGAAACTTTAAATTTGCGATTGTAGTAACCAACGTTTTAAAAATCGAATCAGTCATCGAAACGGTGAGGGTACTGGGTCACTGGTTCATTGGTCGAACCATCGGGTCACTGGTCGAACCGTGTATGACTAAACCGGATCCAATCGGTGGAATGAACCGATCTCTTTAATAAAATTATATAGCTATTAAACCGGTCAAACATGATGACTCGGTCTCTTTAAAAGTTCATGACACCTAAAAAATTTGAAAATGTCACAATTCACAAGTTCTTAAATTCAAATATTAAACATTGTCATCACGCACAATAAAATTACAAAACCAAATAAGTATTAAACAAAGTCTAAATGTAACCTAAACAAAATAACAAAGAGTCTAATAATAAATTTAATTCCAATGAGACATTTGTTTCAGACACTATTTGTTTTAGTTTAGATTTTTCTATTTCCTTTCAAAAAAAAATTCTGTAAAAAAAAAGTCGTCATTTTGATTTGAAAAAAAAAAAAAAAGACATACGCAATCAAACCGCCAGTTTCAGAAAATCACTGGTTCGCCGGTTTTTAGCGGTTCACTCCGGTCTAACTACATGTTCGGTCCAATATTTGAACTAGACCGAAGACCTCTCTGATTCGCGGTTCAACCGGTCCGACTAGCTGGTTCAGTGCGGTTTTTAAAACACCGGTAGTAACACCACAATCTTTGATTTATTGTGGAAGATTGTGAAATAAATAAAAAAATGTACTTATGGTGCCATATTGTATTTGTGATGCCGTCGTAGAGGTCTAAAATATTTTGTCGTTGATACTGCAATTTAAGTTGTAGACTTCAAGCCACTAGGTTTGATCAGGAGGGGTTTAGTTAATATCTTAGAGATTCCGGGTTCAATCCCCAGTTTCATTGTAAAGAAAAAAACAAAGTTGTAGACTTTTATTGTCAAAAAAGAAAAGTTGTAGACTTTAATTTAAAATCTTGATTAGTGACTTTCGATAGTTTAATTTCACCCTCTAGATGTTTTTCTCTTTTAATATATATATAATTATATATGAACCAAACGTAGACGAGCAACTATTAAAGTGAAACAATTAACCTTCGAAATTTGGGGTTTTAGTTATGCAGTTCAAGTGAGCTAATATTTTTTTTTCAGCTATACGACGATTTTGATGTGAGTTGAATGCTATGCATGTTTAATTGTCACTGCATAGCAATTCAAATACCTTAATTTTAACCGGATCATTTTGCTACATTTTTTTAAAATATTGTCAACTTTGAAAGCGAAGCTTTAGCCACATAATAAATCAACTTGAAAGTGTAGCTTTAGCCACATAATAAATGGTAGATCACAATTGGAATCCATGTTGGCGATGTTGTTTGATGGTATGTGGTGGCTTGTATACACTCCAATGGTCAAGTCAATAGATGATTACAGTAGGTGAGAGGTCAAAAATGAGAAATACCTTGATTGATGATGAAGTCGGACTTTATATAACTCAAAAGCGTAGTTATTTTTAATGAGATTTACTTTTCGCTCTCAAAAAACCTCACGCACTCTCTGAAATTACCAAATTAATCTCCTCACTTTCTAGGATGTAAGCACCGTTCGCACTTTAAGTAGCGAGTGACAATATTTTTAACTTAAACCGGTATGCGCCCCCTAGATGAAAAATATCATGAAAAACAGAGTTCAAATTCTAGAAAGCGAACTCAGTTCATAGTTTGCATCTTAGAAAACATATTAAATTCGTAGTTTGCATTCTAGAAAGCTAACTCTTTTTTTTTTCCAATTTTTGTTATTTACACATTTGCATTCTAAGTAGCGAGAAGGGTAAATTGAGAATATCATGAGGTGTGCATGTAAAATCGGGGGTGCGAAAAGTAAATCACATTTTTTATTGAGAGATGATATTGGACTTGGGCCAGTCCAATAGTTCACTCTTAAAAAGGTTCATTTGGGCTAATTAGCACTCTTGGCATGATTATTGAAAACATAAAGTTAATGTGTGTTGTTCCGTAAAAAAAAGCTTACAGTATTTACTCCCTCCGGTCACTATTATAAGTAAAAAATCACTTTTTAGGTTCATTAAAAATATCATATATCTAGTCCATATTATGGACCAAATACATCCATTTTTCAATGAATCTAAAAAGTGATTTTTTGCTTATAATAGTGACCGGAGGGAGTACATATTATGAATTACTTTTAGAATGCTGAAGGAGATGCAACTGCAAAAGCCATGCATATGTGTGACATTGAAACAAGAATATACTTCACCTCAGTCCAGGAATCAGGATGATAACGATTTGCATCTGCATGTGGAAAGAGTTGGTCAAATATTCTGATTGGTCCTAGAATATCGTTTAACATTGAAATCATAAATAAGAAGGTACGACCTATTTACTCATTTTAGAGCATCTCTGATAGTGTTATCATCTTGAAGCAACTCACTCATTTTTTACTCTAATGGTACAACTATAAAGAACTCATATTAAGTCTCACAACTTTTTCATATATTAATATTTTATTTATATTTAACTTTAATAGATAATAAACATTGATTGACTCTACTATTGCATAATCCTACTCCCTCTGTTCCTTTTTATTTGTCATTGTTGATCACTGCACACATGTCAATGCATAACTTTGATTACTAATATATTTAATTATCTATTATAAAAAATTATGAAAATTTTATTTTTTTAAATATTCGTCGAGACAAATTGAGCAATATCTTATTTGCTAACATTTGATTTTATATATTAATAAAAATTTATGGTCAAAGTAGATTATTTGAATAGTATACAATAATCTAAAACGACAAATAAAAATGAACGGATGAAGTATTTTTTTTAATGAATGCAACATTTAACGTTTCGTTGCTTCGTGAGCTTGCGGCACCGCATATTCTCAAAATTACTCATATTGCGTGACTCCAAAGTTGGCGGACTGACTTCAACACTACTAGAAATTGCGGAAAATAATTCACAGGTATTCTTAAGGTTTTTTCTGTGAGAACAAGATTCCTGAGGATTTTCCTGCGGCTTCTGCCCAATTACCTATGGAAAATTCGCAGGAACATTTTCGGCAGAAAATTCCACAGGGAATTTTCCGGAGAATTCAAAAATCCGCAGGAAAAAAACAAATTTCTAGTAGTGCAAAACCAGCAGCTGGAGATGCTCTTAGAGCACCCCACATCCATTAAACTCATTTGGATTTTTTTTAAATGGATTCCACTTAATATTTTATACTTCCCAATTATTTAAAAAACTCTACTACATTTTTCAAATATCCGTACAACTCGTCAAACACTTTAAAATGGATCTCACTTAATGTTGGGATTGATTGTCAAGTCTCAGATCGCCCAATTTCTTAAAATAAAGGAGTTAAAAATTAGCAATTGGAGAGGTCTCACGTCGCTTAGTTTGGTGAAGCAAGTGGGAGATCAAGGCTATATATATTGGACCTAGGTTCTTTGTTTTTTAGATGCACCAGTAAGTAGCACTTTAAGCTTATACCCGACTTCTTGTTTTTCTCTTGTACTCTTGTACAAGAGTGTTGTGAGATGTAGTTAGGTATTTGTTTTGGAGAGTGTGAGAGTGTACTGCGGGTCGTGGGAAGGTTGAGGGTAGTCAATGTGTTGTAACAATTTTTACATAGTGATATTCTTTGGTTGTCGGTTTAAACAACAGCCGTGGTTTTTTCCCCGATTTTGGAATTTCCACATTATATCTTGTGTTGTGATTGTATTCTTTTATTTTCTCTATGCATGTTTTTCCAAACACTTAACCCCACAATATTTCTCATATGCCTATGTTTTAAAAAAATAAAGCAAAAACACGTATGTGGCACTTAAGGTGCATCTATGTGCATAGCAATGTTCTTTGTGGTAGGAATGGTAACATGTTAAATATCAATAGTTTTTGACAAAGAGCGTTTGTGCACAGTTTTGCGCAATTAAAACACGATGCTTTTTATACCTATAATTATGTTCTTAAGAGTTGCATTACATACTGATGTTTTAGGGATCCAGATTGAGTGCATTCAAAGATCATGACTGCATGTAGTCAGCAGTTCTGCACCGTCTGATTGAGATCAGACGGTTTAGATTTAAAATCAGAAATTTTACTATTTTAAAAATTAAAACTGCATCAAAATCTGAGCCGTTCAATTTTGATCAGACGGCTAGCAGCATCTGACTGCAGTCTGACTGCATGGTTGATGACTGTATAGGATCCAATTTCGATGTTTTAGCCAGAACTAAGATGAACACCAAAACTTTGCTGCAAAGTTATACCTTAGCTTTGTTGAATCAGTCGAACCGTAATTTATATTTGGTATTTTTTATTTTACTTTTTAAATTTTTTTTTTACTTGTCACATTAGTCAACTAGGTTGAATTTCTGTCCCATTTTTAAGACACTGAATTTTATATACATAAGATTGAAGTCTTCGATACTAAAGTCTTTCTCCTGTTAATAAGACGCGGTAAAATTTACGCAATTATTTTTAGCCATTTTTTACACGTGTAATTTTGCACAAAACAAATGATCTTAGAAATTGTGACCTACACCCATGTGCCCTCCCATAGAAGTTTATTGTATTTATGGAATCTATTGGTCCCCAGGTTCCACTTCAGTTGTTTTTTTATTTCAAAAAAAAAAAAAATGAGCTCCATTAGAGTTCGACAGCGAGTTGGTAACGTAAGTAAAGTCTGATAAAAAGTTATTCCTATTAGAAATTATACTTAACTTTTTTTGAACAAATCATCTTATGGAAGCTAATTAATCACTTGAGTATATTATCTTAGTTTCATTTAATTCCTTTTTATATAAGAGACTTTCTTAAAAAGTTGACCATATCAAAGACTTTATAAATTATTTTCAACTTATTTTTAAAAATTCTTGAAAATAGTTTATCCTGTATGCTGGAAAAGAATTAATTTTATGGTTAAGCTATTTATTCATTCATTCAATAATCATTTCAAAGGTTAAATAATATATATCACAAAGAAAAATAAGTATTAAAATATATGAATGCAATTTGGTTCGGTTTGAATAGATTTTAAAAAATTAATCTAAAATCTGATTTGATCAAGCAGTTTTTACAAAAGAGCATTTAAATATATACAAAAGTATTCGGTTTTTTACAGTTGTCAATTTTTTTTATCGATTTACGATTTTTAATTGATTGGTTTGAATTTGAGCACCTCTAAATATAATTTTAGATTATTTTTTTTACGAAATTTTAGATTTGTTTGATAGAAGAAATAATGTACTTCAGTATCTTCACTATATGTCTGATTTCCTTGGGTCAGGAATGAATGTGATTATGTAATGTAAAGAACTAACAAGTAAGCGACCAACTATCAATAATTCTTTACATGTTCCATTAGATTCTTCAATAATGTTTCTTATAAGTTAGTTGTATTTCTTATGAAATAATATGGTGTCCTTCAATAATACATTTGTCGATGATGGATAGAATAAGAAACAATGTTAGCACTCCAACGCTCAAGTCAATATTTACTTAAGGTGAGAAAAAAAATGCTAAATTGTGTAATGTGTGTCTGAAACACCGTTAAGCATTTTCGTAATAATACTAGAATATAGAAATTTGTAGGATATAATATGACATCTCAATGAAGGATAGCTCAAAGTGAAATTTCCAAGTTTGTACTGTAGTTCACTTGGGAGTAAATGAGAAAAAAGGTTCTGATAAGGATAGACCAGCCTACTTATTATACATGTAGGGTTAGTTTGAATTCTAATATAAAAAGGCAAAATAAGCTTTTTACAAAATTTATTGATAAAAAACTTATGGCTAAAATTCCATCATACCTTAAACTGGATCCCACCTTTAAATCTTTATTAATCATTCTGTTTAGTTCCTTTTACCTGAAATAACAGAGTGGACACATGGAATTCTCATAACCTGAATAAGTTTAAGACTATAAAGTATTGGTTCTGTTGAGAAAATGACAAGAAGCCAATAGTCACAAAATCATATCATAAATTCATAATGCAATTAATTATATGAACCATATGGACTGATTTATATATCTTTTTGTACTAAGGAGAAGAATGAGTGGTTGAGGATAATCACTTTACTGATTAAGCTAAGCAAATATTTAGATTCTCCTTAACCGGCCATGCTAACAATAGAAATCGGCCATACCTTGATTCGAGAACCTTTAATTAAGCTTTTCTTTCGATGTTTAGAAACCCACCCACATGATCAAAATGTATTTCCTTTTTAGATTATATAAAGGGTGAAAGTGACTTAATCAATAATCATAGAGGACATTATACCTGGACATACTCTTTGCATAAAGAAGATCAATGTACCAAACAAGATTAATCCAGTGGAAAATGTTTAATTTTTTATAATATGATGAATCAACGTTCCAATTCCAGTAAAACGATATGTCCACATTTAGTATTGATGTGTCCTCATGGAGAGGACATGCCAAAAACTAAAATATATTGTATATCAGTATTTAAAATTGGAATTCTGATTACTGTTAAGTCATAAAACGACATATTACAGAAAATTATAGAAAAATTTAGCTAATACAACCACAACTAGCGTGTTTTTCTGGTAATTATCTTATTGATGTGACATATTTACTAGTTTTATTGATTCGGTCAGAGAAATTTGGTAACTATCTTATTGAACACAATTTGATTCTTGAAATTGACCAAATTTTGAAACAATCATCGAAATTGAAAGTTCTTTATTATAATTGTCTTTTTTATTGATTACATTAGTCGCTGAAATCATTATGAAGAAATTGATGTGATCGAAGTTTTTTTATTTCATATTTCCACAACAAAATTATACTCCATCCGTCCCATATTATAAGGGGAAAAAAACACACTTATTAAGAAAACCAAAACTTGAGAATTTGAAATATGGTTTTATGGGTTTTTCTTGAAATAAGTTGCATGGGAAGATGTAAAAACAAATTTGATTGGTTGTTGTTTATTGAAAAAAGGAGAGAGAGAAAAAATTAAATGTTATTTGCATTTAATTCTATAAGAATAAGTAAAAAACATTCTTGAAAGTTGTTTTTTCCCTTATAATTTGGGACAAAAAAAATGGTCATTTTTCTCTTATATAATATGGGACGGAGGGAGTACATTGATAATCAATAATGAATTGATTTAAGTGGTAAGAAATTTGAACCTCTAAAACAAAGAGATTGATCGGTCTTTGACTCTATACGATTGGAGAAAATTCAATGGGAGGAAACAAATTTAGCATGTGTCCAATAAATTTTCGACAAAAATTAATCATCATTAAACCACGTTAAAAATCTTATATCTATAATTAGATAAAAGAAAATTTTAGATATCTCTACTAATCTATAAAATAAATGGTTGTTAACTCTAGTTTTAGATGTGTGATCACTAAGTTGGTGAACGATATTTATCTTCAAGATTTTATGACTAAGATTTCTCACCAAATTTAACTATAAGGGAGTAAGAGCCTAAAAGGTTCTTCTTATTGCCCACTAATGAGTCATCTACACGTGTTACACTAATATACAAATAAGTTGGAACTTCTTCTTTCTTCATTATATCAAAAGGAAGAAGTAATCAAGTCAAAAAGCTTCTTTTTCCATTAACATGTTGTGAACAACCAAGGTTAGCAAAAGATTGGTTTTTAGGTTTCTTTATAAAGGGTACATGATTGTTGAAGATGATATTTACCAATACAATTCATCAAGTGTTAGCATAGTTTGGTAAGGACACAACATTTAATGTTAAATGGAAAACTTGTCCCATCACTTTTTAGGGTATAGTATTTGGATACTATATGTAATAGAGGAAAAATGGATTGATATGTAACTAGAAATAAAAAATTAGGTATTTTATAATCTAATTTGTTATGAGTGTATGGAAATGAAAAAAAGATGCATAAATTAGATAAACAAGATTTGTCATGGAAACTATAATAGAGGCTAATAACATCCCACGTGGAGATTAACTTTCTTGGAATTGTTTTTACACTCAAAATATAAAGTGATTTCTATGATCCACATGTTTCGTCCATCCCAATCTTATGTCATGAAAATGAGAAATACGTTGCTTAAACTCTAATTTGTGTAAAAGACTAATAGGAAATTATGTATCAACCAATTTTATTTAAAAAATCATGATTTATGTGTGACTATATATGTTCATGACATCTGTCTTATTTTTTTTATGATATTTTTTTGTTTTACAACGCAACTGAGGATCGAACCTACGACCTCTACCATATTACCCAAATCGACATCTGACTTATTTGATTAGTTCCTACTTTTTCATCCCATAGTGGCAAACTATGTTTTGGATGAGAAGCTTGCAAGTTCGATCCTTTAACAATTCCAAGATTTAAACTACATTTTTTCAAATTTATGTTATATTCATACTTTTTCTTTACCTTATAACAAAATTATGTGAAACTTCATCAAACACAAACATGTGTCGTACATCGAATAAATCTTCAATTTAAAGTGTTGTCGTCACACAAGTATATTATGAAACTCATGCATAACTTAAGGAAAAGTACTTTTAGGTGATTACAATGTATATGTAATTGGAAAACTTATATGCATTTCTTTAGATGTATTTTTTGTTGTTCCTCTCACAAAAAGGTAGTTATCATTTTATTTTAATTTAAAAAAATAAAAGAAAATTGTTTTTAAATTAAAATAACTACATCCATGTATCTAGTACAGTAAAAACTGTATATATGGAACTGTACATAAGTTTAGTCCTGTATAATTTCACTCAAGTCTATCATTTTGCGTTGAGATATTTTTCTTAATGACTTTTTTTAACTTTTTGAGTTTTAAAGAAAAAGATTTTAGTAATTCAATGTTTGATCATGAGATAAATATAGTTTGACAATTTTTGTTTTTAAATTAAAAATCGAATTTTGAACAATTCGAAATTTTTTAATTAACCATTTGAATTCAATCGCTTAATTCTTAATAATTTAATTGCTCTTATGATAAAAAAATCCATATACACTTTATCTTTCATTTGATTAATATGTAATTAACCTATAGAATAAATTATATATCAATCTTATCTAAATTATATATCAATCTTATCTTTAATAAGTACCTTTAGTTTGAACTTGGTGAAAGGAAGTAATTGATACTACAAGCAAGCTTTATACTTCTTGTTTATGGGGGAAGAATGATGAATCAGCAAGAAAAAGGAACAAACTTCAAAAGCATTATTTTAGAAAAAAATAATCATCCAATAGTTTAAATGGCTGCAGTTAAGTTGTTAGCATGTAAAAGATTCTGAATATTATTTAATTGATTAAATGCATTCTTTATAAAGGAATAAATTAATTTAATTCTTGGACTGATGCCAAATCCCCACACCAAAGCTTATGCCATCCCCTATTAACTGCATCATATACCTGAACCAACATCCAATTTTAAAATAACATAATAAACTTTTAATTATTTAATAATGTAAATAAACAAAGAGAATCTTAGTATTGTAGGGTTAATAATTTTAGGTTAGGTGGTGCATTGTCATTAGCTGAGTAACACAGTAATCATCAATTAAGTGTGATTTTCACATATTTGTTTGCTTTAATTTTACGTCTTTGTAGGATGTATTTTGTTGTCTCGTTTTTTTGCGGAGTATTTTGTTGTCTCATCTTTGTGCGGTATTCATTTGGTTCAGGTTGAATGATTAATTTCGATCTAGTGCATATTATATCAATGTTGACTTTGATGTCATCAATGCTACAGATCCAGAGGCATGGACATTCCGAACACTTCATCAATCTAATCATGTTTATAGGCTTATGCAATTTGTGCCGTTTTATGCTATTAATATGAATATTATGAGTTTGTTTGTCGATTTATTTTTTATTCACATATTTAAATTACTGTTACTGATTTAAAAGGGCCAAGAGTAAAATTGGTCATTAGCTATGAAGTACGACACTGACACTGACATCGGACACGACACAGACACTGATATGTCGACACCGATAATAATTTCAAAAAATGACATAATTTAGTGTAATCATAAGTGTCAGTGTCAATTAGAGCTGTCAAATTAGGGGGCCAAACACATTTGGGCCCTACCACAATATGAAGGGGGCCCAAATATGATAAGTATAAATAGGTCCCCTTTTATAGGGGCCCCAAATATGTTATGCCCCCTAAATAAAAAGTAGGCCCTAAGGCCTAAAATGAGCCCCAAGTTCTCAAATTTTTTTCGGAAATGAAATAGTTCAGAATTTTTTCTGGAACCAAATTTCTAAATTTTTATTGCAAAAAACTTCTGGAATTTTTTTCGAAAAAAATTCTGGAATTTTTTTCGAAAAAAATTCTTATCGGCAAAAAAGCACTGGAGTTTTCTCGAAATATGTCTCGGAAACCTTTTGAGAAAAATCCTTGAAATTTTTTCGAGAAAAAAGTTTTGGATTATCTCGAGAAAAAATCTTGAGAAAAATGTTTCGGAAAGTTTTCAAGAAAAAAGCTCCGGAAAGTTTTCGGGAAAAAACCTCGAAATTTTTTCGAGAAATATTTCTGGAGTTATCTCGAGAAAAGTGTTTCGGGAAAAAATCCTCGAAATGTTTTCAAGAAAAAATGATTCTGAAAGTTTTCAGGTCGAGAAAAAACTTCTTGAGTTATCTCGAGAAAAATGTTTCGGAAAGTTTTCAAGAAAAAATCTTGAGAAAAATGTTTCGGAAAGTTTTCGAGAAAAAATCATCGACATTTTTTCGAGAATAATGTTCTAGATTTATCTCAAGAAAAAAAGCTCCGGAAAATTTTCGGGAAAAAAACCTCGAAATTTTGTCGAGAAAAAAGTTTTCGGGAAAAAATCCTCGAAATTTTCTGGAGTGATCTCAAGAAAAAAATTTCGGAAAGTTTCCGGGAAAAAATTCTCGAAATGTTTTCTAGAAAAAATGATTCGGAAAGTTTTCAGGTCAAGAAAAAAGTTTTTGAGTTATCTCGAGAAAAATGTTTCGGAAAGTTTTTGGAAAAAAATCTTCGAATTTTTTTCGAGAAAAAAATGTTTCTGAAAGTTTTCGGGAAAAAATCATCGAAATTTTTTCGAGAAAAATGTTTCGGAAAAAAATCTTTGAATTTTTTTCGAGAAAAAAATGTTTCGGGAAAATCATCAAAAAATTTTCGAGAAAAAAGTTCTTAGTTATCTTGAGAAAAATATTTCGGAAAGTTTTCGGAAAAAATCATCGAACACGAACATATGTCCGCACCAACACGCCTAATCAGAGAAGTGTCTGTACATCATTAGACCATCTCCAATGGTGGATCTTATACTATTAAGAACCAGTTCTTAATAAGATCTACCGTTGGAGCAGTACACTTTTAAATTCTTAATAGGAACCGATTCTTAAATAAGAGTTTTCTCTCTCCTCTGGAGCCCACCTTAATTTTCATTAAAATAAATTTTTTTATGGGACCCGCTTACTTTTATGAATTATTAAATAATAAGATATTGTGATGTGTAGTTATTGACGGGACCCATTTAAAACTTTTGAAGAGGTGCTGGGTTGGAGGAATTGAGTGTTTATTAAGAACTATTATTAAAAAATAATAAATGAATGATGTGTACATCTGAGACCCAATTAAGATCTCAAACTTGTGGAGGTCCATTGTGGATGCGGTTATAGTTTCATAATTTTGGGTGCTGAAACAATAGATCTACACCTAATAGATGTCCAGGTTGTCATAGTAAGGCACTACACTGACACATATTGCCATGCATATCTGACAGAATGACACTTCACCACCTAGTCATGTTTTTAGCAAAATTCTATCAGTCGGTGGTTAATGGAACTATTCTAATTTTTTTTCTTTTCCAAAAAAACCTTTTTTTTCTCTCACTTTTTCCCACTTGGCTTCACTATTAATCTCCTTTTCTCTATAAAGCTGCTATAACTTTACATCACTAATTCATCTCTTCAATCTTCAAACCCTTTAAAAAGATTTCTCAAAAAAAAATTATTAAACTTAGTGGTTCCTTTTGTAGTTAGTGGCATTGCATGTGATCAGGAATCACTTGGTTTAACTTTATAATCTAATAATAATCACTACCAACCATATATCTTAAATTCCTTTATAATATCACTTATACTTCTCTATTTTCTTGTATAATCCTTCTTCATTTCTTTTCCAAAATTAGAATCCTTTCATATTTCATACACCAAAATGGGTGAGGAAGCAAAACAGGTAACATAACTTTCTCTTCCCATTTTGCTTTCTGAAATTCTTATTGATATTTTCCTCATTCATCCGAGTTATAATAGTCTGTATTAATTTGTTTATGAGGTGTCAGCTCAGTAAATCGAGTTTAACCTTTTGATCATAGTTTTAAAATATAGTGTAGTCAAATTATTACAGTATATCAAGATACTGTAATAATTTGGCCGCAATTGTAGTTGCAGACCATAATTTTAAGACATACTTGTAATTTTAAGGGACAAAATTTAAATTCTCTAACATGGTCATTGGTAAGTCTACATTAGTTTTATTGTGGTACTTATTTTTATTTAATTTTTTGTTGTTTTTTCATTGAGTATAGGAACAAGCAAAGGTTGAGGAAAAACAAGAGGAGAAAAAGGAAGAAAAGGTTGAGGAAAAGCCAGCAGAAGAGGAAAAGAAAGAGGAAAGCAAAGAAGAAAAACCAGCAGAAGAAGAGAAAAAAGAAGAGCCTAAACCACCATCACCATGTGTACTATTTGTGGACTTGCATTGTGTAGGATGTGCCAAGAAGATTCAAAGATCTATTATGAAAATGAGAGGTTCATATTTAATTTGTTACATTTTTTTTGTCTTTTTTAGATTTTGTTACCAAATGTAATGCATGCATCATGTGTACTCATTTTTGTTTTGTGTTTTATCTTTTAATATAGGTGTTGAAGGAGTTGTAATTGATATGGCTAAAAATGAAGTTACCATAAAAGGTATAGTTGAGCCTCAAACTATATGCAATACAATTACCAAGAAAACAAAGAGAAGAGCACATGTTATATCTCCATTGCCTTCAGCAGAAGGAGAGCCTATTCCAGAAGTTGTTAATTCTCAGGTATTAATCACAATATTTTTCCTCCCATAAAAAAAAGGGTGAACTAGTTTCCTATAAACAATTAGGCCATGTTTGACTAAAAACTTAGTTAAGTGCTTATCTATGAAGCACTAGCACAAATACATACACTGGATATGACACAAATATGTCGGCACAAGTAATAATTTGAGAAAATAAATTAAGCGTTATGTGGCAATATTGGACATCAAATATATTTTTTATCAGAAGTGTCGGTATTACTTACAAAGAAGTTAATCTGTCATAAGTACTTATTTATAAGTTAGTTCTCTATTAAAGGATAAAATAAAGTCAAATTGTTTTTTTGGAAACTAACTTGGAGATTTTATAAAAATAAGCTGAAAACAACCCATAAATTATTTTCATAAACTCTTTTAAATAGTCTCGTATGCCAGTCAAATAAGTTCAAATAGTCCAATTGTTTGGACCTTAATCAACAAAGGATAATTGTTGGTGTTTTCAGGTTAGTGGACCAGAAACAGTAGAACTCAATGTTAACATGCATTGTGAGGCTTGTGCTGAGCAGCTCAAGAGAAAGATACTCCAAATGAGAGGTACAATTTGTTTTTTCTTGATTTCAATATGATGCCTATAATTTTTATTTCTCATTTAGAAAATGACAAGTAGATAAAAGAGGAAGACATAGACAGTTACTTTCTTAATGATTAAATTCTCTGATGCCAATTGAAGTTTTTTATGATGTGACATATATTAACTTCATGAAAAAAATTTACATTAAAATTTTACCAAAGGGATCCAATAAAAGGATGAATCATCACTCCTGAATTTGGGCATGTCCATCTTTTCATGTTTTCTATTCATCATATTGCCAAGTCAGCATTAATTGATGTAGGACCCTCTTTTTGTGGCATTCTTTTGAACAAATTGTTTGGTGATTGTGTAATGTGGGCCCTATGGTCCATGTTCTATGCATGAGATTGTGCCTTAAAAGGGAATAGATTTTCATAAAGATGTTCCTATAAATATGATGGCCTAATTTTGTTGACAACTACAGTAGTGATTAAACACTAAAATTTTAATCTCTTGCACAAATGCAATTAAAAAAGAAACATTAGTTTTATGAATCATCCATGCCATTCACTTCACAAATTTTCTTTGATAGATAGCTTTCTTTATAATTTGCCTAAAATATCAATTTGTATACTTAAGTCCAATTTTGATTAGGTTTTAGTTTTTTATTTTAATTTTAAAAAAATTAATCTTTCATGTATATACGAACTTGGGTTGACAAGAGTCGCAATTTCCACCTTTCGAAGTAATTTGATCAAGATCGGACGACTCTGATGTTAATATCAATTAATCAACTTTAAAAGCAAACTTGAGATCAGAGCCACCAGATCTTGATCCAATATAGCTCCGAAATGTTAACTGCTTGAATGCTTGGAAATTGTTTCTACAAGGAATTTGTATCCATGTATAGAAGTTAGACAAAAAGCACATGAAAAAATTGCATAGAAAACATTAATTTCAAACTTCTCAAAAAAGTTTGGTTCATTTTATTATGTTAATTAACTAGCTTAGTCACATTCCTTATTTTAAATGGCGTTACGTCACAAACTCTTGTATAGTAAGAAAATATAACTAATACGGTCAAAATTGTGGTCGCAATCTCATCACTAGTAGCATACTGCAATTTAAAACCAATGTCATATTGTTTCGAGTATCGAGTTAATTAAGAGTATAAGAGAAATTTAATCAATGCTATATTGGTTTGCTTTAATTAATGTGAAAAATTGTATTGATTAATGTAGGAGTTCAAACAGCAGTAACAGAGTTTAGCACAGGAAAAGTAACAGTGACAGGAACAATGGATGCAAACAAGCTAGTTGATTATGTCTATAGAAGAACAAAAAAACAAGCAAAAATAGTTCCTCAACCAGAACCTGAACCAGAAAAGAAAGAAGAAGAGAGTAAAGAAGGTGAGAAACCTACATCAGAAGAAGAAGCAAAACCTGAAGAGAATAAGAAAGAAGAAGAAAAACCAACAGAGGAAGCAAAGAAAGAAGAAGAGGGTGAGAATAGTAAAAATGAGAATAACAAAGAAGAAAAGGGAGGTGAAGAAAGTAAAGAAGAAACAAAGAAAGAAGAAGAGAATGGTGGTGCTATTGTTAATATTGATGAAGAAGGAATGAAGAGAATGATGTATTATTATCAATATCCTCCACTTTATGTGATTGAACGTATTCCACCACCTCAATTATTTAGTGATGAAAATCCTAATGCATGCTCCATTTCATAATTATAACTCATCATATTATGAGTATATTTTTTGGAGTTTGGTTGGTGGAATATGGAGAGAAAAAATGTGTCTAAATGGAATCCCATGATGATAATTAATAAGTTGATTAATAATATATCGTTATGTCTTTTTTTTATGTATGTACGATATATTATTATATGGTCATAGGCCAATGTTGTACAAATATGCTTGTGAAATAATATGAGTATCCTCAAGTTCATTTTCATGGATCTATTATTATGCAATTTAATAATTTTAAGCAGCTGAGTTTGGTATAGTGGTGAGAGTTTGAATAATATGCAAGAAATTCTCGGTTCGATTTTTAGGTCCTCGATTCAATTCTTAGGTGTTGCAAAAGCAAAAAAAATAACCTCAGTCAATGAAAAAACAATGTAATCAATTTTGGTCATTGATTCAATTTTGGTCATTGGAAAACTAAAATTATATACTTACTAGTTTTACGAATTATAGTTCAACTAAAAAAAATCAAAATTGTTAGGTCATATGTTAGGAGCGAATTTGAACTTCAACCCCTATTTTGTGTAGAATTTTCAATGATATAGTATTTTGTCAGACGATTGAGATTAATAACTGTGTCACAATTAGTTTAAGGAATCTTCTTGTTTTTTTATGTTTTTTTTTCTGTTTAGTTAGTTAATTTAATGTTAAACAATTTCATAGATTGGTTAGAAGCATGTGATTTTGAAAATGATATAATAAGATGACATGAAATGGCTGACAAAACCCATAATTGAAGAGAAAAAGCTATATTTGCCAGTACCACATCCAAAATCCTCACATGTTTTTGGCTATACTCACATTATTACTGACTTCTTTGAATTAAAATTTGGGGTGACAATAAATTATAAAAAAATATTTCATTTGAAATAATGGATAGGGATGGTGGAAAATGTAACTTATGTTTCATGGCCAATATTTCATTTTTGTCTTTTAATTAGTTATTAGTTATTGATAGAGTATCAAAGTAAGTATGTAAATTATCGTATCCGTAGGGATTGTTCCGAATCAAATGCGAGTAATTGGTATCATACGAAAGTAAACTTGCAATAAAATAAATTGGGGGAAGTTTTTAGGTTTCAGACTTAAGAAAATAAACAGCAATAAAATATGGTTTCCTTTAAAGATGCGAAAGCGATTGGACCTTTTCGGTTCATCTAATTACTATTGTCTTGGTATTCCTTGCTTGTTAACAAACTACGAACTTAGTTTCATGATTCGATTAAATTAAATAACTATGTCCAATGTCTTGGTACATAATCCTCCAAATTGATTATCAATCCCTAATGTCTTAGGATGACCTATAATCAATTTAGGTTTTTGCCCTTTAATCCTTGAATTCTCGATTAACAAACCAATATGTCTAAAGTACAAGTTAATTGAACAATTATCCCTAGGTCAATCAATTTGTTTCTAATGTCTTAGTAAACAAACAATTATAATCATCATACAATTCGCGACTTTGTATAAAGCATTAAGATTAAGAGACAATTGAATGAATACTAACTTCGTAATTCGATTAACAAATCATATGAAATACATAGTTCAAGACATTAATAATTAGAATCCCCTAGGATCCAATCAAAGAGTTTAGTTACTCATAATCAAAGCATAAACAATAATAAGAGTGAAAGAATTCATTACAAGAAGGAAAACTAGCTCTGGGACTTGATCTCAAAAGTTGCCTTTTTCCGCCGTCAAATTCTGTAATCCTAATTGTGAAGAAAAAATCAATTTATAGACCTAGGTTACGAAGTGACGCCGCGCGCCTTCCCGTTCGCGCGCCAACTTCAGCTTTTCATCATGTTTTCTCTTCAAATCTTCGTGCTTAGAGCCAACTTGTCATGATTCTTTTTCTCCTTATTTCTTACGGAAAACATAGCAAATATTAACTAAAATAACCTGTAAAGTGGTTAGAAACATAGTAATAACGTGAAGTCATCAGTTATGTTCAAATGCTTTTGATGTGTAGTAATTGAAAAGGATTTTGGGTTGTATTTTTATCATATGAACATGTCATACATGCTAAGAATACCCTCCCCTGCCCCCATTGATAAATGGATATTGAAATTACTCATTTATTTTACATGTAGATATCTATTGCGGTAACGATATTCACTCCATTGCAGATTTTATTTGTGACTATCCACGAATACGAGTAACATTGACATCCCTTATGATGCGCAAATATGGAATAATCTCTAAATCAGCTCATGATTCATAAGAATTGATTCACAACATGATATGTGGTAGTTATATGCAAATTTCTTAAAAGCAATGAGTTTTAACTTTAGTTAGGTTTTGATAATTGTTTTCATAGTGTCATACCATCAAATAGACTTGTAATATATTTGATTAATATTTCATTCATTATTTTAGAATCAATCCCTTCTTTCAATATTCTTTCTTATTCATTGATCCAAATTTGTTATCAGTGAGAGACTTTCAATCCATCATCATCATCATCTTGACGTGGATGAATTAGTTGAGAGATCAATTAACGTCTATCAACCATGATTTGTTTTTGATAAGTGCCAAGAAGTAGTAGTTAAAATATATATTAAATCAAGGCACTTATTAATTTATTTTGAAAGTAATTCTTGATAAAATTGTCCTCTTGATGCAAATAGTTGTTACATTAGTAAACTAATCAAATTTTGTGTATATTACACAATCCCAACCATTTTGTGACAGGTGTTGTGCTTGTAAATGAATTTGGAACAAAGAATGAAGTTTTGAAGGTTTGGATGCTCGCCCAGCGAGCTGTGGCGAAGAAGCAGCAAGCAAAAACAGACAGAATTGGAGTTCCTAGCGACTGCCAGCGACCAGCTCGCTACTTGGCTCGCCCAATGACCAGTAGCGAGGAATGGAATTTTCTGCTTGTTAGTGGCCACGTGTCAGCAAACCCACCTGTGAAGCAAGACTTGGTTGCTAAGCGAGTAGTTTCTCGCCTAGCGACCTTGTAGTTTCATAACTAGTATAAATAGAATTTAGAAGCAGATTTTGATAACACACTTTTCTGAGGTCTAAAAAACAGAGAGAAAAACCTAGGAGCTAAGTCTAAGAGTGGAGAAAGTGGATTCATTCAACTTGAGACATCAAGTGTTGATGTTCACTCATTTCTTTCCTCTTCATCTTTGTAAGCTTAACATGGCCAAGATTGGCTAAATCTCTCTTTGTTGGGATTGGATGTAATTGATTTATGATTATATATTGTTATCTTAATCTTGTGATATATGTTTTAGACTATGAATCAATATTGATATTATCTTTGGTTTTCATGTTTTGTGTTTAGATTTGAAGTGTTATAGACATATAATCTTTTCAATCTAAAAGAACTAGGATAATATCTATGAAATCCTAAATTCTAGACATAGATTTAGGTTTAGTATTCACTTGGGTATCGAATCTTAATGTTATTGTGCCCATTGATCATCCGAGACATCAGAGGTTAATAGATAGGATAGATATTTAGGTGTTATCTGGACACAGAAACATCTGATGAGCGATACGTAATAATATTGATTGATAGATAAAATAAATATCACATTGGTTAAGATAACGCATGTGAGTGAATTGATGAAATCCAAGCCCGACAATTTTAATCTCTCTGAATTACATCATATTTTATTGCACTTTTATGTTTACAAGTTTTTATTAACAAATCATCACAAAACCCGCACTTAAACTCATGGTTATTGTTGAACGGTTTTTAATATCACGATAGTCCTTGTGAAACGGTATATAAAAACATACTTACTTTTGTATTTTAACAGTTTTCTTTATTAGCCGATTACATTGGAGGAATTTTGCCCATCAACTATAAATTTCTCAAGTACTTAGTATTAAGTGAGGTTAACAAAGCTAAGAAAATTTTGTAACATAGTTACTTGTGACTCAAGTAAACTGCAAATGAAAAATAGAGTCCCGTATTGAATTTTTTGTACATCAATCAAGACCAGTATCGTATTGACAAACTAATGTAGCTTGTCTACCACAACTCATTTCCATTAACATAGCTAACAAATTCAAACACTTTTAAAGAGATATATATATATATATATATATATATATATATATATATATATATATATATATATATATATATGATTTTTGTTTTTCACGGTTAAAGATATCTCATTGTTGTTCCACCGAAATCAGTCCCTTGTCTTTTCTTTGTTGGTCACATTTTCTGCTTCCTAACGTGCACGTTTATATTATAGCAATCATTTCTCTAGCGTGTCTAAAATATCAATTGGATGTCCCGTTTAATGCTTCTGATCCTTTGACTACATAACAACTTCGACGAGCTTAATCAACTCCCCTAAATCACCAATTTTAAGTCAATTTCAAATTGCACTTAAGTTTTTTTTTTATGGGCACACTTAAGTTTAATTAGGGTGTTAACAATATGTTTATTATTATGTTAGCAACACATGTGTTTCCAATGGTTTATGTATCTAGGTTTCACCTTGGATCAAATGAAACGACAATTGCATGTGCATGGTATTAGCATCGATGATTATAGTACCTAAAGTGTCCATTTTACATAATAGTAAAATCTTCAAGAAAGGCACAATATGATCATGTTCTAATGCAATGTTGCTAAGGTTAATTAATTTAATGAAATAGTTGTCCAAATTCAGAACTCTCATCAATTCAATAGTACTTTCTTCTTTGGTAAGGAAAACAACCCACATGGGATGAGCCAATCTCCAAAACTTTGCCATTCCCAATATATGAAAGAAAGAAAAAGGAGAATACCATGTGTACTCACTTTTTATTGACCTTGCTGAATGCTGACACAGCTTTGCAGTCATCCATGTCACACACCACGCACACTCAACATATGATATCAATTTTCTTATTCAAAGGCAAGTTAGAGATGACTTAATTTGCCAAAATAGATCTTACTTTTTGTTAAAAATAATTTATAGAGTGAAAATCCATTTTGGTTCCTTATAAATTTTTGACGGGATAATTTAATTCTCTAAAAATAAAAGATAAATTAGTCCCTTACATTTTTATGTCGGGGACAAATTAATCTTTCTGTTATAATAAATCAGTTTATCCTAAATATAAAAATATTAAGGACTAATTCAATTTTATTTTTATTAGGGATTAATTTGTTCCGTCAAAAATTTTGAGGACCAAACTTTATTCAATAATGATATGTGAGATCTATCTCAACTGATGATGCAAATTTTGTTATGGTAAATATTTTTATTAGAGTTTAAATTTAGAATCTTATAGTTTAGTATATTGAAAGACAGGCTAATAAAATACTAACTTGAACAAAAGTTATATATAATAAGATTTTTAAAGACATCACTAAATAAATTTATAGAGTGAAGCAGTTTATAAAGACTAATATCATAAATATCTAATTTAGAGTGATAAACAATATTTTAATAAATTATATAGAATATTTATAATGATGTATTTTACATGGTACTGAATAGGCTTTTCAGAAAGTATAAACATTTTTTTTACAAAGAAATTATCTGACTCTAAAGGCAACATAAACATATGATAAAGGAAAGAATGTTAAAGGAAAAAAGTGAATACTAAGAAAGGCTTCTTTTTAAGAGAATCTAATGAATTTTATGAGCCAATCGGTCATGGATTATGATCCATATCATCAACAAAAACTTTATATAAGACTTGGTGAGACATGCAAATTGATTGGTAACTAGATGGTTTGAGTTGAAACTTGAAAAAAATAAATTGTCAGAATGGCCAACATGCAAATTGTCCCAGCTTACAAGAATATTGTGGAGGCACAATATGTTGAATTGAGGGTACCCTTGTATTCTTATGGATGTGAGAAGAAAATAAAGAAAACCTTATCCAATCTCAAAGGTAAATTTAACATTCACTTAATTTGGTCATAGTTTCTAAACAATCAATAATGGATCTCTTGCATGTTTATGTTCTTTAATTTTATATATTCATGTGAAATAACAGAAATGCTAAAAAATATAGCATTTTTTTTTCTCTTTCATCACGAGTCTAATCTAATTCGGAAGTTTAGTATCAAGTGGTTTCAAGTAACAATCGATTAGTATCAAATTTGTAGAGATAGAAAATATCAAATCTATTGTTAAATTGGTCGCTAGCATAAGTAAAGTAGTTTAGCCATTTTTTATAAATGGGTCTTTAAATAGGTCACACACATTAGACGGTCGATTTCTAAATTAGTTGTATTCAAATTAATCTCTACAAAGATCGGTATATTTTGGTCATCAAAATCAGTTGCTAAATAGCAAATTTTAATTATATAAAATTGTATGCATAAGTTGTTTCTATGATTTTCTGTCAAAAAAAAAAAGTTGTTTAGAGAAATTTGAATGAAAAAAATATGTATACACTTTGTATAAGCATGTATTGGAGCCATGTTCTAACAAGCTTAAAATAGATTATATTATGAGTCTCGTATCGAGTATTTCAAAGTGTTCGATGTGGTATTTAAATCATATTTTCCACATATAGTCTTTTGGATTTGGCTCTCCTCGTGTGCCTAAGTCCTAACATATATAATAAGTCATTATAAGATAAGAAGTTGAAGCAAATTCTACCAAAAAATTCTGGAATTAGATCATCTTCATCTCTTTTCGCTACATCTTTCTCCTCTCTCTTTATCTCTCTTAATTTCACTCTCTCTCTTACTTTGTGTATTATTTTTTAATTTTTTAATGAGGAGAGAAATTGAAATTAAGAGAGAGATAGAAAGGAAGGAGAGAGATGTAGAGAAAAGCGATGGAGATGATCCAATTCCAAAAATTCTTATAATGTGTTTTGAAAATCATATGACCTGTACTAACTTTTCACAAGTGACTACAACCTATTTCTTTATTTTTAAACGAATTTTAACAACTTTTTTAAACAACCTTTGAAACAACTTTTTTTTTTCTCAAATTAGAATACAATGTGAGTATAAGAGAAAGTTGTCAAAAAAAATCGTTGAAATAACATTGCTTTTATTTTTTCCCTTATTTTTAGTACCACCAAATTTATTTTTTTTGTGCAAAGTACCACCAAATCTTATTAACTCACCAACTATTTCATGACATTTTTTACACAACATATTATTTACACCCATTAATATTTTGGTTAGAGTCAATTTTTGTAGTCCATGTAGCAAATAGGTAGGCACATTCTATTCCACTTATATGTGTTGGCGATCAGTCAATTTGAAAGCTCTAAACGCAAGTGATTAATGTGTTCTATTAAAACGATACACTCAATTAATATTTATGGTTCGTTTGATTCTAGGGAGACAATAAATGAATTTGGACTACTTTACAATTCAAGTTCATTCATCGATTTTCGTAATTTTCTTTTCTCCCACTTTTTCCCACTATATCAAACGGGCCCTTAAGTTTGATATATGATGAAACAATTTGTGGATAAATTTTACTTACCTCTGATACAGTACTAGTACTTTTTAATACAGCGTGACATCAAATTTAAGCCTCCAATCAGAGCTGTCAAATTGGCCCCATATTAAAAGATCCCATTTTTTGGCTCCTTTATAAACCCTAAAATATTACGCCCCCTTATAAACCCCAAAATATTAGGCCCACTTTAGTAGATTTGCTTCTATTTTTTTTTAAGCCCAGCCCCATATTATTTAGTTTGAATCTTGGCCCCCTTATGGGGCTCATTATTGGCCCACAAAAATTTAAAAACAAAGTAAAAATATATAAGTGTTGTTCAAAAACTTAAGAACTTTTTTTTCTCGAAAAAATTTCGAGGATTTTTTTCCGAAAACTTTCTGAAACTTTTTTCTCGACAAAATTTCGAGGTTTTTTTCCCGAAAATTTTCCGGAGCTTTTTTTCTTGAGATAAATCTAGAACATTATTCTCGAAAAAATGTCGATGATTTTTTCTCGAAAACTTTCCGAAATATTTTTCTCAAGATTTTTTCTTGAAAACTTTCCGAAATATTTTTCTCGAGATAACTCAAGAACTTTTTTCTCGACCTGAAAACTTTCCGAATCATTTTTTCTTGAAAACATTTCGAGGATTTTTTCCCGAAAACTTTCCGAAACATTTTTCTCGAGATAACTCCAGAAATATTTCTCGAAAAAGTTTCGAGGTTTTTTCCCGAAAACTTTCCGGAGCTTTTTTCTCGAGATAAATCTAGAACTTTTTTCTCGAAAACTTTCCGAAACATTTTTCTCAAGATTTTTTCTCGGAATTGTTTTGAGGATTTTTCTCAAAAGGTTTCCGAGACATATTTCGAGAAAACTCCAGTGCTTTTTTGCCATAAGAATTTTTTTCGAAAAAAATTCCGGAACTTTTTTGCAAAAAAAATTTAGAAATTTGGTTCCAGAAAAAATTCTAAACTATTTCATTTCCGAAGAAAAATTGAGAACTTAGGGCTCATTTTAAGCCTAAGGGCCTACTTTTTATTTAGGGGGCTTAACATATTTGGGGCCCTTATAAAAGGGGCCTATTTATACTTATCATATTTGGGCCCCCTTCATATTGGGGTAGGGCCCAAATGTGTTTGGCCCCCTAATTTGACAGCTCTACCTCCAATATTGGGTCCAATTAATGGTCCATATATAGCTTTCGGCGACATGGTTACTGTGCATAAATAGTGAAGTTCTCTGTAAAACTCTAATAAATTTAGTATTGTAATTATGATCAAATGATTAATGAATTCTCATAAGACTAATCGTCCGGGAGAATCTGAATCTAATTTTTAGTAGGAATTGCAACTTGTAATGAATCAATATAGACTCTAGAGAATCAAATAGGCCTAAGATGTGTTAGATAATTTTAGTTAATTAATCATAATTTTAGAAGATTTAGATGAGTTCAATTAGATGAGTCGGTTAGTTTGTTAGGATTGACTAATGGTTAGTTTTTTAGATTAAAGTTGTTCATACACAGCCAATCTCTGAATTATGGATCTCTTTCTCTGAGAATCAGAGGATTAATATCCAATAAAAAAAATTCATAGAACAATCCAAAAGTAAAACTTGACTAACCTTTTTAATTTTCTTAATATTTATTTTAGCTAAATAAATTAGTATTAATTTTGTGGCAACTTATTTGTTTTTCTCAAATATTTTTGTGCCAACCTATTGATGGCAGGAATATACTCGGTAAATGTGGATCATTGTCAACAAAAGGTGACTGTATGGGGAATTTGCAACAAATTTGATGTGTTGCAAAATGTAAGAAGCAAGAGAAAAGAGGCTTGTTTTTGGAACCAAGAAGACAATGTTGAATTAGAGAATTCACAATCACCCTCATCATCTTCACCAATTCCATTAGCAAAATTTCCTCACAAAGATTTTAAGCCTTCTTTATCTTTAACTAAGGTTAGGTCTTTAAGTTTGAAGGCATGGAAAAAGGTCTTCACTAGATCATACTCTTTCTAAAATGAAAAAAGTGAGAGGAATGAATAATTATGATTAAATATGTTTTATAATTCCAATAAAATATTTAATTTTTTTTATTTTGATCCTACCAAAAATATTATTCATTTTTAGTTCCTACCTTTTATAAAAAACAATATTTTAGTCTCATAGCTAGTATGTTGGATTGTTAAAAGGTGTGAACTAAAATTGACTAATCTTTTGTAAAGATTAAATTCAAAAGTTCATAATTTTGTTAGCATTACAGAAACATATTTAATCTTAATAATAAGGTGGCTTGTCAAAATTTGTGTGTAAATTTTGGAACGGTTGTGTTGTATATATTTACTTTCTTGTTCTACTAGCATTTTGGTTTCTCAACTATCCTTTGCATTGTTCCATTTGTAATCAAGTTTGGGCTTTAATGAATTTGGTATCACAACACAACATTATGATAGTGCCTCTACAAATTAGAGCTAGGCTATGCTATAAACATAAATCGCTCATTATACTATATTTGGATTAGGCTTGTTTGTGTTCTCTTAGTACCTTTTGTCATGCTGATTTTGCTAATATTGGAGCTGTCAAAACAGACTACCTAACTCTAAACGGGGTGGACCACAAGTTTTATCGGGCCGGTTAAAAATCCCGGTTTAAAAATAGCCTCCAAATATACTCCAAGTTTAACCATATACGGATTGCAGACTACCCGACTTTAAACGGAAAAATCTTTAATTTTTTTAAAGGGTTAAATATATTTTTCATCTCTATAAAATTATCGAATTTTGATTTTCTTTAACTATACAAAAATCACATGTTTTAATCCCACAAAAATTTCATGTTTTTGTTTTTTGTCCATAATTGACAAAATTTTAACATTTTTTTTAATATAATATGAGTTTATATAGGTACATAATATATAGACCTAATATAAACGCATCTAGAACATAATACATGACATTAAAATGAACATAAATTGGACACTAGGGACTAAAAATAAAATAAGAAATTTTTTAAGAATTAAAACATGTGATTTTTTTATATTGTTGAAAATCAAAATTCGTTAATTTAACACTTTTTTTAAAATATTACTAAAAAAGTGTTACTAAAAAATAGTATAAAAATTTACTTAAACAATAGCAAAAATATAATCACCAAGTTATAAATTTATTTTTATATATAAAAGTATGTGCATTGAGATAGAACACTTACTAAAAATAATACATTAGAATTTTAATTCGACGTATTATATAAAAAAAACTATTTTTATTCATAACAATATACTTCTCATTGATAATATATTTAAGTACCTTTTTATTTTGTTTTGTTTAATTACCGAAGAACAATCAAATGTTATTAAAAAATTAAAAAAAAAAAATATAGTTAAATGTAGTTGGTTGCCACACCATAATAAAACATCATGTCATTGTGATACACAATAAATAAATATATATGATTTATAAAAAAAAAAATGATAATATGCATTGTATAATATAAGAATATGCATGTCCCATGAGCTTAGCTAAGTTAGTAGGACATTGCATTTTATATGCAGGGGGTCAGGGTTCGAACTCTGGTCATCCCACTTATCCACCTTAAAAGAGTGGAATTTCTAGCCATTAACCTACTTGACCAAAAAAAAAATATATAAGAATATGCATAAGAGAAAAATAAAGCATTAATAATGTGTAAAAATTAAACCTTGAATTATCTTTGTTAGGTATATAACTAGGATAAATTTTATTTTATTTTTCTCAATTCTTTTTGTTATTGTGTGTTTCAGGCTACCTATGGCCCATTCAGGTTAACCCATGTTCACTTTGTACTTGCCTATAGCCATCCGATCTTGTAGGAATCTCGTATGGTATAAAAACTTATTGTTTCGATCCACACCCACCAAATAATTCACAAGTCAAGCCTAATGATATTCGACATGTAGAGTCTATGATGATTCGGATTCCAATTAGTATTAGGCTCAATATAAATATCTAATAATCATCACTACACAATATACAATTACAAATCTAGACTAGACCATTGGATGAATACCAACATCACATGCGTTGCGAGTGTTCAAAATATCTTGCAGTCACTATAACTAAAGATCTCTATTGCTAGATTATATTTGGTACAACAGACAATTTATGTTTACTTTTATCAAATCAAATTTCAAATAAAACTCAAAATAGAATGTCAGATCGTGACCCAATAACCAAAACACATTTACGGTATTGTATTTTGACTACCTCTTAACCTAAATCAACCGTTGGTTTCAAATTATATTTATATTTTAATATAATTTTGATAAATGTCGAAATGCAAAGCGTCTGATCTCTATCTGACGGATCTTTTAAACTTGTGTTTTGGTTCTAGTGACAATAGGTAATTCTTGATTAGATATTCCTTTTATGGAGAACCAATCTTTTAATTGGATATCTACCACCCCAAATAAGTCAAATTATCTTGGAATTGATCTCTCACCATTTCACTTTTGCCAAACCCATGTGTAGGAGGGCAAGCATGAGCTGACCAAATCATATTTCAAATAGAAATTACTCAAATTAGCCAAATCCATATAATCCAAAACCTCATGTTCAAAACTTACAAACTACTCCAAATTCTCCACACAAAAAATTCCGATTAAATCAAACCAGTTCATTTTCTCAAAAGCTATATGATTAGACCACACAATTAATGATGTTATACATAAACGTGATCCATTTCAATAAATTCTAATTCCCATGATGATTTAGTGAAATTCCACCCAAAATTATTTATATTGACCCGTATAAGATTTTTATATTTGGTCTAATTCAACTCTACAAAACTGATTAAGTAAGAATTACTCTCACTTATAAATACATATTCAGATTATCTCGTAATTGATAAGAAACTTGTTAACAATTGATTGTAAGCTTTCAAATAGTCAAAAATCAATAATTATTGAAATGATATTGAACCATTTAAATTTAGAAAAATATGCATTAAAATAATAAACCGTTTAATCTCAAATGAAATGTGTGAATGTTCCATCATGTCTTCTTTCTGAAGCTTCAATATAGTCAATTTACAAATTATTTACATCTTATATTATATAATCATTATGGTAATTACTAAGTAAATATAATGCAATTATTGTGTGCCTAAAAAATTCACTGTACACCTGAAAGTGCCAGAATTCTATTCCTTTTCGCCAACCACTATATAATTATGCTTTTGTGGGGACATACAATTCAAAATACAAGCCAACTTTGTCAAAAACTTGTAACTAACCAAACTGACCATCAAATACAAAAAGAGACTTATTATTTATAGGACCCTTATACCCTTTAGACTCTTCTCTCTCTATATAAGAAGTTCTAAGCCCCAAAACAAAACAAAAAAAAAAGAAGGAGAAGAAGAAGAAGTTGTAAGCTAGAAAGATGATAATGGTGGCGGCTATGACGGAGATATTAGGAGAGTACACGGTGGTGTTGACAAGGGTGATAGAGCGATTTCTTTCACGAAGTGGCATGAATTTTGACGGATTCAGAAGTAGGAATCTTCGTTTTCGTTCTTCCACCTCTTCTTCAGATTCATCTCCTTTTCTTGTTTACTTTTAATCATCAATTTTGAGAAAAATAATTTGAGCTATAATTTTTTCTTTTCCTTCATGTTTTAGGATGTTTATTATTGCATAATAAATTTATTTTGTAAGGAGAATGATGAATATTGAATAGGAGGAATATTTCTTTGTTAGATTTTTGCATTTAATGTGTGATTATAACACAATTTTTTATAGAGAATTCTTGAATTATGCTTTAGTAGTTGCAGAGGCATATGGTTTTGAGGCATGCCCATCAATTTTTATTTTTATTTTAAATGTTACATTTCATAAAAAATATCTTATTATTGGAAAAACAAAGCATGAATCATGCAAAGTATTCAAATAATCCAGAAAAGAAAATGAAGTAAGTATGAACTCTCAAGGTTTAGATCAATGCAAAAGGTTGACATTGAAATTTAACTTGCTTTTAGTTTATAAATGGAAGTCTTCATAAACTAAACTTTATAAATGCAAAAGGTTTATATTTGTCTCTTTTTTAGTAGGTAATCCTCTTCTTCTACTATGTTAATTTAACTATTCAAATTAGCGTCGGACATGACTCTCTGACATTAATTTTTTTAATCTAGCATGTGCTATATCGTTGTTTATATTTATCACAACACAATCGTTCAAAAAAATTATCTTTCATTCAATTACACAATCTAATCTTCACAATCTTCATAGCAGAAAATGATCGCTCAACGATTGTTGTGGCAACGGGGAAAATCATTGTTAACTCAAAAGTTGATAGACCAACAGATAAACAAATAAAATGCATTTTCATTTCAACCCATTTTTCTGGAAGATTGCTTATTTCGTTCAAAGATGCAAATTCAAAACTCCTACCCAACCTGGTCCGGCCTAATTATTATTGGGTTACACACTAAAGAGCCCGGCCCATATGGTCCATGAGGGCTAATGGGTTACTCCGACCTATTTCATTTTATTTTTCTTGTTTGTTGATTTTTTAATATTTCTTTGATGTATTAGTTCTTCATAATTATCAGTTTTATTGAAATATATTTGTATGTGACTGTAAATAATTTTTACATTGGCGCTACATATCAATTAAACTCTAGTTTCATCCTTAAAAAAATTAAATCAAATTAATAAATTATAAACTTAATTTCTTAAGAAGTTTTAGGTAAATATAACCCTTTTTATTAAGCTTGCACATTTTGATGAATAATTTAGCAAGTGTACTAAATTCGTCGCAAGTAATAAATCAACAATTGTAAATTGAAATCATACTTATGTAAATTGACAATAATATAAAAAGGGGGATATTTCTTGGTTTGTTGCTTACTAATAAGCGTTGGAAAGAAAATAAGGTTTTATCTAATAAAAAGCGAAGCGATTGGCCCTTTTGGTTCATCTAATTTAAATTCGTCTTGGTAATCTCTTGTATGTTAACAAAATTACTAAATTAGTTTCAAGATTTGATTAAAGAAAAGTGATTATGCCCAATGTCTTGGTAACATAATCCTCTCCCTTGATCATAATTCCCTAATTTCTTAGGATGATTTATGATCCAGTGAGGAATTTAAACTTTAATCTCTTAATCTCAATTAACAACCGAAATCTCTTAAGTGAAGCTTAATTGAACAATTATTCCTAGATCGATGATTTATTCCTATTCTCATAGTAAAACAAATTATTAAAATCATCGCACAATTGATCGGATCATGCAAAACATTAGGTACAAGAAATAATTAATTGAAACTAACTTCGTAATTCATTAATATAACATATGAAAATCACATGGTTCATGACAAATTCAAATTAGAATCCCCTAAGGACCCATCATAAGGATTTAGTCAGGCATGGAGAAATAAGCAATTACATCAAGAAGAGTAAAAGAATTCATCATACAAAAAGGGTTTAGATGTGTTTCCACACTTGAATCCTTGCTTGAACGCCTCTCTGGACCTCTGGAATCGCCATCAAAAAGTAGTCAAAAGGTCTAAAATTCAGAACCCTTATTTCTGAAAACTGTGTGAAATATAAAGGGCAACATCACGCGTCTGCGCCTAGCTCAGGATTCCCTGCGCCGGGCGCAGATGGCAGTAGCTTCAGTTCGTTTTTTTTATTCTTTGTGCCAGGCGCAGCTGCTCTCATTCTGGACGCAGATGGCAGTGCTTTGTTGCTATTTTTCCTTCTTTCTTCTGATTCATACAAACTCATTACTTGGTGTAATTCCTTATATTATTGTGCTAAAAACATACTAACTTGCAAGTATTTGTTTATAAAATCTAATAGTGACGTGAATTCATCACATTTAACTATATTTTTTATAATAACTTTTCAAATAGAAGATAATTTTTTATGTTTTTATTGATATTAATTTTTACAAAAATGACATTTTTTTAATAATGGGTCTTCCCAAAGTTTCGATGGGCTGGCCCGACCCAATCCAATTTCCATTTGGGCTACTGTTACTCCATATTTTTGTTGGAAACAAAATATGAAATAAAGATGAGTTAATTGTTTAAATGTACATATTGACAATATGTATACTTAGAAGTTATTTTAATCTCTTCAAAGGTTTTTTCTTTCGATTCGATTTTGATATAAATCGAAATCTTTCTGTATCGAAAAGAGATTCAATTTCACGGAAAGTCTAAGTATTTTCAAGTGTTTTCGAACATCTCATAGTCACTTCGATTTCAACTACTAGCAACGGAGGCAACGTTTCAAAGAGTGAGGACAGCGCATAAAGGCAAAGACACGCGTCATTTGGTCAAGAGGCAACCGTTACATAGCAGTTGAGATAATAAGCCTATATATATGTATTTTGTAGTCAAAATCAGGGTCACAAATTCACATACTAAATCCTTATAAAAACTCAGAGTACCCAAGCGTTCGAGCGAAATGAGCGAAACAAAGGAAACGTATGATTCTGTGTACCATTCTTATTCCTTGTAAATGTTTACATTTGAATGCAATTTATCCTTTTAAAGCAAATCTTTACTTTAACGTTATTTTACACAATTCATTCATTCGAATGGATTTCGCAGTTATCTTTTAAATTCAATCTTTAAGTTTTCTGTAAAGTTTACTTTTCTGCAAACCTTTTTTCATTCGAAGTACTTTATTGCTTTGTTATTTTCATTTACATGTTTCAAATTTAAGTTTTCTTTAACAACATTTCCAAAATCATGAACATTAAATGTTTTCTCATCACAAAATGCACAAACATGTCCCAAGATTTACTAGTTGATCTTACCAGTAAATAAACTAGCGCTTGTTTACCAAAAATCAGTGTAAACAGCTACATGGGCTTGGACTAGAAAGGCCCGATTCCATTTGGGTTAGGTTTTTTGAAGCCCGATCCTTCCAAGCCTGTGGGCTAATAGATCGGCTCATTAGTCCAGTCCAATTTTAACAACTCGGCATATCAATGATGTAAGTTTCAAGTTGATTATGAAGTATTAACAAACTAGTTGAACAAAATTATTTGTATTGGTGTTTGTGAGGATTTCATTTCATAGACAAGTTTAGAGAGGTTGAAAGTAATTAAATAATGAGAGTAGTAAAAAATCAATTATATGCTATTGAAAATGAAACACTCTCATCCAACAACTTAGCTATTTATCAAATGTCAATTTCTATGATACCTTATCTAATTCTCTTGGCATTATTACTACCTCTTTACAAGGATTATACTATTGGAAACGACATTCCTTTGTTACAATTCATGTACCTTTGCAGAAAAGTGAAGCATTGAAGATTCAATTATTAACTTTACATGTGAAAACTGAAAATCCATTAGTTCAAGTTATTTTCAATAATAGTGGACCTTGTCCTTGAACAAATCAAAATTCCATCATGTTAAATTGGTACCACGCACTAGCTAGTTACCCTTATATCAAGTGAAGGCCCACCAACTCGACTAAGACATTATTTAAAGCTCCTTTTATATTGATAAGTAAGATTTTCCTCCATTTATTATATTGTCATGTACTAATCTATGATCCTTATTTTGAAACTATTCCCTTCTTTTTGAAACTGTTCCCTTCTTTCTCCTAACCAGAAAAGAACGTGATAAACATTTTTATCCATCCAATCATCATTCACAACTGTTTGACAAAATCCAACGCAGGAATACTATGGAGACTTTATTGTTGGGGTTCAACGGTGGGTTATTAAGTTTCATATGGACTATAAATGCAAATAATAATAAATATAAAAGAGATGAATTATATAGCTTATATCTTAAGGTTTCGGATGAAGATGTGACGTCTTTCTCTCTTGTGTCTTGATCCTGGAGTATTGATTCGTTGTTTCTCTCAACACTCCTCTAGACTCTCCAAACAAGAGGTATTAGAGGCAGGTTCAATTTGGTGGGAGGAGCCGGAATGGATCCTGATATTGAATCAATTATATGATGTGGGAATTCACATTTAGTGGAAGATATTTTTTGGTTTCAAGTGTAAGCGTCAAGTCTCGCAATAGATATATAAAAGAAGTGATCCTGATATTGAATCAACTATAGGATGTGAGAACTCACACTTAGTGGGAGATATTGTTCGGTTTCAAGTGTAAGTGTTAAGTCTCGCATTAGATATATAAAAGAATAGATCCATATACCTAATGCCTTGAAGTTTTTTATGGAGATGATGTCTCCCTCACTGGTGCTTGGTCATGGAGCATTGGTCCGTTGTTTCGGCGCTCCATGGACTTCATAGCAAGTTGTATCATTAGTCCACTGTTTCGGCACTCCTCTAGACTCCATAACAATTGGTATCAAAGTTTTGGTTCTGCTTGGTGGGAGAGTGGATATGTTATTGGATCAACTATAGAATGTGAGGGTCCACACTTGGTGGGATATTGTTGGATATATAACAGTATGTGACTTGTATACCTAATGTCTTAGGATTTTTGGTGGAGATGTACGTAGTCTCTCTCTCTCTCTCTCTCTCTCTCTCTCTCTCTCTCTCTCTCTCTCTCTCTCTCTCTCTCTCTCTCTCTCTCTCTCTCTTCTCTCTCTCTCTCTCTCTCTCTCTCTCTCTCTCTCTCTCTCTCTCTCTCTCTCTCTCTCTCTCTCTCTCTCTCTCTCTCTCTCTCTCTCTCTCTCTCTCTCTCTCTCTCTCTCTCTCTCTCTCTCTCTCTCTCTCTCCTCTCTCTCTCTCTCTCTCTCTCTCTCTCTCTCTCTCTCTCTCGTGGTCATGAAGCATTGTTCCGTTGTTTCTCCGGGCACGCCTTCAGACTCCCAACAAATTTAAAGTGTGAGTGGTTAAGTCTTAAATCAACTATGAATGAATAAAACATTAGATATCTAAGACATGCGACTTATACCTAATATTTTAAAATTTTAAGTAGAGATGTGGTATATCTCCCTCTCTTATAGTCCTGAAGCCTGATCCATTATTTCTTTCGACGCTCTTTTGGACACAGCAACTATTTTTAACAACAATGTATCTTGTCTTGAAACTATTTTGAAACTATTAATTTCTTTCCCTTAACCAAAGGATGAGAAAAAAAAGAAAAATACATACATATGATAAATATATTGCATTAGCCATCCTATCATCATTAAAAATTGTTAGATAGTACATGTTTGACCTCTATATTTTTTTTTTTGTCAAATAGCCTAGTTGCTTGAAATTCCACCCTTAAAGTGGATAAGTGGGATGACCCGGGTTCGAACTCCGGCCCCCTGCATATATAATGCGGTGTCCAACCAATTGAGTCAAGCTCGTGAGAGCCAACCATTGGCTTTGATTTGATTAAGAGGAGTGCCTAAAACGGTGGTGGGTAGACATTTATATTATGCTGAGAGTAACCATATCAAAAAATTTAAAAAATTAAATACACGTATAATTTTATTTATATGTTGTCCAATATTTATATATTAATCTAATATGAAACTTCTTATTATTCACCTCTATAAGATCTTAGGTTCGATTTTCTCTGGTGTAAATTTAGATGAACTAATTTAGCTTCTTAATTAAAACAAAAACATCACCATCAATCAGTCATCGGACTATAACAAATGCAGTAAAAAAAATTATTTTATAAAAGGTAAAACAATAGTGGAGTTTTATTTAATAACAATGGGTATATTTCACACTTTAGATTGTGATCATACAATTCAATTAAATGAGATAAAAAGAAATTCTGGTCACAATAGCAAGCACATCTCAATCTTATCAAAATCAAATGATTCATATTTTGAGTTTTTTTTTGAAATATTGAAGTCAAAATATAACTCAATAATCCCAACATAACATTTAATATTTCCTATTCATTATTGTTGGATATTTTGACCGCTGACCATTTCCATAATTCATACCCACATATTTTAAGTTTATCAAGTAGTGTCCCATAAGTCCTAACTCAACTGGTAAAAATGTCGAAATTGTTAGGCCGGACGTTGTGACTCGAGTTCGAACCCGAAATCTCACAATTATTTATAAGCTTAATTTCAGTGGATTGTCATTTCATTTAAGACAAAAAAAAAAGTTCATCGAGTAGTTTACCTAATCTCATTCTTCACCTCTCATCCATAGATATAAAAGTTGACTAAAAATATCGAACTAAATTCTTTTGCAAAACAATCACATGTTTTGGGCCCGAACAAAAATACTATAATCACCACGAAAACTACTTTTCCAGCCCCCATGTTTCTTTTATACCCCCAAAAATCCATGGATTTCCTGTTTTCCCTTCGCTAAAAATTTCGATTTTTAAAAACCGAAATTTTTTGTCTTGAAAAATAATTTCGGGTTATGTTTACCGAAATTTGAACTAGAAAATTTTTGGATTTTACGTACCGAATTTTTTTTTCAAGGGCAAAATGAGATTTTTGGAAATTTATGGGAGGTATAAAAGAAACATGGGGCTGGAAAACACCATTACTTAGACTCCTGACTGAACTTTATCAATTAAGAGTTAAAAGAGTTAGAGATTTTCAATTTTTTTTAAATGACAAATTGTTAGTATATTACATTATATGTTAGCTTCTTAAATCAAAAACTGAATTTTTCTAAAGTCAGATAAAATTTTCACTCTTTCAAATTGAAACCGGTATCTCTTGTTTCTCCTTTTGCAGTAAACTTGAGTTTTTCTAAAACAGAAACTATTCATGCCTTTAAGTAATTCTCATTTTAAATATTTATTTTTGACTCAATGGAATACCATTGGTATGACCATCGTTACATTTCGGTCTCTATAGAAATCTACTCAGATATAATTATAATAATAAATAAATACGAATTTATGATTTTCATTCTTGCTTGATACAGAAAATGCTAATAAAGAAAGAAAACGAGAACTGGCACTTATATGAATTGAAAGGAAACTTGGCTAATAAATTAGGTAACTCTAAAGATATCAATTTGAATAGTTAAACAACATTCTGCACATGCTTTTTGGCAAAATCGTATTTAAAAGAATGAAAGGAAAATTAACCTGTTATCGATGGAAGCTTCAAACAGAAATATTACACAGCAACAAAATAACGTAGCAGCAGGCAAGAAAAAACGGCAACAGCAACCGGGAAAATTAGATGAACTGAATAAAAATTCTGAATAAAATTGAATCGATCCTTAACATGAAAATCTGCTACAAGACACTTGAAATTAAACTGCAAATTGCTGGAAAGTGCATGTAAAGGCTCCAAACTTAGAACTCAAAATCTGCACTTATTCCTCTATGTGAGAAAGTAAGCACTATTAAAATAAGTGATTTTTTTGCTCTGAACAATAGAAAGCTTGGATGATAATTTTTTATAACTGAAAGTACTGAGAATGGTATTGTAGCTACAAGCAAAATTCTCCCTCTTATGGTTACCCTTCCAAATATGTCGTTCAACCGAAATCAAGTTCTCCCTTGTTTCATCCTCTTTCATTCTAGACGGTCACATTAAGACCATGTATCAATATTATGCCACACACATGGTAGGAAAACCGGTTAGCAATTATTATCATTTTTTCTATATACACATGCACACTTTATTCATTACTTTATTATTATTATTATTTTTCAAGGTTCAACCGTATTACCACAATTTTTCCCTTTTTTATTCACTTTTGTGCATAAGATGATTTGCTTATTTTCATCTACTAACCTATTTAATGTGTGAATATAAATGATGTCCGACTGGATAAATAAATTACTTGAGGTTACTACCAAATTAAGATCACAAGACTTACGACACAACGAGTATTCAAATTGGTAACCATAATAGGGAGATTTTTGGTGTTGAAACAATACCGATTTTGTTTTAATTTTCCCTAACTTCCTTAACTTAGTCTCTCGTCCTTTCTAACCTATATACTCCTTCCATTCCAAAATGTAAGTCACTTCGAGAAAAAAATTTGTACCAAATTATAAGTCATTTTACATTACCAATTAAACATTTAATGCTCTTTTTCCTATTATACCCTTAACTATTTTTTTTTTTCTTCTTTCAATTATTCAATTTATTTTTCCCATAAAATTAATGAAGGACAAAAATTAATTCATAATTCCTTTTTTCCATACAACATTAATCACATTTCTTAATTTGTGTAATATGGTCAAAACGACTTACATTTTGGAACGGAGGGAGTACTTTCTAGGAGAGCTGCTGGTCCTAAATCCTTCAAAAAAAATTTAATTGGTTCAAGAAAAGGAGAAATTAAATAACAAAGCAAAAACACCACGCATAAAAGACTCGACAACACATGTCACTAGTAGAAAAAAATTAATTTGGGACGGAAATATCCGTCGGATAACAGTTGAAATTTCCGTCCCAATTCAAATCTGGGACGAAATTTGTGACCAAATAATTTCGTCGCAATTCCCGCATCGCAAATTCATTGACACGGAAAATTATGTTCTGTCACAATTTAGGGACGGAATCATGGACGAAATATAATTAATTGTTTGGTCAACTTTATTTATTCCGTCTGAATGCTACGACGGAATAATTTTAACTAATCTAGAGATAAACTAGGCTAAGTATAATAAAGCTAATATGTATAACTAACTAGAGATTTTGTATAATGTTAGGAAACGATTATACGATTTTACTTCCCCTTTTCGGTTATGCTTAAAATCCCAAATTTGACTACCTTGATTGAGTATCTATATCATTGCAGGAAACGCTTTAGTGATTGTCTTCTCATTCCACAACCTGAAAAGAAGTTAAAGAAGAACATGCAAATTAAAGTTGTTGAAGAACAATCTTCTACTTCATCTACTTCAAAGGAAGTTAAACTTCCTGATAATTCAGACGAAGCATAACACAATGAATATTTTCATTCTTTTCAATATTTTTTTGTTTGTATTGTTTTAAATACAAAGTATATTGTCTATGGTATCTGATGTCCATAATTCATACTATTGTCTAGTAGCTGGATATTTCATTTTTACTGGCATAGATCAAACTTGTACAGCTCTTGCGACACAAGGGGTTTACATATTTATAAACCTATTCTTACTAATTCCATGTTTATATTTTCACAAGTACTAATTTTAATGAAAGTTATTTAAATGTTTTTTGTTTCTTATTGTTCATTGTTCTGCAATTTATACATCATTACTATTATGATTATACCGTGATTAGTAAAATATATCACATCTTTCGCCTAATTGCATTTCAATTTTTTTGCTTGTTAATTATATATGTCTTTATCTAGTACTAGTATAAAGCAAAAAACTATGTTATGATATTTTAATGAAACCTTGTGCGTAATGTTGTTTTACTGCCTTAACCATTTAATATGTTTATGTTCAATAGGAAAACTGGCGCAGACCCACATGTATTGAGTCTCATTGAGGAGAAAGTTCAAGGGATGTACTTAGATGCCAATTATTGGTTATTGATTGAATTAGCCAATGATCACAACTAGTTGAACCTTTGGATTGAAACAGACTTTGACCTTGCAGTTTTGGCTTTTAAGTCAAATTCTTTGGTGCCTTGTAGAGTAAGAAACATATGGCAAAACTGCAAATTGATAGCAGGTATAATGAATATTATAGTCACACACACACACAGATATATATATATATATATATAGGGAAGGTAATGACATAGTTGATAGTCTTGCAAATTTAGGTCTAAACTCTACTGATGTATTTCTTTTTTCGGAACCTCCTGGCTGTATTGTTAATAGCCTGCATAGGAACAAACTTGGCCTACCAAGTCTTAGGTTCACTTCTTATACTAAGAGGGTTTGGTTTGGTCCCCCTTCTTGATCTTTTGTATCAGCTCATCCTGGTTTAATGAATGTTTTGTGGCTGTAGCACTTTAGCTGCAGCACTTTTTGTTTAAAAAAAAATTAAATCAAACTTTTTCAAGAAAGTGATCAAGTCAATGAATTCATGTGTTGCACGAAAAGCATCTCGTTCATCAAAAAATTCATTGCATCTTTTGTACTTACAAAATGAACAATGCTCAAAAAATAAAAAAACCTCATGCGCGCTTCTTTGAGGGTTTGCATCATCAATTGATCACATTTAAGTATTGTTTTTTGTGCAATGAAGTTTGATATAAATCAATCATGCTTGCTTCTTTGAGGGTTTGCATCATCAATTATACACATTTAATAGTAGTGATTATTAGCGGTGATTGGTTTTGAGTACTTTCTGGTGCGTGAATTCCTTTCATCCTCTCTGCTAGGGTTCCAGCCGCCATCCCCTTCCTCAACTCACCTAAACCTATACCGTCGTCCACCCTCACCCTTACTTTTCCCAAATTGCCCGAGCCAACGAAGTCCTCAGGTTTTCCACTTGCACCGCTCTCCCTCCCATTCAAAGATGTAGCTCCGACTATGGGGTGGTGCGACGGTCGGCGCTGGCCACTAGGGCTGGAAATGAGTCTAGTCGAACATGTCTGAGCTCGACTCGATAAGAATTGATTCGGCTAAAGTTCGACACAAACTCTTTTTTCAGCTCATGTTCGGCTCGTTTAACGTTCACGAGCAGTTCAGTTCAGCTCATTAGGTTCAATTCGCAAACCAACGAACCTTCAACCGTTTAAATGAGACAGAATACTCAAATAAACAGAAAATTATATAAATAAACAAATATTTTAAACTACTTTCAAAAGACTTGGGATTTGGGAGTATTATCACACTTAGGAAAAAGGTGAAACAATAACAAACTCACCATAAACATTTTGTTGTGCTTCCAAGACATGTAGTACACCACCTATTTATAATAAAATTTTCTCTCAATGCTAGATAACTTAACCGATGTGAGACTTAATGTTAATGCATAAATTGTGAAGTATCAAAAAAACAAGTATCACTTATGCTTCCAAAGAGAAATAATGCCGGTGTCTTTTATTTGTAAATTTATATATATATAATTCTTAAAGTATTATTTAAAAATATATTCTGAAGTGTTATATATATAATCGAGCCAACTCGTGAACCAAACGAGCCGAACTATATATAGCTCAAGTTCATCTCATTTAATTAACGAACTTAATATTTAGCTCAAGTTCGGCTCATTTGGTTCATGAACCAAGTTCAACGAATCAATTGTCGAATCGAATCTCAAACTTTGTTCGAGTTGGTTCGGTTCATTTCCACCCCTTGTCCAGATCGTCGATCATTTGCTGGCATAATTGTCTGGATCTGTATCTCACAGTTTGAACCACCACGCTGCCAACACACACAACCGTAAAATATCAAATCCAATGTTTCTATAAAAAATTAACATTTTACTTATTATTAAAATCCATGGTAATAAAAATGTCCAGCCCTAATTGAACTAAGCCTCTCGGACTAATACATTTTTTTGTCAAGTGGAGAATCACATGAATTCGAATCCTGACATATGACATATGAATAATATAATGCGATGTCCTATCAATTATTACGATCATTGAGTGTAATAATTTCTTTAGGTCAAATAGTCTAGTGGCTAGAATTTCACTCTTAAAAATAAATAATTAGAGTGTTCGAAATTTAAACCCATCTTTCACATATAAAATACGATATTTTTAGCACGATAAAAATATTTTAACTAGTTGAGGAAAAGAAAAAACTCAAAAAGGAAGGAAAATAAAAGACAAGCTCAAAGAAAAAGAGAGAGCCAATACACACAAAAAAAAAACACACACAACAAACAAACACAGATACATACACTTTGGTTTTGGTTTTGCTCTTTCTCTCTTCTCTCTCTTTTCCCCATTTTCTACTTGTTGAGAATTGAGATTGAGATAGAATAGATCAATTCAAAATCCATTGAAAATTTTCATCATTCTTTTCCTACAAATTTTCATTCAACTCTTATTTTTCATTAACCCCTATTTCCAATTTTCACCAATCAATCAATCAATCACTGACCCCTTTACTCGTTTTCCCTAATCCTCAATTTTCCTTCATTGCCCACTTAATTTTTCTCCCAAAGTTTGCGTCTTTTTTGTGTTTCAAAGATGAGTGGAACTGGGTTTAGGGCTTCAATCCCAAACAGTGTCAAAAAGACGATCCAGAACATCAAAGAGATCACAGGTAATCATAGTGATGAAGATATCTATGCAATGCTTAAGGAATGTTCTATGGATCCCAATGAGACTGCTCAGAAACTCCTTCTTCAGGGTATAATCACTTCTATCTCTCTATTTATGCTATTTCAGTTAATCTTGATTTGATCTTGATTTTAATACTTGTTTCTTTGTGATCCATGTGTTTTTCTCATTTAGGTTTTCTTTGCTTTGTATTGTTTTGTATTGCATTGAATTTGATTTTAATGCTTTGTATTCTTTGCAATGATTGTGTTTGTTATAATGACTAGTATGTGTTCACTGTTGATACACTTTTGTTAGGCTAAGATGGAAATTGTTTTTAATACCCCTTTTGCTTTCTAAGAGCCTTTCTGTGGTTTGATTTAATTAAAGATTAGGTTTTTTAATGCAATTATGAATTTATGAGAGTGTTTAGTCTACTTTCATATACCGGTTAATAATTTTGTTTTAGTCATAGATTTTGCTCATTGTGTTGGTTCATTGTTTCAATAGTAAGTTAATAGTGTGTAGTAGATAGGGGCATAGCCGTGTATCAGGTGTAATGGGTCGGGAGAAGAAAATTTAGACCTATAAAAAATGGACGGTTCGGTCTTTTTCTTACTAAGAGCCTGTCTGTGGTTTGGTTGAATTAGATTAGTTTTTTGAATGAAATTATGAATGCATGAGAGTCTTTAGTCTACTTTCATATACCGGTTAATAATTTGTTTTAGTTATGGATTTTGCTCATTTTGTTGGTTCACTGTTTCGGCACTAAGTTCATAGTGTAGATGGGGGTGTAATTGTGTAACGGGTCGGTTTGGTTTCGGGGAGAAGAAAATTCAAACCAATAAAAAAAGGACGGTTCGGTTGTTGCAATTTTTTTACCAAACAAAACGAAACCAATCTGATGAAGGGCGGAGTGGTTCATGGTTCAGTTCATTCAGGCCAGTTGTTTTCTGAAATTAAAAAATGGTTTTAAAAATCTAAAATATTTAATGGTGTCAACTGTGAATACAACGCCGTAGAGAATGGTGGTGGCGACGAGAAAACGAGACGATGGAGGTGGGTGCAAAACCAGAGGGAATGTTCAATGCAAATAGATATGGCATTGTACCCAAGGTCACACACAGTGGTGTATGCAACGGCGTTTGTAGGCAACAGTGGTGGAGTCTGACAGTACCTACACTTCGTATGGATTGGAAGTGAAACCCTAGATTTACACTTCGTATGGATTGAAAGTGAAACCCTAGATTTGAAATTCGAGAATATGTTATATGTTACTCTTCATTCTTTCAAACTTCAAAATAGTGACTAAGTGATAACACAACATTGTAGGTAATATAAAAATGATATACAGATATTATTGTTTGAGTATCGGGTGATCAATGTTGAATCTCATGAACCAGTAGAGGTTTGAGTTTCCTGACTAAACCAAATTACGTCCCAAATAGCAGATAACATAGCAAAGCTACAATAACAAAAAAGAAAGAAGAAAAAGGAATGGAATGAAAACACTTCAAAAGAATTTATAACAATTGGAAGAAAGCAGATTAGTAACAACGGATTGATACAATAGAGAATAGCAGTTCAAATTAAAAAAGTGATCAATGATAACTGATTTATCATAAGAATAGCAGTTCAAATTAAAATCATACTTAACAATAACCCATGAGGCATGAATAGGAAGAGAGATAGATATTTCGAAAAAGAAGGAAAACAAGTGCAGAGACAACCGCATTACAAAGCTGCATATGATCTTATCTTATAGGTTGAATGAGAAAGAGTTGCATGAATAACAGAACCTAGTTTTGTGCGCGGTGCGCCAGTGTGGTACTGAATGAAAGGTTGAAGCCTTGACTTTGGACAAAGGAGGGTTAAGTTGGTTCAAAATAAATTTAATGAGAAACCCTAAATTTGAATGAACAAAGTGAGATGCTATGCTCAGTACTTGCAAAAGTAGTTATTGATCTCTAAATTGGTTTTTTGTGTGTGTTGATGGATGTTAATTCCTTAGTTTGGTGTAGCCTATTTGTGAAGTTATGTTACAATGACTGCGAGGGTAAAATGGGAATATGGCTCCTTGTAGAAAAATAGCTACGTTCCTTACTGAATCAGACTACAGCCCTCTACTGTGGTGCTAGTGCTACACACAAGAACAGTGAAGTGCTCTGCAACAAGTATTTAGAAGTGGCCAAGGGCCATGATGCTGCTACTCTATTGCATGTAGTTGTATACTTGAGATTTTCTGATGATGTAAAAAGCATTTCATTGCAATGGAATAATCTATTGGTGCATGTAGTTTGTAGTTCTATTGTGCACCCATTTTTTGTGACATTTTGATCAAGATCTTGCTACTTTTTCTCCTCCTAAGTTTTTGTATTAGTTGTCAGTTTTAACTTTTACGCATTGGTTAATTTTACATGCATTTGAGTGGCCTTGGATGTGTTGTCAGATGCTCTTTGGTAATCATTTTCATTATCTTTTTAATTGTCCCCCCTTTTGAGTTATCGGTTGGATCGTTAAGTTTCAAGTTTTCATTATTTTTGCTCATAAGGATCCATTATATTGCTATTTGTAATGACATTTTGAAGCTGCTTTGGCATTGTATTGTTGTTTTCTGGATTGTTGATTTAATGTCACATTCTTCTTTTTTTGAATCCTGTCATTCATGAATGATTTATATAGGCTCATCGGTTCTGAACTTCTAATTTCAGCTCAAAATGAATTTGTGCTCTGTTCTTTATTTTAACGTTCTTGCCACATTTGTGTCTAAACATAAATTACTTGTTTTACAGACACATTTCATGAGGTCAAAAGAAAGAGGGACAAAAGAAAGGAGGTAAGATATTTATTGTAAGTGATGAACTTCAATAATGTAATATTAATTGGTTCTCTTGGTTGATTTTAGGGGTGGCAAAACGGGCCCGACCTGCCGAGCCGGCCCATTTAACCCACCAATTTTGGTGGGCTGAGCTGAAGTTTTGAGCTCGACCCCGATTTTTCTTTTGTTCTTTTTGTTGACTAGGTTTAGTATTTGACAATAGAGAATATGCTGGTATTTTGTGTCTAATCATAGCTCACATGGATATTTGTGTGTGTGTGTGTGTGTAAGGGGGCTTTTTAGGAGTTCTAAGAAGTCGTGCTACTTGTTTGGTTATGTGGCATGGCTCTTTATATCAATTTATGCACTACTTATTTTCAAAATTTGTGCTAATCTCTCAACATAGTTTGCTAATGCTGTTCTTGTTTCATTTGTTGATGATTTTGCAGAATCTGAACATCAGAGAACAGGTGGAACCACGTGGGAGGCCTGGAACCCACGGGCGCGGGCCTAGGGGTGGTCGGGGAAATTTTTCATCTCATAATATATCTCATGGTAAATAACTGCTATGAACTATCAACATATTTGAATGTTCATATATTTATCTATCTATTTATTTATTGTTCCCCTGTTGGATAAGCCCCTTCTTTTGTTGGCTAAATTTGTTTTTTACTCTGACTACTTTAGACTTTGTATCAAGCAATTATAGTATTATCATTTGACTGTTTTCTGCCATTTTTTGTTTTCAAACCAATGGTCTTGCAGTATATGCTGGAAGTTGTTACCTGGATTTTTACATGTAAACCTTGTAGCTTAGGTGAAATATAACATCTATAGCTGCATTCTAGTGTGGATTATTACTCAAACTTTTTTTTGACAAACATTAGCACTCAAATTTAGATATTATGTTGGTTAATCAAAGCACGCAAATTAAGAATATATTTATGGACCTTATCTCAGATGCTAGTGCAAGAAAGACTTCTGTTACAGGCAAAGATAGTGGACCTCATCAAGCTTCTGAAAAAAATGCGCCACATTTATCAGCTTCTCAAGAGATAATATCTAAAGGGAAAAGTTCTGGAGCAAGGTAACTACTATATTATATAATTTGTCTTTTTTTTTAACTAAGACCTGTTTCGATAAACAACTTAATTCAGATCTTATAGAATAAACACTTGTCATATAAGTGCTTATGTATAAGCTATTTCTATAACAAAAGATAAAATGAAGTCCAACTATTTTCATAGAAGCTATAAGTTGTTTTCATAAGCTATCATAGAGAGCTTATGTAAATAAGTTGTTGTCATAATTTGTTTCCATAAGCTCTACCGAATAGTCTCACAAGTGTTTATGCCAATAAATAAACCTTTTCAGCTCTGTGCCTATTATTGCCAATGGTCCTACAAATGTGGCATCTGGAACTATTAGTGGTGTGAGTCCTCCCCCTTCATCTGCTGGAAATGGAGACATAATAGTTCAATCGTCTGGCAATAATAATAATAATATTAATAATAATGTGGATAGTGCTTCACCTCCCGATAAATCAAATGAAGTTGCAACAGTTGCTTCTGGAACTGGACCGGCATCATCATCGGCTGTTCACTTCTCTTCTTCTGATCCAGTATTGGTTCCATCTGATAATTCATGGTTTCCTGGTGCTGTTGGTGCAATTAGACGCGAAGTGGGAAGTCAACACTCTCTTGGGGAATTAAATGCCGTTAACTCAGCCAAGAACAACTTAACTGCTGGTTAGAGTTTTGACATTATATTACATTCATAATTTATTGTGTTTAAACTTTTAAAGTTTTACCATGTAATTAACGAAAAAATTTCCCCTCAATAACTGTATGGCAGCTTCTGAGACTGGTATCTCTTCTGTTCTCGGAAAAATTCAAGGTAAATCGCAGGGAGCGGCAAAGAATCACAGCAATGAGATGCCATCTCCTTCATCACCGGTAACTCATGGTAGCCCTTCAGTTAGTCGCCCTTCCTCTAATTACAATAACCGGTCGCAACAACTAACTGGCCCTCAGAAAGGTAATTTTCTGCTATTCAACAAATACAATTTTGTCTCCTGCACTTACTACATTTTCATTTCATTTTCATGGCACTGATATAGATGTATCAGATATGTTTTTTGTGTCTATTTTCATTCTTCTGTTGCTGTTTGTGTCCCTCTCCTCCTCTTTTTGTCAAACATGTGTGTACACGAGCAGGTTCTTTATGAGTATTTTGTGAAGAATGAAGACATGAACTTATATACAGAAGGATTAATCCTTCAACAGCTTTGCTTATTGAGCTAAATAATTATGGAATGTGTTTTTTAAAACTTAGAAATTTAGAATATTAAAATTGTTTTAGAATCTTAGAATTTGTGTTGCTTAGAGGTTAGATTAGAATAATCAATTACTGATTATTATGCTAGATTTATAATTAGTTTCCGATTTAAACAGCTGCTTCTAACAAGGAATGGAAACCAAAGCCAACAAATACATTTAATCAGAATTCTGGACCTGCTACTGCATCTGAGGCGCCTCCTGTTTCTGCTGAAGCAACTAGGGAGTTAGAGTCTGCGTCTAATGCTCTTGACTCTGAAGAAGGTACTTCAAAATTGCAGAGGAAGCTGGAGGATTTTCATCTTCCACAGCGTCAACATGTTATCCTTCCAAATCATATCATGGTACCTGAATCTGAAAAGAACAAGTTTTGCTTTGGAAGTTTGGGAATCAATTTTGGAGTTAATACTACAACAAGCTATGTTAGTGGCCCAGATAGTGAAAAGAGTTCCACACCACTTTCTGAAACATCTCAGGAGATTGACGAAACTGTGGAGGAGCAGAACTCAAGGTTTGTAATGTTCATCAACTATATGCTCTGAGAATCTAGTTTGTGTAATGGGTTGTTACAATTGTTTTAGAAAAAATCACTTTTTTAAAAAAAAAGTTATATTCACTTTTAGGAATTTACATCCATTCATTACAACTTACAAAAAAATGAGATTCTGAAAAAAAAAATCTAAAAACTGCTTAAAATGAAAATTTCGAGTTGTTAACTCAAAATTTTATTATAGTTAAATCCAAATAGTAATATCTAAATAGCTTATGAAAAACATTCAAAATTTTATGTCATACTACATACATCTGTTGTGTTCTCTGCTGTTGTTTTCTGAAAAACATTTTAACTTAATTCCCTGTGGTTTTCCTTTTTTACCTTCTGATGTTAAATCATGTCTTTCAACTCAACAGTCAAAATGGTGCCGTAACGTCTGAGGTGGAAGATTATCCTGACCATCCGCAATCACCCAATAACGTACCTGTGAATTTAGAATCCAGTGAGGTCGATGGGTCGTCTAGTGCTATTCAGGAGTATAATGAGTCCAAGCAAGATACTGCTTTGCCGCATGAAGGTCATCAGTACTCAGGGGTGCATATTTCTCCAAACTACAGTTTTGGTTTCGTGCCTCCAATGCTGGGTACTCAGCTCCCACCATTTGACAATTCTGAGTCTCAGACGCGCGATATTTCTCGGCTTCCAAGCTTTATTGTGAGTGCTGCAACTTATATGGTTTTTGTTCGTTGTTTAGTTTATGCATTTTTGTTGCTTAAAAAATTAAGTATGTTTGTTATTTTACTATAGATGCATCCTCAATTGGATCCAGCTAGTTACTATGCCCAGTTTTACCGACCAGGTGCTGATAGTGATGGCCGTCTTTCACCGTTTGCTTCTGCTGGGGCTACCACCAAGTACAATGGCAATGTTGCGGTGCTGCCCACACCAAATTCTCAATCTCCTCAAGAGGTTTGCATCAATACCATATAATTTCAGAGTTGAAAAATCTGTCTGCTGCATTTGCTCTTTATATGTATTGTTGTTTGCTTGGTTCTTGTATTATAAATTTGGATTTGATTTCTAATCATGGCTTCTGAGGGAGGGGTGTGAACAAGTTGAGCTCTTGAAGTTTGAGTTTGGCCTGTGAAAGAAATATGTGGCTCAAGCTTGACTCGTTATTTAAATGAGCCGAAATAAAAATTTTACTTCAATTTTTATTCTAGACTATTACATTTTTATAGTCCAATAAATAAAAAATTCATAACATATTGACTACTACAAAAAGAAACTTCAAAATTAGTTTACTCTATATCATCAATTTATTTTCCGCCTAGGGGTCTTTTTTGTCTTGACTTAAGAAGTCAGAAGCTTTTGTAAATTGTAAGCCGTATAGAGGTGTAATAGTGTATATAAATGAACTATTAACGAGCTCTTAATGTTGAGCTTGTATGGCTTGAGCTTGACTCATAAACAATCGAGCTTAATCCAAAGTTTGGGTTTGTTTATTTAATTTAACAAGCTTGATTGACCATTTAACAAGTCGAGCCCAGGTAGTTCACGAATAGCTGCACTCATTGACATACATTCTTAGATGAGTCCAAACTTCATGTAATTTATACCATTTGGTTGATGAACAGATAAAATTTATGCCATTATATATTTCTTTGCAGGGAGGTATCTTGTCCACAGCAGGTCAAACACCACTTGTGACTCAAGCTGCGGGACTGATGCAAAGCTCAATAGCTGTTACCCAGCAGCCCGTCCCTGTCTTTCGGCCTGGTGGGGTTCATTTATCCCATTACCCTCCAAACTACATTCCTTATGGTCACTATTTTTCACCATTTTACGTCCCACCTCCTGCAATCCACCAATTTTTGGGTAATGGAGCATTTCCTCAACAACCTCAAGCTAGCACTGTATATCCACCTCCCCAAGCTGTGGCCGCCCCTGGAATGAAATATCCTCTTCCACAATTCAAACCTGGAACAAATGCAGCAAATCCAACTCACCTTGTAATGCCAAACGCTTTTGGACTATATGGCTCCTCTCCAGCTGGTTACAATCATAATTCTGTAGCAACTGCAGGGAATTCGACCTCTAATGAGGATCTCAATTCCTCCCAATTCAAGGAAACTAATGTATACATCAGCGGACCGCAGGTGTGTAACATTTTTTCCCTTTGACTCTAGTGTCTTCAGTTTGTTAATTTAGTTAAGAATTTTATTGACGTTGTATTTGAATGGTCAAAGAATAACCATATTCATGGCTTCACATGTTGGAGTTCAGTTAAAACTCTCAATAAACAGTTTAATTAGTGTTTATGCATGTTATTTCTATAACAAAAAAATAAAGTCAAACTGTTTTCATAAGTTATGGAAATAAGCTGAAAACAACTTATGGACATGTCATAAGTTGTTCGCACAAGCTTTTTCAAACAGTCCCACAATTGTTTGCCATGTTAGTAGATAAGCTTAAACAATCCAATCCGTTTAGCAGATTTAACTTCTGCTCCTTCAAGACAATTATGAAAAAGCACATACGATAACTTTTTTCTGCTTGATTGTTTATATTATTTTCGGAACCAGAAAAATTGCATTTGATGACAATTATGTCATTTATTTCCACTGCAGAGCGAAGGTTCAGCAATGTGGGTGGCTGCACCTGGCCGAGACATGACCAATTTGCCCACTAGTTCATTTTACAACCTTCCACCTCAAGGTCAGCATGTGACTTTCGCTCCAACTCAGGCTGGCCATGGCACGTTTGCAAGCATATATCACCCTGGACAAGCAGTGACAGCTGCAGCAGTCCATCCGCTGTTGCAGCAATCTCAGACAATGGCAGGAGCAGTTGATATGGTAGGACCCGGTGGAAATGTTTATCAGCAACCACAACATGCACAAATCAATTGGCCAAGCAATTACTAGGCTTCTTATATGAGATGATTGAGTCTTATTTTTTGGGAAATTCCAAAATATAGTTGGATTTCTATGATGAAGGATGTGGCGATTGGCTACATTTTGAGTGTAAAAAGCTGGAAAATTTGCCATTATAATCTTCTGATTGGTTGGATTGAGGATATGAAAGGTAGGACACATGTAACGGATATTGACGAATGACGATTAAAGTTAGACGAGGTAGAAACATATGCAGGCATTTTCTAGTTTTTTTTACTCCTGCTATTTTGTGTTTTTTTAGCATTAATACCTTTTTCATAGCTCTATTGAGGTCATTGAATTCTATTAAGAGTATTGTTGAGTGATGAGAAATGTCCATTCTTTGTTTTTAGTTTTGAGTTTATTATAGGGTTTGGAAGGTTTCTTTAGGTTGGTAGGGAAAGCATTTCTATTGTCCCTTGTCTTCTTACATGTAAAGTGAATTTTGATAGCAAGAGAATTATTTGTTTAAGCTGTTGTTTTGCCATGGGTAAAAAAGTAAAATGTCTTTCCAATTGCCTTCAGCTAAATAAATGATGCATCCATCCATATTACTTGCCATGGTTTACAGGTTAGGACTTGGGAACACTTGGGCGATCGATTCTAATTGTCAATCCGTGGAACAATGGGTGTTTCTTTTTTGTATTACATGGTATGAAGTACATATTCCTTGTGCACTACTGCAAAGATTAATTCATAGAATAAGGTAGAATCATATAGGCGACAACACTCAAGAATAATACAACCTTTACGGTTGTTCTATGCAACATTAAGAATGTCGAAACATTAAAAATAACAAAGAAGGCTTTACTTTCAAATACTACTTGGCTGATTGTTTTTCCTTTGAGTAAATCTTGCGGTTGTTTCTATAATGTGTTATAAGCTAACAATCCAAGTATGTGCAAGTGCACCACTACAATATTTTCTTTCTCCTAAAAATACATTGGAACGTGAGAATCTTATGTTTCGGGAACTTTAGTTTCATAACCTAAGTTTTAAATAATGTCCACTGTGACAGTCGCAATCAACCAATCACATAATAATATTTGATATTGCATAAAATTACGGTTAAATTTGGCCGATACATTCTCAATTGCGGCCATGTTGTAGTTTTGGGGACATACCACGGCCTAGATCGTAATCGTGGACCTTTTGAGTTATAATACTCACCATAAAAATATGCATCACACCACCAATACACATAACTCTAGCATCCATGGAGCTTCTACCATACATTATTACCACCAATCACCCATATATATGTACTCAATAAAGCCTCATGTCTAAAAGGTTAAACAAGGGAAATGCCATTCAGATTTCACTATTTTAGTAAGGATGCATTGGAAGAGTAGTATTAATGGTGCTATAGCCTATAGCAGCATGTGTTGTGTGTACTAAAAGCTTAAACCTACGACAGTATCAACGTTTGTTGAGACATTATTAGTTAGACCAAATTAGTACACTGTTAGTAGCTTTTATTGCTCCATTTAAATAAAAATGTAAATGCCAGAGGATTCTGTCTGTACATTGTTGCTTTAGAATAGGGATTTGTATGTTGTGTGTGTGTGTGTATGGGCCTTCATCAATTGCTTCCTACCCAAAACACTGTTATTGTCCATACATACAGCTAGCTACCAACTCCTGAAGTCTAGTATAACCTATAATAACGACAAAAAATAATAAATACTACTAATACTTCTTCTCCTACTCCTACATCATAAAGCAATAAGACTATGCTTAAAGTCTTAAACCAAAACTAAAAAAAAAAAAATGTAGTATATACTAATAATATAAACATATTTTATATATACTTCATCCGGCCTTATTTATATAGATCTATCGGAAAAAAAAACTCTATCTAGTACTTTAATAGATCTTGAGTCAAGCAAGAAAAGTATGTGATTAGCTCAGTAAATGGAGAATTCGATTTGAACGAGAGAGCCAATTAAACATTGTTGGATCGTAAGGAGGAGTTTCACTATGTTACATCAACACATTTCACTAAGAGCAACAACATAAATTACTTTAACACAATCATATTTACCAAAAATCATAAGACATTCGAGTTATGATTCATCTCACTTATATTATGTTGTTCAACCTCTACTGTTATATTTCATGTGAAACTTATACACGATATATGTCAACATATCTACTTAAATGTAAAACTCTATACGTCCACGATCCAAAATTAACTAATTCACATTTGATATATGTCAACAAACACCCCTAAACTGCGGTGAAAAATGTCTATATGACATGTTAATTAATAAAAAGGTTTTAAATGATATGCACAGTTGGTGTAAAATTGTTTCACACAAACATCGAATTAAAGTCCACTTATTTTTCACATCACCCTACTCTTGCATAGTTATTTTGGACGGAGAAAAGCTAACATGTGCTCGAGACACTGGTTAAGCATATTAATAAGAAAATTTTGTCTTAAAATTTGTAACCTAAAAAATGCTAAAAGTTATTTTACCAACATTAATCTTTTTAATTTTTTTATGCTTAACACATGTCCCAAGATAATGATTAGCATCACCCATAGGAACGACAATGGGTAGGGTACTAATCATACTCATACTCATACTCATACTCGTACCACTTGAATAACATTTGTACTCGTGCACATACACCGAGACTATCTAAGCACTCATACATGTACCCACTCATTTTTATGGTAATTACTCATATCAATGCTAGGACCCAAAATACGAATTTTTACCTGGATATTTTTTGTGTATATCCACCGAGTATCAGTCTAATTGCTATCAGCCTATCCCTGCTCACCCATTAAGTCTATATTTGGTAAAAAAAAGTGGATATCTGGTAAACTAGTTTATAGCGGATAGCTTATAAGCTAGCTTTTACCTTCTAGCGAATAAGCTAGCTGATTGAATTTGTAGTGTTTGGTAAAATTAGTAGTTGAACTAGCTTATAAGTATGAAATGATATAAAGAAATATGTTTAATTAATATTTAATATTTTTTTAAGGAAGATGATAGAGGTAAAATTAGAAGAAAAAATTATAAACCATAAGCAATAAGCTCATAAGCTACTTAAAATAGCATTTAGAAAATAGAGTTAGGATCCTCTCAATTTCCAATTATTTTCATTTCTTCCATTATTATATAGTTTTGGAAATATAAATACAAAAGTATGACATTAAATGAGGTGAAATTACTTTTATACACTCCAAAATATTTAAAAACTTTAGTAATGAAAGAAATGAAAATAATTGGAAATTGAGAGATTCTAACTCTAGAAAATAAGCTATAAACTATTTTTAAAAAACTGTTACCAAACAAAATTTTTAACTAAAAACTATAAGCTACTCCCTCCGTCCCATATTATAAGGGGAAAAAAAACACACTTATTAAGAAAACCAAAACTTGAGAATTTGAAATATGGTTTTGTGGGTTTTTCTTGAAATAAGTTGCATAGGAAAATGTAAAAACAAATTTGATTGGTTGTTGTTTATTGAGAAAATGAGAGAGAAAAAATTAAATGCAATTTGCATTTAATTTTATAAGAATAAATAAAAAACATTCTTGAAAGTTGTTTTTTCCCTTATAATTTGGGACAAAAAAATGCATCATTTTTTCCTTATAATATGGGACGGAGGGAGTAACTCATTGGTCTTATGCCACGTTTGGGAAGGGCAAAAAAAGAATTGGCCATAATCCTTGTCATTGTGATAGTGTAAAAGTGTGTGATATTTGAGGCTTTCGTAATAAATCTCCGTTATTTTTTCCAGAAGGGATTGGGAATCGGGAAAAGGGTTGGACCCCAGTAGTAGTGAGCTCTAGAGAGAGAGAGAGAGATGGCTGAGGGAGAGAGGGTGGTGGAACCAGAACCAGAACAAGAAAACGAACAAGAATCAGAACCAGAAACAACAATAACAACAACAATGTTGAAACACAACCAGACAATGCAGTTAATATCAGAAAAACTAACAAATGGAAACCTTAACTCAAAGATTGAAGCTGCAAGAGAAATCAGAAGAATGGTTCGAAAATCAACAAAAACACGCTCCAAACTTGCTGATACTGGTGTCATTCAACCTCTTATCTTCATGCTTTCTTCTTCCAACTTTGATGCTCGTCATTCCTCTCTTCTTGCTCTCCTTAACCTCGCTGTTCGCAATGAAAGGTACTAAGATCCATTCTTTTTAACATTTCTCATCTGGGTTTTCGATTTCACTTCTTGGGTTTTCTTTGGATTCTATTTTCTTGGCTTTTATTACGGTTTTTTTGTTTATTATGCAATGGGAAATTGATTGCTTCAATTTATTGAGAAGATGCTAATTTATTGATGATTTTGTGCTGTTTATTTATCACATTGATTTTTACTTTGTTGGTGATTTCGTTTGTATGATGAGAACTGATTTTGTAAGGAATTATTATACTAAAATTGTTTTGGACAAGGAATGGTTTTGTGAATTTGTTGTGTTTGGATTAGGTTACTTTGGTGTTCAAAGTATTGCAAAAATACTGGATTTGTAATTGGTTACCCTTTATTTGAAGTACCACATAATTCATATATCGGATATACTTCCTGTTTTATCCCTAGATGTTCCATTTCCAACAGTAAGATGATATTTCTGGCTTAACATTTACGATTTGGATTTATTATTAGTGAATCGGGAACATTGTTAGACAGAAAATAATAAATACACTACCTGTTATAGCCTGAAGTGTAGAAGGTGATATATATAGGGTTTCATTCGGTGCTTTTAGAGTTAGACTTTAGAATGTCTAGGCTAGAAATTAACTCCTGTGGCATGGGTTCTTTTTGGTACCCCTTTGTTACATGCCTCCTCTAGATGACATCTTTACCTGGGGTGGATATTACATCTGTTAATGATTGTTGTGATAGATTGGAAAATTCTGTTACTTCTCCAGCCAACGTCTTTCTCATCGGTGTTTTCTTTATTTTGGGAGTATCCGTTACAATCAGTTTCAAGATTGTTGTATCATTGGTCACCATTGACCTCTTGAATTTGCAGACCCGCTCTGGCTACTGCGCTGAAACTTTTCTGTCCTGTTGTAACCGGGTATCACTCTCCATTGTCTATCGTCACTTTACCAATCTTTGCTGCACTTAGATTTGTGTTCTACGATTAGGGTTCGTGATATAAAAAATGGTATTTTGAATGAAGACAAACACATGGTAGAGACCATCGTACATTTCCGGTCAATTTAGTCTCACACTCATTTGGACATGTATTGGTACGTCATCATGCAACACGACAGTTAACATGTCACATGATAGAGAGTGTTAACATCAAACTAACTGGACATAGTGTAAGGACCAAATTGACCAACAAAATACATTCAATGTTGGTAAACGCCAAAAACACATCGTATTAACATGCCATCGTGGCCTATGTCGCCGCCATGGCGGGCATCCCTTCACAAATTGCCTTTCCCCCATGACCAAAATGGTTGTTTGTTTACTCACTCAATTTACAACATCAAATAAAATAAGAATAAATAGGTTGCCACCGGTTCTCACATTTTTAACCTAGGTTAGTAAATTTCTTACTAGGGTTATTTCTGTGAATTGTCTCCTTACCTTTTCCTCGACCCCCATGGCTCCCCAAAGCCAAGGTCCTTCATCCTCCTTTCTCTCTTCAAGTATCAAGCAAGGGTCATTAATTGTAAAGTTACAAATCCTTCATTAAGATTCATTCATATGAAGTCCATAATTCTCCATTCCATCTAAAGGTCCTAGCATCAATAGTTATCAATAGCATGCTACAGCTATTGCTGAGTGCCCAGCTTCAAGCAAGCTGCTATGCATCAACTGCCGTGGATCATTTTGATGTAGGGGGAGTCAGTAGTCACAGCTACGTCCCTGTAAAATTGCAGCACGTTCAGCTGCTTTTTACCCAAGAAAACCTATATGTTTATTATTCAAGACCAGGTGCAACTTCCTACTTGTAATTTGAGACCTAAAACACAACGTAGGTTGGCCACCTCCCTTTCCACCACATTCTGGCAATGTTTCTGACCAAGCCTTTTTTTATGCATCACACCACAACCCTCATTTGGTCTATATTCTGCTCATGTCCTCGATTATCAAGAGAGTACTCTGATATTTTTTCTCCATCTGACATCCACCATCCCACTATAGCTGTTTTGGTCCACTGATATCCAGGATTGGTAACTATGCGATATACCCGATCAGTCAAACAAAATTAATGAATTATGTCTTTTGGTCGATGCTTTTGGTCCACTACTAAAACAACAGATAAAGGGCGTGTTTTGAAGAAGTGTGTAAGGATTGTTAACCTTCGGAATAAAAGTAGACACTAGATTATGCATTTCAAACAATTACTAGGAAGCTTTAATTGTTGCACTACATCATCGTCATCCTGCCCTGAAGTTATGTCCTTGCTGAACCAGCAGCTGTGATGGTACTAACCAATAACCATAGGGATCGATCGAATACTCACCCAAAATAAAAACCATGAGGATTGAAATAGGCTGTTTTGATAGATTACCTATTACAACACCAGAAATTTGCACTATTCTATCTAAAGATAGTCCAGCATATGTTTTATTATCCTTTGTTCTCTTTAAGCTGCATCTTAACATATTTGTTTAAAATGACCATTAATACCTATTTGGTGGCTTCCACATTCAAAAGGGAACTGAAACTTGTCGTCGATCTTTTCAATGCTGAGCAACTTGATGTCTGAGGATAAAAAACCTATGTGTGCAATGTCTGTATCTAATGTCTCCGTGCCGGGGTTTGATTTACCAGCCAGAAAGTAGCATGAAGCATTGCTGATTAAACAAATTTACTTTTCTATTCTAGAATGCTGGAATCCTTGAACCTAAAATTACTTTATTTGCATGTCATCAAAATGATGCACATTATTGTCATTTTAATGAATAACAATTTACCCCTTCCCTGAAATGATGCATAGGAAATATCTACTTGGTAATATGATTTTTTTAGCTTTATGCCCTTATCATGTTTTCTTTACCATACTATTTGTGAACATAGCAATTTGATATTCAGTGCATGAGTCCTAATTAGTATTAGTAACCAAAATGAGATGTAGGGTGAAATTGATGAACACTAAATGTTGGGGTAGCTGCTTTATTTTTCTTATGAGTTTGTCTCATTCTGCGTAGGACTGTTTTCTCCAATGAATTGTCAAATAGAATATCTTAGTGATGTTAATATTATTTTGCGCATTTGTACTCTTTCTTGATGTGCATAAATATTGATGATTGTTGATTGAGAATACCTGCCGTTAGTTATGGATCCAATTTGACCATTGATATGAATGCTTCTAGTTATCTTTGACTACCAAATTGCCTGATTTAGTGATGACTCAGGCAGCCTTTTTGGGGTATCATGTCTCGGTAATTATGTTTCTGCTTCAATTCAACTTTAGAAATGCATTTTTACCAGATACATTGTGTTTAAAGTAGGTGAAGCATTCTGCACTATTTCCAATGTGTTTTTTACAACTCTTCTCTTTATTGTTACTAGCGGAAATTCGGGAACTAATGTTCCCCTCCATCGGCCTTTCCAGTGCATGCTTTGTTGCTTATATTTTAATGTGTTTTATTTTATTCGCTTGTTTCAATTGCACAATATCTATATTGTCTGAACTTATCTAAATTTCAGTTTCAATATTCATGTTGTATGTTTTTAAAATCCAACTTTTGATTTGAACTGTGTTGTTAAGGGAAAAATTACAGAAAAAGATCCAACCAAAATTGGTATATATTACTCTGATTTTATGCTTTGGATCTTTCTCGTCATTCTTTACTTTGGAGTTATGTTTATTTTAAATAAGGAATTTTTCTTTGCATGACATTTTGGAATTTGCATTTGTTAGAAACAAGGTCCAAATAGTGACAGCTGGTGCAATGCCTCCTCTGGTGGAGCTTCTCAAGATACAAAATAACGGTGTACGAGAATTGGCTACAGCTGCAGTCTTGACACTTTCATCTGCTGCAACCAACCAGCCGATTATTGCTTCTTCTGGAGCTGCTCCTCTCCTGGTTCAGATTCTCAAGTCTGGAAGCGTTCAAGGCAAAGTTGATGCTGTCACAACCCTCCATAATCTCTCCACTGGCACTGAGAACTCCATTGAACTTCTTGATGCTAGTGCTGTTTCCCCTCTTATCAACCTCCTTAAAGACTGTAAGAAGTATTCCAAGTTTGCAGAAAAAGCTACATCACTACTTGAAATCCTTTCCAACTCTGAAGAGGGACGAATCGCAATCTCACTGGCAGACGGTGGAATTTTGACTCTAGTAGAGACAGTTGAAGACGGATCACTTATCAGCACAGAGCATGCTGTTGGAGCATTGCTATCATTATGTCAAAGCTGTCGGGATAAATATCGGGAACTAATTCTTAATGAAGGAGCAATTCCGGGTCTGTTACGGCTGACAGTAGAGGGCACAACCGATGCTCAAGATAGAGCTCGCACGCTTCTGGATTTGCTCAGAGATTCTCCTCAAGAGAAAAAACTAGACTCCTCGGTTTTGGAAAAAATTGTTTTCGACATTGCTGAGCGGCTAGATAGAGTAGATAAAACTGCTGAAACTTCGAAATGATTGTTGCAAGATACATGGTTTAAAGGAGTATGGAAAACACAGCATAAACGGCTTATTGCACAGGCTGCTGCATCTTTCACTCATCTATGATTCACTCTACTTGATAAGTGGCACTTTTTTTGCTCAACAAGAAGCTGTGCACAATTGAGTTTCAACTTGTATATATGTGGTTTCTCTCTCTGTCTGTTTTTTCCTATGGGGCTAGTTAGTGTTTTTTTAGCTAGATAACCATTCAAAGTTTGTCTAATGATGTTTACCAGTCTAACTTGGGGTTGGTCTGTTGATTTCATGACCTCATAATTATACTGTATATCTCAGCCAGGATAGTGCACATAAAAGAGTATGCAGTTGCATGTACTGACCCCAACCCCTCGCAAATTGAGTTATTAATTGGTGAAAGGTTTTAATTTTACATGGATTTTTCATTCTAAAGCAAGAAAGCAATCTCTCTCTCTCTCTCTCTCTGAACGGCTCTCAATTCTCCACATCCAGGGTCATGTCCTTTGGATATTGATCAAACTCGTGTCTCTTCCCTAAACGAAATTCCATGAAAATATAGATGTGTTGGGTTATTGTTTTTCACCTCGATCAAAATCAAAATATAGTTGCGAAGATTGAATGTTGGTTAAAAGAGGAAGAAAACGAATTCAGAATCATTTTTGCTTTTGACCTCATGTTCTTCACAACCGTCTTTTAATTTTGATTGCGGTAAAAGATAATATCCGGGCACCATGTATCTTTCCAAATTTAGAATCACCGAGTAAAAAATAAAATATTTAGAACCAATTTGATAATTATTGTGATTTTAATAATAATTTTTAAAGAAACAATCCACTTTTGTGCTCTCTATTATGTCATGTAGTTGTTTTGGTTCTGCCAAAATAATTTGACAATTTATAAGAATAGGTACAACTGAGAAAAAAAATCATTTGATGAGTTGAGGAAAATTAATTTGCCATAAAAACAAGGTGGGCTAGGAATTACTTATTACAGTATTTTAGGGACTACATAGAACAGTGATCTAATTGTTTCTCAACCACCACACTGCAAATAAAACTACACTACAAATTCAGGATTCTCTGTCAAATCAAAGAGATCAAAGGAGGGCCAACATGTTTAGAGTGTGAAATCAAATTTGATAGCAAAGCCTTTTAAAATTAAACTATTTTTAACATAGGACTTTTAAAACTAAATTAATTTTTAACATTGCACTTATATACATTTTAAAAGTTTTAGTTCAAATTTAAAATTTGAAAATAGGGACCAATTTACAATTTTAAGGGCCAATTTGCTATTTTTGAAAATTTTTAGGAGTCAATTTCAAATTATAAAAAGCTTATGATGGTCAATTTAAATTTTTTTAAATAAATGGAAAGAAGAAACTTTAAATTTCTAATTTTTCAGCGTCATTTGAAATCCTCTTACATTATTTATAAAAAAAGAATTCCAATGAATCATTCAAACAAAAATATTAAAATAAAAGAATTTGAATTTTCCAAAAATTTACTTTATCTTAAAATATTTCATCATCCAAAGAAACTCTAAAAAGGATTTATAGCAAATATGCTCTAAAAATGATTTATAGTTAATTGGGTCATTGTAAATGGTGTTCCAAAGCACTTATTAAACATTCCAAAGATAAAATTAATATGCGAAATATAATTTTTTATACTTTTAAAATATTAAATGCAAAAAATTCAAGATAAAATTTAATATGGTTAATTAGTCTCCAGACTCTGTTCAACATTTTCCCTTGTGATGTACGGGTACCAGTATGCATACAGTACTCTTCCGATACGCACTCCCAGAATACCAGTTTTTTTCTTTTCACGCGGGTACGTACGTGGTACGCATGTGGTACTCGCATGATACGGATTCCAACTTGTATCCCTGTGATATTTTTTATGTTTAATTATTTGTTTTTACAGTATAATTTTATTATTTTATTTATATAATTACGTTAAAAAAATTATACTGAAGTAGTACCAGTACTTTAAATTTTTCAAAAATGTCCCATTATATATTAATCCTATGAACGTCTTTTCGTTTTCCTAATTGTCATCTATTTTATTTTATCAATTTTTTATTCTAAAAAAAGCTAAAATAAATGTGGCGGTGCCATGATATTTGGCTTTATTACCTTTTTGCCATTGTCGGTGACGTCGTACTACATTTTATGCATGCATATATGTCATCTTCTCTCGGACACCCAAATAGCATCATCATCACCATTAACATCAAATCTAATTGATTAAACATACATTACAAAACAAATATACGAGTATTTTTTTATTATTGGATAATTGTATTATAAAATCAATCGTTTGATTGAAATATATATACTATAATATAGATCATGTCTATAAAATATGACATTAGATACGTCAATGAGAAACATCAAAATTAATGTCTTACGAACTTTCAAAAAATGAGTTAATGTTGATGTATCTTGTAACCGCCCCCGTGCACCATTTTGGCGATCCCGAAGCTGTCACTTCACGATCTTCTCCACCCTCTCTTTAATGGAGTTTTTGCCTTCTGTGGGAATCGAACCACGCACCAGAGTTCAAATACGTGTTCAATCCATTCGCCAAAATGGGGTCCGGGGCTGTTACATATCTCATTCACATATTAAATGATTTCCAATTAATATTATGTTTTATAGAAATGATATATGTTATAATATATTTCAATTCAACGATCAATTTTATAAGACAATTATCGGATAAAAAATTATGATGGGTGTCATATTATTAAGTTTGACACTTTGATATCAATTGATTCTAATTCATTATTTATTACTCTTAGTTTCCAATCTTATAAGTAACACTTATTTTCTCTTTTTTATGCAAAATTAACTATGTTTTTTATAAGACAATTTATTGTTCAAATGAATATGCAATAGAGTCGATTGAAATTTGACTATCATTTAATTAGCTTTAATTTCATGTATTTATACATGGCCTATGTTTTTTATTTATTTTTAATTTATATGGGCTTACTTTTAAATTTATACGAGAACTAGGGATGTCAACGGGGCGGGGAATGTGCGGAGGAAGCATCCCCGTTCCCCGCCCCGAAATATCCGCGGAGGAATTTTTACCTCCATCCCCATCTCCACGGGGTAATTTTTGTCTCCATCCCCATCCCCACGGATCCCCACAGTACCCACGGGGATCCACGGAGATCGAATATTAGAAAATTGCTATATTTTATGGACAAAATTATGACATTATTATTTCCTTTTTTATTAATAAATAAATAAATATTTTTTATAACCAAAATAACAATACACAACAACATATGCATAATCATATAAAAATTCAAAACCAAAATATATCATAATTCATAGCAAAATAGAAACTTAGAATTGTCACATATAAATAAACCTAGAATAATAATAGTAGTAAAAATATATACATTTAAGTATATATAGACGGATTCGGGGAATCCGCGGGGACGGATGCTTAATCCCCGTTCCCCGCCCCGAACTGCCTCCGGGGGAAGTTTTGCCTCCATCCCCGTCCCCACGGGGAAAAAATCTCCGTTTTCGGATCTCCGTACGGGGCAATCTCCGCGGGGATCCGCTTTGACGGATGCAAATTGACATCCCTAACGAGAACTATATTTATACTCATTCATATATTAATACAGGGATCTGTTTTATTTTATAGTTAATATGGGATCCTTTTATTTATAATTTATATCGGGAGATCTATTTTTCTACTCATATATTAATTCGGGACCTATTTTATTTTTAGTATTTATTTATACTGTAATTTATATATATTTCTACTCATATGTTAATATATAAAGATTTTTTTTTTATAATTTCTATTTTACAACTTATACATCAATACGTAATCTTATTATTATTTTTTGTAATTTATACTCAATATTTACATGGGAGGTCTATTTTTTCTCATGGCGTTATGGGCACATCAAAAATTGTTTAAAGACTAATTTTCTTACCATATACTATCTATTTATTACAAGTCTATACTGTGTTAAGATAAAACTTATATATTGCACTATTGGTACTATATATTTCAAATTATGTTTTATTATCATATATATGTTTTTAACACATAGAAATTTATGTATATATATTGCAAATTACTCCCTCCTTTCCTTTTTATTTGTCGTTTTAGAAAATTTACTACAAATTAAGAAAGTGTATTTTTGTACCTTATCTTCCTATTATACCCTAATTTTATTTTATTTTTTGGAATATATTATGTAGAAAAAAATAGGAACAAAACAAAAACAATAAAAAAGATTATATGAAAAAGCTTAGTAATAAAAAATTATATAAAATTTAGTCATCAATAAAAAAATAGAAAGAGAGTATAATAGACAGAATATAACCTTAAACTATCAAAACGATAAATAATTTGAAATAAATATTTTTTCTAAAACGACAAATAAAAATGAACGGAGGGAGTATATTTTATTATCATATGTTTTTAACCGTATTTTTACCTGTGTTTGACAGGGGTCAGGATACTAGTATATTATTAAAGATATGTTTGGTAGCTCAAGTGATTGGAACAATTTTTTTGTTTAAAATTTCAAATTTGTCATTTTTATAAATTTTTTATATTTTTCACAATTTCAAAAACAAAACTGTCAATTCATTAATAATCCACTCACTAAGAATTTGATATTATCTCTCTTAAAGAATAATTTACTAAGTACTCTCTCCAATGACTAATCTACTTGATAATTTTACAAATTTAAGAAAAAATCTATAAATAGAAAAGAGAATATTAATTTTATTAAAGTAACCATAATAACTATTAATGTGTCTACAATTACCATAAATATAAAATAAAACATGTTGAGTTAAGAGTGATGTAAGTAATATTAATTAAATGTTAAATGAGAAAAAAATAATTAACATTGTATTAAAAATTAAAATAGTTATTTTTGGACAAAATTTATTTGCAACAATTTCGATCATTTTAAGACGGAGAGAATAGTATATTCATGACTTGTCAGATTAATTTTTAAGATTAACAACTTTTAACTAAATTTTATTAATTTTGATTGAGTCGGATAATTTGTTTTAATTTACCTTTTAACCAAATTTTATTAACGCAAAATAACAATAATAACAATAATAATTTTCATGAGCTTAACTCGGTTGATAGAAATATTACATTTTGTAGCCACTAGGCTACTTAACAAGAAAAAAAAAAAAAATAATACATTTTATATTTTATATACCGCAGATGTTCCAACCCTATACACATCATTTATCCATCTTTAAGTGAAATTTCTACCTAACAAAAACAATAATAATAATTCATACTTTGTGAACATTAATGCAAAAATTAGTAAATTTCCTCTTTCCTACCTCATCCAAGGTGCGTATTGCACCCACATCTTGTTCTATCTCAATCTCAAATCTTCTTCTATTCTTTAACAATTTCTTTGTCTCAATCTCAAGTTAGTATTACTTAATTACCAAAAATCAATTATTGAGTTGACAAATGAAATGAGGCACATCATCACATACATAGATTTTCTGTGACTGAGACACACACAGACACAGAGAGAGAAAGGTTGGTGTCAGTGATTTTCCTTTTTCTTGATTCCTCATTTGTAAAGATCCCAAGATTTTCAGGTTAGTTTCCAATTCTACACTCAGATCTTGCAATTTAGCCAAATGGGTATTTCTTTAGATCTTCAAATTTCATTACTTGCCCACATCTTTATAATCATAAAAATTGAAACTTTATAGCTCTAATTACTATTTTAATCCATTTTAATCAAATGGGTATCATTGTTTTTTCATTTTTATGCAGGTTATAAATCTTGGGGTTGATTTAATAGACATTAGAAATGTTGGGTCGGTCTGCATTTTCTAGACCAGGAGGTTTCAGACCAGAGAATTTAGGTCAGAATACTATGGCTATGATTGGGAATGTTTGTTTCTCAGTTTTTGTTATTGGTGTTTTAGTGTTTACTATTATGGCTGCTACTTATGAACCTGAGGATCCTTTATTTCATCCTTCAACAAAGATCACAACATTCCTCACTTCTAAATCAAATGCTACTTTTAAGTCTGATAATAGTGTTGTTAAAACTGGTGAGGATTTTATGGCTACTAATGAGTCTGTGTTTGGTTCAATTATTAACATGACTGATGTTGATAATTCGGTTAGCAGCGAATCTAATGAGGCTGAAACTCCAACTCATTGTGAGGGAAATTCAGGTCCTATTGATTGTAGGGACCCGGAGGTTTTTCATTTGATGATGAGGGCTACTATTGAAAAGTTTAAGGATATTCATTTTTATAAATTTGGGAAACCTGTTCGTGGTTCGAATGATAGTACTTGTGATATGGCGTGGCGGTTTAGGCCGAAAGATGGGAAGGCTGCTGCGTTTTATAAGGATTATAGGAGATTTGTGATTGAACGGTATGAGAATTGTACGATTAGTGTAGTTAGCATTGGAGAATACCATACCGGTATGAATGCAAGGAAGAGGAAGAAGTATCAGAAGGCTGGACTAGAGAAGGCGTCGTCGAGCCTGGATCAGTTGAGTGCGTTGCCGGTTGTTGGAGAAATTGTTAATGACAGCCTCCCTGTAGTTGAGTCGGAAAGATCGTTTAGTGAAGGTAAATACTTGGTTTATGTGGGAGGTGGAGATAGGTGTAAGAGCATGAATCACTTCTTGTGGAGTTTCTTGTGTGCTCTAGGAGAAGCTCAGTACCTAAATCGAACACTGGTAATGGATTTGAGCATATGTCTGTCTTCAATTTACACGTCATCGAAGCAGGATGAGGAAGGCAAAGATTTCAGGTTTTACTTTGATTTTGAGCATTTGAAGGAGGCGGCATCTGTGTTGGACAAGGATCAGTTTTGGGCAGATTGGAGTAAGTGGCAACAAAAAGATGGGATGAATCTTCATCTCGTGGAGGATTTCAGGGTCACACCGATGAGTCTTATGGAAGTGAAGGATGCTTTGATCATGAGAAAGTTTGGATCTGTCGAGCCGGATAATTATTGGTATAGAGTCTGTGAAGGAGAGACAGAATCCGTTGTTCAAAGGCCATGGCATTTGATGTGGAAATCAAGGCGGTTGATGGATATAGTGTCTGCAATAGCGTCAAAGCTAAACTGGGATTATGACTCGGTTCATGTTGAGAGAGGTGAAAAGGCAAGGAACAAGGAGCTTTGGCCAAATCTTGATGCACATACTTCCCCAGACGCACTTCTCTCGACTTTACGGGACAAGGTTGACGAAGGAAGAAACCTCTACATTGCTACAAACGAACCTGATAAATCTTTCTTTGATCCTCTGAAGGATAAGTATACAACTCATTTTCTTGACGAATATAAAGAACTTTGGGATGAAACTAGTGAATGGTACTCTGAGACAACAAAACTCAATAGCGGCGTTCCGGTAGAATTTGATGGTTACATGAGAGTATCCATTGATACAGAAGTGTTCTTGAGAGGTAAGAAGCAACTTGAAACTTTCAATGATTTGACCAGTGATTGCAAGGATGGTATCAATACATGTAATGTTGCCCAAAACTAAATTTCTGTAAGATTTGATATTTCAATGTTTCATACATTGGAAAAACATACTCACTTGTACTTTTAGTTATATGTTTTGCATTTGAGATTTTGTAACCTTTTAGTTGTGGCAGTGAGTAGTAAAATCATTTAGTTTTGTATTGTAAGAGTAGTGTCACCTTGGAAGTTTTGAAGTTTTTAATTGAAATTTGTTTTATGCTTAAATCTCATGTATTATTGGCTGAAACCAAACTTTTATGTTGACTTTATTTTTCATACTTTGTTTCCCCTTCTGCTTCTTCACACCAATTCATTATAAATTCTATAGCTATTTTAGTTGTTACATGTTGAGGGATTTTGACTATATTATATTTGGTACTTGATTGTGTTTTTGATATTGAGAAAGATGTTGTCCGTAGAAAAAGACAGGAGATATATTTTCCAAATAATGATTTTTCATTATCATGAGGCTATATTAAAGTTAGGTAAGGTAATAAGGGAAGCTTTGAAACGTGTACATGCTTTGCAAAAAGAGTTATTAGTGAAGTTTCAATGTGAGTTTGAGCTTTTAGGGTTAGGTTAGCAAGTGTTAGTTAAGCTTATTATACTTTAAGCGGGAAAGTCACCCTGCCTTTGGCTTAATATCATCTGCTAGATCAATCTTAAGCACTAGATCTAGCCACATGTCAAATTTATTTATTAAAAACATAAAATAAATCAGTCCAAAAAACCCATTTTCACAAGTTCACAACCCGACCCACTACCATTGCAACCCGTCGTTGCCGTTCTGCAGATCGTTGTTATGCATCACGCCGTTGTCGTTCTGACAGCCGTTGTTGAATTGCTGCGTGAACTAGTACGGTGTTAGCTGCGACTCTAACAGAGTAACCGACATTCGGCCGTTCCGGTTACATGATTGGAAAGATCTGCAAGGTCACTGTTATTGCATCATTGTTTCATATCAAAAGTGCAGTTGCAGGGAGATTGAAAGGCGGCCGATGTATGGTGATGGTTGCAGGACGGCGGTGCACGGCGGAACGACGGCACAACCGGTTTCAAGAAGCTGTTCGGCAGAGAAGTAGATCTGGTTTTGTTAAATGATAGTGATAGTATGCTTTAAGCTTTTTTGAAAGAAATACAAAATGTGACATGTGGCTAGATCTAGTGCTTAAGATTGATCTAACAGATGATGTTAAGCTAAAGGCAGGGTGACTTTCCCGCTCAAAAGTCACCCAATCCTTGTCCACCTACATCATAGTCCTTCCTGAGTTTACACTATTGATGACATTTCCTTTTATAACAAAAGATAGGTTTTAAGATTACACTTGCAACATTTATTATGGTTTAACATTATTCCACAAATTAATCACTCTTCCATTTACTCTGTGTCTTGACAATATTCTTGGCCTTTGGTGATTGAAAGATTTGACGCATGAAATTTATATTCAAAGTGATTTATGTTTTGATATTTTTCCGCGAGAAAATTTGTTCTAAAATTTAGTTTAAAATTTTCAATTTAACTAAGTTACAACTTTTTTTATCATTAGACAGAGAGATTTGTAGCAGGTTTGCATGTGCACGGGCGCACACACTTTATGATTCACACACTTTATGATTTTACCGCAAAATAAAACACACTTAGACGTCAATACGTAATAATAGTTCGGATACGTAGCGGGTATTATAGGAATATTTAGTTAAACCATCTAAATAATGCAAATAGAACACTAAATATTATAAGGGAATAAAAAGAACAAGTGAACCCATAATTTTTTTTGGAGAAGTTATAAATAAATTAACAAAAGTAATATGTAAATAACATTTAGAGTAGCACTACTTAAACAAATGCATAAATTATACAAAAAACCAAAGCCCAATGGATTGGCAGCCTAAGATTGGTTCTTCTCATGCAACTGTTTTTTATGATGATTTTAGCATTACACTGAAAAGTACCCTTTTTCCCATCTCAAAACAGGAAAGCAATGATTCCCTCATTCTTGTAGATTCTTAGTGTAAAAAATGCTTACTCTGGTCAAATACCTAATGACTGCAAGAGTACACCACTTTCACTTTTTCATCCTTTCATTGCCATTGTTTTTGGTATTACTACTTTTGATAGGAACTCAAATGAAGCTTTGATTGTTAATCGCTTCGTAGAAAGTTTAGTTCGTTACAACAAAACGCTCCTGTTAAGACAGTGAAACCAGATTATTTTTGCTCTTCCAACATCCAACCTGGACTCTAGTATTTCTTTAAGCCATGTATGGCATATACAAAATTCAGGTGAAGAAAAATGGAACAAAATCCTCTGCTTCAACTAGCCTTTGATTTTTTCACTTAAAAGAGTGTATATTGAGGCAATTCTTTTGGTACTGGCCTTTGAAATGGCATCTTCTTGCTGCTGGTCTTTGTCCACTTTGTCATCGGTATATGGTTTGATCTCGAATGATCCTCTAGTGAACCCCCTAGCAACCTGAAGAATTGAAAACAGCTAATCATTGAGGAGGAATGCAGGACTTGAAGATTATGAGCTCTAGAGAAATGATAGATATATTTCATAGTAATAAAATCTTATAAAGCAAAAACTAACACCAGTAAATAAAATTCCAAGTTTCCAACTACTCCCTACTGAATTTGGATTCCCTGCACAATCGGTAGATCTCACAGTCGGAACATCGGTGGCGTTCGATGAAGCCTGTACTCTAGCATTTTCCTTTCATATGACAATTTCATTCCGCTTGTTCTTGGATTTTCAAAACATTATATCATTTTAATGTTAAAGCGTTAATTAAGTAGCATTTACCTTGTAAACACAATTATGAATGCTCATAATTAGTATTGGACCCCAAATGTAATTCTGTGGTAATGTTAATTTCAGATGTTATGCCAACATTAATTTTGGGTGGAAAATTTATTCTCTTCACTCATTATATCCAAAATTACTTCTGAAGTTGCATTTTTGCTTATAAAACTCATTCTTTCAGAAGCAATTATTACAAAGTTAACTTTTCCAAAATATATTCTACGATGAAATAAACTATAGCATTACCGTGGAGAAAAGGCTAAAGTAATGTCACAACCACAATTTAATGGAAGCATTTTTGATAAATGAGAATGGAAAAAGAAGTAAATAAAGCACATGATAGAAAATTCAAGTAACTAGATTTAATAAACATAAAACAAAATAACAGCATAAACATAATCATCAAAGTGAAACATCAATTGATCAGTTATACCTTTAAGAGAATCCAGACTTTGAGAGAACTGCTCAATATTCCAAGTTTTTTCTTTTTCCCTGAAGTCAGGTACTCACACATATCATGGTCAACCCTCAGAACAAATTTTGGCCATGACTTGGGATTTTGAGGTTCTTTACGGTCCATTGTTGCCTGGAATATGAACAAATGAAACAAACAAGAAATCAAAATTACCAAAATGAGTAACAAATACTACATAATATGAAGTGGAAATAACACTGTTATGATGTAAGGAAATGAGCTATCAATATGATAGAAGACAAAAGGAATGCCCCATTATCTTATTTGCCAAAACAAAGTTCTGAGATAAGTGTCTACTTACGAGAATACGACAAATTTGCTGTTCAATTTTTGAGAAGGAAGTCTCTAATGCTTCAACCCTGCCTGTGGCATGGCAACAGGGGCATGGTTCAGTAATCATAAATGTCACACTTGGTCGAACCTGTCAAACATTGGTAAATCATATATAATTTAGTTTAACAAATCCTACCAAACACGATTGTGTGCTATGCCAACAATAAACCAAAGGAGGATGCAACTTAAAAAACCGTAGTTCATGCATTTTAGAGTGTCTGTGAGTTGAGGAAAACATGGAGGATTATGACAAAATGAAGTAAAAATAGAACACAGTTTTAAAAGACATACTTGCATAAAACAATTAGAAGTATATATAGAAAAAGAAGAGGGGAAAAAAATCTGCTTAACGATTCCCATATCAAAACCAAACTAATTCTAAATTTGTGTCCATTTTTCCATTTCAACAATCCAAATGTAGGCATAGTTGTTGCTCTAACGTAACATAATGCTTCATGAACTAACACAGCTAATATATCCACCACAGACAAAAAACATACCCTCTTTCGTGTTATTTCCATGAGTCCATTTCTTGACAATTCAGAGATCTTTACCAAAGATCTGTCTCTCTCAATGGATTTCTTGACTTCTTCATAGACCAATCTTCTATTTGCTGATCAAGAACAAAAATTCAATAAATAAATAAATAAATAAAGAGCTTTTAAGTCTGATTCTGATAACATCAAAGGCTATGGCATTTCAGAGACATGAAAAATTATGTCCATGTGTTGATATCATCACACCAACTTATGTTTACAATATTCAGAAGATTGTTAGACTGTTTAATCAGTCACATCTATCAGTGCTCACCCCTGTCATTAAGATTATTTTCCTTTTGATATAATCATGACATTATGTCAAAGATGCTAAATTAGGTGGAAATACAAAGACAGAAAATAAAGAGGCTCAAAATGTTCTGCTTCCCACTTTCTCAGCAAAATTTTGAGTGAAATTTATAAATTTATATTTTCACTTCAACCTTTGAAGAAATGCAGGTTTTTATTAGACACTAAACATGTTTCAATCAGGTGGAGATAGTTCAAGCTACTCAAGCGTGCCAAATTCAAGCTAAATATTCCATCAGTAATTAAACTTTGCCATCATCAATTAGTTTATTTGCAAAAATTGAATAATAGGCCTAAAGGTCTGTCATCATTAAGTATCACTATTATATTGCCATGAAAAGCATGACATGGAAATATATAAAGCTTTAGTCTGATAGTATAACTCCAACCATGATCTAATGATATTCTGAAATACATATGAATCATTTGCACAGACAAGTGGTTGATATATATTTTTACCTTCGTCTGTCATGTCAATGAAATCTACCACAATGATGCCACCAATATCTCGTAGTCGTAACTCCCTTGCAATCTGTAACACATTGTTTTCATTAATGAACTCAAACTGCATGATTCTGATGATTATTGTTTCAAGGCAATACAAACCATAAATGTTTTATAATTTTATTTTAAGATAACAGAGAACTAAAATAGAATCAATCATAACTACATAATTATCATACAAGATTGTCAAAATACACATAGACTTAGAATTTGGGCTGAACCTAACTAAAACCCAAAAGGTAGCTCAAGGGGTGAGAATTGGCCAATCCTTATACGGACTACTTTGGCGCTAACCTATAGACGATGCAGAATAATTGTAATTGTGATCAAAAGTATTTTTGAAAGTAAGATAACTTATTTTGACATGAAATTTCTTCAAACTAGATAGTGTATAAAATTTATGCTGATACTAAACTAAACTTTAACTCCAAATTTAATATTGCACTTCTTAAACCATCCCTAAAATTCTCGTGGAAAGGAATTCATTGCCTTTTTAGAAATATCTCTGCACTCCAGTTTAATGTATGTTCTGAATATATAATCACGAGATAAAAAGGAAGTAATGAAGAATAAACAGTTTTTTCATGAAAATAGAGATATAATAGTTCTTGTATGCATGAGTCAGACAAACACCAAGTTTATCTTTCTAAAGCCTAAACGATGCACAAATATATTATTATAAGAAAGAGTGTAATATTAACCTACCTGTCTTGCAGCTGCAAGATTGACATCTACAATAGCTTTCTCCTTGGAAGTCTCATTACCAAGCACCCGATGTCCTCCATTTACATCAATAGAGACTAATGCCTCAGTTTGTTCGATGATTAGGGAACCTCCATTAGCAAGTGGAACCCTATAAAGTGCATAAGAAAAGCTTGCATGCTAAGAATTTTACTATCAAGTTACCTATAAAGCAAGATATGACTAGACATTTTATATAGGAATATAAGCGAACAGACAACTATAATGGCATGGATAATACACACTATAAGAGAACTATAAGCAAGAGATGGAAGATCAAGAACAGGATAAGCAACAAAAACCTACTTTTTGTTGAGGATATTGTCTAGCTCTCCTTCAATGTTGTATTCATCGAAAAGGGGAACCTTTTTATCATATAGTTCAACTCGATCACAAAGATCGGGGGCAATGTCCTGAAGGTATTTGGTCACCTGGAGATTAAATAAAAAGATTTTAATAGTCAAACAGAAGTGAGATATCAGTACTCAGTTTGTACACTGAATTTTAATTTAACCACTGATACAATATTTGTAGTTGCAAAAAATAATTATCATACTATTCATATAGCATTTTTTGCATACAACAAACAACTGAATCAGCATGGTAACATAGGAGCTCATTTTAAAATAAAGTCAAGTCTTCTACACATGTAAGATAATATACAGTTATTCGGTTTCCAGGCTTTAAGTGGCATTTGCTAACAGAAAGTCGTAGTGAATTAATTATCCTACGGTTGGGTTCACAAACTAATTGTCATAGTGAATTAATTATCTTACTCTTTGCTAAACTCTATCTATGAGGGGAACAAAAGCCAATCTTGCTGAAATATGGAAACATAAATTCTCGAGTTTGAATATCCCTCAATTAGGTTATACATACCTCATGAAATGTCCTTGGGGAGTCGACCACCATTTTCTTAATCTGAAGTATATCATCATAAACTGTAATCAGAAGATAGAATCTAACATGGGTTTTCTTTGGAATTTAAATATATATAGTTAAGTATCCTAGAGATCATTAGAGTGACTTAAAATTAGTAAGAGAACCAACATTTTGATTGAAATAATCTTGGACCACTGAGAGAGTTTGACCCATTGCCCTGTGCAAAATAGTAGGAACAGCTCCTTCCACCCCTTCATCAGCAGCAAGAGAAGTAGATTTTGCTTGTTCCATAATGTTTTTCCAAGTCGAAAGCAAACCTTCTAAGTCTTTCTGCAGTTCCTCAAAAGAATGACCAGCAGCAACAGTTCTGACAGTGAGACCAAAACCCTTAGGCTGCAATGTCTTAGCAATAAGTTTCAACCTTGCGCGCTCGATACTACAAATCTTTTTAGAGACTCCAATTTTATCACAACGCGCAATCAAAATCTACAGGTCAGAGTCTAATTTAGATGAAACGCAATAAAGAATGGGAATATACAAAATCAAACTTTACACAAATTGCAGGCATAAATGGAACATACCCAGAATCTACTTCTTAGTTTAGGTGAAGCAGTCAGAGTGGGACCCTTAGTCCCAAGGTCCTCTTTAGCAACCTGGACAACTATTTTGGTTCCCTTACGAACTTCACTCCATTTGTTTTCTGCCGTTTCTCTCTTTATATCTTTTGTTGGAAAAATATGAGATTTGATAGACCCATTCATGCCAAAAGGAAGAGAACTGTTATTCATTTCTCCTTCTATATGAACATCAGTTCCCTCTACATCATCCTCAAAGTCAGCGTCTAGTTCATCATCAACCACACTACCATTCACATTTTCCTGAAGAACTTCTGAAATACATAAATCATCATCTGTTTCATGCTCATCATAGTCAGGTATTTCAACAGGAATGTCAGTAGCACGAGACATGTTATCATTTTTTTCCTTAAGATCAATTTCTTTTTTCTTTTTCTTTCGATGAAATGGAGGGAAAATAAATGGATCCTCCCATGGCTTAATGTCCAATAGAGCAGGTTTAGAATTTCCAATATCAACAAAAGCTCCTCCCATAGAAGGAACAAGTTTTGTGATTACCCCAACATACACACTATCACATTGCGCATTAGTCTTCACCGGTTCCAATAATAATTCAACCAATTTTTCATCCTCCAGTACTGCAATTCTTTGCATGGTACATATTGATGAGTTAATAAGAATAATGGAGGAAACAGAGTCTTTTAAAATTTTATTACTACTCTCTTCAGGTAACAACACTTCTGAATCTACCAACTTCACCTGCTCTTCCACAGCATCATTAGTTTTAGATTCATTGGATTCCGTTTTATCCTCAGAGACAATCGAACACAGTGAATGAAGTAGCCAGGGTTCCTCAACAGGGTGGTAATTCTCAGGAAGTATGTCAATTGAATGTGAATCATTATTACTTAAAGTCGCCATGTCTATATTGTCAAAAAATAACTGATCTTCCAAAATGAGTGTCTGAGATTTTAGGAAATCATTTTCAAGGAGACTCGCAATCCTTCGTTCATCTGTCAAACCACTGTTTGAGTGTTCAGAAACATATTAGGAAAACAAAGTTTGTAGTGGTGTAAAAATATGAAATAATACCTTTGACTGGGAAAAGAATAGAGGGTTGCCTTAGAAGATATGTTTCCTCATTGAAGGGGTCCCATGCATGAGCTGAAGAAATATGGAAATCAGATCTAATCCATATATCCCTCACCACAATTTCGTGATCTTCTACGACTGTAAGAGGTACTGAAAGAGAAAATGCTGGTCCAGGCTTCCAAATAATGTTACTTGAAGACTGTGATTTTTCCTTAATGAAATAATTATATTTAAAATTCAAGCCAAAAGCAATCTGCAAGGTCAAATAACAAATAACAACTGAGTCACTTGCATGAAAAGAATATGCATTTTGATGTTCATATAATATTTAAAGAATATTGATGGCCCAGTGATATTACCTGAGATTCAGCTTTCCATATATTAGCATGCTCCGTCCGAGACATTAGTAAAGCCATGTTTGGTTTCCAGCTGCCTAACACAGCAGGATCCCCAGTTATGTACAGGACGTGACCATCTTCTAAATTAGCTTCTACTGTCCAAACGATCTTGCATAAATCATCAACACTAGTGGTTGGATTGCCTGATAAATACGGCTGGCCAGATTCATCATTCATTCTAAACTAGTGGAAAATACATTAAGAAAGCATGATACAGAATATTAATACCATAAGGAAGATTTGCACCCAAACAGAACTCATACTATTGAGAGATGCCTTATTTGACAGTGAATGAAATTGTAGAATTAAAAACTAACCTTGGCTCATAAAGAATAATGAACAGAATTAAAAAGAAAACTCGTAAATAATGTATCGAACATAACAAAGATTGTTGCATTTAGATGTGCAATAGAACTTATTTAAGATAAATCTACTTTTTGCTTCATTTAGCTCAAGAATGAAGAAATTGTTTACAACTCCTAAAGTCGATTCCAATCATTGAAAAATATTGAAAGATGTAAGTGGCATGCTGCATTGCTGCTTATGAACATATCAAATTATTAATTCATCAAGCAAATTCTTTAATTTTCTTTAGGCTTAATTGCTATATTGGTCCCCCTATTTTTATCATTTTGCAGATTTGGTCCTCCTATTTTAAAATATGACAGTTTTGGTCCCTCTATCATAATTTTTAACTATAAATTGGCGATGTGATATGTTTTAAACGACATAGCATATGATCTAATGATGAGAAAATACCAACAACGGTAAAATTGTAAGAAAAATCCTTTATAAAGTTAATTTAAAACATGTTGTATCACCATATTTTAGACAAAATATGTGTTGGAGGGAACAAAACTGTTAAATTTTAAAATAGGGGGACCAATTCTACACAATGGTGAAAATAGGGGGACCAAAACTGCAATTAAGCCTTTTCTTTATCAACGGAGGTCAGGATATACATACAACAAAGGTAATTTTATCCTTACAGGAACAACAAACTTTTACACGAAGCACATGATATAACTCAAGTGGCCGAGTCTTGATCCTTTATTCTTGTGATAAGCCCAGCCCGAATCAGATTCTACTGAAATACAACTATAAGTTGTATATTTGGATGTTAACTCTTGAACAATCGAGTTGTGATAAGGATCCAGCAAAACAAATTAAGGAAATAGAAAGGAGATCATATAACTGAAAAATGAATTCGCAGACAACTAAACCAACAAAGAACTTATAAAAGATGTCCGAGTTACCTCTCTGTGTTGTTGTGAATGAAGCCAATCTTCGGACTGATTTATGGTTCTTCATACAGCACATGAATCTATATTCTCCATGCATTGGTACATGATGGCATATATGCCTGTCCAAATTTAATAAATAATAATAATATTACATAAGTGAAGCCATGACCAAGAAAAAGAGAGAAACCATTAACACTAATAAGAATGTGTATCCATGATCATCTCATCTTTCAAATACAAATTTGTAATTAAAAATGCAATCCCTATCTTCAATCATCCCATCGATACATATTTTGTGCATAATGTAAGCTACACGTCTAGCAAATAGGTCAAAATGATCACCAATCAATACGAACAATAATTACTATTTGCAACAATTAGTGAGAAAGAATCTTGCCTTGTTTCATTCATCAACTCGAGACTTTCCAATTGAACAAATGATAACTGAAGATGTTTTGAATCAAAAAGCTTTATTAGCTAGGTAACTAGTTAAGCTGCTCACTTGACTGACAATAAGACTCGATTTCTATCAACTAAACCACAAAACCTCTCTTAAAATATATCCATTAAAGATTTTTGCATATTTTAATGCCAACATTAATATGAATATTCCATGACTAAGTGGAACGCGGCACAATAGGGTTGAACATGAAAATCTCAAAAATCGCAAAAGAATAACTTCAAATTTTTATCATACCATAGAAATGAGGCAAGATTGAAAGGGAACTTCCAATCATTTACAATTCACACTAAAAACCCAGACTACCACTATATCATGAAACAAAATACAAAATGATTTTTTTAAGACTCAGTATCTGACCAGCTACCGACTAATCCGAGAGACATCAATCCCACAGTCCTCAAACGGAGGGCCCATTTAAAGTCAGAGTTTTGCTCTATATGAACTGGCCCAACAACACAAGAAGTGACACCTCGAGAGTAGCACACTCCAAGGTCCCTAGCCTTACCACTATGATAACCTATATGATTTCACATTAAAAAAAAAAAAAAACTTTTCATCTACACAAAAAACCATAACCTAGACTAATAAGAAATTATAGCCAGCAATAATAAGAATTACAAAAAAACAACAACCAATGAATTAGGTATACATTATTCAATTAAAAAACTTTCAATCACCAAGGAGAAATTGAGAGAGACAGAAACCAAACAAACAAACAAAGAAACAAACCTCTTTGGTTGAAGTGTGTAAGGGTTAGAGAAGGGGGTAAAAAGGTGATGAGTGTGGTGCAAAAAACCAACTTCAGCAATAAGCTCCATGAAAAGGGTTGGTTATAGTGAACATGAAAAATGGAAATTGATAATGACGAAGAAGCACGAGTTCAATTCAATAGTGTAGAAAAACAAAACCGAGAAACGTTGTGTTGTGTGCTTTGTTTGGATAAAATATAGATAGGGGTGGTGGTGACACACGGGGCAACCACAAGATATGGTTTGGCGCCTACTACCAGAGTACTAAAAATAAAACGACTAAAATGCCAAATACCCACTGAAATTTGGTAATAGGTAAATACTTCCTGAAATTGTAAAATGTCAATCAAATTGCCCTCTGTTTCGTTTACTACGTCTATTTTGAGCCTTCAAAAACACATTATTTAAGCTTTCAACCTCCTTACAACCAGGTGAATAACAATGAACCAAAATAGCAAAACTATCATCAATAGAATCATCTTCATCATCATTATAATTGTTTTCAAAATCAGAACCAAGAGGTTCTAATCACCCAATAGACCAATCTGAGTCATCAGATTCACGACCAGACAAGAAACACTTATCACCAACATCATACTTTTTATCAATTATTGTCTCATCCATCTTTTGCTCATTAAAATAGTCTGAGTAAACGGAGCAGAGGACAATTTGATTGATATTTTACAATTTCAGGGGGGTATTTGACGAATTTTGAAATTTCAGATGGATATTTGTCTATTTCCAAATTTCAACGGGGTATTTGACGAATTTTGAAATTTCAGGAGGTATTTGATATTTTACTCGAAATAAGATGTTTAATTGCATCTTTGGTTCCCAATACAAACCATTTCTTATTGTATTTTGTGGTTAGAAATTTCACCTTAGATAAGGGGTTTGAGATAAGGAGTTTTAACTCTGACTCTCTATATATATAATACAGTGTCCTCCTGCTAATTGAGTTAAGTTTATGGGACTAACAATTTTTTTTTTATTATTTTATAAAATTGATTCTTTTATTTTAAAATTTGAGAGTTTTAGTGATAATAAAATGTTTAGGGGTGTATTGGATTGAGATTTTGAAACACTATTTTGACAAAAAAAGTCTGGAAGATTTTATTGACTTTGTAAGGTTTTAAAAGTTTTTTTTTAAAAGACACTATTTTGACAAAAAAAATCTTGAAGATTTTATTGATTTTGTGAGATTTTGAAAAAAAAAATTCAATCAGAATTCTTAACAAAAAATTCCAATTGATTTCTAATACAATTTTTTATGATTTCACAGTACTTTATAGATTTTTAAGATTTTAAAAGATTAATGAATTAAAAAAAAAAGTTACAAAAAGTGTTTTTTTTTTAATATTGTTCATAGTTTTGTTCCTTTTCTTTGGATTTCTTCTCTGTTTATATATTGCTTTCTAATTGTTACCATATAAACAAAGTGAGGTTAAAGAACGATAAATATGAAAGCATGATTTCTTTTCTCCCAAATTACATTGATGGATCTTATTGAAGTGATAATTGCAGCAATGTTTTGTTAATAGTGAATAAAGGAAGAATCGAAAATGCAGGAAATAATCGCATGTCCGATTATTTTGAGGTTTGAGGAAAATGCAGCAATGTTTTGTTAATATTGTTCATAGTTTTGTTCCTTTTATCATAGTTATTTATTTATTTATAAATCATAATAATAACTTATTATCATATATATATATATATATATATATCAATATAAAGTTCATTAATTATGATGGTGTCATTAACCATTTTTACCAAACCACAATAATGGTTCCTTAATCTCGAAACATCCTAAAAGAAACACTCCACAACAAGTACTACTCCATCCTTATACTTTGAAAGAAACATTAATTACCCCCGTAAAGAACTTCACCATATCACAAGTTTTCATAAACTCTTACTTTTTTCCTTTTAGTCTCGTAGTTCATTTTAATCCGTATACATTCTCATTCAAATCTTATCCAATCCATGGTCTTAATTTTATCGTTCTTATATCCAATTGATGATGAAAGTTCCCCGAAATCTCTCTTACACGCATCAAAACTATGCTATCAACAACACAACGATCTCTTTCACACTAGTCTCGATTTCTTACTTCAAACTCCAACACATTTACTTTATTTTCAAATCATTCGCTTAATCAACTTTTGCATTCCTTAACAAAACTATTTTCTAATATTACTTATTCCGTCGAGATACTCACATCCAAATCTTAAGTTATTCATCATATCTTTATTAATCAACCGTCCACGATTCCAATATCTAAAGTCTTTTACTCTCTCGTCAAGCACTGCACTTTATTTTGCACTTCACTTCGTTACAACAAGTTCCTTGAATTTAATCTTAATAATCTCCACAAACTTTTCCATACTTAATTCTTCCGATAACCAATTACTTAATTTTTTCTCATATATGAATATAACAACAACATTCCCTGATACTCCTCCAAGTAGCGTCTTCAATCCTTCAATCATATGCACAATCACAATTTCTATACCACGTGCGAGATAATTCCTTTTCGCAAATCTTCTACTGACATGAACCATTACTCGTTCTTAACACGTCATTCCAACAAATAACTCCTTCATTCTATTTCTCCGTTACTGGCACTTGTACTTAACCTTATCTTATCTTCCAAAATTCTATGGGAAATTCTTTAACATATTTTTTTCCACTTAATGATCTCACTGTCTCGATTTCCAACTGTAGCTTCCTCCTATAATTTCCTTTTCGAACTCGGTTAAATCCAGCACACAACTCTATCTTAGAATCTCATAATTCTATTTTCAGTTACTCGAAAACTCATTTCTTTACTTTGGCTAATTCGTACTAATCAGTCCATTAAATCCAAATCAACCTTCCGACTCTTTCTAATATTTTTTTATAATATAATTTATCAACTTCATCACATTCAACTTCACACTTCCAAACATCATCTCATATGTCAATCTCACATTTTCGAACTACTCACTCAAATTTAATTCTCTCGTGATAAAATTGCCGAAATCTGTAAATCCAATTCTCAAGTGACAAACCACAAACTTCTAATAATTTAATGCTAAGTACGACATAATTTATTAGGTTAGGAGAGGTAGATCATAGTGATTTAGTGGAGATTGTTTACTCATCTTACATTAATTTTTTTTTCCTTAGGTGGTATGTATAATGGTTAATAATCTCTTGTACTCTTTAATTTCATAATTTTTTTATTAACTCTATTTTTTTTAAGAGAACGAGTCCAAATAATTCAAAGTTCAGCCGCGAGATAAATAAAGTCTGGTGAAAAATTATTCTCATTCGAATTTGAATTCTTTAAAACAATTCGTTTTAGAGGGAACTCATTAGCCGCTTGAATCCAATATTTTAATTAATTTGATATTATTTAATAATTTTGCTGATGTGAATGATAGTGTGGAATAACTCACGACTTCCACTGTTTATATTTATGCATAACTTTTATATCATTTAAGCATAAACATGTTGTCACTTCATTGCTTCATTAGTTTTCAAAGTAACTTTATCATTGTTCAAAATTGTTATTGTTTTTTAGGTATTTTCTTCTATCTATCATGAAAAGCTAAAGCTAGAAAAGAAATAAAAAAATAATGAATAATTGGTGAAAACATATTATTTTATATTCTTAGTAATTAAGTAAGTTAGAGAGATGACACAAAGAGACATTTTACATGTACGCTTAGGATGATTTTTTTTTGGCAACCGTGGAAGTTCTAAAAACTATATAATTGAAGTAAACAAAAATTGAATTTTTTTCCTAAATGATGTATTCAAATATTTTTGTTCTGGATACACCAAAGTGTAGTTTATATACAACATTCACATTTTTCAAACCACCGAGACGCCTTTCTACAAAGGACAAATTCGTGACGGGTTAACTCCAAAGCGGACAATATCTCGGAGATGTGAACTTGAAGTCGAATCTAAACAATTTTAAGTTTGTTTCATGCAAAAGGAGAAAATGTATAACTAAATTTTTTAAGTTTATTTAAGTTATGATCCTCTTTATTAATTCTCCAATTTCTCAATCCTAAGCTCAAGCTTCTCGTAAAAAGTCATTGGTAAATGTTAATCATTATTATGAATAATTTATTTTATGCTAATAATATTGTAGAATAAATCATGTAATTCAATTACCGTAAACTACAATAATTTCAATTTATGCATAATTAAATATATATTGTCACTTCATTATAATTCTTACAACTAACCTAGTCATCAATCATCATTCACTACTGGTATTATATTTTGTTTGGGAGTTTTTTCTTATCTATCATGAAAGGTTATAATAGAGAAATAAAGTGTAATGAAAGGTTGATATATATAAACTACTTATGTTTTTTTGAAGAAATAAACTACTTAAGTTATATCCTTGATTATAATTGATCTAAAGAGACATATACAACACCTGAATGTGTGTAAAAGACATTTTATGATGACAAAATCAATATAAATAGAAACCAAAATTAAATGTTTTATTGCATGAAAATGATAAAAGAAACATGAACGAAATGATCAAGTTTGTTTATGCTATAATCTTCTTTATTTACTTATTTTTTGTTGTAAAAGATGTTAATGCCGGTAAGTCTCTCAACCTTTTTTCAAAAAATAAAAGTAAAATATATTTATGTGATACACATTTTTTGTCATCCCTTTCACTAACACTTATATCTTTTTGTTTTGCATTACAGGAGAATCATTTGTTTGTAATAGCGACTATAATTGTCATGCTAATTTGTGTATGTTTCCTTTTATTCCAATTTGTTCTGATAATCAATGTAGATGCTGGAAGCGGATATTGTTAAGTGAAAAATCAAATATATATTACTTCTAAGTTTGTAATTCAATTTACACATGATAATATTGTCACTTTTATGATTAATTTCACATTTGTATTTATATTCGATCTTTCAATTTTCTCTACAAGAATTGAAGCATATTAATTAATTATATTATACAAGTTTTGTCAAATATCTGTCTTTAGAAGATAAAGAGAACAAGAATGTCACCACATGATTATAATTATCTACTTTGATATATATAAATAAAGGTCATATAATCATAGAGACCTAAGAGAAAAGAAGCAAAATTTTAATAACTTGTCACATTTTTAGAACAACTACAAGTTAGTTTTAGTTGAATTGTAATAATGTTAATTTTTCATGAATCTCGATTGCAGTTGCGGGAATCGAACCGTGGCCATCCCTACCAAGTTCAGTGTCAATCACCACTGAACCAACTAACGATTGGTATGCCAAATGTTAACATTGATGCTCCCCGATCATTAAGAAAACTTCTAGCTGATGTTATGATTTTCGCAAACTGGAGCCTTGATGGTCCAAATGATCATGTTGCTGCTAAATCCATGGATGTTCACCATTGATGAATGCTTTATCATGTCATATTGGAGATTAATTGACATAAGGTTTTCCAGTTAGTTACTCAATGATGCGAGCTTACAAAATTCCTAAGATGGACATATTTTTGGTTTGTTGTAAGGCTTTAGTGTACAATTTTGTGTATATTGAGTTTATTATGCATGTGAGGGGCACCAATTCTACCAATACTTTAGCTAAACATATTTGATCTTTTTATGATGGGGGATGCACCCTACTTTGTACTAAAACCGACATAGATTGTTGGAGTGTAGACATGTGTCTCGATGGCACAGGTTGGGTTGAGGTCCTCTCGATGTTTATCCTATCTTGGTGGTTGATTGTTTTGTTCTCTTTGAGAGGAGTCCTGTTCATTCAAAAGAAATGCTAGTTTTGATTATTGGTTTTATCCAAATTATCCCTAAAAAAATTGGAGGCCGGTATTCATTTATTAACAATCAACAAGAACAAACTACATAAATATATTTGTATAAATTAGTTAAAAGTTAGTTTGTGGATAACACATATAAATCTACTTTAAGTCGTTGTTCTCATTGGTTGTTTGGTCTCAAAGAGTAATGTATGCCTTATCTTATAAGTTTTTCATGGCACATACTAATTTATCTATTTGTGTTTGGGTCCCTTAGGTCGACACGTACAACTCATTTACAATTCTATATTGTTTTTAGTTAATTAACTTAATGGCTAGACTCAAATATCATAATTGTGAAGAAAAAGAAGACTCTATTTTAAGGAGTAATTCTTATGTGGTCATAAGAGTTTAGACACACCATTTGGTCACACTAAAAAAAAAATCATATCATTTAATAATTTGAAAAGTACATATTATTTAATTATTTTTTCATCTAATTATTTCTCCTTTTTGTGAGTGTGACTGAAAAGTGAGTATAAACTCTTATAACCACATAATAATTATTCTTTTTTAAGGTTTAATGGCAGAACTTGTTATCTGTTTACCTTTCATTCATGTGTAATTATCAATATTTATTAATGATATATTTCTATTGATTTTAAGTGGTAAAAATCAAGGTAATTAAAACCGGACAGGGTCATTTGTCCAGTTCGAGCGGTTTCACATGAACTGGATTCTCGTCCGGTTCAGTTCACTTAAAAACCGGTAATACATCAAAACGGATAAAAAAACTGGAAAAGTTAGATATACCGGGATTTCATACTATTTTGTAGGTTTAACGTTATAATGCTAATCTACCCTTTCATAAATTGAGGGTATTATACCCATCAACTAATGAAAAACAAGCAATACGCAAATTCACATGCAAATCCAAAAGTTTGTTACAAGTTAGTTGTAGGTACCACATGGAAATCCACTTATGTGGTTTGTTCTTATTAGTTGATGGGTAAATACCCTTAAATTATGGAAGGGTAGAGTATGTCTCACCTATATATTTTATTTAAGAGTTTAAAGGACACGCACCGTCAGTGTAACTTAATGTTACATTGACAACCAATAAAAATGGTTCAACGTTCCATGTCATATATAGAAAGTGAGGCTAAGTGGGGTGACGTGGCAGAAAACATGGTTGTGATTAGTTGATAGTGTAAAATTATTTTACACTGTCAATGCATATTCTATTTTCTCTTTATTTAAATATTATAATAAAATAATAAAAAATTATTAATTAAATTTTATTAAACCTCAATCCGACTCCACTGAAACTTTTAAACCTTAACACTATGTTTGGTTTTGAGGAAAGATTAGAGGGAGGAAATAAATTGAGTGGATAGAATCACTTTCCCTTGTTTGGTAACACAACAAAAAGGAAGGGAAAGAAAATTTATGCTGCGACCCACAAAAAATTCATTTCCGCGCAAGACAGGATGAACAGTAGAAGAAGTGCACAAGGTTTGCTTGAAAAGACAAAAATGACCCCATTCAATATTATTTTAACATATATATATGTTCTTGTTGTGACCAATGTTTTAAGAATCGGACTGGAGATCAAACCGGTAAGGTCTCTGGTTCATGGTTAATCGGTTCAATTGGTTCAACCATTGTTAAACCGTTGTTGAACTACCTACCCCATCTTCGAACTCTTTGTTTTGGTTGGTATTTGTCACTAAGTGTTGGTGGGTTTTGTTTGTTTCCCCTGTTAGTGCAACAATTGATACATGTTATTTTCTTTTCTGGATTTGCCTAGAATTTGCATTAGTGTTAAGGCATAAGAATGTATTGGACAACGCATCAACATACTTCAACTCAAAGAGAGTGGACGTACTCAATATTATTAAATGGTATTGCTGGCTCTATATTGATGACACCGCCTCTTCATTCTGCATGGATTGTTTCCATGACATTAATGAATTGAGGTGTAACAATTGCATCATATGGATCTTGTGTTTTATTAATTCTCCATGCAACTGTAGAGTGAATATTGTTTCAGTTTAAAGCTGATAAGATCAATATTTTAAGAACCGGACCGGAGATCAAACCGGTGAGGTCTCTAGTTCATGGTTAATCGGTTCAACTGTTGTTAATGTAAGTGCACATCCATTCTTACTTGTTTTAAATGATGTCAAAAATAGACTAAATATATTGATTAAGGAAAGACAATGATCTAACTTCAAAATGGTTCTAAAAATATTTTTGAAACTTAGAATTTTCAAGCTTCAAGAACTTGAACCGGTGCAAGATTGCACTTGAACCGGTGCAAGCCTGTGAGGCAAGTCAGAAGCAATCCAGTATCGGTATTGAAATCTCTCTGACTTGACTTGAACCGGTGCAAGTCCCAACTTGAACTGGTGCAAGTCTGTAAAAATTCAATTTTTACTAAACATTCAGAAAGTTGAACCGGTGCCTGTTTTTACATGCACCGGTGCGAGTGTCTGTTATAACTGAATTTTTGCCTTCCCTCCAAATTAACACACTATGCCTATAAATAACAAACTTCTAAATTTTTAGATTCAACTTTTGATTTTGCAAAATTGAGTGCAACTTCAAGAGAACCTAGTATTCTTCCAAGAGAGCTCTTTGAGATTCAAGATCCAATTCGCCTTTTCCAATGTTCATCAATGGTTGATTGGTTAAGATAGTTGGAGATAATTTTCGGAGATCAACGGATGTTGAATTGTCTGGGTTTGGATACAAATTGGGAGCTACGTCAACGGAGACCTAGGTGTTGGTAATCCAATTGTGATTGAATTGTGGTGTTTACGATCAAGATCGACGGAATTGTCCAAGGATCATAGGAGTTTGCGCAAGATTCTCATTAGAAGAGTGTGAAGCGCACTCAAGGATCAACGAAGATTGAAGATAGCGCCGTACACCGGATCTTGGTGATCCAGATCAATTTTCGAGATTATGATTGCAATTTCGTATTGATTCCTAAACTCATCTTTGTATTCTTTCCATAAACAATTTTTTCTTGAGAAATATATTCTCAATTTCCCGTTTGGAAATTGGGAGGGAGAGTACCGGACCATAAGCTAGGACGAAGGAATTCCAGGAACTCCCGAATCACGTCTTGTGTGTCTTTTTCGCTTTCTTTATTGCTTTTAATATATTTTGCTTATTTGCATCGAATTCTCTTTGGAATTTTTGTTGGCAATCTTGCATTCATTGTTGATAATTGTGCGCCCCAAGTGTTTGTGAAAACGCTTGGGTGTAATTTTTCAAAGAAAAACCATCAGCAACGAACACCAAGGGTTCAACAATAGTACCAAACGAATTTTCGATTATTACACTTGGTTGAAATTGAAATTATCAAAATTGTGTAAATTGGTTGAAATATTGATTTTGAGAATTGGTTAATTTTTCCTAAATATTAATCAATATCGTTGCTTGGTAATTCTTATCAAATCAATCACGCGTTTCGATTTATGTCGCATACATTCGCTTCTAATAGTGTTCGGGCATAGACTTTGATTTAGGATCCGCTTCCGCGGCATAAATTTTTGATACAACTTTATTTGTTGAAACTACCTACCCCGTCCTCGATCTCTTTGTTTTGGTTGGTATTTTTCACTAAGTGTTGGTGGGTTTTGTTTGTTTCTCCTATTAGTGCAACAATTGATACCTGCTATATTATTAAATGGTACCGCTGACTCTATATTAATTACACCATTTCTTCATTCTGCAGGGATTGTTTCCATGACATTAATGAATTGAGTTGTAACAATTGCATCTTATGGATCTAGTGTTTTATTAATTCTCCATTCAACCGTAGAGTGAATAATGTTTCCGTTTAAAGCAGATAAGATCAATGTTTTAAGAACCGGACCAGAGATCGAACCGGTGAGGTCTCTAGTTCATGGTTAATTGGTTCAACCGTTGTTAAACCGTTATTGAACTACCTACCCCATCCTCGATCTCTTTGTTTTGGTTGGTATTTGTCACTAAGTGTTGGTGTGTTTTGTTTGTTTATCCTGTTAGTGCAACAATTGATACATGTTATATTATCAAATGGCATCGCTGACTCTATATTAATGACACTGCCTCTTCATTCTGCATGGGTTGTTTCTATGCATTAATGAATTATGGTGTAACAATTCCATCTTAAGGATCTAGTGTTTTATTAATTCTCCATTCAGTTTGAAAACTTCGTACTGATATTATGGTAATAAAAATAATAATTAAAGTTAATTGATAAAAATATTAATTAAAAAAAATCAAAAAGATTAATGTTAAGGCTATTTTTTTTGACGGAAATGTTATGGCCATTTTTATCATTGCGTAAAATACATTTTTTCCCCCTCTTACTTTTTAGCTTTCTTTTATTTCACTTTCTCTTATACCCAATAACTAAATAATTATTTCACTTTCCTTCCACCCACTTTCTCTCATTTCACTTTCTTTCCTTTCACTTTCTTTTGTCATCCAAACGGACCATAAACGAGTATCTATACCGCTTTAATATTAGATTTTATTTTTGGTCAAGTAGCCTAGTGACTAGAAAATTCACCTTAAAGATAAATAAGTGAAATGTCGTGAGTTCGAACACGAACTCCTACACATATAGTACGATATCCCTACCAACTGAGTTAAACTCGTCTATTAACCTCTTTTAATTACTTTAGTAAAAAAGTTGCCACATAGCCGTGATTTAATGTTATGGGATGGACCAATAAAAAGCAAAAAGTTCACTATGAAAAAGACAAGGTCCCACTTATCTACTCTTTTGTATGCACTTTTTATCATCTTTGCAAATGTGACATGTCACATTACCAACATATTTACATACAAAAACCCCATTACATTACATTACATTATTCTTCTCATCTCACACCTACACCAACCCTCCCATATCCAATCTACAATCTAACTATTTCTATCCATCTGAACAGAACACAACAAATAAGAGACAGAAAGACAGATACCACATCAGAAGAAAAAAGGGTCAGTGATTTTTCTCTTGAAAAGTCATCTTTATATCTTAGATAGAGTTCTTTTACTTTTAGTTTCTTCATAATAAAAAATATATTTAATTTCAAAAAATTCTGAAAATAGCAACACCACCCTTTTCCTTACAGATCATCTCTGATCTCTCCATATATACACGTGTTCTTATTTTTATTTATTTTTAAATATTTGTTTTGAAGTTTATGACTTTATGTTTTTCTGAAATGAAGATTCTTCTGGGAGCTTGAGATAAAGAAAAGTTGGAATTTTTCATAAAGGGGTAATTTTTCTTACTTTGTGATGTTTCCTTTTGTTGGTGCTGACTTTTTTGTTTGTTAAGAACAAAAAAGTTGGAATATTTGCTACTTGAGATTTGTTTAATGATAGATGTTTGTTAAGGTTGTAATGAAATTATGGTTATGCTTTTATTTAGTAATTTTTTTTTTACTATAATGATGGAGATGCATTTTTATTAGAGGAAAATAAAGTATAATTCATTTTCCTGAAAAATGATTAATCAGTTGTATGAAATTAATTTTACATGAATGTTAGCTTATGCTTTCTTAATTATTGCATGTTTGGATTGTCGGTGAGTTTGGAGAAATTAGGGTGACACGATGGTTTGTTGAAGTTTCAAAGTGTAGCTTTTAGCAAAATCATATGGCTTCTGTACACTATGAAACACCAATACAGTCACCGGAGACGACACTGACACATAGGCACCGGTAACAATTTTAGAAAATGGAAGTGATTGAGTGTAATCGCTTGCGTCAATCAGTTATTGTGGAGTTGAATTTTCAGAACTAAATTATGTTTCCTTTATCACATTGTTTAACAGCTTTTGAATTTTATCACATAGCTTAGCTTCAAAGTTATATTATTATATAAGAAGGATCTTTTTTCTGTGTTGGTCATTTAATTGTGGAATTGTTTATTTGAACTAAGGAGCAAGCAAAGTGGTTTAAAGATGGGTTCTTTATGTGATTTTTGCGGAGACCAGAGGTCCTTGGTGTACTGCCGCTCTGATGCTGCTTCCTTATGTTTGTCATGTGATCGAAATGTTCATTCTGCTAACACACTTTCTAAGCGTCATTCAAGAACACTTGTATGTGAGAGGTGTAATTCACAACCTGCCTATGTGAGGTGTGTTGAAGAGAAAGTTTCCCTTTGTCAGAACTGTGATTGGTCAACTCATGGTACCGATCCATCTTCTTCAACTCACAAGAGACAATCAATCAATTGCTACTCTGGCTGTCCTTCAGCTTCCGAGCTTTCTTCAATATGGCCCTTTTTCTCAGACATCTCTTCTATGGGCGAAGCATGTGAGCAGGAACTTGGTTTGATGAGCATTAATGAGAACAATGACAATAAACCTCTGCTTCCTCCAGAAAGCAAGAATGTGTCTGGTTCTACTCAATTCGCCGATCTTCCCAGCAAGGATAAGTCGAGGGCCGGCACATCTTCAATACCCGAGTCAAGTGCAAAACCTCATATTATTGACCAGGCACCTGGACCTTCCAATGAATGTATGCCTAAGGTATAGCCTCATGATTCATGAATAATTTATTTTCGCAATTCTTGTAATGAATGAATAGTTTGTGGTAATTTGTTTGAATGTTTGCTTTTTTCCTTCCTTAGAAGTCATAAGTAGTTTCTTCCGTGTCAGTTGTTTAATGGTTTCAATATATATGTCCAAGTAGCTTCTTGTGAAATCATTCTTTTGGCGGTTTGCCTCAGTTTTGCACATTTATTGTTTCGTGTGTGTATTTTGTTTCCACAGAATTGTCCGCACTCCTGATTTGTCAGTAGCTTGACCATCAAAGCAGGAACAGGTAAGCCTGCATGCCAGTAACTTAGTACCTTCAGTACATGTGACTGTGATAGTAGCCCAATTTGATTCGAAAAGTATCTTGTTTTCGGGAGAACGGGATGATGCTGAAAATAATTTAAATGTTCCAATATCTTATTTACATTGATTTCGTTAGGTTGCGGTAGTTGTTGTAAAATTATGGTCTTATTCAGTTTTGCATTTGAATGTTCTAAGAGGTTCTCTCTTTTGTGGGTGACACGTATGGATGCGTCATTTCAAATTGTCGTTTGAAAAGATGTGCATAATTTTTCCTTGTCGCTTATTTACATGGATAATTGTGATTTATCTAGAAGGGTTTGGTATCTATATTTTCTTTCTTTCCCTATGCAGCTTGATGACTGTAGATGGCATAATGATATATTTGCAAAGATGCAATAGCCATGAAGCTTACATGCATTGATGGTCACATGTTAACAGCGACGACATTATATATCATTTTTCTAACTTTTATCTTGTTTAGTGAAATGAGTTACACAATTTTTATCTTTCTTGTTTAACCTCTCATGATGAATCTGCAGTTACAATGTTCCAGTAGAAAGGCTCCTGCACTCTGCGAAGATGATAATTTGTATGATGATTTCAACATAGATGATATGGATCTCGAACTTGAGAACTATAAGGAAATATTTGCTTTTGCTCTCAATCACTCAGAAGAGTTTTTTGAAAAGGGCAGTATTGATAGCTTATTTGAGAGAAAAGACATGTCTGCTAGTGATGTTGCTGCTGAGGTACTCAAATCTCATCATCCTTTGTCAGCTTTAAGCATAGTTTTTTATTATTAGTTGGCACATCATCTGTTACATTTCACATATCTGATTTATGTATCTTTTTACCTATTGTTTCTCTATCCACTTTAGAGCTGCACAGCTGAGAATTGTAGATCGATCAAGTTCTAGCCTGTTTATCTGTGTGGTGTGTTCATTATTTCGTCAATCAAAAAACTTCCTATACATTGATCTTCTAGTCTGTTCATCCACGTACATTATTTCTTTTTATCCCGCCGATCTCTGTGACAACGACATACAGCCACCCACATACAAAGTAAATATTGCAAGTATTGTTAGAAAGCAAATGGACCAAGGAAGCACTAGCATTTGTCTCATTTAATTCAGCTATGTAATATCTTATTGTTTTTAAGTTGAAGATGATTATAAGCAAAATTGTTATCTGTAGACTATATAGTTAATCTTTAGTATGGTCAAACAAATAATGCAAACAGTCAAATTGCTGATACTTAGTCATGATTGTCTGGGCTCTGAATTTAGAAAAATGTTGATGCAGAATAACAATAAATGTCGATGTATTTGTCTCATTTTTGGGTGAAATAAGTCTAAGTGCGATTACAAGTTTCACTTTCCAGTTTCTTATATCTTTTATATGTATTTGAAGGTTTACATGTTATATTCACTCACATATGCTGCATGCATCTATGTGCGAATACGAGTTTCACTTTCCAGTGTTCAGGTGTTTATAATGTGAAAGTCATACTCAACACTAGAGAGAACATTTAGTTTCCTTTGGGATCTGAGTTTAAAGGTTTTGTTTTACTTGCATTTAATACTTATTATATCATGCCTAATCTTCTGTTTTTAGGGGCCATCAGCTCTGTTTGTCAGTTCTATCAAACCAGCATACAGCAATGCAGCATCTGCAGATTCAATATTAAGTACTAAAACTGAACCGGTTCTTTATTTTACGGAACGGCAATCCGAATCAAACATTTCATTTTCCAGCGCTACAAAAGATGCTAGTGCTGGTGACAATCTAGAGTGTGGTGCATCCTCAATGCTTCACATGGGGGAGCCTCCCTGGTGTCCTCCTTGCCCTGTGACTTCTATTCAATCTGCTAATCGCAGCAATGCTGTCATGCGTTATAAGGAAAAGAAAAAGAATCGGAAGTAAGTTGATTGTGTTGATACTATTTATTTATATAGCCAATGGTACTGATATAATTTTACTGATGGTTGACACTGAAGTAATGATGCTGGCATCCACTCATGTCTTTCTTAAGGTCTCGGCATATGATTAATGATTGTTGATCGAACTGAAATGATAAGGTGGTTGTAGTTAATAAAACAAAACAAAATACTAGTGGAAATGGTGATGGTGTCTTTTGCTCAGACTTACATTTGTGTATTGTATCAATGTACAAAATGAGTACATAATGATACTGTGAATCATGTTATACATGATGTGATCGGCCAAATAGGGATATCCTTCTGTATACATATATTTAGTTTTAGATGCTATCCGTGCTTTTGAAAAAAATAAGTATTAGCAAATAGTTACCTCCGGTCCTTTTTATAAGAAACAGTTGACTTTTTAGGTTCATTAATGAATCTAAAAAATGAGTTGTTTCTTATAAAAAGGACTGGAGGGAGTAGTAAATTAGATATATTTCTAATCTCAAAGTTTGTTTGTTATATAGATGATTTGACATCAGTTGTGATTCTCCTTTTAGGTTTGATAAGAAAGTAAGGTATGCTTCTCGGAAGGCTAGAGCTGATGTCAGAAAACGTGTGAAAGGCCGGTTCGTCAAAGCTGGGGAAACGTTCGACTATGACCCTTTGAGCGAAACCAGAAGCTGCTGAGTATATACCGTTTAACCATGTTCTATGAAACTAAAGAAACACTCGGCTAAAATCTTAAAAAAAATGGTAGAAATTTGATGCAATGACAAACACTGATTTTATCAAAGGAGCATATATTCTCTTCATGATCAAGAGAAAGAAGGTTCTAACCAAGCCAACATCCATTGAATTGACAGTATAGGCTCGGGAGGGACCGAACCGCGTGTCCTTCACTGCAAAGGATATCAAAGTTGTGATGTCAACTAACATGTCACAAGGTGCCCCTTCAAGCAATGTGTCTTGAATTTTGATTCCCTTTTAGGAGCAGATCATGGCTCTTGATTCTAATGTAATGCACAATTCATTGTTAATCATTTGGCCATGATATTGTTCATTGTTTGTCATTATTTATGTTAATTTCACACTAATTTAAGCCAATGTATGAAGAACCGCAAGAGAGTGCATGATAAGTCATTGTTGTAGAATGTAATGTTTTGTGCTACATACATGTAGATGGAGTTGTAATTGCTTAATAGTTAGTTAGATTAGATATGACAATTGTAAATTTGAAGTTTATGTATAGAATAGAATGTCATCTATCATGATGATAGGTTGAACATGTATTGGTAGAAGTTTTGTTGGTATGTTGTTTGGGTCATTGTTTGCATTGTGTACTTCAATTGTAAACACTTTCATAAAAGAACTGCAATTATATTTAAGAAAATTATGTGTATGTTAAAGTATAGATTCTTAGGTTTTTTAATTCAATCAATATTTATTGTAATTTTTTATGAGCTATATATTTATTCTAATGCATAGATTTTGAAGTTTTTTTTATTTTTTTATTTATCAAAATAGTCATTCACAATACAACTTGGTGTGTTCTTTTGATGTTTAGTTTGTGTTTTTAACTACTAAATAAAACAAGATTAAAATTGTGTGGCATAATAATTTTGTAAGGACCAAAATATTTAAATATGCCACCTTTTTGTAGGAGCAAAAAATAAAATTTAATAATTTTATTAGTCTTAAATTAATTGGTACTATTAATTCATTGCCTAAAGGAATTTTTGTCAAATATATATACTATATAAATTTTGCAGCTATCCAATGGTAATTACTAATGGGAAAATAGATTGAGAAAAGATGATCCATTGTTTGTTACCTTATCTCTTTATCATTTGTACCGAAGATGTCTCTCTTTACTCGAGAGAACGAGGTGAAGAGTGTTAGTAAATAACAGAACTCAAGAAGAAAAATAAGCACAATTACAACACAAGAAAAATCACAACAGTTGTCTAAATCAACAAAACCAACGAATTATTACTATTTAATTTTTTTTACAAATACATAGACTTCTCTTACTCTCAATTCCAATACCCCAATACAACCACACTGTCACACAAACAAATATTTAAACAAAGTCAGATATAAGTTTAAAGTACTACTGACTTATGCCTCTAAAAACAAAGTTCCTATGTCCAATATATACATTAGTCTCCCCATTGCTTCACCACACTAAGCAATCTGAAACCTCTCCGACCAATAGCTAATTTTTAACCTCCAAACCTTTCATTTTTTTTAATAGAATGGTAACGAGTGAAAGGCATTCCTCATTATGTGGAGACAGGAAGATGGAACAATCATTATTAATTTTAGCAATTGAAATTAATAGTGTGAGAGTGTTTGTAGCTAGTGAGTGAAAACACTAAAACTTCTCAGAGCCATTCATTTTGCATGCATTGCACTATAAATTGTTTCCATATGTTTTTAAATCAATCATCTCAGTGACAATCCTTTTGAGAAACAATCCAAAAGAGAGTGTAATCCACCATTTGTGTTGGTGAGAGTTGTAATACACAATTTGTATTATTATTCAGTTAATCAGAAGAAACTCTTGTTATTCCATTGTTATTGTTATTATTATAGTGTGAAAAGTTTGATCCAGGATAATCATTCCGCCGACCTTGTATTAGGTGTGTTTTTGTGTTATCTTTTCCAACAAGTGGTATCAGAGCTTCGGCTCACCGCATATTTTTCATAACAATGGACGAGTCAACTTCGACGGGATCATCGACGATGATCAAGTTAACCTCTTCAAACTACTCCATTTGGAAGCCCAGGATGGAAGACATACTTTATTGCAAAGATTTGTATCAACCTTTGCAAGATAAAGGGACAAAGCCAGCTAATAAGTCTGATGAAGATTGGAATGTGATGAACAGGAAAACTGTTGGACAAATCCGACAATGGATTGATCAAAGTGTCTTTCATCATGTTGCACAAGAAACAATTGCGTATACATTATGGACGAAACTAGAAACCTTGTACGAGAGAAAGACAGCCCAGAATAAAGCCTCTACTATTCGGCGATTGGTGAACCTCAAGTATAGAGAAACTAGGAGTGTTTCTGAACACTTGAGTGATTTTCAAAGGTTGATAAATCAACTCACCAATATGAAGATGGTGCTTGAAGATGAATTGCAAGCATTGTTGTTATTAAGTTCCTTGCCAGACAATTGGGACACGCTTGTGGTTTCATTGAGTAACTCGGCACCACAAGGTGTTCTAACATTGGACATAGTAAAAGATAGCATGTTCAATGAAGAAGCTAGACGGAAGGAACAAGGAATGCCGTCAGAGTCTGAGGCGCTTGTCACTGAGTATCGTGGAAGAAGTATCCACAAGAAGTTCAATACTAGAGACAAGTCAAGAGGAAGTTCTGGAGATAAGTTCAGGGGTAAGTCGTGGGCAAGAAAAGACGTTGAATGTTTTTATTGTCACGAGAAAGGTCACGTGAAGAGAGAATGTAGAAAGCTCAAAAGGGAGCAACAAGAAAATGGTGATGCGAGAAACATAGCCGCTGCCATTTTTCAAGGCAATGAAGTAATATTTGTTTGTGATGATGGTCATGTTAATTTGACATCACAAGAAACATGTTGGGTCGTGGATTCTGGTGCATCATTCCATGTAACCTCGCGAAGGGATTTCTTTTCTTCTTATACAAGCAGTGATTTTGGTTATGTGAAGATGGGGAATGATGATAAATCCAAGATTGTGGGCAAAGGAGATGTTTGCCTAGAAACAAACACTGGTTGTCGTCTAATGTTGAAAGATGTGAGACATGTTCCTGACATGCGTCTCAATCTAATATCAACAGGACTTCTAGACGAAGAAGGTTATACTAGTGTGTTTGGAGATAGAAAATGGAAGTTGTCAAAAATTTCCTTGGTAATGGCCCGAGGCAAGAAAGTAAACACTCTTTATGTGATAGAAGCGAAAGTCAATAATGAGTGTGTTAATGCTCTCGGAGAAGACTCCTCGGTCGAGCTATGGCATAATTGGCTCGGACATATGAGTGAGAAGGGACTTCAAATCCTATCCAGAAGAGGTATTTTGGCCGGTGTGAAAGGATTGGAAATGTCGCTTAAGCCATGCACACATTGCTTGGCTGGAAAGCAACATAGAGCTTCATTTCAGTATAAGGCCCCGCATAGAAAGCCAAATGTTTTAGATTTGGTGCATTCTGATGTTTGTGGTCCAATGACCACTAGTACGCTTGGAGGTGCAAGGTATTTTGTTACCTTTATTGATGATCACTCCAGGAAGGTTTGGGTGTATCCCCTCAAAACAAAAGATCAGGTGTTTGTTGTATTCAAACAGTTTCATGCTAGTGTTGAGAGAGAAACTGGCAAGAAGTTAAAATGTGTTCGTACTGACAATGAAGGAGAATTTATGGGAGATTTCAAACGTTACTGTATTAGTAATGGAATTAGGCATGAAAGATCTGTTCCGAAGACGCCTCAACACAATGGAGTGGCTGAGAGAATGAACAGAACTATTGTTGAAAGAGTGAGAACAATGTTATCTCATGCGAAGTTACCGAAGAGTTTTTGGGGTGAGACTTTGATGACTGCAGTTGATTTAATCAACTTATCCCCTTCAGCTCCATTGAATGGTGATGTTCCAAATAGGTTTTGGACAGGTAAAGATGTATCCTACAATCACTTGAAGGTGTTCGGTTGTAGAGCATTTGTTCATGTTCCAAAAGATGAGAGGTCAAAACTCGACTCGAAGTCGAAGGAGTGCATCTTCTTGGGATATGGAAATGAAGAATTCGGGTACCGGTTATGGGATCCTATACAGAAGAAGATTATTAGAAGCAGAGATGTTGTCTTCTTTGAAAACCAGAATATTGAAGATATTCAGAAGGAAGTTAAGCCTGTTATTTCTAGAGAACATCCAATCAACTTGGATCCAATTCCTCCTCTAGAGCATTACGGGGGAGATGAAATAGAAGATATTGGAGAAGCGGAAAATGAACCTCTAATTGATGATCCAAATGAAGAAGTAACAGATGGTAATGGAAGTGGCAGTAATAATGAAGATGTGACTGAAGACTCTGAGGATGAAGAACAAGTTCCCCAGTTAAGAAGGTCATCTAGGATACCTAAACCGCAAACCAAATATCCTACAACGGAATTTGTGTTACTCACTGATGGGGGAGAATCAGAGTGTTATGAAGAAGCCTTGATGAATAACCACAAAGAAGAGTGGTTGAAAGCCATGCAAGAAGAAATGCAATCCTTGCATGAGAACCTGACATATAAGTTCGTAGCTTTACCGAAAGGTAAAAGAGCACTCAAAAATAAATGGGTGTACAAGTTGAAGACTGAAGAGAATAACTCACGACCTAGATACAAGGCGAGATTAGTCATGAAAGGCTTTAGTCAAAAGAAAGACATTGACTTTGAAGAGATTTTTTCACCCGTGGTCAAGATGTCATCAATCCGGGTAGTGCTTGGTTTGGCTGCAAGTTTGGATCTAAATGTGGAGCAGCTAGATGTGAAGACTACATTTCTTCATGGTGATTTAGAAGAAGAAATTTACATGGAGCAGCCAGAGGGATTCAAAGTCAAAGGCAAAGAAGGCTTAATATGTCAGCTGAAAAAGAGTTTATACGGACTTAAGCAGGCACCGCGTCAATGGTATAAGAAGTTCGATTCCTTCATGATTGATCATGGATACCGAAGGACGAATTCTGACCATTGTGTGTTTGTGAAGAGATTTGATGATGGTGAGTTCATCATACTTCTCTTGTATGTTGACGATATGTTGATCGTTGGACAAAATAGTGAGAAGATCGGCAAGTTGAAGAATGAAATGAAGAAGTATTTTGCTATGAAAGATTTGGGACCGGCAAAACATATTCTTGGTATGTCCATCCGTCGTGATCGGAAGGAACGCAAGCTGTGGTTATCACAAGAAAAATATATTGAGAAGGTGTTGGAGCGGTTCCACATGGAAAAGGCAAAGCCAGTTGCTACTCCACTTGCTAGTCATTTTTGTCTTAATTCGAAGCAGAGTCCGCTAAATGAAATTGAAAAGAAGGATATGAGCAAGGTGCCATATGCTTCAGCTGTTGGAAGCTTGATGTATGAAATGGTATGTACACAGGCAGATATAACACACGCAGTTGGTGTTGTTAGTAGATTCTTGGCCAATCCAGGAAAGGAGCACTGGAATGCTGTGAAGTGGATCTTGCGATATCTCAGAGGAACTTCCAAAATGAGTTTGTGCTTTGGAAGTAGAAATCCTGAACTAGTTGGCTACACAGATGCAGATATGGTCGGAGATATTGATTCTAGAAAATCAACATCTGGATTCTTGATTACATTTTCAGGGGGAGCTGTATCGTGGCAGTCGAAGCTACAAAAGTGTGTTGCTTTGTCTACCACAGAGGCAGAGTTCATTGCAGCAACAGAAGCTTGCAAGGAAATGTTATGGATGAAGCGGTTCTTGCATCAATTAGGGCAAGACCAGGAGAAGCACGTCGTGCATTGTGATAGTCAGAGTGCCATCCACTTGAGCAAGAATTCGAGTTTTCACTCGAGGTCAAAGCATATTGATGTGAGATATCACTGGATACGTGATATGTTAGATTCCAAGCAACTACAGCTTGAGAAAATCCATACTGATGACAATTGCTCAGATATGATGACCAAGTCCTTACCCAAGGACAAGTACGAGTTCTGCAGGAGAGCTACTGGACTGTTGGAGCCCTCCACCTAAATCGGAAGGGGGAGATTGAAATGCATTCCTCATTATGTGGAGACAGGAAGATGGAACAATCATTATTAATTTTAGCAATTGAAATTAATAGTGTGAGAGTGTTTGTAGCTAGTGAGTGAAAACACTAAAACTTCTCAGAGCCATTCATTTTGCATGCATTGCACTATAAATTGTTTCCATATGTTTTCATTTTAAATCAATCATCTCAGTGACAATCCTTTTGAGAAACAATCCAAAAGAGAGTGTAATCCACCATTTGTGTTGGTGAGAGTTGTAATACACAATTTGTATTATTATTCAGTTAATCAGAAGAAACTCTTGTTATTCCATTGTTATTGTTATTATTATAGTGGGAAAAGTTTGATCCAGGATAATCATTCCGCCGACCTTGTATTAGGTGTGTTTTTGTGTTATCTTTTCCACAACGAGATGGTCGCCTTTGGAAGCGTTTGCCGATGTGAAACTTGACAATCAACCCCAACAATCCCCACCTTGATTGTAAGAGTTTCATCTTCTACTTCCATTGTCGGTATATTTCACCATAAAGAGTACACTTTCACTTGGATCTGAACCATTCGAAGATTTTCTTCACATCGAAACTTGGTGAAAGATTATGGTGCAACTCCCATATGTTGGCTTTTAGGAAGTTCTTCAGCCATCGACACATCTTGTAACACCCTCAAAATCCCATTGATTTTATTTATAAAAGTTGATTGATTTATTTACAAAGGATGTTACTAATCTTCAACGGACTAATTAATAAGCATTTAAAGAAAACACAGCGGAAAATGAACTTATAAATTTTCATCTGAATTCCAATAATAATAAGAAAAATACTGAACAAATAACATGGACCAATTCTTTTTTTCAAAAGAAAATATTAGCGAAAAGTAAATATAGTTTTTCCCCGACAACTTCCTAACAGAGCGACTCCATTATTGAAATTGGAAAAGAAAGCAGCTCCTAACGCCACCTCCGGACTCTCAACTAAGCGTCACTGGTTACCTGAAAATCTACGGGTGTGAACCGCAGGGCCAAGCCATAAGAGGGTAAGTAACAATATCACTTAAATAACAGATTCATCCACAATGTAAGCCGACCATATAGGAATTAACAAGCACGGTAGCATTCTTTGGAACGACCGAACACAAAATAAAACACAATTCCTAAATTAGACACATAAACGCACGCAACTCATCCAATTCAACAATATACTCAAAACCAAAATAACTTTAACCTCTCATTGCTACATCATTGCTACTCATGACTACTCATTGCTACATCATTATAATAATATAATAATATATGATTCAACATCATTACTACAATATATAACTAAGCATCACTGAGTAACATCATTAACTTCCGGTCATCATTAAACAACATCATTAATTTTCCGATCATCATTAAACACCATCATTAATAATATAATAATATAATTCGACATCATTAGTCAACGACTATAAACAACACCGACAACACGACAAACAACAATTAATTAACGTCAATTATCTCAAAGAAATTCTAAATCAAATATTTTAAATTAAATCTTGGTTAATTCTCTAATCATCACATTTAGTAATTCAATCAACAACACTAGTAATTAACTCAATTTTATTACTCTAAAGAAACCAATCAATATCCTTGAGGACACAATTACCCGAACTGAAGTATATATATATGTATATGTAACCAGGAGCCACGCTTAAACTATAGGATTATCCTCAAAACTAATACTCTTATCAATGTTTACCAACCAACAAAAGGATCATACTAATAAATTATTAATTATTTGGATAAAGTTTTTCAAGAAACAAGAAAAAGGGGTTTATGCCTCATGCCCATGAGTTTTACGGGTAACAAAAGAATTGTTATTCATACCAATACCAATCGATGGAGTACATGTACCGTGAGCTAATGTACAGCTTTGTTCTCTCTAAATAGAATTTAAGACACAATAAAGCATACACACCCAACTAATATACTCACTGTAACTAAGATTCGACAGAAAATATCATATATATATATAACATCACTACATAATACGAAAATCACAACAAGAAAGAAACATGTAATTCACACGAATTTTAAGCAATAACAGATAACATAACAAAAGAAAAGGACCATGTTCATGTTATACACCTTCAGAATCCTAAATGAGTTGGACAAACCTCTTACCTTAGATTTCTTTGATATGTCTTTGCTCCTTAGGTTTTAGAACCCTAATTTTCTCTCCAACTCTTACTCTCTATTTATATAAAATAATGTATCTATTTTAATTCCTAATCTCTCTCAATTAGTTTAAGATATTATAAAAAAACTGATTTGTTTTATTTTTAAAATTTCAAACATATCTAATTCTATTTTATTTCTTATAGTAATATACTATTTCTCTAATCTTTATCTTTCTTATTTTAATTAAATATCTCCACTATTTTCTAATCATAACCTCGTCATTAATTGGTTCGACTTATATTTCTACCGAAAAAAAATTAAATACTAACAAAAAAATATTTCTAAATTTCGGGGCGTTACACATCTCACCCCAATACTCCAATACTACCACAGTCTCACAAAACAAATATTTAAACTAAGTCAGTAATAAGCTTAAAGTGCTATTGATTGGTGCATCTAAAAATAAAGAGCCTAGATCTAATATATAGCCTTGGTCTCCCCTTGCTTAACCACACTAAGCAATGTGAAACTTTTCCAATAGCTAATTTATAATCTCCTTTATTTAAGAGATTGGGCAATGTGAGACTTTGTTAAACCAATGAGTTTTAGAACAATGCCTCTTAGATTTTGATGATAACAATATATAGGAGAATAATTGGATACTCTAATGTATGTTCAAGTGTGCAGGACAATAGATTAAAATTCTATTTTTGATAGCAGAAATATGTATCTGAAGTACATGTTAAACGTGCTACAAAGTCAACTTCAAAGGACAAAAGTTAACTATGATGAGAAACAAGATATGAAGACTAGCGTGCTTCTAAGCCCAAGTCAATTTCTGATCAGGACTCATCAAGTTATTCAAAAGCAAGTTATGCTTCTGAAGTCAACGAAAATTGAAAGTTCTGACCTAGACACTACAAAGGAATGAAGAGCAAGTTCTGATGAAGACGGGCACACAGAAGACAAGTTCTGAAGCTGGAGTAAGATTCTGAAGAGATCAAGCTTCACCGAAATTCTGAAGTGACATTGTCATGTATTGTACTAATTCTCTGAAAACCCTACTCATTGGACTGACACACCTTGTCCTCTTACTGAAGAATGTCAATATCCTTGACCTGCTCCAAGCATTTTAACCCACACTAGTTACAAATAAATCATGGAAACGTTTGGAGAGAATAGTAAATTTAGAGATTGATACATGACAATCAATTTAAAAAGCAACTATTATTCCATGTAACCCTTTTTGACAAATGTTACAGAATCACTATTTTCAGTAACAATTTTATCAAAACGAGTGTTCATCAAAAGTATTGATAGTTCAATCTAAATTAACCTAGAGGATTAAAAGGTCCAGAGGGTAGAGTTTCACACTTTGTGTCTATACCAGGTGATCACTTCACTAGTTGTCACATATTGGTGCATTATTTTTACAAATAACTTTGCCATTGTCCAACAATATTATTCCTCTTTTGTGATTTACTCTTTCCATTCACGAAGGGTTATAAACATGGAAATGTAAAGAGAAAAAAATGAAGTGTAATAATTGGTATTTTTTTTAAGCCTTTTTACTAAATGTATATTAAAGGGCTAAATAAACCCTTGATGTACTTAAGAGACATTAATAATGAATTAAATTTTATGAACCCTTTTTTTCTCTTCTGTACAGCCTTAAGAAATATTAAATTTATTATGTAAGGAGAAGATCATCTCTATAAATTATAGAGTATAAAATCAGTTGTTACATACCAAAAGGAAAGAAATATGGCTAAAATTATTAAGTTTATTTATGTTATGATATTCTTTATTTCACTTTTTCTTGTTGCAAAGAATGTCGATGGTAGGCCATTTTATTATTTTCAAACTTCCTCCGTTACTTCATATACAATATTTTATCTTATTTATTTTTTTTTTTTGGTCAAGTAGCCTAACGGCTTGAAATTCCACCCTTAAAGTGGATAAGTGGGATGACCCGGGTTCGAACCCCGGTCCCCTGCATATATAATGCGGTGTCCAATCAATTGAGCCAAGCTCATGGGACTATCTTATTTTAATTATATGATTTTATTTTTTTAGCTTAAATATAGTTTTGGACTCCTATTTTTAATTTTTTGAAATTTTGGTCCCCTTTTCAAAAATAAGCTTTTTCGTCCCCTATTTCAATTTTTTTACTTTTGATTTGATCTCTCACTCCATCTTAAGGTCAATTTTTGTGGGACGAAAAGTAAAAAAACTCAGTTTAAATTATAAATCCTTAAAATCATACTTTATGCACTAATCTCAAATTTTCATTCGATTATAATGTAATCGTGAAACGTAATGAAGCAATTACAAAATAGCAAAATGATGAACCTGTTGATTATAGGATGTTAAATTTGATTTTAGGGATTAAGAATTTGATTGGAATGATTTCATGTTCATAGATGCAATGTGATTTGATTTTAGGGGCTCATGCATTATAATTCAATTACTTATTTTTTTTTGTCGAGTACTATTTGTTGTTTTGTTTTTTTTGGTTACATCAAATATTATAATTTTTTATAATTGGTTAAAGTAAATATTAATGCCACAAGCAATGTTTTAACCATATGACATTTAATGTATGACTTTGTCATATCATTAAAATCGATCATAAAATGAAATGGAGAACTAAAAATAAAAAAATTGAAATAAAGGATTAAAAAGTTAGTTTTTTAAATTAGAGAAATCATAAAATTTCAAACAAAATAAAAATAATTGTCAAAAATTGATTAATAATAATTGTCAAAAACTAAAAGTTCAAAAAAATAAATATAAAAGGATTAAAACTGCATTTAAACATATTCACATTTTTCTTTGGATTACTCTCTTTTATATATATAATATATATATTGGTTAAAGTAAATATTAATGCCACAAGCAATGTTTTCACCATATGACATTTAATATATGACTTTGTCATATCATTAAAATCGATCATAAAATGAAATGAAGAACTAAAAATAAAAAAATAAAAATAGAGAATCAAAAAGTTAATTTTTTAAATTAAAGGAATTGTATAATTTCAAACAAAATAAAAATAATTGTCAAAAAATGATTAAAAATAATTGTCAAAAACTAAAAATTCAAAAAAATAAAAATAAAAAGATTAAAACTGCATTTAAACATATTCTCTTTTTTCTTTTGATTACTTTCTTATATATATATATTTTTTCATTACAACAGGTCAAGCACGATCCCCAGGTATTAAATGTTTAAAAGCTATTGATTGTCCAAGAGATTTTTGCCCACCTAATAATCCGGTAGTCATATGTGCTTTCGGCGAGTGTGCTTGTGTTCAATATATAATTCCCAAGGAAATGCTACCCCCCAAGATCTAAGTATAATACTACTCAAATACAATATTATTTTATGAACTGTCATTTAATTATCATGTTGGTATTCAATTATTTGAATATTTTTTCATTTTCTAATTACATTTTCTAAGAGATTCAAACTTGGCACATTGTATTTTTGGCTTTATAGTCTAAGATAATTGTAATGAAATGAAATAAGGCAGCAAATAATTTTGTTAGAATTAATTTAATAATTAATTGTATAGATGCTTTCGATAACAAAGATTAAATTCATAATCTTATTTTAGTGCGGAAGCCAAATAAACATATGAGCATGTATATAAAACAGGATCTACGACATGTTGATTTATTGAGATTAAAGGATTATATGAATACCTGGATAGAAGAATCACTAAATATGAACAAATCGTAGTCTCTCGGCAGCGATCCTGAAACGCAAAGAGAGAGGCGGATGACACATATTGCTCCTGAAACACAAAGAATGAGAAATCAGGTGACAAGCATCCGATGGCTTGTGGTTCTTCCTCAACCTGAACTCCTTATGCCTTTAGGATTCTTCAGATGGGGAGAAGAGTTGATACGCAGTGTGTCCGGTATATTGGGGACCATAGCCTATATATAGTGTGATAGCCAATTAGGGTTCCCATTATTCCCAAATGAGGCAACCTGACATTCACTCATATTGAGTCCATATCAATTAATTAAATGTTTAATTAATTATCTAATTAGAAGTCTAGTTAGCCTTATTACTTAATTTGACCATTAATCAATTAAAGCTCTTTATTGATAAATATCTAATATAATTATATAAAGATAATTTCCCACATAATATTATTGGAATATAATAAAATATTCCAACAATCTACCACGTGAGCTATATATCATAATAATTATATCATTATTCTTTAGGCGCGCATCCGAATGATATTTATCTTTAAATTTCAACTTTACAATCTGGTCCACCTCATACATCAATAATGAGACCACCGCGGCTGTCGTCACTGACGTATAACGTGACATAACCCCGGAGACCACCACATCAATGTACTTGATGACATAGATCGATATGGATGAGTGACATGGAAATTTCATGTAATGTGATCTCTATATCATGTCTATTTCCAACTGGTCCAACTAAAGTCTTTAGTGAGATCAAACTGAAATTTGCAAATTCAATATTTGCACAAATGATACAAAATAGTTATTACAATAATAACCTCAAACATTATTTCTGCATAAAACTTTAACAAAATTTGTATCAGTTATCAAAGCTAAAGTTAGAACATAACGGAATAGAGACTTCCACTAATTCAAGATATCCTTAGTGACAAAAATAATATGAAAGACCTTAGGTGTCAAGTCTTCAATTAGTGAGTCAGCTAGCATAAACTTTATCTTTATATGTTCTATTCTTCAACAACAACAATTTATAAGTCAATGAACTTTACAAAACAATTGTTGAAACATTATCCGACCGACTTATGTCACAATATAACTTGAGTTGTCTTTCAAAATATTTTGCATTATGCAACCAAGTGATATAAATACTTACAATCATTACTTGAGTTAGACGTCCAATATACATAGACATCCAAAATGATCAGAGTCGAACATACTGATGATCTCCAAATTATTCGATCTCCGATATGTGAGCACAAATTATTTTGTTCTCTACAACAATCCTTACGGTTGCTTCATTTCCACAATTCAAATTTTGAATTGCTCTAGTACCTGCCAAGTAATCTTATTATATAGGCTACTTCCGGATGCATATAAATAAGATCATACATAACTTTTCCAAAGCTGAAGCATATAGGAAAACACTTTATTTTTCTAAATTTCCAGATTTCCTTTTGGACAATGATCGAGACTAAACAATCTCCCTTTATGATTAAGACATCCCTTAGTTTATAGACTTTCATGTCGAATTTACTTTTAACTTTATTGATATAACCCTTTTGTGATAACCGAATGATACATTGAGAATTCTAAGTATCAAAATGTCTAATACAAAAGAGGTGTGCCCAAGATCTTTTGTCACTAAACTTTTGTTAGTGATTTCTTGATTTTGCACACAATCAAATATCATTGATGACTGAATAAAATAAAATCGACACATTAAACTAAGAATATAAACATACTTCCACTGAATCTGTATAAACCACAATTCTCCATAATATACATCTCAAAACCAAATGAGACAATCACTTTATGTGACTTTTATGGTATCAATAATGAGACAACTTTCTTAACAAATAAATGGATTTCTTTTGTTTGCACACCATCTACTTTGTGGCTATTGACATAAAACTTCATCTGATTGCACCTTATTGTGTTTATTAGTGTTGTCATTAAGAAACACTATCATGATATCCATCTTATGAAGCTCCAAAAAATATAATAAGCAAAAGTGTTGTGACTGTCCTAATAGAATTTTCAAATCAAAACAAATATGATTTCTCTTTTCAGTCAATACTTTATGACACAATGTTTTAGTTCTTAAGGGTATTGAGTTTGATCTTCATGAATTAATCTCTTAACTTAATTGAGAGGAAGAACGCAATTGTCCTTATGATGACCCAAATTTACTATATTAATAGTAACTCTATGAATTAATTTAGAACTAATTCTTCCTCACTCAATTTTACTCTTTTATACCATATCTCTCCCCCAAACTCAATATCTTCAAGAAACTTTTGTAATTTCTATCTCAAAATGTTAATTTAAGAAACTTTTTTAATTTCTATCTCAAAATGTTTATATTTCTCAAATTTTGTGATAGTTCTAGATTGTCACAAGTCATAACTGAATTGACTATAATAATATTGGTATGTAAAAGACAATCGAATCGATCGTTTTAAAATAATAATAATAATAATAATAATAATAATAATAACAATAATAATAATAAAGAATTTATGACATTAAAATAAAAACTAGATTCAAATAATGATTCACCAAATTGTCTTTTAAATACAAATATAAGTTAGTAACAACAAACTAGCAAATAGTTGAAAAAACCATCAATCTTCACCAACTTATTTCCCCGATTGATGTGTCTTTCAACATCAGTGGACATTTGTCAATTTAGATCACATTTCCTTATTATTATTTGTTTGCCCTTATCCTTTGAGGTATTTACATAATGAGCACTATTTTATTTTCTCTTGCTTCAACTTTTCTTTTATTGCACACTTTATGAGAACCTATTAAAGAATCACTTTTAACTTTGATAATTAGAACTAATTGTGCAAATAGAACACTATATGCTAAATTTTCAACAAAGTAACTTCATTGTCAAAATTATAGCGCTTTAGCAAGATTAAATAGTTACCTGATATGCTCTTGATGTTTTCTTTGCTTAATATTCTGAATGAAATGACATCTCCCCAACGAGAGCTTGTTTTTCGCTTTATTGCTTTAAAATCACTTTAATTTAAGCAAATAAAAATATGACAAAAATTATGTCATCTTAAATAATACCTCAAATGTCCCTGGAATTCAAAATTTTATAATCACACGACCTCTGTGATTCGGACTTCAGAGTATACTCGCCTTTTATAGTTGAGTCTCACTTTAAGGTAACCGAATAGAGAGAATTTGAGTTTCTCAATCTTTATCCAATGTCTAGATTCTTCCTTTATTCCTAAGAGTTAGAATTTTAAATTCTAAAATGATTTGCAGATACATAAACTATATTAGTTTATAGAGAACAAAAAAAATTGCTCACCAAAATACCTAGTGAATCATCAACTTATTTTTTTATGAAGAATGATGAATTAAAAATGAATTTTATATAAATCTATTAAAACAATATACTATATATGGAAATGTCACTTTTACCCCTCCTGGAACCACAATTAGCCATGTTTTTTTGTTATAGGCTTTGCTTGTTTGGTTTTTTTTTTTTTATAATTATTATAGGGTTTGCTTTGTTATACTATTATCATTAATACATATATAATATATATATCATCTCAAATTTATATTTACTTTCTATACAATTTTTCAACAAGTTTCGGTTTCTCAAATATTTTCGTTACAACTTTAGTCTTGAATTTCTTTCTGCGGTCACATTTAGTACGTTATAGAAATTTCTCTTGCAAAAAGTTATTTTTTTATGAAGAATGATCATGAATTAAAAATGAATTTTTATATTTTTTTGCGCTTAAAAGTTCATATTTAATTAATCTTTTGTTAAAAATATTAAGTTTATTGGGAGAGATTCCTATAATATTATGAATACGAATATAAAAACTCATTCAAAAATATGAAGAGTGCACCTGGATTAAAGACTAAAAGTTGTGACATCACATATTTTGGGAGACCAAAACTTACTGAATTTTTTTGTAGTTACTAAAAATAAAATTTGAGATATTTATATAACCAAAAACTTATTATTAAACTCATATACTAATATAACCACAAATTTGAGCTGTATGAGAAAATACAGTCTAAAATTTATTTTTTTTAAATTAATACTTTCTTTAAACAAAAAGTAATTATATACTGATAATATGAATTTTTATATTTTTTGCGCTTAAAAATTCATATTTAATTATCTTTTGTTAAAAAGCTATAAATTTCTTCCACCAATTGTGATCAAAGCACGAAAGAAAGTATATTGTCTGTATCTAAACCAACCAACGGAATATGATCAGCTGGACAGAGGCTAGGGGTTGCTTCCTTACCACCGCTTTTTTTGACACTTCATCAAATTAGGGTTTTTTTTGTCTTTTCATTCTAAATTATAATAAAATAATATTATTATAATCATTATACTCCATTAACACTACTTTTATATTTTATTCCTACTGTTTATATGAGACTTATATTTTTACTCATGTATTCATAAGGTTGTCTATTTTCTGATAATTTCTCTATGGAATCTATATTTATACTCATATATATATTAATACATACGTGAATCTAATTTTTTTTTTGTGATTTCTATATGACCTACATTTTAATTCATATATTAATATATGTATTTATCTTTTATGATTTCTATGAGAACGTTTTTTTTATTGAGGGATGAATTAAATATAAATATTAATGAATTACTAATACACTAGACAAAATATCGCTCATAATTTTTTTGAAATAACAATTATCTATACGTGACAAGTTGTCATCAATAACTTTTTTTAAATAATTATTATACACGGGATAAAATGTTGTTGATAAAAATTTGAATTAACCATTATACATGGAAAAACAAGTTGCTTCTAATAAAAATTTTAAATAACTACTATACATGGAGAACAAATTATTGTTGATGAAAAATTTAAATAACTATTATACATGGAAAATAAGTTGTTCCCAAATTTTTTTTTGAGTAACTAATATATCAATTTTTAAGTAACTAGTATAAAGATCCCTATCCGGCTTCACATATTTGGTAGTTAGATTTGATCAACCATTACACTAATTTAATGCATAAATATGTCGTCACCTATTAGATAATTATTTCCGCAAATAAGTTTTTTTTTTGGTAGAAGTGGTAATCCACTGAAATTAAACTCACAAATAATTGTGAGATCCCGTATTCGAATCCAGGTCACGACGTCCAGACTAACAATTTCGGCATTTTTGCCAATTGAGCTAGGACTTGCGGGACGCAAATAAGTTTTCTATTGTCCAACAATATTACTCTTTTTTGCTAAAACAAAAAATATAACTCCTTTATTTTTTCTTTTCTATTTTCCCTTTCATACCATGAAAGGTTATAAAATAATAAAAATTTATATAAAAATATAATGAATTTATATGATTGGTAACTTTTTTCCCTCATTATTAAGCGTATTAAAAGTACAAAACAACATTTTAATGCACTTAAGAGACATGTAAGTAGCGATTCTAATTTTAGGAAGAGTTTTATATAATTCCACAAGTGGTAAAAACTATTTCGTTGATATCACAGAAGGATCACCTCTATAAATTATAAAGTGTTAAATCATTTTTTACATGCAAACAGGAAAAATATGACTCAAATTATCAAGTTTGTTTATGTTATGATTATCTTTTTTTCTCTTTTTCTTATTGCAAAGAACGTCGAAGGTAAAAGATATTTATCATTTTAAAAATTCCTATTTTACTTTGCACACAATATTTTTTCCCCATTTAAGTTACCTTATTTTATTCTATATTCTAATATATTTTTCGTTACATTAGGTTATCATTGTATTGACAATGTTGACTGTCCTCCTAATATATGCCCGCCTACTATGCAAGCGATCTGCTTTTTCGGAGATTGTGCATGTGTTGCAGATCCGTTGCCAGAGCCAGAACCAGTAGAACCATGGATCAGTTGAGTCAACTATGAGAGTATAAAAATGTCATGCTGTCATTTAGTCATTGTGTTGGCACCAAATAATTTATTTTTTAATTTCACTAATCTTTTAGTTATGACTTTATTACTCTAAGATTATGTTAATGAAATGAAATAAGGCAGCAAAAAATATTATTTAGATCGTCTTTTTCTCTCTTTTAATTGTTAAGGGGAAAATAATAAAATATATATTGTTATTATTTTTACTACTATTATTATTAATCATATTTTAATTTTAAGCTATAATTTATTGTATTTAATAAAATAGCATAATTACTCATATATATATATATATATATATATATATATATATATATATATATATATATATATATATATATATATATATATATATTATATTTTTAAAATTTGATTAACTTTTAAAATTAAATATTTTTATAATTTATTATTTTTTATAAGGCAAAGAACATAGACATCAGGGGACAAAGCAGACTTTGCCCCTATCCTTTGCCTATATCTCTTTGTTAATTATTATTAAGAAAAAGGAAAATAGAAACATGAATATGAACATGCCACCTTCTAGTTAATCATAAAGAACAAAATAGAAATAGTAAAAATTCTAGGCGCATGAATCGACCATCAACACAGAAACACCAATACCAACGACCCATTAGCACGACGAACGATTGCTACCGTCAACAAAAAGTATCTACGCACCAAACCCTTTCGAACAATATCAGGTCGACTAAAGTCTTGATCAATCAAGCGCTTGGAAGCTTCCAACAAAATTGACTCCTCCAATAGCCAATGTTGATATTTCATTTTGCATGTGCTGTAAAGTATATCGTGTAGTCCACAACCCAACAAATTTCTTTTCAGTGAGATTGTTTGACTAATCAACCAATTCATCCAAATCCATTGAAATCAATCCAAATCTTCTTGCCAGATGTCACGAATGACAACATCTACCCAAAAAGGTCCGATCCCGAACAAAGTGAGAAGAACAAAGAAACTCGATAAGACACAATTGATCCTGCAACAGAACAAAAAACCACCACCACCCTTCACGGTGGCGGCCTTGACAGAAACCAATCCAAACAGGAAGCACCCGACGGTGACCAACATATGTAAGGGTGAGGTGGTGTCGCAATCGTGAGAGGGTTGACCGTACAACCAACAATCATAGCTACAAGGTGACAGTGGCCTGATTCGCGGCGGTGATGGGTTAGATTTTGGACCGAAGAGGTTAGTGACTCTATGTAGATGGAAGAGTGATGTGGTGGTGATGTGGGAGAGTGAAACAAGCGGCGACGCCATGTTTCGAGAGCAAAGCGAGGGAGAGACCAGAGCGCCAAATATTGAATGTGTTTAATTCCCTTTATAATTTAATATTGAATTAATTTTTTTATTTATTTATTTAATATATGATATATAAATATAAAACATAATCCGTTGTAGTCTAGTTGGTTAGGATATTCGGCTCTCACCCGAAAGACCCGGTTCAAGTCCCGGCAACGGAAATGTTTCATCAATTGTTTTTTTTACCAAAAAAAAAAGGATATATAAATATAATAAGTTGATCTCTTGAACATCTACCCGCGTGTATTTAATGCGGTACCAATGGTTTATCAACATCATTGCTACATCATTTACTTAACATTATTATAATAACATAGTTCAACATAATACTGTAGACATCATAAATCATAAAGACAATTAAAATTTCATAATCCAATTAGTACTCACACCTCTCAAAACAACTTATTACTCATCTTTAACATTTCATAATCCAATTAGTACTCACACCTCTCAAAACAACTTATTACTCATCTTTAACAGTACTCTTAATCCAAATGAACTTGATTTAGTTTACAAATGAAACGTACGACTTTTAAAATAATGAAAATAAATTCAAATTCTTATTCTTAAGAGGATATAAAACTAGAGAGAGTGAGGTACACCAAAGGGTTCTAAAATAGTCAAAATATCTCTACATAAAATTTTAGGAAACTTTTATGAAAATATAATATTTTTAATTAATTGCCATTTAATCTCAATTAATTAACTAAAAATGCCTACAGGTGTCCAAAAAGTCGCAAAGGGATATCAAAATTCACATAAAATTAAATACTATTTTTCTGGTTAAATGCAAAAAAAATTGGATTTGTTTAGGGCTGGCACACGGCCCCGCATGCCTGGTGCGCGACTAGGCGAGATGAAGCCCAAATCTTCATTTTTTTTTTGTTGACAAAAACAAAATGATATTCGTTCATTCGATTGATAGAATACATCATACAACCACATATTCAATATCGCTAAAAATGTAAATGATGAATTGCAAATAAACTCACAGCATTCAAGTTAATAGCATACAACGGCAAAATGCTACAACAAATAATATGATAATACTAAAGTCACCGGAGGATCCGTGTCTCCAGATCTGCAATGTTGATGCGCAAATCATTGATTGAATCTGTAATTGACGGAAGCCGATCTTTCAATAGAATCAAACGAACACTGCAACAATACGGAAAATCAAATAGCGCTGCACAAGACGACGACCAACCCAATGCCGCACTCAGACGACGTTATAAAAAAACACAAAAGAAAAAACTTGATCTATGTAAAAAATCATTTATTTATATTAAAAGAGCAGGAAAAAAGATGTAAAAGGGTGATTCTAGGTAAAAAATAACCTAAAACAACCCCTCTCCGGTGAATGAAGGTGGAAGAACTTACAAAAAGAGAGAACTTTTCTCTCAATGAAAAGTAGGGCCGGTATACATCGGGAAGACAAGTTATACCCAAATCTTCATCTTATTCGCCCATTTTACTGCAAATTTGTCGTTCACCCTCAATACTCAACGTGAGACAATAAATTCTATGTCATTTTGATTGTCGTTCAATTTTAAGAAGGTTTCTGGTATTAGTTTTTAAAATCGGCAATCAAATCGTATTTTGAAACAAAAGAACCGACTTGAGTTTTGAAATCCGGTGGCCTTGTAACTCTAAATTTAAACAATCCAAGTTCGATTCTCAGAGGACTAGAGGTGCATAGATAATTCTCAAAGATTTTCCTAGAGACACATTGTATAATACTTAGGTAAGTCTTGAGAGGTTTGGACAATAAGCAAAGAGATCCTAAAGAGGCTTCGCAATACATGGAACCTGAAGTGGCATTAAAATACATTGTAGCCTAGAGAAACAAATTAAAGAATACTCTTAAGCATGATAACGCTGAGAGGGGCTGAGTAAAAAATTCTGAAAGTCATAATGTGATGAGTGAAGAAGGCTCAACTCCAGAAGAGGAGGAATCGATAATATTTAGGGTCCTTTTGGATTAGCTTATTTTATAGCTTATATAAAATAGTTTATGCAAATAAATAAAGTTTTATGTATTTTTGTAACTTTGTCAATGTAGTTTATGAAAAAATACCTTATAAAAATACAGTTTTCATTAGTGGAAACTTATAAATCAACATAAAACTTTATTTATTTACCTAAGTTATTTTACATAAACTCAAAAATAAGCTATAATCCAAACGGACCCTTAATGTCACCCGGCAATTCTGGATTATGTCCTTCACTTTAAGAGGATAAATCTCTTTGTTGGGAAGGACAAGATGTAGCAATCATTTCGACGGGGAGAAATTCTTCTATAGGCACAAATATAAATATTATTTGTTAGGCACACTCACAAAAAACATAAAAAAAAAAAAATAAAGAAAAAAAGGTTAAAGTAATATGATTTGATGTGACAATTTTATTTTTATTTTCTTTTTTTTTTTTTAGTTTGGGTGTACCTAAATTTTGTGCCCAAATACTTGTGTCCAAGCAAGTGTTTCTCTTCTTCAAATGTATATATTTAATTAAATATTTTAATTGAGATGGTAGAAAAGCTTATTACAAATTTTTTTTTGGAAAATTGTATCATTTAATAGTTATCTTTGAACCAATAATATACTCAATTAATTCATAAATATGTTATGGCCTATTGGTGCATTATTTTTACAAATAATTTTGTCCTTGTCCAACAATATTATTTTTCTTTTGTGATTTATCCTTTTCTACAATATTGAAAAGTTATAAAATAATGTAAATTTAGCCACAAAAAATAAACAAGGGATCATGTCTTATAAGTGGTAAGATTTTATGACCTCGTTACTAAGTGTGCTAAAGGGACAATTACAACATTTTTAAATACTTAAAAGACATTTAATAATAATTCTAATTTTAGGACGTTTCTTTTTACATTTCCTTATACGCTAAAAACTATTTACATGATTTAAGTAGAGTATTAACTCTATAAATTATATAGTGATAAAATCATTTGTTACATATAAACAGGGAAATATGGTTGAAATTGTAACCTTTGTTTCTGTTATGATTATCTTTCTTTTTCTATATCTTGTTGCAAATAATGTCGATGGTAAGTCATTTTCATCATTTTCATCATTTTCAAATTTCCTTCTTGTTTATTTCGTTGGTATTCACCATCAGTTTAATCTAGTTCGGGGGTCAGTTATGACATCAAGTGGTTTCAGCCCCTCCCGATTGCAGTTGCGGGGGGTCGAACTGCGGTTCTCCCTACCAAGTTCAGCGTCAATCACCACTAAACCAACTAATGATTGGTTCAAATTTCCTTCTTTAATTCTTTGTACACAATATTTTATCTCATTTCCATTACATCTTTTTTTTTTGTTACAACAGGTTATGGATGTGTTCAAGATAATGATTGTCCACAGGATATGTGTCCGCCTGGTTTAAAAGCAAAATGTTTTTATGAAACTTGTCTATGTGCTGGAAAGATGTTGCAATAGATTTTGTGACCATGTGATTTTTTATATCATGAGTTGTCATTTATTATGTTGCCGTGCAGTATATTGATTTTTTTCCCCTTTTCTAAGTTCACAAAACTTAGAAATCAAATAAGGAAGCAAATAATATTTATATTGTCTTCTTCTCTCCTAATTTCGGAAATACCCACACGGGCTATCTACGGTCTGATTTTTAAAACATTGATTAGAATATCCACTTCCTATTTTTTATTTTGACTAAAAATAAAGGATATTCATTCATTCATTTAAATTGATAGAGTACATCGATAAATTCAAATTCGCTAAGAACAAAAAGGATGAATCTGCAAACAAACTCACAACATCTATGTTAATAGCATAAAATGGCAAATTACATAAGCCTACGAATATGACTATATTGAAATGTCTGGAATGTTCATGCCTCCAAATCTGTAGCGTTGATGATACAAAAGTCGACATTGGATGGATTTGCACTTGATCGGCTCTAATCATTCAACCTAAAACAAATGAACACCACACAAAGACAGGAAAACAAAATACACCGCACAAAGATGGGACAACAAAAGAATATCTACTTCCTATTAGAATATCTATTAAAGTTAAATGAAAAAATAGCTTTTATATTACTTCTACGCCTATAGAGTTACTCAATTTAATATTTCATTATAAATATTATTAGTTTTTCTAGGTGAACCAAGAGTATAATTATATAATGACTTCAAAAAGTGCATAAGACATTTCAATTAGGTTGACACCTCTCGTATCCTCAAATCATCTACCAAGTGCTCATGATAATATATAATAAGAATAAAACAAAAAAGTACAAATGGGGGCCGGAACCTAACCCATAAAAAGAAAAATAAAAGCGCAAAAAAAAAAGAGAAAATAACATAAAGCAAAAATGACACTAAGTTCTACAATAATTAGGAATACCGAATCCATCACGAAAAAAGTTCTCCTGCAAAAAGAAGGCAGAGTATGATCATTGTTCGCCAACTTGTACGCACAACATTTATCTTCCCAAAAAACATGAGAAAACAATAATTGCATATTATGAGCAACGCAATTGTTCCATTTGTTCTAAGGTCCCAAGGGACGATAGAAAAAATCTTAGAGGCTTGAATTGCAACTTGAGAGTCACTTCCAACACATAGAAAATAAGGGGACCAAAATTGCAATAAAACTTTAAAACTAATAATTATTCATTTGATTTTGTGTTTAATTCTTTTCGTTACTTGATCATTTTCGAATTGATTTTTTAAGTGAATATTATTCACTATTGACCCTAGACTTTATAACTTGATCTACATTAACTGTTCACTAGCATAGTTGTTATAGGAATATCCAATAGTTAGTGTAATAAAGAATTTAACGGACAATGCATGTTTTTTATAACATGAGTTCACCTAAAGAATCATGGTTCTATGCTAGATAAATGGAATATTGAACTAAGGAATTGGACTTTATCTATTTTCTTAAGGGCCCATTTGGTGCACAAGATAGAATATTGACAGGATAGAATATAAGAGAGGATAATGATAGGATAGGATATCAGCAGAATAACTGTTATCCTCAGTTATCATATCCCGTGTTTGGTGCGCACATGATAACAAAGATGATAACTATTATATCTTGTTCTTAATACATATTTGCTCATAATAATATGATAAGATATATAACAATTTAAATGATAAAGTTACTCTTGTAAAACAATTGTTATTTTTTTAAAATTATTTTGTAATACTTTGAATTTTATAAATAAAAATATAAATAAGTAATCAAATAACTTTACAATTTCAAATAAAAATCATGAGAAAATAATCAAGTTTAATTTTTTATATGAACCATGATCAAATAAATAACTCAATAATATATACATGTTAGATAAGCCAAATAAATATATGATATATCTCATACGTAAATAATAAAACTACTATTGCAAAAGAATTATATTTAATTTTTTATAAAATTTAAATTTGTCCCTATTTTTCAATTTTTAAATAATTATTTTACTTTGAAATATTGTAATTTTAGTAAAATTTTGATTTTTTTAGAATATATTAATTAGAAAATTACACCTGTGAGAAAATCACAATATATTTAAAAATTAATTATTTTATTATTTATATTTATATTTTATTGATTTTATTTTATTTATTTTAAAATATATTTTATAGAATAAATCAGTATTTTCTTTTCTTCTTCTTATCCTATCATGTCGGTAACCCAGCTCAAATTCAGGATAAGAATTATAACTACAGAGACAAGATATGATAAGCTTCAGGATTAACTTATCTTATCCTGCTGTATTACCAAACACTGGATTGCGACAGGATATGATACAATTATCCTATCTTGTCACTTATCCTGTGCACCAAACGAACCCTAAACTATTGTGACTTGTCCAAATTAGAACAATCATTGTTTTAGATACAAACATAGAAAATTTATTACTTGACGATTTTGGTACACTTGTCAAAATGCCACTCTCCCTCTTTTATGTATTAACACAAGGATCATATAATTTAACAGAGAAAACAACAAAGTAGTTTAATCATAGCAATATTTGAGCAATTTCTCATTTAATAATCAATTTTGATCCAACAACTCACTTAATTAATGCTTAAATATGTCTTCATCTTTTTTCTCCACCAATTCTACAAAAACAATTTCGTTATCCGACAATATTATTTTTCTTTGTTAATTTTTCGTTTTCTACTCTGAAAGGTTATAAAATAATGGAAATGTTATTAAAAAATGAATAAAGACTTTTGATGGGCTAGCCTTTTGTGAAGTCTTTATTAAGCATGTTAAAGGGACAAAATCAAAACTTTGATGTACTTTAGAGACAATTAATAATGATTATAATTTTAAGAACCATTTTTTACAATTTCATAAGCACAAAAAAACTATTTACTTGATGTAAAGAGAGGCTCGATTCTATAAATTATAAAGTGATAAGATCCTTTTTTATACTATAAGTGATAAAATCATTTGTACGTATTGCTGAAATTGTCAAGTTTGTTTATGCTATTATTATTATTATTATCTTTCTTTCCATTTTTTTTGTTGCAAAGAACGTTGACGGTAAGCCATTATAATAATTTTCTAATTTCCTTCGTTATTACGTACAATATTTTAATACATTTTAGTTTTACATTCTTTTATTCTCTTTTTTCATTACAACACTCTTTGTTAATTTTTCGTTTTCTACCCTGAAAGGTTATAAAATAATGGAAATGTTATTAAAAAAATGAATAAAGCCTTTATTGGTTTGCCTTTTGTGAAGTCTTTACTAAGCATGTTAAAGGGACAAAATCAACACTTTTATGTACTTTAGAGACAATTAATAATGATTCTAATTTTAAGAACCATTTTTTACAATTTTATAAGCACAAAAAAAAACTATTTACTTGATGTAAAGAGAGGCTCGACTCTATAAATTATAAAGTGATAAGATCTTTTTTTTTTATACAAGAAGTGATAAAATCATTTGTACTTATGGCTGAAATTGTCAAGTTTGTTTATGCTATTATTATCTTTCTTTCCCCTTTTTTTGTTGCAAAGAACGTTGACGGTAAGCCATTATAATCATTTTCTAATTTCCTTTGTTATTGCGTACAATATTTTAGTACATTTTAGTTTTACATTCATTTATTCTCTTTTTTCATTACAGCGCTTACTTGGTGTTCTAATGTTTATGATTGTCCGCGAGATATGTGCGAAGCTCCTTTTGAAGTGATATGTTTTGCGGAAGAGTGTCACTGTTTTAAAGATATTTTTAACTAGTTTATTTGCCCACATAATTTTGTATTTAGTAGTATCAGATCGAAGATAGTACACATAAATATACTGCTAGAATATTCCAAGAGTTTTCATTTAGTTATTACTAGTATAATACCCTGCGTACGCACGGGTCGCGGCGTTGCCACGATTTTTTTTTTTGATAAAGCGGAATTAGTCCCGTTATAAAATTATTCGTTAGTATAAGATCGTTGTCCTGTGTACGTATGATAGTTATAATTGTAATATTATCAGTGACAACTTGTTTATATACGAATAATATTGAACTTGTTGAGATAATATTTCTCATTTTAATAGTAACAATTTTTTATATACGTGTCTTGCAAAACAAAAGTTAAATTTTTTTTTATTAAAGCTCATTATAAATTTTTAAAATACAATAAAGAAAATTTGACATAGTTAAAATTTGTTGACTATAATTCATAAGGTTGACGTTCATTATATCTACCTAGATTGGGATAAAATTACTTGTGATAATAATGCTTGAAAACTATTTTTCTATCATTTTATTAAAACTATTGATCTCTACTACATGGTTCAGACTTGTAGTTATTTTAAGCATGTTGATAAATATATGTCCTTTTTTTAGATTTTGTTGGCAAATATTTGTTCCATATTTTTTGTATTTATCAATGATAAACATGTGTTCCGTGTATCAACAAACAAATATTATTCTTGCGTTTTTCTTCATATTCATCAAATAACAAATATTTGTTTGATGACTTATGATGTGTATTAGTGACAAATATTTATCTTGTGTATTTTATTTATAATTACCAAGGATTAATATATTTTTGTCATTTTCTTATTTATGTGTAAATGTCAAACATAAATAATATTTATTAGGCACGCTCACAAAAAACATAAAAAAATAAAGAAAAAATGGTTAAAGTAATATGATTTGATGTGACAATTTTTTATCGTAGGGCGAATATTGCATTGTTCGAATATTGAATTAAAAACATGAGCCAAAAGTTGTGATGAAAAATAATTGGGGTTATGAAAAAAAAAAAAATAGGCAATATGTAAGTAGAAATAGGTCCACATAAAAATTATAAAAAAAATAGACATGCGAATTAATATAAGAGTAGAGATACATATCCCCACATAAATTATAAAAAAATAGTCATGCGTATTATTATATGAGTAGAAATATAGATTCCTATAGAAATCATAAAAATGTAGGCATTCTTATTAATATATGAGTAGATATATATGTCCCCGTATAAATTATAAAAAAAATAGTCATACGTATCAATATATGAATAATAATGTAGGGTTGCATAGAAATCATAAAAAAATAGACACTTGTATTTATATGAGTAAAAATATATATCCATGTATAATTTATCAAAAAGACATGCGTATTACTATTGAATTTATTTATCAAATGATAAATCAATAAGATGCATATATAAAATATTGGGACGTTACAAGTCTCGTAGAAATTATGAAAAAATAGATAACCATATTAATATATGCGTAAAAATATAGGTCTCATATAAACAGTAGAAATAAAATATAATAATAGTCAACCTTAATAATATATAGTATAAGTCTCGTATAAATAACTAAAAAAATTAGCTCACTGTATTAATATGTCAGAATAAATACAAGTCTCGTAGAAATTATTAAAAAATAGAAATTATGAAAAAAATAGATAACCAGATTAATATGAGTAAAAATATAAGTCTCATATAAATAGTAGAAATAAAATATAAAAATAATGTGTAATAGAGTATAATAATTATAATAATATTATTTTATTAAAATTTAGTATGGAAAGACTAAAATGTCCATTAATACAATGGGGTGTCAAAACTAAAAAATATGGAAAAGGGGTAGAAAGATAATTTCCATATCTTCACTTAATATTGTATTTACATAATAATAATGTTGGTACCCAATGATTTGAAGAGAGAGAAAAAAAAATCTTTTTCTAATTTCACAAACCTTGTAGTTGTAACAATGGTTGTTACACTAACTATAATGAAGTAATCTTAGTAATGGTAATAAAATGAAACAAACCACAAATAAGTAATACTATTATTTGAACTTTTTAGATGATTTTAGGGGATACGACCGTTGAAGATGGAAACAGAGAAGTGCCCTAGAGAAAAAACACTGTTCATCGTCCTCCTCCAAATCCAAAATCACGTCTCACCATTCCACAATTGATCTTCTTTAACCTCAATTTCACTCCCTTAATCGCTCTTCGATTGAGGTTTCTTAGTGCTTCAATCTCTTAATCGCGTTTGCCTATCTTCTTTCTCTGCAATCGCGATTCCCATGGCTTCTTTCTCTATACCCTGGAAATGTCTAGAACTTGAAAACGAACCATCGAATACTGTCATCAACCAACCAAAGACACCAAAAACCTTTGCTCAAGCCGTCACCAACCTTTGTGATATTCCTCTGTCGCAGCTACCTCAGGCCGTCGTCAAAGGGGATAGGCTTGCGATTGAGATTCCAGAAGTTGCCTATGAAGCTGGACTAGAAGCATGTAAACACAATTTGCACGGTAGGATTTTATGGCCGAAGGGTTCCACGCCGTTATCGGTAGCTGCTTTGAAAGAGAAGTTATCATTGATTTGGAAGGACTTAGCAATGTGGGGAATCATCTCACTTGGTAAGGGTTTCTTTGAATTTACTTTCTCTGCATTAGAAGATGTTAGAAGGGTTAGATCCATTCCTTCATGGAACTTGAACCCTGGTTTACTAAAATTGTTTGCTTGGTCTAAAGATTTCAACCCTAAGATGCAACATAATACCTCAGTACAAGTATGGGTTAGGATTTATGGATTATCTCAGGAATATTGGCAGAAAAACATTTTATTCACAATAGCTAGTAGCCTTGGAACCCCCATTTGCACCGACTCTGTCACAGCAAAGCCTATGCACGAGAGGACTTTTGGTCAATTTGCTAGGGTTTTGGTGGATATTGATCTTATCCACCCCCTAAGGCACAAGTTACTTGTTGAGAGGAAGGGTTTTGCCTTCTTTGTGGAGATTGAATACGAACACATACCAGACTTTTGTAGTGGTTGTAAAATCATTGGCCATCATATTGACAATTGCAAGAGATGGAGTAAGGAAGAGGAATTGAAGACAGATAAGGATAACAACATCAAGAAAAAATCATTCACAGAACCAAAGAAAGTGTTTGTGCAATCCAAGGATGGAAGACCACAACAGTTTAAGCCCATTGAGGTTATCAATGTTGAAAAGGAAATTATCAATGTGGAGGATGTTAGTGACAAACCTCAAGAGAACATTATTGCGGAGAAAGATAAGGAAAACACAAATACGGTTAGCAAAGAATCTAATACTGCACATGAAAAAGAGGATGACAATGGAAAATTTGATGAAATTAATACCGCACAAGAAATGCAAGCTGAACCTGTGATGAGTCCTAGAGCTTTATTTAAAGCACAAGACCAACAATTGGAAAAGGAACTTAATGCAAACTCAGACATTGAAGCAGATAGAAGATTGAGCGTGACAGCCTCTAATTCACAGGGCTCTTTTGTTAGAGATACTCAAAATCAAGTGTTCAATGGAGGTACTTCAAGTATCAATGCTGATTTGGGTCCAACACCTGATAGAGTTTTACATGACATGGCTTTTCTTAAGGAATCTTGGGCCAACATGGCTGAAGCCGAGGAGACGCAACAAACTTTAGAGGATTCAAGTCAGAATGTGGATAAGCAAGATGAGGGATTTCAAGTGAAATTATCAAAAGGACAGAAAAAGGCTCAGAAAAAGTTGAACCAATCAAGTAAGAATTCATATGCAACCAGATCAAGGGTTTCTCCTAAACCTTTTAAATGAAGTGCATCAATTGGAATACAAGAGGTATGGCTAATTCCCCTACAAGATTAGCTTTAAAAAAACTTATTAACCAACATAAACCTGACATAGTTTTGTTGTCTGAACCTTGGATAGATTTTGTTGAATTACCTAGAAGATGGTTAGTTAGCTTGCATTTTAAACTTTTTGCTTTGAATTCTAGAAATAATCTTTTGCCAAACCTTTGGTGCCTTTGTAAATTATCTTTAAATCCTACGGTTTTAGCCTTAGATGATCAACAGGTTACCTTCACAGTTGTTGAAAATGAAAAACTTTTGGCTTTCTCTGCAATATATGCCTCGACAAATTATATAACTAGAAGAAAACTTTGGGATTCTTTGAATGTTTTGCAAACTCAACATGATTTACCATGGTGTTTTATCGGAGATTTCAATGTTATCATAGGGGCACATGAACATAGAGGCAGATTAGCTCCTGCTAGATTACCAATGGAAGAGTTTCAAGTTTGGACGGATTCTTTCAATCTTATTCATTTACCTACTCATGGTGCTGAATTCACTTGGAATAACGGTAGGGGTGGTGTTAGACACACTGAAAAAAGACTAGATAGGGCTATTTGCAATCAGTCCTGGTTGGATTTGTGTAGTGTTTCATCTGTTTCTACCCTCGTCAAGCATAGATCAGATCACTCCCCTCTTTTGCTTGATGTTCAGTTAACTTCTTTGTCTATGGCTTCTCAATTCAAATTTTTGAAGATGTGGTCTTCACATCCTGATTGCAGAAACATTGTTTTAGATTGCTGGAACACTGAAGTTATTGGTTGTCCTATGTTTGTTTTAAGTAAAAAATTGAAGATTCTAAAAGACAAACTTAAGATATGGAATAAAGATTGTTTTGGTAATGTTAATGATTGTGTCACAATTGCAGAGCAAAGGCTCCAACAGATCCAAGATCAAATTCAACAATTTGGTCACACTGATGCTTTGTTAGAGGAAGAAAATCTAGCCAATACCTCTTATGAGAATGCTTTAAATAGGCAAGAAGCTTTTTGGAAAGAAAAAGCTAGATTAAATTGGCATTTAGAGGGGGATAGGAATACCAAATTTTTCCACAGAATTGCCAAAATTAAATCCTCTTCCAAACTGATAACCTCCCTCCAAGATGGTGAACATGTGCTTATTGAGCAAACCCAGATATCCGATCATATTGTGAATTTTTATAAAGATTTATTTTGCACTAACATTGTTTTACAGGATTCTTTGCTTGTTGAGGAAGTAATCCCCAAGCTGGTTACTGATGATATCAATGCTCTCATGACTATCTTACCTTCTCATGCTGAAATCAAGGCTGCTGTGTTTGCCCTTAACAAAGATAGTGCTCCCGGGCCAGATGGATTTGGAGCTTTTTTCTACCAACACTTTTGGGACATTGTGAAAAATGATGTTTCTAAGGCTGTCTTGGAATTTTTTACCACTAGTTGGATCCTACCAGGGTTTAACTCCAATATTATAGCACTTCTGCCTAAGACTCCTGAAGCTTCATCCATTGACCAATACAGGCCAATTGCTATGGCAAATTTCAAATTCAAAATTATTTCCAAAGTCATTGCTGACAGACTTGCTTCACTTATGCCATCAATTATCTCTGAAGAACAAAAGGGTTTTATTCATGATAGAAACATTATGGACTGTTTGTGCACTGCTTCTGAAGCTGCAAATCTTCTTCACAACAAGTCTTATGGAGGTAACTTAGCTCTTAAAATTGATATTACTAAAGCTTTTGACACTTTAGATTGGTTTTTCCTTCTTAAAGTGCTCAAAACATTTGGCTTTAATGATGTTTTCTGCAACTGGATCCATGTTATTCTTCAATCAGCTTTCTTGTCAATTTCTATCAATGGCAAGTCACATGGTTATTTTAATTGCTCTAGAGGTGTTAGGCAGGGTGATCCTCTATCACCTCTTCTTTTCTGTTTGGCTGAAGATGTGTTAAGTAGGAGTATTTCTAGACTTGTGGCTGATGGTAATCTCAATGTCATCAAAGGCACTAGAAAGGTCAATGTTCCATCTCACTCTTTCTATGCTGATGATTTGATGATTTTTTGCAAAGGAAATATGGCTGGTCTTAAAGCTCTCAAGAATTTGTTTGATAATTATGCTCTCGAATCAGGTCAAGTTATCAACAATTCCAAATCCACCATTTTTTCTGGCTCAATTACGCAAGGCAGGTTAGCTTTAATAGTTCATTTGCTGAATTTCAAATTGGGCTCTCTACCTTTCAATTATTTGGGGGTTCCAATTTTTAAGGGCAAACCAAAAGCTTGCTACTTGCAACCAATAGCAGATAAAGTCAAATTGAAGCTCTCAGCTTGGAAAGCTTCACTTCTTTCCATAGCTGGCAGAGTTCAATTAGTTAGAGATGTGATTCAAAGCATGCTAATTTATAGCATTACTCTATACTCTTGGCCAGTTTCTTTACTTAAAGATATTGAAAAATGTGTTAGAAACTTCATATGGAGTGGAGACATTGAAAAAAGAAAATTGGTTACTACCTCTTGGAAGAAAATTTGCAGGCCTTATTCACAGGGTGGTCTAAACCTCAAATCGTTGTCTAAATTGAACAAAGCCACAAATCTCAAGTTGTGTTGGACTCTTTGGAATTCACAAAATTCATGGGCCAAGTTGTTAAAGGATAGAGTGATTAGGCAAAGAAAAACCATTCAGCACCACATATTTTCTTCTATATGGAGCAGTATTAAAGATGAATTTGAAGTTATTATGGAAAACTCAGTTTGGCTACTTGGTAATGGTGAAGACATCAATTTTTGGAATGACAATTGGTGTGGTGTCCCTCTTGTTGAACAGTTCAACATCCCAGCTCATATTAGTCATTCTCTTAGCTCTACAGTAAGTGACTACATTGTTAATGGCCTTTGGAATATTCCTCCTCAACTATCTCAAGCTTACACCACTTTAGGGTCTATTGTTCATCAAGTCACCATTCCTATGGAACCATCTCAAGATAAACTCTTATGGAAGCATACTGACTCTGGTGACTTGCAACTCAAGGAAGCTTACCATTTTAAAACTCAACAATTTCAAGACTTGTATTGGGCTAGCACCATTTGGAGCCCTGATATACCTCCCTCTAAATCTTTTCTGGCATGGAGATTAATGCATGACAAAGTGCCAACGGATGAAAATTTGATTCTTAGAGGTTGTTCTATTGTTTCTATGTGTAATCTTTGTCACAAGAATGTGGAATCTTCTTTTCATATTTTTTTTGAATGTGATTATGCTGTCAGAATTTGGTCCTGGCTTGCTGGTTGTATTAATGTGGTCATTCAATTTACCTCACTGGAAGACATGTGGAAACTCTGTCAGCTGAATTGGTCTCCACAAAGCAAGGTCACTATCACTGCCGCCATCATTAATCTGCTTAACACTATATGGTTTGCCAGAAATGAAGCAAGATTTAACAATAAAATTATTTCTTGGAAATCAGCTATATCCTTGATCATAGCTAATACTTCTCTAACAGGTAACAATACTTGCAAATCCTCTTCCAACTCTATTAGAGACTTCACCTTCTTGAAATTGTTCCGAATCTCTATAAGGCATCCAAAAATTCCAATTATTAAAGAAGTTTGTTGGGAACCTCCTTTGATAAATTGGACTAAATGCAACATTGATGGTGCTGCATGTGGTAACCCAGGTTTTGCCTCTTGTGGAGGTATCTTTAGGAACTTTACTGCTGATTTTGTCTTTGGTTTTGCTGAGCCTTTAGGCATTGTTTCTCCTCACTTTGCGGAGCTTTGTGGTGCGATGAGAGCTATTGAGATTGCTTTTCAAAACAATTGGAATAACCTCTGGCTTGAAACTGATTCAACTTTGGTAGTTTCAGCTTTCCAAAATCCTGCAAAACCAATTGCATGGGCTTTAAGAAACAGATGGCAGAATGTTTCGCTCATGCTAAATCAAATGAATTGCATTGTCACTCACATTTATAGAGAAGAGAATCAAGTAGCTGATCTTATTGCCAATCATGGATTGTCTTTACCATCTATTGTTTTCTGGGATATAGCTCCTATGTTTATATGTGAGGGTATTAATAGAAACAAACTTGGTATTTCTAGTTTTAGAGTTTGTTTTTCTTAATGGAGTTTTGGTTTGATCCCCTCCATTTGTACTTGTTTCTTTCTTATTTTATATATATTTTGTGGTGTTGAGCTTTTTGCTCTCACCTTCTTTGGTTTAAAAAAAAAAAAAAAATTAAAGACATATCCCACTACTAAAAATTTCTCCTTTAGTCCCATAAGTCCTAGCTCAACTGGCAAAAATGCCGAAATTGTTAGGTTGGACATCGTGACCCGGGTTCGAACCCGGGATCTCACAATTATTTGTGAGTTTAATTTCAATGGATTACCACTTCTTCTAAGACCAAAAAAAAAAAAAATCTCCTTTAGTCACTGATTTAGAGACGACTAACGATTACAGTTGCGGGGATCGAACTGTGGCCCTCCCTACTAAATTCAGCGTCAATTATCACTATGTCAACTAACGATTTATACTACCTATTGTAATTTTTATCTTATAATTTATTTTAAAGTTATAATTATTTTATTTATTTAATTCTTGACTTAGTCATCATATTAGTTTTTTTTTTTTATAATTCACATTTACTTAACTTCTCTTATTTCCAAGCTAATTGTTTAATGTTTATTGGGCAAATTAAAACCGTTGTTCAGTCCCAATTAATAGGATTTATGGTTTTTTTTTTTTTTAGGATTTATGGTTTTACTTACACTATGTTTATTTAAGTAGATTTACAAATGAGAGAAATAAGAAAGAGAGAGATAGCAAATAAATTGGCTATTTATATAGTTTGGATGAAGAGAAAAATAAGGATAGAGAGAAATAATGGTTAGTAACTGTCAAAAACAAATGTCTCCATATTAGGAGAGATTTGTGTGTCAAGAAGTGAAATAAACAATTTTACAACAATACCCTCATTCAACTAGTTTATTTTCTTGTAAAAAAGGATAAATTTGTTATTTTCCTATTTTTCTTAATTTCTCTCTTCTCACTTTTCTATTCATCCAAACTATATAAATTTTTTATCCAATTTCTCTTTTATCTCTCTTCTCTCTTATTTCTCTTGTCACTATTTCTCTCTTCACTATCTTTTTGGCATCCAAACACGGTGTTAGGGCAAAACTACACTTGAAGTCATTTATCTTATTTATTTGTAGCACTTTTATCGTTTATTTTATTTTTTTCACGTTTAAATCTTTTGGTCTTTTAAAACATACACAAATTTATCCTTTTCTCTATTTTTTTTGTTAAAAAATGCTGACATGCATGTTAGTGATTTTGCAGCCATATCAAAGTTTATTTTTGATTATATTTTCCACATAATTATTTAAAAGAAATTACGAATTATTAAACATAAAATAATTAAAACCTAACAATCTTCATCTTCTTCACTCTTCAAACCACAAAACTCAAACCTAAAATTTAGAAATAAAAAATTCTAAAAATTAGCAAAAAAAAAAAAACTTATATTTTTCTTCTCTACTTTTGTTTTCAATTTCGAACAAAACTTACATGTATTTCTATACATGCAGTTTTTGTTGTTCCACTCACAAATAGTTGATTTTTGGTGTTTTATCATTTTAAAAAAAATAAAAGAAAACTGTTTTTTAATTAAAAAAAAATTACCTCTTTATGTGAGGAAAAATAAAAACTACATGTATAAAAATGCATGTAAGTTTTTTCCTTCAATTTCCATCTTTCATCTTTACCCATTCAATTTCAGAAAAAAAAAATTTCTACCCCTACAAACGTCTTTATACCCCTACACTTAATATTGAAATGACAAATATGCCCTCGTATAAAAGGTAAAACTCTAAAAAAAAATTCATTTTCATCATTCTTTGCAAAAGTGTACCGAGCAGAAAATTTTCGGAAAACAGAGAGTAGGTCATTTTTTTCATTCCGGTACTCTTTTTCAAGTGTACCGCAATATACATTGCTAGCGGTACACTTCGAAAAAGTTTACCGGAATTCAAAATTTCAAAAATTGTACCTTGCGGTACACTTGGTAAAAAGTATACCGCGCGTTTTGCATTGCGGTACACTTTTTTATCAAGTGTACCGATTGAAAAATGCACTGCGGTACTCTTTTTCTCAAGTGTACCGATTGAGTAAAAAATTCTAACTGCGGTACACTTGTTTTGAAGTGTACCGCAGTGCATTTCGTTTTTTTTTTTTTTTTTTTTTTTTTTACTTTTTTTTTTGAGTAAACCGCCAAATTGGTCCCTGACTCTGTAAGTCACTCTCAAATAGGTCCCTGACTCTTCAATATCTCAAATTAGTCCTTGTCTCTGTCAAACTTTTCTCAAATTGGTCCCTCCGTTAACTAAAAAATGCTTGACAGAGGGACCAATTTGAGAAAAGTTTGACAGAGACAAGGACTAATTTGAGATATTGAAGAGTCAGGGACCTATTTGAGAGTGAGTTACAGAGTCGGGGACCAATTTGGCGGTTTACTCTTTTTTTTTATAATTTTTTTCTTTCTTCCATTTCAGTGGTGCGTACAAGAGGGAGAGACGGTAGGATTAGATATCCCGGCGTAGGACGTGGAGTTTCCATTCCTGTTGAGCAGGAACAGGAAATTGAGCAGCCTATGATGCAGGAGGATGACGATGTTGCGCAGCATGGATGGCCTGGAGGACCGCTTGATACGAGTATTCTGACGCGGTACTCAGACCATGTTGCTCGTCATATATGGTTTGGCACGGTATAAATTATCTTGCGTTGTTATTATTTGTTAATTATACTGATGAATATTTTAGTTGTGATACTGATTGTTTAAATGTCATTCTAGTTGTGATACTGATTTCATTTAAATATATGTAGGAACGTATTGAAGGACCGAAACCTGAGTTACGTATAGCATCTCTTGGTGCCAAGCTTACTGGTTGGGTTCCTGGTCCTGGTCAACATCACCCAAATATTCAAGGCTGGTTGGATGATTCTGGGTTGAAATGGCTTGAGCGGACGAGTTTAAGTAGGGTGGATCCGCAGCTTTTATCAGCCTTTACTGAGAGGTGGCATCCAGAGACATCGTCATTTCACCTGCCGTTTGGTGAAATGACGATTACACTTGATGATGTGGCGTGTCTGTTACATATACCTGTTAGAGGTATATTTTACACACCGGTACCGGTTTCCATAGAAGAAGGTGCTGCACTTGCTACTGAGTTGTTGGGAGTCCCGTATGAGGTGGCATATTTGGAGACTTCACGACAGAGGGGAGGAACTTTTACACAACAGTGGGTATATGATTGCTGGCAGAGGAATCTACATATGTACCACAGATATGATTGTGCTGCCAGGGCCTATTTGTTGTTGTTGGTTGGATGTACCATTCTAACTGATAAAAGTTACACACGAGTCAACGCAAAATGGTTACCCATGTTTAGAGATTTGTCCACATTGAATAAATTTTCATGGGCTAGTGCTGCGTTGGTTTGTTTATATGATAATCTGAATGATGCATCCATGTTTACGACACATGCTCTTGCAGGGTATCCGACACTTCTACAGGTAACAATCGTATTAAGTGAAATCATGATTCTAATATATTGTATGAATATGTTCTGTTTTAGTGAAAATCATGATTCTAATATATTGTATTTGTTTTTGTTGTTTTGGAATAGTGTTGGATTCATGAGTATTTCCCCACCCTTGGTAGACGTGGAGAGTCTGTACACCGTTGTGATGACATGGGTTATCCTCGAGCTATGCGGTGGGTATATAAGCAGGGGAAGACGAAGCTTCCTGCTTATCGACCTATCATGGATGCACTGACTCCGTCTGATGTGATTTGGCGTCCGTTTGAAGGTCATAGAGGTAGCATTCCTTCTGATCTGATTACCTGTTTCAGTGGTTACTTGCGTGGGTGTACCGTCGTTCCTTACTTGCCTGAGAGGTGTCTTAGACAGTTTGGATTCGTGCAGTACATACCACCACCACCACCACACCCAGCTCCATCATATACGGATATCGATACTCTGTGGTCTGGTTATCACACTTCTGTTGATCGGATACTTCAGTTCACACGTCCAGTGAGATTTGATGCTGAGACTACAGCTGATTACCTGCCATGGTACTATACTATATCACATCCTATACTGTGTCGTCCGGATGATGGCCCGCATGGAGCACCACTTGTTCCACATTTTGTGCCTGCATATGCACCACCAGAAGCAGATCCAGTACCACAAGATGCACCAGCACAAGATGCACCACCAGCACATGCACCACCATCTGGTGAACAGAGACGGATGGATGCGATTGCTTCTGCGCTGGAGAGATTTATCGGACAGGTGGATGCTGGTAGAGACGATGACGTGTTTGAGGATCTTTTTTATGCATTGGATGTGGCCCGTGGTGATAGAGATATAGACTAGTTTGCTTATGTACTTTGAGTTTCATTATGTACTTTTATTATTGTTTATGTACTTTAAGTTTGATTATGGATTTTTATTATTTATTGCATTTGGAATAATATAGAAGTTTTATTAGTGTAACAACACATAAAATGTGTCACATAAAATCGTTGACAATAAAATATTTTGACGTAATAATTAATCAACAACAACAACACCAACTGAAGGTTTAACTGAATGATCTAGAATTCGCCAATATTGTAAGCGGTTGGTTAAATTTGACATCCAAGATGTTGCTTCAGGTGAACAATATTTCTTCCAATCGAGTGTCACATCGGGCAACGGATACCCTGGTCTCATGTTAACCTGCAAGAACAAACTAATAGGTTAATATACTTATATAAATAATTTTAAAATAAAATAGGTTAAAATACTTATAGGTTAAAATAGGTTACCGGAATCCAATGATTTCCACCCACAAAACCGATGCAATGAAATTTTGCTGACGATGAATATGAAGTCATCATAGGAAAGAAAGTCGTACTAGGTTTACCCAATGTCACCAAAATGACATTATACCTATTTGCTACCAAGTAACCCATGACAGGTATGGTGAACCATTTATCTTCTAACTGATCTCCTAAACCATCTATCTGCAGTAAATCTCTCACGTGTTGTAAATTTTGTCCAAATAACTTCTCATACAAATTGTTATTAGTTGTCAACTCATTATCTAACTCCCGGCGGATAATGGGCCAACCATCCTCTGTGTAACCAAGTAAACACGCAATAGCTCTAAAACCACAATTTCCATCTGGATTTACTTCAATAAAGTCAATAATATGTGGATGAATATGATTAGGAAATTGTATCAAATACTTATCATTTCTCAGCTTTATAGATGTCTGGGATAGTTGCTTCTGAGATGCCTGAGATAGTTGCTTCTGAGATGCCTGAGATAGTTGCTTCTGAGATGTCTGAGATAGTTGCTTCTGAGATGTCTGAGATAATTGCTTCTGAGATGCCTGAGATAGTTGCTTTTGAGATGTTTGTGTACACAACCTCTTCGATGTCGCTTGTGAATCATTAACTTCTCTTTCAACATGTTCAAAGTATGACGGGTCACGATACACATCATAATCCTTTGGTGCTTTGCTTTTATCTTTCTTCTTCACTCCTCCTCTAGTTTTTATTGGTTCAGGTGGTGGACACAATGAACTTGTAGATGGATAAGCAAGTTCAAACACTTTACTCTTCAACGCTCTTTTACCAACAATATCAAGTGACTGATATCGAGTCATTATTGCATCAAATGCAGGAGTCAAGTCCAACTCATAGTCATCCTCTGTGTCATCCTCTAGTGGAGCTTCCATAGTTAGTTTCTTCCAATTACCATGAATTGAATCTAACGGTATTGGTACACCTTTTAGTGTATACCCACTCAATTCACACGCACAAGGCAATTCATGTGTTGACCTAAGTGCACAACCGCAAAGGTTCTTATTAGTTCCAACCGCGCCTACCCTCTCAAACTCATCAGAAATTAGTGTCATAGCATCCCTGGAGACAAAACTTCTTAAATTCTGATAAAATGGACCACTATGAATGTGCTCTGTATAGTAAAAACTTTTTTGAAATGACGCCTTAATTTTGCCAACTTGTAGAATTATATTTTTATTCATGGCATCCAAATCATTGCATAAGTCACCTTTGCTGTGTTCCAACATTTGCTTTAGTTTCCAATGTGCAGACTCAGCTCTAAATATTAAATTGCACACAAAAGTAAATTAAATCATACCTAAAAACAAAACAAAACAAATTATTACAATTTTCAAACAAAACAAATCATACCTATTACTCGTTGTGTTTCCTAAATGCATCACTTTATTGGTCCATGCTGCAACAAATCTTTCTTTATAATTGTTCAACCATGAATTCTTGACATAGTCAAGAAACTTGCTTGAATTAACACATGCTTGCTCAAACTCATTCAAATTCAGCCCATACTCAACCTCATTTGAACTGAATACAACATTATTCCACAATTTTTTTACTAGATCACGCATATCCTTAGGTACAAGCACTGAGCATCTCGCAGACACATTTTTGTTTACGTGCCACGTACAAAGTAAATTAACAGCATGCGGAAATACAGATTCAATTGCATTCATCAAAGCAAGTTCTCTGTCGGTCACAATTACTTGTGGCAATATATCTTGCTTAGTAAACAAACCCTTCAGTTTCTCTAATGCCCAACGATAATTGTCCGTCTTCTCAGATTCCATATAAGCAAAACTAACATTAAATGTCAAGTTAGTTGACGTGGTACCAACAATTTCAAGAAGTGGTAACCTGTATTTATTAGTTTTGTATGTGCAGTCCATCGTCAACACAATAGGAAACAAGTTCAACAACTTTATCGAATCTGGATGTGCCCAAAAAATATCACTCAAAACATTAGAGCCATCATCTCTTCTTCTATTCCAGGTGACAAAATTAGCATCATCTAACCTTTGCAGCAAGTGTTGAGTGTCTGTTCTAGGACCTCTTTCCTCTTTTTGTAGTTTGTTTCTCTTCCTATATATCTGGTTGGCATCAACAACAGACTCTGGATTTTTTTCTTTCAAAGAAATAACGATGTTCCTTGGTGCTACACGACACTTTGTCAGTTCTTCAACATGTTTGTTTTCTTCTTCAGTTAAACGTGCCTTACGAGGATGACCTGCATATTGGTCAGGTAGTCCGTGGTTGTGAACTCCACATTGAACTTGAACTTTCCATCCTGAACCATCTATCGAAGGTGTGGCTCTAAGTTTGAATGGACAGTTACACTTTTTTGATGCAGTTGACGTCGAACTTTGTGAAGTGTCATATTTTCCACCTCTATCGCAGCCGAAAATCAACTTGTCATTCCTTCCTCTTACGCCGTTCTTTTTATCTGACCTTGTAATAATAATACTGACTTTGTTAGCAATTCCAACATCTTCCGCCCATTTAAGAACATCTTCTCGTGTATCAAATTTATCATTCGTAGTAAATACATCCGTAGTATCAACCGAGTTTTGACCTGTTTCGCCGGATTGCGCCATATCTGTTGAAAAAAAAAAAAAAGCAAAATTTTTATACTCTGAAAAAGTTGTGCAATTAATAATGCGGATAACACCTTAATTAATTCAGTGTGATAATACTCCTTCGGTTCCAGCCATCCACAAGTACAACAACATTATATCTTTAATACTTAAGTGAGAATATAGTTTTTACTTTACTTTGAAGCCTTTAATTTTATATTCATTTTATTATATAGTTTTTATGTTACACTTATGATTTTTCCCGCACTTCAATTTATAATAATCTACTTCAAAAACTATATAGGTTAAATGATATGGAAAACTAGAATGTCGCTACAAAAATGAAAAATCAACTTATCTGAGCAGCTATTGAGCCGGTACTATTAGTTTCTTGCCCGCATCCCTTCGCTATTGAGCAGATAGAGTCAGACTTTCTTCGTAAGGAATCGGACTAAGAGGATTTCAATTCCATTTCCATAGAGCAGATCCAGTAAGACAGTAGACTTTCGTGCTCTTTCTATCTATTTACAATGACTGAGAGTCGCTCAAGCGAGCAGGCACGTATAGGGCAGCGAGCGCCTTCTACCTTCCTAAAATAGGAAAAGACCAGTCCTTCTACATCTCAAGGGCATGCCCTATAGACCTAGTCTATCGGCTATAGCAGCTGCTATGACTGACCAATAAATTGAAAGCTCTAACAAAAAAAGAAGTCCCACGGCTTATTCCCTTTTCAAGGTCTTGTAGCCAGACTGATCCAGTCATCTATATCTCGTTTCGCCCCTTTGGCTCTCTTGCTTAGTATCCCAGTCCAAGATCTTATTGAAAGAGCCACAGCTTCTTCAAATTCAATAGCAAAGGATATTCACCCGACTACTCAATCTTCTCTCTTTCACTCCTTCAAGGCCTCTTTCAAGCTAAGAAGACTCCTTTCAAGGTTATCCTTATTCTTATCTGCAGATCGGAGTCGTTCACTTCTCTGTCGAAAGAGCGTATTCTTTTATTGCAGCTAATTACAAATCTCAATCAGTCTTGTCTGTACACCAATCCCAATGGCTAATTCGGCTCTTAAGCCTGGAACTCAATCAAAAATAAATTATCTTTTGTCGAAATAACCTCTCCCCCGCCCAATCTTTACATTAGTGGGCGGACACCGCCCCAATCCTAAAACAGGAACGAATCTTTCAATTGCAGTCGACCACAAGATAAAGAAAGCGATTGAAGCAAGCATTAGTAGTATCCCCCTTCCTTCGTTGTGGGTCCCCCTCCCTTAATTATTTAGAATATCTCTTTGGCTATCAACTCAAAGAGTAAAGCGGCGGTAAGATATGGAGGTTTTTATCCCTCTTAGAGCTTACCTCTAAGCTTCGTAGGATTTTTTTTACTTTAAAAAGATATGAAAAACTCTAGAATGTCACTACAAAATTACAACATTCTATTGATTAGATAAGGTTCAAGATTAACCTATTATATTGATTCATTAAATACTTAATTGATATCGATATGATGTGAAATGTTATTTACAAAAAAAAATTATATATATTATTGTATGGTACCGTAGAAACAATGAGGTTTGAATTTATGACCTCATGCACACTACTAAGATAATCAAAATTAGATTATATTGGAACAAAATGGATTTGTACAATGTTTCTAGAGTTTTTTTATGATAACAAAATATTAAAAGAAAAAATTGGATATATAAGAGCACATATTATTTGGAAGAGAACAAATTGGATATATAAGAGCACATATTTCAAGTGTTCAGGACCATAAATTAAAATTTGTATGAACATATTTAAGAGCACATGTTATTTGGAAGAGAAGTTGAAGCTTTTGATCATAAACTAGAAGTCGGATTCTGGTTTGGAGTACTAGAAGCTGAACCAAGTCAAAAGTTAGAAGGCCAGATTCTGAAGAGTTAAAATCTGAAGTGAAGCTTCTGAGGATCTTAGCTTCTGAAAGGACACATCAGCATCATAAGCTCGGAGTCAACTTTATTTTCTTCTGATCACGTGCAGAAACAAACAAAAGTTTCACAGACAAATGGAATGAAACAGTAAATTCCTTTTGTAGCAAAGGAAATTCAAATGTCTCTCAACGACATTAATCATATCATGGTAGATTCCAACATCTATGATTAAGCTTCTCAAAGACTCTAATTTGTGAGTTGAACCTCTTCAACGTATCTTTTATCCTTGTCTATATAAGGAGCTGAAGACTTGAAGAAAATTTGAGACTCTACACGAATTTTAAAAGAACCAAAACTCTGTCAAAATCGAAGCTCAATTTGAATACTTCGAATTTCTTATCAAAGTCTATATCTTAGAAATTTATAAGTACTTAGAGTCTTAGTGCACTATATTGCCTGCACCTCCGATAGTATATCATGTTTAGAACACATCTATTTATTTGATTAAGTTAGATTGCTAGAAGTCTCTTTCTTGTGTGTTTGAGCAACTGGAAATCTCTTGCTTGTGTGCTTGAGTATTTGGAAGTCTTTTGCTTGTGTGCTTGAGTATTTGGAAGTCTCTTGCTTGTGTGCTTAAGAATTTGTAATCTTGAGTCATTATAGTGAAAATTCTTTGGAAGTGCAAAGAAACTGGACTACTCTGTGAGAGGAACCAGCATACAATTGCCATTTAGTAAAACTGGGATATAGAATAGAAAACCAAATGAAAATCGGAAAAAATCTAGGAAACCGGCGCTTTATCCGGTTCTACATGTTGAACCGCATTTTATTTTTATTGCTTTGAAGAGAAATAAAAAGTGTGTAGTTTTAAAACGAGGCAAACACAAATCAATGTAGTAGAAAGATGCAGAACTAGAAAAGAACAAAAGAGCATGAAACAATGAAGAAAGATGTCGACATGCTCTGATACCAAATATAACTCCCCAAAATATAAATCTAGAATAATATTCAAAGCATTACAAATAGTACTTGGATACATAATTAAGTACACAGCAAAACTATAATACATGGATTCACTATATTGTATATCTAATAAAAGGTAAACAGTGACTTCAAAGCTTCCAAACGATCCCCATCACTGCTACTCCTTATACATCATTCTTGTACATTTTTATCTAAAGAAAAAGGTACACGCATCTTTCTTTGCCTTAGATATACTATATGTATTGGTGCATAGGCATGGATAAGGGTACATAAATTAATCGAATTCATGTCAGAATGAGAAGTATCTTGACATTGTCAAACATTTAAACTTTGTGGACCCTTTACATGGGGGCTGGACCCAAATACCTTAGACCGAACAAATTGACACCTCTACCAACACCAACAGAATTCATATTCATTTTTAAAAAAAGATATCATTGTCTATAGAGCAAGTTAACATACATATCATCTTATTATTTCAACCTCGAACCCGCCGACCCAACCTAACCCATTATTTACTTGAACTTATTCATTTACAAGTAGAACCCGGTCTAATCCATCATAGCCACAAGTAATAATCGGTTCGGATATTGGATTTGAGTTTTTGAACCCGTGTATCCAACCCGGTCATGAAAATTATGTGTTTTGTGAAAATTTGCTACTCTTATTTTATTAAGTATTATGATTATGGATGAATTCTTATTTGAAGTTAAATGAATGTGTTTTATTCAATTTAAGTGCTAAAAATGTGTCACAATTGTGTTAAATTATATTATAGGTTTTTTAGTAGTTTTTAAAAAATTTATTTTTTTTCTATCAAAAAATTATTTTTAATTTTATGAACATCCCGCAACAAATTCAACATGTTAATAACCGAGTTGGTTCGGATTTGATAGTAAAAGTGTGGATTTGATAATGAACTAAACTACAGAATATTAAACGGATTGGATAACAGATTAGGCCAAATTCAGTCCAACCCAATCCACATACCCGCATAAAAAAAACGTATAATGAAATAAGAAAATTAATCAACTAATTTTACAATTTTTTTTGGGGTACAATCTACTGATTTTAAAATTAATCATCTTTGTCAAAAAAAGAAATAGTCATCTAAACACCAAATTCCACACTACGACAATAGTGACATGCTGACATTGTCTAATTCCCTGACTAATTTTTTTTTGTTTTTTGAGAAACTGACTAATATTTATCATGGGTAGAAATATGCAAGACTATGACCAATTAGTAATCAATTTTATATGTCTGTTTGTGAAGTAGTTAGGTGTTATCTAGCCCCTTAAGATAAGATAAATAAGTGATAAAATTTTGGGTTTAAATTCCAACCTATACATGTAAAATATAAAATGTAATGTTCATACGAAAATGTACATGGACCTCAATTTTTTATTTAATTAATTATATTTCAGTTTCACTTATGGATTATATATACTACTAAAAGTAAAACATCTAATAAATGTTCTTTTATTTTCATTTTTCCTTACAAAATTCTCCAATTAGTTATTGTTTATATTTATTTTACATATTCATTTAAATTAAAGTAAGACATTTAGCTTAGGTGATATTTTCTCTTAACGAATCGTTTGGGAGAACCTTCTGCGCTTGATTTCTATTAGGAACAATTTTTTCCCAACTTTACATACATTATGGCCGAACTCTGAATTATGAGAACTCATTTTCTTGGGAAGAGAGTTAAAGCCAAAAAATTAAAAATGGATTTCAATTAATAAAATATTTGTGTGGAGCAAAAAGGATACAACTATTTTTCGGTATGGACTTTTCTTAATGTCAATTTTACCCTTCCGTATATCTATCTTATATATAAAAAGGATACATCTATTTTTTGGTGTGGACTTTTCTTAATGCCAATTTTACCCTTCCGTATATCTATATATATAAAAAGGATACATTGTTTTTGGTGTGCAAATTTTTTTTATTAACAAACTACCCATAATATAAGGCATGTCTTTTTTTTTTTACATAAGTTAGACACAGGCAGGTGCAGAACGCGCCTGCCTGGCCCGCTAGTAACTATAAAAACGATAAAGAAGAAACACAGGATAATTTGTTTACACAGTTCAATCCAACAATGACCTACTCTAGAGGAGAGAGCAGCCCCTCTGTTTCGCTATATCAATGAGTTTGGTTACAACAAGATTCCCAAAGAGTTTACAAGAATTAGCGTTCAACCTAATTGTACCATTTTCCCGAATCTCTTCCCGTGGCGAGACTCAATGATTTAGACTACCCAAGGTGAATCCAAGAATGATTCGCCCAACCCCTAGAACTATACCAAGAGAACTCCCATTTTGTTTCTCTCTAAAACCCTAACCTTTGTAGTGACAAATCTTAATCCTAATTTCCTTCACTCTTACTAACTCTCTTATTTTTCTATGAATAAAACAACTCCTATTTATAGAAAAATATATGCCTAAGTAACAGATAAAACATAATTCAAGTCAGATATCTCCAAAAACTAATTTTTTTCCAAAACTCAGCAGCGTCCTGCACGCAGGTGGCAGGGGCAAAACTGCTTGCTGGCAGTACCACAATGGTGATTTCTAAATTTTCTTGCGACCGAGATTTCAAGACATAAATCAAAGTTTGGGTATTTTTTCATCATACACAAACACAGGTCTTTACAAATTTTTAATAAAAATTCCTAGCTATTAGAAATTCCAAGTTATTAGTAGTTTCTAAAATAAAAATTCCTAGGTTAAATTAGTTTATTGGTCCCTTAAAGACATTTTATGTTTCATAATGGTCCTTTAAAGAAAAAAAGGTCCGGATTGGTCCCTTAAAGACATATCCGTTAGTCACAATAGTCCTCTCCGTTAATTTGTTTTAATATGAACCGTTTGATCTTTTTGTTAAAAATTTAACGGTAGGATTTGCATGTCTACTCAATATAATGGTGAACCATTGTCAAGTAAATATTTCTCTTGTTCTTCATTTTCTTCTCTCTCTTGTTCTTCATCTTCATCACCAACTTCATCAATCATCATCAACCCCCCAAAAAAAAATCCCCAAATTGAAAATTGAAAATTGAAACCCCTAAATCGTAGAAGATAGTGGTGGTCGGAGAAACATGTGGTGGTTGCTGCGAAAATGCGCAATGAATTTTAATCTTCACTATATTGATTTGTTATTGTTGTTGTAGTAGTAGTTGTTGTTGTTTCCCACACCTAATTACCATTCTTTTCTTCAAGGAGTTGTTTCAATATCTAGTGTCTGGAACTTCACAGATCTGGATCTGGAACTTTACTTGACCTTCTTCCTATTAGTTGAGATTTTATCTTTGATTTTAATGGTGTTTGTGACCATCACGTTTAATTTGTTTTGTTATGGTGTTTTTGCTTTAATGGTGAGTGGCATAGGAAATCATTTTATGTGTATAGTGTAACATAACATTTTATAGATTCTGTAGATTTGGGTTTGTTGCAAATTTAAAAATATTGAAGTTGCAAATCTTGATTTTTTTGGATTAATTTGATGAATTTATGAACATGATGATGGAAATGGAGAACAAGGTAAGAAAGAAGATGAAGAAATAGAGAGAAAAAAATTAGTTGATAATGGTTTACTGTTAGGTATAGTAGACATTCAAAATTCATTGGCTATACTTTTTCAATAAGATCAAACGGCTTAAATTAAAAGATTTATAGAGATCTATGGTGGACTACATGCAATGTTAGTCCACATAATACATTTGATGTTAAAAACTAACGGAGAGGACCAATGTGGCAAACGAATATGTCTTTAAGGGACTAATCTGAACCTTTTTTTCTTTAAGGGACCATTGTGAAACCTAAAATATCTTTAAGGGACCAATAAACTAATTAAGCCAAATTCCTAATATCTCTTGGTAACTATATGCATCATCATTGCCAATAATTAGTCTCTGTTGAAGAACCTAGCTAAACAACCTTTAGTAACCACATTTTTTTCCCATCCATATGGTTCAATAAAAATTCCTAATATGATGATATACTACAAATAAAAATTAAACAAAATTCCTAAAGAACTATAAAATTTATAACTAATTACCAAGAAAAGCAACAAATAATCTTAATCTAATCTCGCATCAACAATCATGCCTGTCTGATCAAAAGGCTCCCTTGATGTACAAAAGCTCAACCATTCACAAGTATACCACAGTAGAGGGCATCATCAACACAGTTCTTCAGCAAATATTGTATCCAACAAAAATTGAACTGCAGCCAAAAATCAGACAACCAAAATAAGATTAGTGTACCAGTTTAATTTTGAGCCATAGTTGGTGTAAAAACTTTTCATTGCCATTTGCCAATCATGTGTTGCCACATGTACATCAAAGAATATAAAAGATATAATATGATTAAAATGTTCAATTGTACTATCCCCTCCTGTCATGAAATCCCATAGTCGGTGTATCAGAAACCGATTGATTGAAATTGGATGGTTCAGATTAAAAGTTTAACAAATAAACCAAAACACTATAAACCATTCATCAAAAGTAGCGAACTTCAAATTCAAGAAACATACAGAGGTCGAAGTTAAGCATTCTTAATGATTAACATACCACAGACACTAAATGATAGCAATAAAACACCGATGTGTATGTGCATTCTTACATTTTTCTTATTGCTTATAATCAATTCATCATGTCTACCCTACCAATATTCTTGCATACCTTCCTTTGTAAGGATATTGGGTTGATCAACCAAGAGTTGCTGTAGCGAACCAAGATCACTAGCACTGCTGAAGTTCATGCAAAGTGAACAGAGTCAAAACCAATACAACACATAATAAGATATTAGTATTACACATCAACATTAAAAATGTCAAGTTATGAGTTTTAGATAAAAAATGATTGAAATAGTAAGAGTTTGAATATTATTAATAATAGCAAGAAGTAAACCTAACTTGATACAAACTATTTCAGGTATTGGTTCCTAAAGAACCAAAACCTAAATGATATGAAGCTATAGAGATCTATACCCAACAAAACATTATTTATAGGGACCGAATCCCAAAGATATGAAAATTTTAAGCCCAAAGTATGCCATAAACCATAATAGAATAAATTTCGAAGAAAAGAATCATATAAAAAAGGAAGCATCCATACTGTTAAAAGTCAGTGTTTTCACTATTCCTAGACTTTAAATCATCCTAGGCTATTTGTTAGTATGCCTAGTCATTACAATTTCCTAGACATTTAATGTAATTATTGCAACGTCATTATAAATAGAAGGTGTGTGATCTTCATAGGCAAGCATGTGTTGTGTCACATTTCCTCTAATTTTTCCTTTCCATTGCACCATATTTTTTCTTTCTCACACACTGGTATATATAGTTCATATTTTAACATGTCTTTAAATTTCATGTTGCCTATATCAATTATGTTGGTGTTAAAAAAATCCTCTTTTTAATAAGAAGACACCGTGCGTTTGTGCACGTTCAAGTCGATCTCCGATAACACAAGGTGTTGCAAACTCCTCAAAATCAGACTGAAGTAATTTCTCTGCCCTATTACTTCAGTCTGATTTTGAGGAGTTTGAAACACCTTGTGTTATCGGAGATCGACTTGAACGCGTACAAACACACTGACTTTTAACATATACAACTACGACTTTTGAATGGTTGGACTATATAGCATTGGCATCTTCATACCTGGGCATTAAGGCCATTGACGATAGTGCTGATACAACTGATGTTTTTAATAAATACCTGTTTCATAAAAACAGTAACTTTCAAGAAAAGAAGAGAAACTAATAATTCCATTAAAATGGCTTTATCTGAAGAAAATCATTTAACAAACTATGAAGGCATTTATGTTAAAAGCTATTATAGAAAAAAGTTACAAAATGAAACAAATCCTTAAGGTGCTTTAAGTTACAGATCTATATATTGACTGGCTCTTGAAAAATACCACCAAAGCGCCATAGGTAATTTAAAGAAAATGGGGTTAGTGTTTACCAAGTTTACTAAGGGCCCATTTACTTTCCAACAACATCATTTTCACTTTTTATTTTGAATGTGAGTGGATGGAATGACATTTTTGAGAATTTTTAAAAATATCCATTATATTTTCAAAAGGCATTTCCATAATGTCTTCTCTGATGTTTATTTTATCATTACAAATGGAATCAGGAAACACTTGAAGCAAATGGGCCCTAAACTTTCTGCCAATCTACCAAATTCTTGCATTGCTCATATCATTTGATGTACAGAAGTTCTCAGTTATCACATTAATGCATTTCTAGACAGTCTAAAAGCAATATTAAAAGGCATGAAGAAAAAGTATTAACCGCTGTTTCTTACTCTGAGTAGTATATTTCATGTAAAAATGACAGGCCATCCAAGCAATCAATAAGTCTAGGTTTGACACCAACACGCTGCTGCAGTTGTTTCATGGTTGGGCGAGAAGAACTGCCTTTAACTAGTTGTTTACCATCACGGTGAAATTTCTCAAGAGATAAGACAATACAATGAAATTCTTCCCTGAAAGTTCAAATTAAAATTTAAACAAATAAGTCAACAAAACTAAAACAAACAAATCATCCCCACTTCAGATCATTAAGGTGTAACGCCCTATGAAGCATTATTGTGATAACCATCAGAATATTATAAAATATATGTTAATATTATTTTAGAGTATCTTAAGAGTAGTTTCTATTAAGTAGCTTGGGGAATTGACCCATGATTTGTTGCTTCGCTTTTATCCTAATCGTAAGCAGAAGCTGTTCAAAATAACAAAACAATTCCAAACTGCAGGATAATAGTGACTTCGCTGGAAACTTAACATACCTATCAATTATGAATATAAATTTAAATCCATTGCAAAGACATTTTGGAAAGAAAGGTCAGGTAATGATGAACTTGTTAAATTCTTTAACCATTCCAAAGTTGAAAAGATTGGAGATCTAAATAGAAACTTACAAAGTCCTTCTCATGGAAACAAAAATGGTATTCAAAGAACCAATCTGCTTTTCCAAAAGAGCATCTTTCACACCAGCAACACAATTTAGAATACCATAATTGTTGGATATTTGAAGCACCTGCTTGCTTGCAAGCACGCCAGTTACGGTAAGATCCCAAGTAATTTAAGAACTATAACACTGACACTGTCCATATCATGGTCAAAGTAGCAAACAGGATTAAAAAATTATATACAGGAAAAAGTCAAATTACCTGCAACCTATCTACAATATGGGAAGCACTCCTAAACTGTGAAATCAAACGAGATTGAAGCTCATCTCATTGATTCATGTCTTTCCTAACTATTTTGAATTTTGACTGAAATTTTTTCACCATAACTTCCATTTTCAAAGCCTTAAAGACCAGTCGAATGCCAGCAACAAGCCTGAGATCTTATACAATAGATTCAAATCATTGCTGGAGTATGTAACAACAAGCCTGAGATCTTTCAGCATCTATCTCAATCGATTCTTCACCAGGACCAGAGCTATTTACAAGCACACAAATAGAGGAGAGCTCAATGTTTGTTAATGTAGATAAATAAGGAAATCCGAAGGAGAACTGGATAAACAAATTATGCAAAATTTGAAGTTTCGCGCAGCAGGAGTGTAAGTTGTTTCCCGCTCAGAAGCAAGCTGTTGAACTTTTTGGAATTCTTGCAATGTGGTTTGGAAATCCCTTGCCAGCTTAGCATCTTCAATTTTCTCACTAGCCTGGTTAAACAAATTTCAGCCATTAGGACCAACATTCCTAATTTTCAATCATGAAAAACAATCAACAAATTGAACTACTATACAAAAACACATAATCAAAAACTCAAAACTCAATTGCAAGACCAAGAAAAACTACACAAAGGGTATGATCAATTGACTTATGGTACATAACTTGCTATACTTATTCAATCAATTAAAGAAACAAATCAAAATTTCCCAAACCAAAATTTTCCAAAAACCTAGAAAAATTATAGGTTTCGAAATTGTACCTGTCTGTCGCATAGAGAAAGCTTTTGTGGTGGTGGCCAGTGGTGGCGACTGGCTCTTCCGGTGAAAGATCTTTTCGGCCGAGCAGAGAGAGAGAAAGGTGGTGCGGTCGAGCAGAGAGAGAGAAAGGTGGCGGACGGTGGTGAGAGGCGAGTGGTGGTGGTGGTTACTGGTCGAAGCTCTTTTCCGGTGAGTGAGGGAATGTGTGGTGGAAGCGCGACGTGAGCAGAGAGAAAGAAAGGGAGCGCGTTTTCTGTTTTTGCCCATTTTTTTTTTCCAAACAAAAACAAATTATTGGGCCGAGCCCGGGTACGTGCCGAAGCTAGCCGGGCCTTGAATTCTCCAGTCATTGGGTAGAAGAGAGTAAGGTATCATTTCACCTAACTTTTTTTTACTCATCTTTTTTCTAGAAGTAAGAAGTTAGGCCAAACAACAATTTTTAAGAGCTCTAGTAAGAAAAAAACAGCTTTTATATTTTAAGAAAAATTATAATATATTATCAAACATATCCAACTTTTAATTTTTTTTAATAAAAATGTAAGGTTTACCAAACAACTTTAATTTTAGTTTTAAAGCTATTATTTCTAGCTTTATGGTTAAAATAGTTTCTACACCTAAAAAAAGTTGGGTCACACGGTACCTAAGATTAGTAGTATGTAGATAGTTGGAAATAAGAACATGAGAAAAAAAATTAGATCTAAAATACAAATAAACCAGATGGTTTTTGAAAACAATTTGTCAAACTGATAACTAGTTTAATGTGGTTTGATATGATGAAACAGACTTGGTCACAATTCAGTAAAACAAAAACTGAATTTATGTCTAATGCTCATTCATCGTACAAAATGTTGCAATATAGGGCATATGATATTCCATGTTTTTTTGCAGTTTTTATTTCTATCGTAAATTTGGGCTGGTCTAACTCAACTCAAAAAAGCTAACTTAGGGATTGAGGATTGCCAAAATCTTATAAGGACTACATTGGTCATACACTCATACACCGGTTAATGTGGAATCACTCATACACGGTGGCATTTAGGATACACAAATGATAAAATTTGTGTATCACACCAAAATATAATAGTAGCCATTGATTTATCCTTCAAAATTTTAATGGCAAAGATTCTATATGATAACTTGGAGTAAAAAGTTGATTCAAAAAAAAAAAAAAAACTTGGAGTAAAAAGTAGGGGATTATTTTTCACAAATTAAAATAAGGCACGGGATTCAATTTTATACCGACAACAGTACAATACTTAAAATCAATCAATGGTATTATAAAAAATAATCAACGGCAATTTTATACTGACAACAGTTTTTTTTTTCAACAATTGATTAATACATTACAGTACATGAGTTTGAGTTGTTGTATATATTTTTTTAATTGAGTTGTACATTATATAATATGATACGAAGATTGAAGAAGCAATACAACTTGGGTAACGTTTGATTAAATTTTTTTTTAGCTTTTTATTCTCTTTTTAATTAAAAGTTTGGTCAAATACATTTTTAATAAAGTTATTAATCGTAAAAAGCAGATTTTTTTTTCATTGTACAAAATTAGATTAAATAAGCTTCTAGGAAAAGAGGTTGAAACATACATTTCGGTGGAGATAAACAAGATCTATTTAATGGAGACAATATTCTTGAAATTGCTAGTCTTTCTCTCGATAAACTTGAACTAAGGCCGCTCTTTTTGAGCAAATTACTGTTTAGTTTTGATGTTTTGTTGTCATTTGAACAATTTGAATTACTTTTTAAAGTATAATTATATATTTAGTTTTTTATCTTTAATTATTTATTTTAACAATGTAAGTTTATCTCTTTATATTATAAGCTCGTTCCGTTGTGCTATTCTTAACCCTAATTTTTTTCCCGCTCATTTTCCATTTCATTTTAGCCTAATAACATTAATTCAAAAAAAAATGTTAAAAAATACCTCACCAGGAATCAAACCCACAATCTTTAACTCACCATGTTAAATATTTATTATTATTAGCTTCATATTATTATTATTATTATTATTATTATTATTATTATTATTATTATTATTATTATTAATTCAAATAAAATATTAAAAAATACACCACCAAGAATCAAACCCACAATCTTTAACTCACTATGTTAAATATTTATTATTATTAGCTTCCTACTATTATTATTATTATTATTATATCTATTATATCTATTATTATTATTATTATTATTATTATTATTATATCTCTTATATTCTAAACTTGCTCCGAAATGCTAACCCTAAACCTATTTTTTTTCCTAATGTGATCCATTATATTAAAAATAAAAAAAACCAAATTTGTATAGCATGAGAATCGAACCCGCATCCCTTTAATTTTTTCTTTTGCGGTGACTATATTAATAAGAGTCGGGGATATTCTCTTAAGCATGTTGGGATATATCTTTTGTCAACAGTGTTTTTTCATGGTCAGTTGTATGTTGCAACTTCAAGAGTTATTTAAAGAGAATGATTAAAAATATTGATTATCGACGAAGACGGTGAAAATACGAATAAAACTTCCAATGTAGTCTATAAAGACATATTTCGTAATATACCATAATTTCTGTTGTATGAACATTTATCCAAATTTATTGTCGAACTAATATTTAATGGTACTCGACGTTTTTATATAGGTTTTAGTGTTAAAAATTTTATATCTTATTTTTTCATATTACAGCTAATTAGACCCGTGCATCGCACGGGTTGAAGTTCTAGTTTATATAATTATATTAAAAATATATATTATACAAACGTACCCGCACCCTAGTTTATTTAAAAAAAATTATAGGATATTAAATAAAAATAACTATTTACAATGTATTTCTTTGATGTGTGTGATTTTTTTAAATTGTTCCTTTTAAAAATGATCGGAAAGAGTATTAAATTATGTTGAACACTCTGGTACACATATTATGTGGATATGTACCGGTACACGGCTTAGGTGAATAATTGTGATTGATTCACAATAATATTTAATAGAGAAAAATTAATAAATATTATTTATAAATCAATAAGAATAATTCACCTTAACAAATATACAGGTACATATCCATATAATATGTATACAAAAGAATTCACATTAAAATATTTGGAAAAATTCAATGTTTAAAGAAAATGCACGTTTTTTAAATTATAAAATGCATTTAATTAGAGTATAATTTTCTATACCTTTCTTGTGGCAAGATTCAAGAAACATCAATATGACAATATGTTAGGGTCAAAAAAGAAAGTCTTGTACTGTTCTTAACCAGAAAACTATTCTCTACTTCTTCCAACAAGTTACCCTTGTAGAATTATTACCATTGAAATTTAAAATTATAAATCAATGGCTGGCGTTACTCTTGGGTATGGTACACAAATGTTGTTGTTTGTGTATCCTAAACGTCACCCTCATACACCGGTTAATGTGGAATCTCAACACACACCCTCTCACCAAAATAATGAATAGTACTTGGCTTGAGGCTTTAACGGCTGTTCCCATTAATGTTCCCAAAGAATGATAAGAATGCCATTATAGACTAAAAATGTGAACCAACAAGTGAAATTCACCAATGCAGAAAACAACTTCACAACTCAATAGATATATTAATCAACTGAACAACTAAATTATGGATATATCTTGCGACGAATGAAAAAAGTGATTACGTAATTTAGATTCCACTATATAGCAGACAAAGTATGTATGAATTGACGGTGAATTTAATAGAATAACGACGTGTCTTTGTGATTTTGTCAAACTAGACTAGATCAATTGCAATCATGCACTTTAGGGTCTGTTTGGATAAACAACTTATTTTAAGCTTATAACACAAGCACTTATCATGATAAGCACTTAAATATAAGCTTACATAAGCTATTTTTATAGCAAAGAATAAACTAAAGATAATTTTTTTATATATATGTTGTGAGCTATTTTTATAAGTTAAGGTCACGTTTGACCCAACTTATTTTCTACTTTTCTACTTCTTTTTAAACAAAGTAGAGAATTAAAAAATTGTTTTTGACCCTATTTCTACGGAAAAGAAATAGAGAAATAAAGTAAAGTATAGAAAGCAAGGAGAAATAAGGTCAAACATAATTTTTTACTTATCTACTTCGTTTAAGGAGAAGTAGAAAAGTAGAAAATAAACAAGGCCAAACGGGGCCTAAATTGGAGAACTTATAAAAATAAGTTGAAAAAAAGTTATGAAAATTGTCATAACTTGTTTTCATAAGTTCTCCCAAACATTCTTACAAAACAACTTATGTAAGTAGATAACAGCCAGATGTAAGATATGTTAATTAAGCATCTAACTAAGCTTCTGTATGCTTCTTCAACTCTTCTAGAACCATTTTCTTTGATAAGCTTCTCATTCTCATCATGGGCTTGCTTTTGCTCATATTAAACTTCTTTAGGGTATCTCATCAGCATACTTCTTTTGAGTTTTGACATAAAAGGATTCCTGCATTTGATTTTGCCTACATTCCCAAGAAATATGACATCTCTCCAATATCAGTCATTGTAGTTGAGCAAACAATACTGCAGTGCATGCAGCATCTGCCCAAAACTTCTAGGCATATTTTTCTCATATAGTAAGCATCACAGTCCTATTCTTCCTGTCAATCACCATTCTGCCTCGATGAGTAGGGAGCAGTCAGTTGATGTGTAATTCCAATTTCCAGCCACTTCACAAAGCTAATTGAATTTTCTAGGTGTATTCAATTCCATTACCTGATCTTAATCTCTATAAGTCAAGGATTATAGCTTGCCTAAATATTATATATAGCCATTAAAAAGGATAGTGCTGTAACAGAATCCTGGTTAATACTTGAGGGCATAGAAATTACATGGGCTCCAATCGAATCACTCCCTAACTTAATAAAAAATATGAATGTATCCAAGACATGTTTAAAATCTGAAGCAGCCTTAAAACATTAAATCAATGCTAGTAAGAAATACAAATTCAAGGACAAAGAATATAGAAAGAAATAAGGCAACAAGGATTGCAACAAAGTTCATGAAGTCAAAACATTAGAATCTTACGAAACAAAAAATGTCAATACCTGACACCAAGTATGAGAGCTGCTTCCCTCTTATTACTGGTAGCATGTAAACCACCATGATAAAATTAAGGCATCCCAGCTGGTCTAGCCTTAAATGCTTGCCGAGCCAAGATATCAATTCAAATACTCCCCAAATCAAAAGAAAATACTTCAATGGTTGGTTTCAATGTTATATCATAAGAAGGTGGCTATGAATATGAACAGAAAAACTAAAATCTAAATTATGGCAAATGGTAAACAACATCAACAAAACAAGGATGCCAAATGGTGGTTCTGGTTTCAACACAAATGTAAAACCTCAACCCAAACCTCAAACAACAAACTCTCACCAACCTCAAAGGCAAAAAATTAAAAAATCCAACACAGTAAAACAAATTATGTAACTTGCACTATCATAAATTATGGGTACAACGTAAGGACCTTCTAATTCCTAACTATCTCATAATAACCATAGACACTACAATCAGTATATGTGAAAATAACAAAGAGATGTATAATAAGGAACTGAGTTATAGATAACTTACAGAAGCAACAAATCACCCAAATCCCACACATATTTCACAAGTGGATTTCAACTCTACATAGGATTCATGCCCAAAAATATGTTTTTTCATAGAAAAACTAAAGGATAGAATAATAAAGAACAGCACCGGCTAATCAATAAACAACATCCAATATGAAAATATAACCAATCAAAACAAGAGATCAAGCTCAAAATCTCAGCTAAAAAACTATAGGAATCCTAAAAACAATAGTAAATCGAAAGAGATTGTTAATCTGATCAAGATCTCACCTATCGATTCGGGTTAACCACCACTGGAATATATCTAAAAACAGATTGTTCCTGCTGAAATCAACAGAAATAAGTAAAGATTAGTAACAAGACAAAGGGGAAAATCATAGTAAAATTCCATCCATTATAATCTAATCAGGAATTCCTCTAGAAATATAACAAGAAGACTTCATACCTTAATCTTCAAGAGTAGTTCATATCATGTCATCCCAGGCAGGGAATAATCTGTCATCTGTCATTATGATATTAACCCTTCACACAATATAACCATAACCATATTAATTAAAACAACAAAGCACCATACACTAAAACTGAAAAATACCTCAATAAAACAAGGGATTCATTATTATTTCTAAAAGGCAAAATTATAAAACCTGCTTACATCAATCAAAACCAATGAAACTCGCGTGACCATCCAACCCCATATAGTTTCAGTCTCTACCACAGTCACTGCAAAAACAAAAACAAAAAAAATTCCAATAACCATCAGAAATTCACAATCCAATATCAAAGTAAAACAAGAAAGTTTTTTTAAAAAAAAGAAAAGGTAAATTGAATTAATAAACTCTAACGAAATGACATCAAAATGCCAATTTTCCTATTTCTCTCAGCATTGATTGCTTGTGGAGTTTTCTGAATCCTCCGATATTCCTTCAAGAGGATTTCCGACTTCTTAATGGCTTTATCGATTAAATTTAGTAAACGGCGACGTTGTTGTTGTTTATTAATTTTGATAGGTGCCAGAGGAGGAGTCATCGTGAGTGATGACGAGCAAATCGGAGGAGTACAGGGTGGTGAAATCGGAGGAGTACAGGGTGGTGAAATCGGAGAAATAGGAGGAGTACGAGGTGGTGAAATCGGAGATTCAGTCACAGAGAAAGCAGCAAGCAATTAGAGAGTAACAAGAGAGCGATGAATGAATGAATGAATGAGAGAGAGAGAATGGAAAGTAAGAATTTAGGGATTCCCGGAATTGGGCGCTGAATGATATTTATAGGACTAGGCATGGCAATAAAACTCATACCCGCGGGTACCCGCCCAAACCCTATCCACTTTGACGGGGAAAACCCGAGTTGACTGAGTTTGGGTATGGGTTTTCCCCGATTTCAAAAGATGGGTTTGGGGCGGGTAACAGGGACATTGATACCGTCCCCGAACCCGCCCCGCTTATGTTAAATTTAAATTTTACCTATTTAAAATTTAGAAACTCTTAAACAATCTCTTAACATTATATTCATATGTTTATTTTTTATTTTTAATTTGAGTAATAAACAAATGATTTTCTCTATTTCTTTTATTTATTTAAAAGAATATTGTTAAAACAAAAAAAAATTGACTTTTTACCTTCTTTTTTAATAAAAAAATACTAAAATTCAATCATAATTCATGTGGAAAGAAGCGTAACGGGGATACCCGAACCCCGTTGGGGATACCCGATCCCCATTGGGTAGGGGTTTGGGGTTATACTTTTTATCCCCGCATAGAATTGGGATGAGTTTGGGGAAACCCGAACTTTATGGGTTTGGGTTTGGGGGTGGCAAAATCCGCCCCCGCCCCGTCCCGTTGCCATGTCTATATAGGACTACTTTGTGCGTCAGAAGCACGCAAACCAACGGTAACATTTTTTTTTTTTTTAAGAATAAAAATATAGTTGGTATTATATTAGATTCCTTATAAAAAAAAAGTAGTCTTATGTTAGATATTAGTAGCTTTTCCTTACCAAAAAAAAAATATATTAATAGCTTTTCACTATTTTTTGAATGAAAATATATAACTTTATTTTTAGTAAAACAAATTTTTTTTACTAGAAAAAATTTATTCATTCAAACTGATAAAATATATTAATAGTAAATTCAATTTTAATATCACTAAAAATAAAAAAATAAAATTTAGTAGTTAATGAAATGCAGTAAGTTTGTTTGATTCAAAAAGTAAAAATAAATAAAATATTACTAGAAAATATTTATGAATTTAATATTTAATTGTTGTGCATTGTCGGTGTAATACTTTTTTACACATACATCTAATAATATACCAACACATCATGTATTGTGTTTAAAAACAAATGATGTGTCACATTCATTAAATGATGTGGCAACACATTATTGGATGCATGTGTAAAAAACTTTTACACTGACGGTGCACAACAATTAAACTCATTATTTATTCATAATAATAAATTCAATTTTAATATTGCTAAAAATAAAATAAAAAAAGAATATCTTTGTTCAACAAAATATAAAAAATGAATATGTAAACCAACTCAATTGAGTCGAATATATTTTAAAAGGCAAATTCTTATCTACCCGTTACATTAAAGTGGACTGAGTCACCCATTTGAGTTGGCGTAATCTAAATCATCCATCTATCTTCTAGTATTATTTATGCCTAACTTTAATTTCAAAAACAAAAAGAATTCTTTCTTCAAAAGGTAAGATTGGAAGAAACTTAAAAAGAGTTTGAGAGCTGAGAGGACATGCCTTTTGTTCCTTATCTTTCGGGCACATACTGTTTCTAGCCTCTAGATTGAGACTTTTTCTCCAAACAAACAAAACAAAGTTTCTCTTTCTCATCCCAAAATTCATGCAAACAAATTTCCTCTGATCAAAACAAAAAACCATCATCATTGTAGGTTCATCAAGCATCATCATCATATCAGTCATAGAACACAACATCTTTAAAGGGTTATCTATAGTTTCATTCATTTCTCATGAAAAAATCTGTATTGAGAGTTACATCTACATCTTTTTCATTCATCATATAAAGGATGAAAATTGATAAAGATGAAATTTTTATTTACAATAACGACATTAGATTCTGAATCCTTGTATTGATGCAAAAGGGGTTTGAAACTTGAATATTTTTTAATGATTTGATCTTTTTAGAGAGAAAAATATTTAATGGCTTTTCGCGCCTTTAGATCACAATCAGTATTATCACAAGGATCACATAATTTATCAGAGAAAACAACAGAAGAGCCTGTTCCAAGCAAAGTTGCACAAAGCACGGTCACATGTTTTTATCAAACAACTGTAGCTGGATTTTGGAGAAATGTCTCAATTTTATGGTCCAAAAATTTAATGAACCATTCCTTACACATTACGATTGATAGCGTAGAAGGTGAGTCACAATTCAGTTGCAAGATTGATGTGAAGCCGTGGAACTTTTGGAGCAGAAAAGGGTATAAAACATTTGAGGTCGAAGGGAGCCAAGTGGAAGTTTATTGGGATCTTCGGGGCCCGAAATTCACTGGTAGTCCCGAACCTGTTAGCGATTACTATGTAGCGTTAGTTTCTGATGAAGAGGTTGTTTTGTTGTTGGGAGATTATAAGAAAAAGGCATACAAAAGAACAAAATCTAGACCTGCGCTTGTTGACGCGAGGTTACTTGTGAAGAAAGAAAACGTTTTCGCGAAGAAAAGTTTTACAACAAAGGCAAAGTTCGATGAGATGAGAAAAGAGAATGAGATTGTTATTGATAGTTTAACTGGTAGTAATACTAATGATCCTGAAATGTGGATTAGCATTGATGGGATAGTTTTGCTTCATGTTAAGAATTTGCAGTGGAAATTTAGAGGGAACCAAACTGTTATGGTTGATAAACAACCTGTGCAAGTTTTATGGGATGTTCATGATTGGTTGTTTAGCGGTAATTCGGTTTCGGGACCGGGTCTTTTTATTTTTAAGCCAGGGCCTGCTGAAGCTGAAAGTGAAAAAGAAGATGTTGCTGTTGAAGGTAGTGAAAGTGACGATGGTAGTGTTACTTATTCTTCAAGTCTTTATAGTACTACTTTTGAGTTTTGTCTTGTTCTTTATGCTTATAAGATTGAGTAATAGAAAGTTAAGAGATAAAAATGTATGTCTTATGTAGCATGATATTGTTAGATAGCTTCATATTTTCAGATAGTTTCATATTTTGTAGTATGTTGGAATGGGTATTGTTGTTACTATTGTGACGCCAATTGCGCGCTTTCGCTAATTTAAATTGAAAAACCTTGCTACAATCTATGTTGTATGTTGTAGAGGCAGTATGTAAGATCACAGAAGTAATTCATGATATGCATTTGATCGAGTCGATCATCCATTCGTGATGAGATGATTTAAATTGTTAATTTTTGTTATGTACATCATTCCAATGCTATCAAATTACAAGAGTTATTATAGGAAATTGCAATATATATAATTATCTCTATGTCTGTTTTTTGTTCATTGCACGGATTTAAATACTAGTACTAAATGTGACCTTTTTCGCGTACAATCTATCCGAAATCTCAAATAGTATTGTTTTTTATATGTCAAATACAGCCAGAAGTCATTCATCTGTTCGAAATCTCGAAACATAAAAAAATAAAAATAGAATAATTATTTGCTAATGCATTACACACAATAGATACACAACCAATGCAAGATGTGTGTAGCTACAATAATTGACCCTTCACCCTTGCAAAGTAAACATATAGTTATAGCAACATCAACAATCTTAATGTCATCTTCATTCTTATGCTAATAATGAACAAGGGTGACATGACTCATTGGCTAAAAAAACAATTAATATACCAGAAAGATTATACAAACAATGAACACAGAGATTATGTGGAAACATAAAAACTTTTTTCATCAATCATTAATGCCAAATCACAAAAGAGGAACTACATCATAATCAAATGAGAGGTAGAAATCTCAGAAACATCGGCTAGCAATAAAGGACTAATATGAGTTGAACACGGCTCATAAAAACTCAAACAGGAACCCAAATCACAGCTCAAATTGGCTTAGAGCATCAGCACGCATTTTTGCTCGACAACAAGAATGTTGAACCGTAACTTTCCATGGTAATCTTCTCTTGTGTACACGTTATTATCGAGAGGTGGATCACTCTCAATCAAATGTAATATCATAACAGTATATTCTTTAACACACATTTTTCAAAATACTATCGGCAGTGGCAGAACCACTTATACAAGAATAATGGCAATTTCCTCCACAAAATTATTCTTTAAAAGAATTGAATATGTTTAATTTTCTTAACTATCTATTCAAACAATAAACAAATTTCACGAATGAATATGATTAGGTGCAGACGTAAATTTGTAGCTGTCTTCATCTTCAATACCTAACATATGCTTATTCCTTTCTCTTTGAGGAAAATTTTCAGATTGATGAGAAGGTAAGGTAGGAAGAGGAGTGCTTTCATCTTTAAAATCTTTACGGATGGCCCATAGAACCTCTGCACATTTCTTCATAGGTGGTCTCGAATGTATGGAAGGCACAAGGCATTCAAAAGCTAGCTTGAAAACCTTCTGCATTGCCTTGATGGAGGCAGGACTTCTTCGAAGTCTTGGATCCATGGCAAACACAGCTTCTCCTTTCTTTAGCGTCTTCATTGCCTGCATACATACATACATAAATACATACAAATTATGTCTATTAATTTAAAATCTAATCAATGCTGTGATAAAAGTGTTCATGTAGTAAGAGTAACGTGCAAGTGGATGTCCGGTTGGTGTGAAGGGTGTGCAAGTGTTATAATCCCCCAGGAAGTGTTGTCAAATATCGGCCATGGTGGATTGCAGTAACGGATTTTTTGACAACCTCCATCGCCAACTTGTCAAGGATGGAGGTGCCATGGCAGTATATGGCGGACAAAAATGGCGGATTTCTGGCTTTCCACCATGGTCCGCAATCGATAACACTGCTCGAATCTACCAAGTTTGATCCTCTGATCATATGAAAATGTAGAAAAAAATGCTTTTATGAGATTTCACATGCATACCCATCTGATTGTAACTCTCTCATCAATTTTTTTCTTTGGTTCAATCGGATGTCTTCCTGTCATCATTTCAACAAGCAATACACCAAAGGAATAAACATCACTTTTTTCTGTAAGCTGATAAGTTCTCAAATACTCAGGATCCATATATCCGGCTGTTCCTTTAACTTGCGTTGAAATATGAGTTGCACCAGGGTCTTCAGACAACCTTGCAAAACCAAAGTCTGCCACTTTAGCCCTTAGATTATCGCTAATTAAGATGTTTGATGCTTTGATGTCTCTATGTATAATTGGATTATCTGTCAATTAATTAACAAAAAGCAAAAATCCAGATATTTAGTGGTTATCAGTATGCGAGTGTACCTCAATCAATATGAATCCCTAAGGTTACTTTAACAGTTTCACATACCAGTGTACATATGAAGGTAAGTTATTGCGTGAGCTACATCGATTGCTATGTCTAGACGTTCACCGATTTCTAGTCCATTGCCTCGTATGCCTGAAATTAATTCACTACATTTAGGTCACCTTTGCACTTAATTACAAAAACATTGCATCTTAGTGCTACATTATTGAATAACATGTACAGTTATACACTGCACAAGTCCATGATGGTACAATATACATTCAACATATATAAATACGGAAGACAAATGGAAATTACAAAGAAATTATAGCAAATCCGGCTCTAAAGAAAGCGGATAAATAAATTCGCACAATAACACAGACGATTGATCACAGTCTTACAAAGTTCAACAAATTGTGCCATCTAGAGTTTTCCAGTTATTCAAATTGTGCCAACATATATAAGTCCTGTTATGCAGTGTTTAATAATTCTTAGGGCTCCACTAGCTCCGCTACAAACCGCTCTAGTAACTGTCCACTTTACGTGAATATGAGCCATATTGATTTGATTAATTCAAAGATGTGTAATAACAGGACTTACCGTCTAAATGTTCTCTAAGATTCCCATTAGCAACATACTCAACAACAATAAGTTTCTCATCTCCGTGCTCCAAATATCCGTATAACCTCACAAGATTCAGGTGCTCAATTTTCGATAAAGTGTATATTTCGTTCTTGAACTCATATAGGTGACTCTGCAGTGCTTCCTGCAAAAGAATTGGAAAACATTCCAAAAAGAATCACACAAAAATGGCAGTCTAATGACTTGTGCTAGTAAAATATTTTTAGGATATGTTTGGGTTGAGTTATTCGAGCTTATATGCACTTGTGAAACTGTTTGGCAGAACTGATGGAAACAACTTCTGACATGTTCATAAGCTATTTTCAGCTTATTTTCAAAAGATTTTCAGGATAGCTTATGAAAACAGCTTATTTATATGTAACGTAAGTACACAGTTAGCGTTTTATTGTATAAGCGCTTAATTAAGCTATCCAAACAGAGTTTAGTATCTAATCAAATACATATTTTCATCATCTAAAATCACAAATGGAACAAGTTATGGAGATTACAAATTGCGAAAAGATGAACATTATGCTATGCTATACCTTCTTTGCACGCTTCACAGCAACGATAGTTCCATCATTAAGCTTTCCTCTATAGACAGTTCCAAAACCACCTTCTCCAATCTGATTATCTGGAGAGAATTTTGCAGTTGACTTGTAAATTTCATCAAAAGTGAAATTCCCAACTCCAAGCTGCTCACTTGTAGTACTAGATGATGCATAGGAATAAGAAAATTTCCAGTTTGATGAGTTCTTGTTGGTACTTCCAGATGATAAATCAGTTGAAGCTGCAAATTAAGCCACATCTTAATCAGTTTTGGAAAATATCAACTAAGAATAATACTTCAAAATCATACATCACCATTTCGGTCTGTAAATCGATCTCAACTATAGTCTATGACTTTTTGTTTTCGGTCTCTAGATCGGTTACTATACAACTAATTTCTAGCTAGTAGTGTACATATTGAAATGAATTTCCATACATATTAAAAGGTTGACCATAAGCTAGCACAACAAAAACATTTATCTTGTTTGGTCTTAACCTCAGGTTCTCAGGGAAGAGGTTCTGGTAATCCGGAGTTCAATAGAAAGTTAGGTAAAGTTTGGCTAAGAATTACTCTAGCCAGGATTCAAACTCGGATTTTTCCGAACAATTCACATAGCTTAAAAAACAAAATAATTTTTTTTTTCTTTTTCACCATACTTACATGATACCACCAATCTTGGTTTTGATGTATTTTTTCTGTCACCACTTCCAATAAGTTCTGAAGAAGTTTTTCTTTTACCAATGAAAATCAAAGCAAATTTTCTGAAAGCAGATTTGAAACTTTTCAGTGCTGAATTGTGCTTCTTTGTGGAATCAATTTCTTTACTATCTTGAAAATAAGCATTATTTTTTCCTTGACTAGATTGATATTGCAATTTGGTGCTTGCTGATTTCTTCATTTGCAGATGCCAAAGCTGTTGAAGAATTATTGATCATTTCTTGTAGCAAAAAGTTTAGAGAATTGGTATATCATATCATATACTATTATTGCATTTTTTTTCTTCTTCCCTTATAATTTATTCCTCTAGGACCATTTCTTCCAAAGAGATTTTGTTCCAGTCCAACCAAATATAGTTGCTTGCTGAACTAGTTTTTAATTTTTGTTTTTTTAGGTAACATTGTATAAGTCAAAGTCATATAAATATTTTTATCTTCCAACAAATATTTTTACTTCTACGCACCGATAAAAAATCAAATACCGAATCAAATGATTAAAAAATCTAAATATCTACCAGTTGTATACATCTTGGTTTTTATACTAATATTTCATTCTTTGGCGGCAGTTTAGAATTTTTTATTTCTTTCTTTTACAATTCTTTGGATTTTTAGTTTTTTGTTAGGGTCTAGTCCCTTCTTTTCACACACAATAAATAAATAATTAAATCTATACAATATTTATAGTTTTGCCACCATGACAAATTATAACTTTTGTATTACCTACCTTTGATTTCCTCATTTTTTTTTTTTTGGTTGATATTGATTTCCTCATTTTACTAGAAACAAATTTAAAATACATGTTTTTAACCTTATATTACATTATTTATTTTGAAATGGTTATCACATTTAATATTTTAATTTATTTAAAATTATTTACCAAATTTAAAAATAGTACTTTTAACCTTATACTTTTTTATATTTTATGAGAAAGTGGTTAACTATCTTAAGTTTAATTAATTTAAATTTAAGTGAGGTAAAGAAGAAATTTAATTTAAAATAGTAAGAGAAAATATTAAATTATAAGTTACTGAGATTGTTTGCCAAACACTCCGAGCTACTTTTATGAAACAGGTTTATGATTAAAAGAGAGAATAGAATGCACCTATTGTAACTTGAGTTTAAGTTCAAAAAAATAAATTATGTAAATTACAATAATTCTTCATTGAGATTAGTGGAGAAATGAGACATCCACTAAAATTACAACATCAAAGAGATATCCACTAATCTCTTTAATAGAATTATGTGTAATTTTAGTGCATATCTCTTTCATAAATTCTACATTTTAGTGGATATCTCTTTGATAGAATTATATGTAATTTTATTATAATTCTTCATTTAAGAAAATCATGTCTCATTTTTTAATATGTTGTTTTTGTTCTTTTTGTTTTCTATTTCTTTCTTTTGTTTTCTTCCACTTTACAGTTTTCCCTTTTTATATTATATATGAAAAACATACATAGGAGTAGTGCTACTAAATATCACATGTTTTGTAACAAAAAAAAATATATATCACATGTTTTAATATTCTGAATTTACTTTAAAAAAAAAACTGTTTAAATAGTTGATGATAGAACTTTGATCAATTATTGAATTGAATTTATTTTGCTGTGCTGTGATGCCAATAATAGGTGATTAGTAGTTGAACATCATTAATAAGATTGGGCGGCTGTCATTCCTTGGCCAATTGTCATTCATTCACACAGCTGAGCAGTAGTCACCTATGGCTGTACAAAGACTATATGGAGATAATTCTCCCATGTGTATGTTTTGACTTTTGAGAGTATCATTTATTTATTTCTATTTATAAAAAAAAATTTGATAAATTTCACTAAATTTTAAGAAGTAGATTTCATTAATAAATTTCACTAAATTTTTACTATTTGAGAGAAAAATAGGTTGAGGACATGACTAATAATTTTATTTTCAATTTATATCTTTATTATTGAAAAATGTGGTGAATGTGGACAAAGATATTTGTATCTATTAAAAAATATGTCTTAAATTAATTACTGTCTTAGTCTCTCTATTTTTTTCATGACCGTGATGCTCTGAATGGGCAGAACATATGGTTCCTCTTGTAGATCTGAGAATGTAAATGGATCTGAGATTGAGATTGTACTTCATGTGTGTAGGTGAAGAGTACTTACAACAATGTTAACACTTCAACACTCAAGTCAGTATTTGCTCAAGGTGAGAATTTGTAATGAATATCTTTGTTGATTATTTTGAGCATTTTTTATTTTCTAATCAACACCAAAATTATAAAAATAAATCACTGAGATTAATTAACATCTTTTAACCAGCTATACTAATGTAATCATATTTACATAAGGCTCAAACCCATATGAAAATTCACTATGCCAAGTTTATAACTTTCCTTCAAAACAAAAGGTTTATAAATTAAAAAATTAAATTAGGCAGAGAGGAGAGGAGAGTATGGCAGGATTGTACCATGGAGCAAGGTAAAAAAATTATAAAAAATTACAAAAACAAAAGGAGGAATAATAAAATGTGCATTTAAATAAAAGAATTACAATCTGCCATTATTCATCAGAAAGTTCATCACTATAAAGTCCATTTTCACTACCATTACTCTTGTCAGCTAAAGATTTACTTCTTGGTTTTGATGATTTGCTTGCTTTTGAAGGTTTCTTGACCTTTTCTGCCTGCAATTCCAACACCTTCTCTGAAGGTTTTCGCTTTCTTTTTATCCGTGTTCCCCCAGCATCATCTGTAAATAATTAATGTTGAAGCCAATATGTAAAAAATACACAAACAATAGAGTGTATTTGAGAGATGCAAGTTCTGAGAACAACATGAGGTTGAAACTCGAAACCTATACTCAAATAAGGATTGAACTTCTCTAACGTGAACAATATCAAACATTCAGAAACAGATCAACCATTTATATTATATTATGGAATATGAAAAATGCTAACTAGTGCCGCCAACACTAGTTAAGGTAACAAGAAAGGAAATATTAATATATTATTGAAAGTTTGTGTATTCGATATCTTGAAACTATAAAAATTGTTCCTTTTCACATAAATCTTTTTGTGTATGCATAACAAATTATGGGTGGCGGCGGGTGGTTGAAATGTTAACCCTTAATTTTCTCATTTTACAAAGTAATCATTTTAGAGGAGTCAAATTCCTCAAATAAAGGCCCCAAGAAATAATTGGCTGCCAAATCATTTTAGGGTGGTTGAAATGTTCGGCAGACTTTGTGGAAATAACTTCTAACATGCTAATAAGTTGTTTTAAATTTATCTCCGTAAGTTCTCTAAGTATGCTTATGAACACAACTTATAATTTATCTTCTATTACAAAAATAGCTTATAAATAAGCGCTTCTAAATTAAGTTGTTTATTCAAACTGGACCTTTTTTATTATTAGAATGCAAAAATTCTCAGAAGCATATTGTGCAACACATGAAATTACCTTTAACTGGACTTGAGGCGTGATTCATCAGATGTCCATTTGCTCCAGCCTTTTCTGAAACTGGGGATCCGGAGTTATTGCTGTCCACCAGATTTGAAGAGCTTTCTAAGAACTTGTCTTGCTGTTCAGGAACATCAGGACTAGGAGTTGCTGGCAGGAAACATAACTCTTCGTGAGACATATCGGAGTCACTGAAAGTAGTATCTTTCTCCACCGTCACAATGTCAATTTCCTCATCTTCATTAACATCATAACATTTTACCTGCAAGCATATGAACTAGGATTAAAAAATGGACACATAAAGATAACTAAAACCTGCACGACCATCTAACACTCGCATACCTTCTCAGTCTGGGGAACCAAATCAAATTCATCTTCTCGCTCAACATACTCCTCGTTTTCCTCAAGCTCTTTGAAATCAGGAGCAAAAGCACTCCAATTCTCAGTGTAATCTTTAGCCCAGATATAAACTACACCATTCAAAGAAGCAGATACAACAATAGGACGTACAGGATGCCATGCTAAATCGATAAGAGCTCCTGTAGGCCCTTCAAGGATTTTCACAAGACGTCCAGCTCTATCCCATATGTAAATCTTGTGCTCTCCTTTGCTAGCAGAACCACCAACAACCCACTCACCATCACCACTAAAACACGGTGCTTTCCAGTGCACCTTCGTGATTGAATCTTGAAACTCCCGGAATAAAGTTAAACATTTTGATCCGACAGCCTTCAATTTCTCAACACCATTTATTTCATTTTGGTTCTCATGCAGGTCATCAAGTGCTCCAACTTCGTCTTTCAGGGGAAGAAGATTTTCATATATCCTGATTATTCGATCATTTGAATTCGTTAGAAGATACTGTCCATTTCTACTGAATACAATGTTCTTAACTATAGAACCACCAGAGATAGGAACCATGGCACGCACTTCACCATCTTGCCAGTCGATTACAAGAATTTCCCCTTTTGAGTTTCCAGCGTAAACCAGGTTTCCGTATTTACTAAAACATGCAGCAGTAGGTGTGAAGGAGGTACTTCCATCAGAACACTTGTTACGCACAGCAGGGTTTGGTCCATTCGATTGCTCTGACACAGAAACTTTAAGAAAAGTTGTATTTCCTGTGTTTAAGTCAACAATCATTGGAGAACATGAGAGAGGACATGTCAGGCAGATAGATGGTTTTGAGGAACCTGGATGAAGACGAGCTTGTAGAGGGGTTTGTTGCAAAACTATTCTTGTTATTTTTTTACCGCTCATAACATCCCACAGTGATAACGACTTGTCAGCAGCAGATACCAGAATTCGATTACCACACTTTGACCAACAAATACTTGTTATGGGAGAAGAACATTCATCATCTCGAAGCTCTTTAGCAATGCCCCTGGTTTCAAAATCCCAGATAATGCAACTTCCATCATTGCACCCAGCTGATTCAGTTGATCAAATCAAGCACCAAGAGTGAGAATGTTGACATTGTATAATACCACCAGTGAATAATTCATAAAAGTTTAACACTTGGTATAATATGTATCCAATCCACACATTCAAATAAATACGCACACAGGGCACAATATAAGTGTATGCTTTGACAAAAAAACTGAAATATAAGCCAGAAAGAAATACATTATTAATATATCTATTGTAATCTAATCCCAAAAGAAACAAAGCTGCCTAAATAAAATATACACAGAATGTTTTTTATGGCAAATTCATCAAATCAATGAACTTGATTTTTACAAATAGATTACATGCAGAAAACATAAATCTTGACCAAATCCACAGTCGCAGAAGTTTTAATTCAGTAACAAAAAAGAAGCAAAAGGCATATGAAAATAAGTATAAATGTGACAGCTAGCAGATAATTAAAGTCGACACACATTAACCCTGACTGAAAAATGAACAAACTAACAGGCATCATACATATATCTCCTTATCTTCCTAAACATCAACTTATAACTAGATAAAGGTGTAAATAACTAACTCTCCCCTCTTCGGAAACTGCTCCGCACATCAAAGTAACTGCAGAAAACTACCCTACATGACAGTTTGTAAGGACTTACTATCCCTTGTGGAAAAAAAAAACCTTCCAAACGGTTGGTTAACATGGACTTAATTCCAGCAATTGATCCCTTTTAACCCAACATCAGGGTCCCTATCATTATCATATTGTGAAACTTTCCATCAGCACATTCAAGTCTCACCCCGATGCATTCTACATAATATTGAACCCGCCCCCAAGGGTGTGCTGACGAGTGCCATCTGTATAGCTTAATCCCCACTTGCATTAGCATATATGTTGTCACAAACCAAATGTCTTCAAATAATTAGCATTTCCATTTTTGTAGAGAAATTAAATAGAGTATCACTTGCAAAGAAAAGCTGCTTAAACATTTTATAGTACACCAGTTTCTCTTTTCACTTGAATAGCAAAGCAAACCCATTACATTACCCATCAATACAACTAAGGAAAATTTCTCTATTGTAATCATGAAATCAACATCAATCTAAAATATCTCCAGTGGTTTGATGATCAAATATTGACGTCTTTAGTAGCTAGAAAAGCAAAATGATTCTAAAAAATTTGCCCGAACTACAATTGAGATGCAGCAGACGAAGAAACCGCAGAAACTGAAACCAGGCATGGAAATTTTCCACTGGGCAGTTGTCACAACAAAATAGGGTTTTCCGGTGGAAACATGCCTAAATACTACCAACATGAAAACAGACTGTGCTGAATTCCGTATCAAGTATAACTACAATTACAAGGATAATAATCTGCAATCATCTCCTAACGTTTTTAACTAGGCTAACCAGTCGACCTTACATATCTTACACAAAACACAACAATTACCAAAGACATTCAAACAATATTCGAACAAACTAAATCATTCATACCATGTCTCTCCATATCACAAGAAATAACAAATTGGCAAAGTAAAAACTAATGACGTGATTAAACATCACTTGCATAAAAGTCAGCTTACATTCTCTACAAAAAAGTTTATCAGCTGCTCTATTTGCCAGAACAGAAAAGCAAAAAAATACACAAGGCATTAACTTGAAACAAAGTTAAGCTACTAGAAATTAAACACCGACTCTCGTCCTCTTAGGTAAAAACCCTTAAGACTCTACATAACCACCACAAAGCCTTTTTCGTTTCGAACCAACTAAGGAAAATGTTTTTTTTAGATAAAACCCAAATGTATCCTCCTACACCGGAGACAATCCTGCTTGAGATTAACAAAAATTTCTCCCAACTGCATAGAATCAAAATCTCCCACCAAGAATAGAAAAAAGGTATTTACTCACTAAAATTTTCCATTCAAAAGAGACTAACCGATGTTGCATCGAACAACCCATTATTCTATATCATGATTATTTGCATACATCAACACCCAATTAAAAAATTGAAAAAAACAATGTAGCACTAAAACTTCAAATTTCACATGTAGTTACATTCAATCACTTCAATTTTCTGAAATTATTGCGAAATGAAAGGGGAAAGTAATAGTTACCAGCAAGAAGGGTACCGCGACGATTAAAAGCAATACATTTCATACACCCATATTCCAAATACTCCTCTATCACTTCAGGGAAATCACCCTGCAATGGATCTTCAACATGAAAAATAATAACAATGTAAGAATTTAGAACAAAAATAAGATCAATGAAATTGAAGTGACATAAATATTAGGTCATTATTATTACATTTTTGTAATGGTTACGGTAAGGAATTAGTGAATGGAATGAAAATGCGGGAAAGGGGAGAGAAATCGGAAGAAGAAAGTAGAGAACTAACCGATAATGGAGGCGTTGAATGTCATGAAAGTGGAAGAGAGGAGAATGAAGAAAAGTGAACGGAGGAATGGAACAGAGGAGAGAAGAGTGAGAGAGGGAAAAAGCGGAAGTAGGAAACAAAGATGAGAAATAGTCAAATACTAGAATATAACAACTCTGTCTTTTCATACATGTTTGGTTTTTTATCTTATCTAATACTAATAATAATGGATGTATCTGATCTAAATTCTAATGCGAATCACTTCACTTTTTAGATTCATTGTAAAATTTATGTATTTAGACTATATTATTATCTAGATACATCAATTCTACAATGAATCTAAAAAGTGAAATGTTTCTTATATATAGCACCGGAGGGAGTAATATATAAGGAAAATGCTAACGAGTGTTCGGGTCACTAGTTAAGAAACTAAATAAAGTATAAAAGTCTTGGAATTTGTGTAATATATTTTTTTTGGTTAAATATGTTTTTAGTCCTTACATTTTGCAAAATTATTAAGAATGGTCCTTGCATTTTAAAAATGGTAAAAAAAAACCCTATAAAATTTTGCACTATCAAGATTAGTCCAATCCGTAGAGAATAGTCTCTACATTTTGCAAAATTGTCAAGAATAGTCCTACATTTTAATATTTTTAGTCCCTATATTTTGGAAAATTGTCGAGAATAGTCCCTACCTTTTAATGTTTTTAGTCCCTACATTTTGTGAAATTGTCAAGAATGGTCCCTAAAGGATAAACGCATGGACTAATCTTGATAGCGGAAAATTTTATAGGGTTTTTTTTATCATTTTTAAATGTAGGGACCATTCTTAACAATTTCACAAAATGTAGGGACTAAAAATATATTTAACCCTACTTTTTTTAAAGTGTAGACAATGCTCTTTTCAATGTAAAAATTTCTTCTTTTAGTATCCTTAACTATAGTTAGCATGACCAATAATATAAAGATAAATTGGTATATAGTTTAAAATATTTTTACATTGTCATCCGTTATCAATCATTTATTCTACTAAATAACTCAACTACATTTCACTTTCATGTTATGATGTGGAGAAATATGGAATTTTTATTGGACGTTCGTGTAAAAATATATATAGGATACATTAATTATTAAGTCAGTTTAAATAGGTGAATTGTCCACGAATAAAAAAAAAGTTTGAATCGTCAAAGGTGAATTGTTTTTTATAAAAGACTTGAGAGAGTAGTAATAAGCAAAAGGTTGAATTACTGTTGGTTATTTATTTGTATAAAAATATTTCTATAATAACTGTTTTTTAATTTTAATTGTATTTTCATTTTTTTAAGAATTAAATTTGTATATACAAACTGTGTAAAAAAATTATTTAATTTTTTATCCGAATTATTCCTCTTCATCACTATTCTTTTGTTTGTCGTATTGTACAATGTATTTGAGTCAGGATCTGTTTACATCAGGTGTCAAACTTAAGTTTGACAGCAAATCATATCCGTGTATTTGTGTTCAATCCACGGCTCACATTTACTCGCGCTTAAATTCACACCACGTGATAGCCTGTTTGACTTTTACTATATCATTGTGTTTTACTGATATTAGCTTCGCCTTTCATCTCTTATATTATTAGCTTGTTCCGTTTTGCTATTCTTAACCCTAATTTTTTTTCCCGCTCTTTTTTCCTCTCATTTTACCCTAAAATATTAAAATAAAATGTTTAAAAAAGGTCTCACCGAGAATCGAACCCACAACATTTAAAATCAATTTTATGTTTTTTGCCACTACACTACATCAATCAAGTTGTTATTATTTTGCAATCAACATCTAATAAATATGGAATCTCTCACCATGTTAAATATTTATTTATTATTATTATTATTATTATTATTATTAGCTTTCTACTAATATTATTATATATATTATATTATATATTATTATTATTATTATTATGTTATTATTTTGCAATCAACATCTAATAAATATGGAATCTCTCACCATGTTAAATATTTATCTATTATTATTATTATTATATTAACTTTCTACTATTATTATTATATATTATATTATATATTATTATTATTATAATATATTATTATTATTACATAATACTTGAATACGAGTAATATGTCTAATGTCTACCGAAAAAAAAACTTTAAATATATCCCATATATTATTATTAATATATTATATTATATATATATAAAACCTAACAAATTCTCAAAAATTTACGATCACTTATTTGATATACATACGCAACATAACCAACTCTTTTGAAATATATCTCATATTATTATATTATATATACAACGTAACAAACTCTCAAAAATTTATGATCACTTATTTGATATACATACACAACGTAACCAACTCTTTTGAAATATATCCCATATTATTATATTATATATACACCATAACAAACTCTCAAAAAATTTATGATCACTTATTTGATATACATACACGTTGATGATTCACGTTGATTTTTTTTAGAAGTCAAACAATGTTTGTTTGAGAGAAAGTTCAGTTTTTTATCTTTGAAAGTGTCTATGAATTGGTTTATTTACAAATAAAGTTTCTTAAGTGTCTATGTTTGAAAGTTTTTTTATATTTGTATTTTTATGTATGTCAATGCTGGTTTTTAACGGTATATTTCACAGGTTTGCAATTGTCGTTGTTTGCAGTCTAACCGGCTCCTTTGTTGTTTCCTCACAAATTTCATCTATCATCTCCTTCATCCCTGGATAGGTTCTCCTTCAATGCTACAATAAAAATGGTTAATCTTAATCCTTTTGCTAATCTTTCTCTAAATTTATTGAGAGGTTTGAAAATATTTTTATAAGTGTTAGTTGTTTATCTTTATAATTACATTTTTATATTTTTCCTTACTTTTTTTTATTCATACAATAATAGGTCCTTTAAATCATAATCCTGCAACGGATCGAGAGAAGTTGATTGATGCTTTTTATTTGTATATTGATGTTTAATTTTATTTGTTTTTTTTTTTTGTAAAAAGTTCCAATTTTTTTTTTGTATACAGAAGTTGATCAATGTTTTTCAGGTGCTGATGTAAATCCTGGGAGATGGAAGAGATGAAAGAGATATTCCTTTTTACATGACGGAACCATACTTCATTCCTAATATTTAAACTTTATGGTTAATGTTGTTCTTTTGAGTTGAGAACCTTATCAATTTTTTTTTTTTTTTTTAGTTTTTGTATTTTAACTTTTCAATTAATCTGATTATTATAATGAAAAATATGATTTTGAATAAATGCAAAAGTTTCCAGCCATTTGAAATCCATTGTCTTCTTATGTTGACTATATATTTATTGTTCTTATGCTTTCTTATATTTAGGATAACAAATTTCAAATAAATTAATATATTCGATCAACAAATAGAACATTGGTTATTCTTATACAAAAACTGAACATATTGGTTATCAATTCTGATATTTTACTTTTATTCAACAAAATTACGTCCAACTAAAAATATAAAATCTTGCCTTACAAATACAAATAGAACCCGTTGTTATGGCTTATATGATAATTATGCAAATAAATATTTATTATTATTAGCTTCATATTATTATTATTGTTGTTGTTATTATTACTACTAATTCAAATAAAATTTTAAAAAATACATCATCAAGAATCGAACCCACAATCTTTAACTCACAGTTCCTCAAAAAAAAATATTTTAACTCACCATGTTAAATATTTATTATTATTAGCTTCCTATTATTATTATTATTATTATTATTATTATTATTATTATTGTATCTCTTATCTCTTATATATTCTAAACTTGCTCCAAAATGCTAACTTTAAACCTTTTTTATTTTTCCTCTCATTTTTCCTATCTTTTTCATGTGGTCATTATATTAAAAAAAAAAAAAAATTTGTCTAGCATGGGAATCGAATCCGCATCCCTTTAATTTTTTCGTTTGTGATGACTATATTAATAAGAGTCAGGGATAATCTCTTAAGCATGTTGGATATATCTTTTGTCGACGGTATTTTTACATGGTCAATTGTAAGTTGCAACTTCAAGAGTTATTTAAAGAGAATGATTAAAAATACTGATTATCAATGAAGACGGTGAAAATACGAATAAAACTTCCAATTTAGTCTATAAAGAATTATTTCGTAATATACCATAATTTCCTTTGTATGAACATTTATCAAAATTTATTGTCGAACTAATATTTATTGGTACTCCATATTTTTATATATTTTTAGTGTTAAAAATTTTATATCTTATTTTTTTCATATTACGGCTAATTAGACCCGTGAGAAAGAAACCTCTTAATTCACTTGCATCTTTATCAAGAACACTTCTGATTTGTTTGAATTTGAAAGAGAAAAAAATAATCAAGCTTTCTCACATGGTCAATTCCGTCATCACTATGAGCGATAGAATGGATTGAAGGAAGTTTGTGCTGCAATTGTAGGTTTTAAATGATTTATAAGAAATTGAAAGAGTTTTTTTTTAGCAACTTTTGACTTTGTATTCCTTATAATTTCTTATTATAACAAAAAAACCAATGGAGTTGTTTCAATGGAGGAAAGGAGTTTTTATTTGAGGAAAAAAATTCGCACAACAGTGTTATTGGTTATGGTTGAATTTTGAAAAGAAGACAACACCCATTAGTGACATAGGAAAACACAAATCATAAATAAAAGGAATATGAAGAACAACATAAAAGATAGACATCGACAACAGAGAGATTAAATCATGGTTCACCATAGAGAACATACATATGCAGGGTGTTGAGTAGCTAGGTCAAGAAGGAATTGACGGTGAAAATTCTATGTGAATCACCAGCATGATGGTCACGTGAGATAAAAGGTAATATGTTACAACCATCGGATCAACACGAATAAACGGATATGATTTGGTGTTAAACTTAAGTTTGATATCTGGTGTCAACGGATCCTAACTCTTTTGATTTGGAAGAGTGCTATTTTGATTTGGTTTACATTTAGTAATTGGAAATTGGAAACCCATGGTTTCAGCCATGCATACAAGGAACTGTCTCCTAATACATATTCCTTCCTTCATTCCAAGTAATATATAAGCATAGTTTTTGTTTTTTTTTTTTTGTTTTTTTTAAGAAGCTAAATTAGCCCACCTAAATTGACACAGAGAGAATCGAACCTGAGACCTTAAGGAGGAATACACTCCCACGTCCCAAGCCAATACCACCAGATCAACGGGATGATTTTGAAACAATATAACCATGGCTTTAAACAATATATAAGCATAGCTTTAAACTATATGAAAAACAGAGGATTGTGATGATTTTGAAACCACTCATGTTACAACTTGCAATTTAGTCCATTTGTTTGTGGCCGTAATAAAGAAAACCAAAGTACCAAACCTTCACATTACTTGTGAAGTTATGAGATTAGCAAATCATGAAAACTCTATCTAACAACTAAGATGACCACTTGAGGTCGACTCTTCCAACACCATAACAAAGTGAAGGCCAAGTTCATCTTTAATTCGCCAGAAAGTGACAATGACTAATACCCCAACTCGAACTACACCAGTCTCGCGGAGTCAACCCATTGTCGCCTCCATTTTCAGAACACCCGCATCAAACTACACAGATCAGTCTACCTCCAACACCATCATTGTAAATATTAAAAGTACTTCATTTCCACCCACCCCAACTTGCTTCATGAGCTAGAGATTTTATAAAGGGTGAAGAAAAAGGGCAAAGAGATGGGAGAACAGGGAGATAAAAACAAATACTGAAGGTATACCATTGCACAACTTAAAATGTGGTGCACCTTATACCACCTCATATTTTGTTCTTGTTCTTTCTACTTAAAATGTGGTGCACCTTATAGCACCTCATATTTTGTTCTTATTCATTCTATTTTTCATGTATTTTTTCACAAATTAAAACATCAAAAAGTCCAAATGCATGTAGAAGAAACCCTTAATGCACTAAAAAAAAAACTATACAACAATTTTACACCGCGTGGATGGTAGATGTCTCTTATACAACAGAACATGACAATAAGAAAAATTTAAACCAACTTTGTCATTCTTCACTTAATCTCCTCTCATGTACAAGTAATTGAACTGTACAGTTGAACTCTATTTAGCTTCCGGTACTCGTCAGTCAACTGTACAAAGAGTTAGAGATACATTTCATCAGTAATTTTCAAATGAACAGGAGTCAAACAACTGTACAGACTACAGACTTAGATTCTTTTTTTTCATAAAAAAAGAAAGAGATTCTTCAGAAGTTGTTAAGTAATGCTTGCAAGACTATTCTCAAAACAAAAAGAATGTCAGTATTCACAAATCCATGACTAGTATTTCCCGATTAAGTTCTAGATAAATTTTCAAGTTTAAAGGTAAGCATACTGTACACTTTTTTTTAATCAAACATACTGTACACTTAATACTCACCAGGATCATCAAAATTTACTCTTTCTCCTGTAGAGAATTGGCAGTAGAAAAGGGCAGCAAGAAAATATAAGAAAGATGTAAGAAATAGAAATCCTCGGAAAGAACCAACTAGCTCAACAAAAAAGCCAGCTCCGACTGTTCCAACTATAGCAGCAACTGTTCCAGCAGTATTAGCCATTCCTAAAACAAGAAATGAAGATAGTGTTCAACGTAAGAAATCTTAATCTAGGTACAAAGACAAGTATTTTCTCATCTCTTACCAAATTTTGCATATATTTCACCCTATTTTACCCATAGTCATACATGCCACTACCAAGAGTAAAAATTCCATAAAATTTAATAATCAATTCCAATAGGTAGTTCCAACGTTTTGTATTCCCAAGTTTCATAAAAAACCATTGAAGGGTTTCGCCAGGTGTTTATAATACCACCATAGCAATGCTTGGCCAATTATATTCAAATAGGTTCGTTCAAATGTCCAATATAGAAGCTCACCAATTTAGTTCCTACACTAGCAAATGGAATTATCGAAATTCTAGGCCAAACATTTAACTACCAGATTTATCTTTTATCACCTGCCATGTCACACAGGGTGACATAATACAGGTTCAAAACAATTTCAAATGCATTTACCAATGAAAAGTGTTCTGTAAATGTTATTAAATGTGTTTTGAACATCAAATTGTATAGTTTATGCAGTATGAGCAGTTTTTTTCAAGATAAAATGGAAATCATACCATGTATAACACCAGAATACTGTGGTGCGATCTCCTGTGATAAAAAATAAAATGAATATAAATTAGAGTGACAAGACTTCTATATATAGAACTTTTACATGAAAGAAATCAGAAACCTGAAAGTTCACAAGAAATCCGGAGTGACCGAAAGATTTCAAGCCAAATGCTAATGTAAGCCAAGCAGAAGCAACCGAGGGGTTTCTTGCTGTTGTTAAACCAATGAGGCTAAGTCCAGGACCAACAAAACCAATGGACTGCAGTGAAAGTTCAGAATTAGCATTATCCGTTAAAACTAATGCACAATTAGAAGAATCAAAGCCCGACTGTGAAATGAGTAGTGAAAGAAAGAACAATAACATCAAAAACCAAAGATGACATTGTACATGAATAAAAAGAGTAAATGGAGTTAGTTACATGAATAAAAAGATGTCATTGTACTTCATCTAAAACCAAAGGTTTAAAATTCTAACATAATATCTTCATTTTAAAATACACCAAGTTTTTTCATGTTTCAGAAGCACCTAATTCCTATTGCCTTAAGCCACCAACAGCAAGGCAAACTGATAGTTTAACTGCTTATTTCTTCATGCTTACTCTTAAAAGACGAAATTTAAGCAAAGACAATTAAAAGTTTGATGGATAAAGAAAGAAGAATGATATTGGAAGAAGTTACAAATTGAGAAGCGACAGAACTGGTATTTATACAAAAAGCAGACATACAACAGCAAACAAATATTATTTTAAACAAAAACAGACAAACAGTTTGTAACTGACAATTTCACAATTCATCAAAACAAGGGATAAATTACAAGTCCACAGTCTAATTTTTTTCAAGTGTATACCTGCATAATCTTACGAGTCAAAGTGACACTTCTACCACTTTGTATCATCATATCAGACCAAAAGCCAGCAAGGTAATTCATGATAGCCATCACAACCCATGGAACGGCACTAAACCATGCCGCCTGCCTGATATCCACACGATATACCTATAATGGAATTCATTTGTAGACAGTTTAGGTGTTGATTTTTAAATATTTTTATGGCTTGAAACTTGACAATCGCAAAGCTATATATAGTAAGCCTTACTGAGTTGAAGTATATGGGCATCCAAGAAAGAACAACAAAAAACCCCTGTGAAGTAATGAAAAATAAAGTTTAAAAGGGAAACAAACATGAATTTGCATTTGCATATTAAGATCACTGAGTCGCATTTAATTTAAGAAACATGCATTATATTTTTCTTTTCAACAAATGAGAATAGAAGGTGAGGATTACCTCATGCAATAAGATAAGTGAATCCAATTAGGTCATCACAAATGGTAATTTGCAATATGACTATTTTCAGCTCTAATTACAACATCAGCAGCAAAAAATTAAACAGATGGTATGAATGTGAAACATTACCCAGCTATGCATGGCGTTTGCAACAATTAGAGACCATGTTGGCATCTTTGAAAGCAAGCGTCTGAAGGGAGGAATACCTTTAACTTTCTTCGACTCTACCGGAAAAGACTGTTGTCTTTTATTTAGTATATACTCTAGCTCATATTTTGATATCTGAGGATTTCGGTCAGGAGTGCTTGATGCCACTGACAACCACACCAACACCCAAAGAAACCCAGACAAGCCGAAAATCACAAATGGACCAAATATACCTCCTTGCGACATGAGAATGGGAGCAAGCGTCAACCCTATCGCACATCCAAGCTGAAATCCAGCCATTGAAATTCCAACGGCCCTTGCCCTTTCAGTTTGAGGAAACCATCTAAACAGAACAACCAAATATTAGTCATTAATCATTATCCATTTCAACTATCAACCCAATTCAAAACACATATAAGCCATATGTACGAAACAGAAGACAAAGAACCACGGCTCCACCGAGTTTCCCCAGTAGCCTATGGACGAGGGCGGCACTGCCATACATAGTCACCCATAGGATTTTATTCACATAGTCGGAATTCCGAGCTTAGGTCCCCGCGCAGGGGTTATCTTTCTCAGACCTTTATCCGGAGACCGTAATAAAGAGTCTTTGCTTACCTTACATTATAAATAAAATAAATAATGCGCTTCACTCTAAGGAGTAAAGAATGAAAATAGGATTCACTGCCACGTCACTCACCGAAGATTATTCTCTTCACATAGATCTCAGGATACGAGACCTGTCTTCAACTACAAACTAAGCACCCTTGAAAGTTGCCATATTGAGACATTTCATACTTTAAAATTGTACAAACCAACCCAATCGTCCAAGAAACACTCATCTAAACCCTAGTCTTACTTTGAGCTCTAAGCCTCTCTTTCGCTTGTCAGGCTTAGAGCTCGAGCCACTGTAGACCATTTGAAATATATGTTGAACACACAACCAACTGGAACCGGGTCAAGGGAACAAATCATATGCAGCCACATTTCTGGTGCATATATGGAGAATCATGAACATACTTGTGCCTTAATATTCCTAATCAATACCACCTGACATAAAGCCAATATATTCATTCCTAAACTTTAGCCCGCATTAATGAGGCTCACGGATTTAACAGTTTAAAAGTGGAACCATGGAAAGAAAAAACATGCACTGGCTAGACATGATATCTAAAACCCTACTCTTATCATTGGTCAAACTTTGCTAGAAAACAACCAAAATTTGAATACCTGGCTACCATGTTATTCATGGAAGGAAGAGCTACACCTTCAGCAAGACCAAGCAAAGCACGGACCGCAAGTAGAGCCAAAAGCGAGCTCTCTGCAGCAAAGGGAGTAAGAAAAGTAGCAAGTGACCACAATGCCACACCCCAAGCCATGACCACTTTGCCACCATAGTTATCCACCAGCATTCCTCCACCTATAGGTGATAACAAATATCCCCACAGAAATGAAGACTGCATCAAAAAACCACAAAATCATCAAAAAATAATAACACAGTCAATTCTTCAAACACTTGGTGTGTATGTGAGATAGAAACACAGTTACAGTTACACACCTGAACAATTCCAGCGAAAGCGCGGCTCCAACCATTAGCGAGGGATAAAGGAACAATGGCAACGGACATGACTACACGATCAGCATTGCAGAGAGCGAGAGCAAGAGCGAGCATCGCCACCACTTTGACTCGTTCAGAAGTGATGAACTCAGTGAAACTCGGTTGCAGTTGTTGTTTGTGTTGGTTGTTGTTTTGGGGAGCTGATTTGAACTGAGCGTCGTTGGAAGAAACCCGGAGGCGGAGAACGGAGCGGAGAGAGGCTGAGCCATTGGGATATTGGATTCTCTTCTGAAATTCAAAACGTGTGAGGTTGGGTTTGGGTGAGTGGAACTTGGCGACTATGCTGCTGTTTTTTTTGAGTAATGTTGGTGGTTTTGCGGCGGTTGCTCCGCCGAAAACGATGGCGGAGGACATTGATGTGGTGGTTGAACGGAGTTAGTTGTGGCAGTTGACGTGTTTTTCTGTTACTGCGTGATAACGGGTTGTCACTTTTTAGGACTTAGGATGGTGTGGATGGTGTGCTAGTTCTGAATTACCGAAATAACCTCGTCTTTTGCTGCTGAATTTAATTAAGGATTAAATATGTTTTTAGTCCCTATATTTTATGAAATTGTTAAGAATTCCTACATTTTAAAAATGGTAAAAAGAAAACTCTATAAAAATTTTCGCTATCAAGATTAGTCCCTGCGTTTATCCTTTAGGGATCATTCTTGACAATTTTGCAAAATGTAGGAACTAAAAACATTAAAATGTAGGGACTATTCTCGACAATTTTTCAAAATGTAGGGACTAAAAATATTAAAAGATAGGGACTATTCTTGACAATTTTGCAAAATGTAGGGACTATTCTCTACGGATTGGACTAATTTTGATAGTGCAAAATTTTATAGGTTTTTTTTACCATTTTTAAAATGTAGGGACCATTCGTAACAATTTCCCAAAATTGATGGACTAAAAACATATTTAACCCTTTAATCAATACCGTAGTTTTTTAATTATTTATTTTTTAAAAACAATAGGTTTTTAATTTTGGTAAATGCTAATAGCTGAATTTAATACATACTCCCTCCTTTCCAAATTATATGTCACTTTGAAGAAAAAATTTGTATTAAATTATATGTCACTTTACATTACCAATAAAACATTTAATGCAACTTTTCCTATTATACCCTTAACTATTTATTACCCTCTCTTCTTTCAATTCTTCAATTTATTTTTCAATACAATAAATGAAAGACAATTTTGTAAATAAACTCATAATTTCTCTTTTTCATACAACAATGATTACATTTCTTAATATATGTAAAAATGTCAAAGTGACATATAATTTGGAACAGAGGGAGTATTTTGTATTTTATTGGGTCTTGCTAAACAGTGTCTCCAAGGCTCTCTTTAAGCATTCCATTTAAAGAAATAATTTGTTCAAAAAGTTAACCATTTCAATTTTCAATGTGTTGACTTAACACATCTATAAAAATTTAACAAAAACTTACTATTTGTGATGCTTAAAAAATGTCCCGGGAGCACTATTTAGCATTTTCCTATTTTATTTTTTTATTTCGCTAACAGCTTAGTTCAAAATAGTTAGTGTATGGTTAAAGTACAATCAACCCTGCAGAGTTGAGCTCGTCTTGAATAGTTAAATTGGTTGAGCTCATCTTAAATGATAAAGTTAGTTGAGCTCGTCCGAAAGGATAAGTTGGTGTTGAGCTTGTCCGGAAGGATCAAGATGGTGTGGAGTTGGTTGAAAAAACCACGTTGAGTGAGCTCGTTCTGAATGACAAAGTTGATGCAAAGTATGACCTGATTGGTTGAGGTGAGTTAGGCATGACCTGAATGGTTAAGTTAGTGTGTAGTAGAACCTGGCTCGTCAGCTTAAAATAGTAGAGGTCATGTGGTATGACAATTCATTAAAGTGTAGGCGCTTGTACTTTATCGGGTCGCCCTGTAACAATCCACAATCTACCAAACATTGAGCTTGTTAAGGCGTGAGCATTTTTTCTTCATCATGCCGGCATGTACTAGACCACAGTTCATCAATTGTCATACTTGTTAAGGTGTATATGATCAGTTCTGACTATTTAGATATCTAGGTAGAATAGTAAAAATGGACCCCAAATAAAAAAAGTTAAAACATAAAAAAGAATAATCTTCTATTTAATTTGTAAATAACATCACTGATATAAAAAAAAATAGTCATTCATCTTTGTAACAAACATAAAAAAGAGTCGTATTGTAATCAATATAACATCAAAATAACTTCTGGCAATTTAAAAAGGGTTATTCTTCTAATACTTTTTGACTTAAGTTACTTTTATTTTTTGAAATTGAGCCTTATTATCCTTCTTTCAAAGGGATCCGCACATCTATTTCTCTCTTTTTTTAGTTGTTTGAATTGGATTATAAGTATAACTATTAACTATACTTAACAAAAATTTATGCCCCGAATTTTTGGAGGCCCAAGGATGTGACCGTGTTTGAAGCACGGATTCTGACACGAACACCGCGACACGACACATACACGGACACCGCGACACCGTTAACGTAAAAAATATAGGACACCGACACCGCTACATATTTATAAAAGATATAAGTTTAGAATCAAAATATATACATGTAAATCTAAGTTGAGGAAGTTATTTCTTAAAAAAAAAAAAATTAAACAAAGTATGATAATATTTTACCTTTATTTATCCATCTACTTTTGAAAAAACTAAAAATATTGTAATCAAAATGTAATATTTTAAATACTTCTTTGATCAATGATGTTATTTCTACACATTTCTAACTCTTATAGGTATGTCTAATATGTGTCTATGAAGAGTATAAACAAAGAAAAAATAATTTTTTTGGGGACACTTGTCCGACACGTGTGTACGAGTGTCTTACAGGTGTCGGACACCGATCAAAGAAGTGTTGAAGTAAAGAAAAAACTGAATTTTTTCGGACACCGATTTGAGCTATCCGACACGTGTCGGACATGTGTCGGACGAGTGTCGAACACCGACACGTGTCGGACACTGCGACACACCTAATCATAGAGGTGTCCGTGCTTCATATATTATTATTCATGCCCAACCTTTTTATGCAAGTTGCATTTCTATAACACCCTTCATGCTACGCATCACTTATGCACATGTCCACAATCTACGGAACATTAAGATTTAGACATTGTACTTTCTGGGGTTGCCTCGTACGAATCCACAATCTATTACTCCCTCCGTTTTTTTTAAGTGTCCGTTTAGAATAGTAACACCAAATTAAGAAATTGAATTTTTGTATCTTATCTTCCTATTATACCCTCATCAATAGATTTATTGTTATACAAAAAAAAATATTTTTTGATTATTGTTCAATAGAATATAAAAATAAACAAACTTTTTTGTTTTTTTTTTTAAAAAAAAGCCTTTAGTTTTTCAAATATATAAAAAAAATATTTATTGGAAAAGATAAGTGTAATTAAAAAAGGTACAATTGACAAATCGTACCCTTAAAACACAAAATGGACAGTTAAATAGAAACGTTAAATCCGACAAAACTGGACACTTAAAAAAAAAACGGAGGGAGTAAATATTAAGCTTGTCTAGATGTTATCATTTGTTCTTCATCATGTCGGCATGTATCTGTTCAACTATTCAAAACTCAATAATTTAAAGATTGATTTTTAGAAATCTTTTAAAAAAGCAAAAATTGTTTTTGTTTTTGTTTATCATAATGAAAAGGAAGTTTTTTTAAATCATTTCTAAAATAGTAATGCTATCTTTTACGAACGGCACTTTAAAGAAAGCGAAGAATGCAACTATAGTGGTTATAACATATATGCACTACCCTCCTGTGTATCTGTCAAATACCAACTTAAAAGTTTGTTGACTTTTTATAAAATAGAAGGTTTCTTGTGTTTCGTTGTTTGCCTATTCGTAAGAAATAGCAGTACTTTTTCTAAAAACGATATCTCGAAGAAACTACTCAAAACAACTTATTTGAGATTATTGTTTTTTAAGAAAAATCTGAAACAAATAGATGGAAAATTCTAAAAATAATTACTTCGTTTGAAAAAAAAAATTTGTCAAGCGTTAGCTTATTTACTACAGATTAAAAAAATAGTAATTTTGACATCAATAAATTATTTTTTTTTAGAGATTTTATAAAAAAAAAATAGAAGTTATTTTGTGGCTGTTTATATGATAAAAATATTGTGCTATGAGTTTTAGAATCCAAAATCTGTTTTGTTTATTTTGCATTCTAAAATTTGAATCCTAAAACTAGGATTTCAAACGAGTTGTTTTTCAAATTCTAAAATTTTCGATTTAGTTTGATTAGTTTGTCATTTCATGGATTTGTTTAAGCCTTTGGAAAAGTCGCCATCTTTCTTTTGGCGGGCGTGTGACTCTCATTAATTCGGTATTGTCAAGCCTCCCTCTCTATTTTTTTTCATTTTTCAAGGCACCGAGCTGTATAGTGAAAATATTAGAAAGGATCCAGAGGAATTTTTTATGGGGAGGTGGGGTAGAGGATAAGAAAATTTGTTGGATCAAATGGGACCAAATATGTCTTCCAAAGGCTCAAGGTGGGGTTAGGAGTAAAAAATCTATCTTTGTTTAATGTTGCTTTACTGAATAAATGGAAATGACGATTTTTGACTGAAAATGAAACATTGTGGGCTGATTTATTGCGGTTTAGATATGGCCATCCTCCTACCTTGTAGTTGGGCGGTGTAAACTTTATAGTTGGAACTAACTATTCTATATGGTGGAAAGATATTACAGGAATGATTGGAGGGGCCGATATTGATTGGTTTAAGTCTCATGTGAAAGTTAGTGTTGGTAATGGACTCAATACAAGCTTCTGGAACTTTAAGTGGTTCGGGAATCAGCCTTTCAGTGTGTTGTATCCTAGTCTTTACATGAAAGAGGCGTGTTAGAATGCGACGGTCGCAGATAGAGTAGGTGGTTATGGGGACACATGTATAATTTCTTGGCAGTGGACTGATTCGTTGACAGAAGATGAGGAGTACAAGACAACGGAACTCTCAGAGTTATTGCACGGTTTTTCGTTACAATCGGAAGAGGCTGACAGTTGGCGTTGGATACCTGAAACGAATGGTATTTTTTCTATCAAATCTTGTTACAATGTTTTATTAAGTAATAATCAGATAACCGGTATGGATTCTAATGTGTTGAGTGCCATTAAGCAACTTTGGAAGAATGATATCTCGTCAAAAGTGTTGGTCTTTGGTTGACGATTGTTATTAGATAGGCTACCTATTAGGACAACACTTAATCGCCGAGGTGTCTTACTTAATCAGCGGGATCTATATTGTGTTTTTTGCTTTAACCCTTATGAGGATTGTGCCCACCTTTTTTCCATTGTTCATTCACTTCTAAGGTGTGGGAGGAGGTCTTCAATTGGTTTGGTCAAAGACATCACTCGGGGGCTGAAGGATGGTCTCATTTTCTTGAGTTTGGCGACAAGGTGTAGTGGAAAAAGTATGAGCGGGTGAGACACTTGATATGGTTGGCAACTACGTGGAGTATATGGAAGCTTAGAAACAATATTATTTTTAATGGCGTAAGTTTGAGTAACGCTTCTCTCTTGAATGAAATCAAGACAATTTCTTGGGTTTGGTTTAATGGCCGCTTTGGTCACAAAGCTTGTATTTCTTTTCCTATTTGGTGTTTTGATCCTATGACTTGTTTCAAAAACATTTTCTAGTGCTTTGTTTTGTAAGGGATTGAGTACCCCTTGTACTCCCTTATAATATACACCATTTGCTCATAAAGAAATAATGGATTTGTTTTTTGAATGATGCAAAATAAAAATGGATAGAATTAATGAAAAAAAAGTTCTATAGAAATAAATAACTATAGTAATCCCTCTGAGTTTAGATCAGTTGGTATGGATATCGCACTATATGTACAGGAGTCCGGATTCGAACCTGAAACACTCTACTTATTCACCCTTAAGGTGGATTTCTAGACACTAAAAACAAGCATGTGTTTGCAAATAGTAATAAAAAATAACCACGGGGCCAATACGTGTATTCATTCCCCCAAATCCAATAAAACAGATCATCAAAGCTGCAACTGTGAAACAAACGAACGCAGAAATGGAGAACGCAAAGCAGATCTTTCAACGGAAGCTAAGCCAACAAGAATCAGAAGCCTTATCACGACTTAACTCTGTTCCTTCCATCAGACCAGGCGATAACTCAAGCTTCTATGAACACTTCGCTCTCACTGGCATCAAAGTTGAACAAGTCCAACCCGGTTTAGTTTCTTGTTCTTTCATAGTCCCTCGTCGCCTCATCGTAACTAACTCACCTTAACCAACCCTGTTTCATTTCTTCTTCATTTCATCATTGTTATTATTTTCTAATTTTATTCTAAGCACATTGCTTTTAACTGTAATTTTCACTTTCAAATATTGTTTCTTATGACGTAACAACATTGATTTCATCCTATTGTTTGTAGAGAGGTCAAATTGAAGTGTACAATTGATTTTGATATGTTTGTTTTTTTATAGTAGAATTAATTTTGTTTAGTTACAAATTGTATCTTTTGATTCTAGAATTGATTTTTCCCTCAAATTTATTGTTGAACTCGCTCTTATTTTACTTTGACCATTTTATATAATAACAGTTATATTAATTGACATCTTGGGAATCACATAACATGAGTAGTTTTTTTGCTTATATTTGAGATGATAGTGAGTACATATGTAGCATCTATACTTCTAATTGAAGGCGTGTGTCTGACATTGACACTGACACAACACCGACACGTGTGATTGCATTCAATTAAGTCATTTTGTCAAATACTCCCTCCGGTCTTAATTATGAGAAAAGATTCACTTTTTAGATACATTCAGAGTTTGATGTATCTAGACTACAATATAGACGAGATACATCAAACTTTCAATGTATCTAAAAAGTGAATTTTTTTCTTATAATTAGGACCAGAGGGAGTAATTGTTGCCGGTATCGACGTGTTAGTGTCATGTCCATATCTGTGTTAATGCTTCATAGGTGAGTACAGGATGTGTAAATATGATACTTATGTATAAAATGAGGGTGAAAAAGCATGGTGAAACTGAAAATTGAAAATTTTGCATGTATAGCGAGTGATAAGAGGATGTTTCAAACATATATTCAACTAGTATACATATTATGTTCATGGTAATTGTGAAACTTGGCATGTATGATTGTTTTTTATTATGAAACCATTAAACAAAATTGTCTATTTGAAAATATTTTTTTTATGTGAGGGAACAGGATCTACAATCTACATGAATAAAATTTTCTCCATAGACTTAAGAATGTGTGTGGTCATAATATCTTGAATGTTAAAGATTAGATTTAAGGAATACTAATGATGTCATTATTAACCTATATAGGATTGAATGATCAATATTTGTTCCTTTCACCCCTCACATGTTTATCATAGATTAAAATCACATGTCTTTTTCTTATCTTGTTAGAATTTATTTATTTAGGTATTATCATTTTAGGGGGAACATGGAAAGGGGGTCTAAGAAGGGAAACAGATTATTTCAATTTCTGGTGTGATATGTTTCCTTCTTTGTTTGTATAATAATGTTTGTTGCGTGTCTAACAAGTTGGTTTTGTTTCTCTTACAGGATAGTACTGGAAAGTTGGCTAATGGCGCAATTGCAACTCTTGTGGATGAGGTTGGAGGTGCTTTAATCCATGAAGAGGGTCTCCCAATGAATGTTTCAGTTGACATGTCTATTTCTTTTATTTCAACTGCTCATGTTAATGTAAGTCTGTCATAAACATGTTATATATATATATATATATATCTTTTTTATTTGATGTCAAGCTTTATACTCTCTTGGTTATACTGTTTTGCCGGTTTGAGCCTGGTTATACTTAAAATAGTGTAAGCGAGATTAAAGGGTGGTGCTGATAATCAACAATTGATGTGTATCAGACCCTGAATTCTATTATAATACAAGTACAACATTATTTTTACCCATTTTATAGGTTGAAAACTATGTAGAACAAACACTTAAGATTGAAGGCATGTTCGGTGTCAAACATGTGTTGGTATTGACACTGACACGTGTGGTTACATTTAATCACTTTCATTTTCTCAAATTATTGCTGATTTCTACGTGTCAATGTCCGTGTTCAGTTGGTTGGAAATTAAAAAAAAATGACTTTGTGAATTGATGATTCTAGTTTCTATACCAATAGCATTGGGAAAGTTTGAAAATCGATGATCCTGAAAATCATGATTATTCACTTGTGTAGCCTGCAATGTAATGCCTCTAAAGATATACGATCCAAAATTCTTGTTACTTGCTTCCAAATTATTCTTAGCCTGACTCTTATGCAAAGACATACCCTACCCTTTTGTTCAGGTTACCTCAGATTTGTACCGTGTTCTTTGTTGTGTACTGTTTGTAGCCACTTGCAATAATATGAACCTTCATATAAACTTCTACGTTATCTCTTATATCTATGCATATATTATTTTGTTGCAGGATGAACTAGAAATTACTTCTCGGCTGTTAGGAAGGAAAGGAGGTTATTCTGGAACAATTGTTCTCCTAAAAAATAAAGCTACTGGAGAATTGATAGCAGAAGGTCGGCATTCATTATTTGGTAGACATAACAGCAAAATGTAATTTACTTTAAAAAAAAAACAGTAAAATGTAATTTTTATATTGTATATGTACATAATTATATGCAAAAATGTCAGGATTTTCTTTTGGAAACAGATTTTGGTATGTGACATTAGTTGCACAAGTTCTGGGGTGAGAACATAATGCGACAGTTTGTACATCACATCAAAAAGTGAAAACAAGTAAGGAAACGAAATTCCCCTCTGGATGGTGGTGGATTTAGTGTATATATTTGGATTAGTTTTGTGAAAGACGATTCGAAAGTATAAATTTGATAAAAGAATTGCTTTTTAGTACAAAATTGGCTATTGGGAACAAAATCAAAGACAAAATTAAGGGATGTAGTAGAATACATGGAGCTATTGGGAACAAAATCAGCGGATGTGATTTATTCTTCGCTTTCATTGTGTATTCATTCGTAAAAATTAGCATACTTTTTTTGTTCCATCCATAATGCACAAATAACTTTTTAGTGTACAACAATTGTTAGGAGGTTTGACATCCAAACTTACCTTATTCCCTAAATTTAATAATGTCTTACCGGAGCTGAACTATAATAAGATACATACCCCAATAGATCATCGGGTATTTATTTGTAAAAATAAGCATTTTTGAAATCAAATTAGGCAACTTCACAAGAAATCGTCTTGTTACAGTTCAAAATCAACTAGTATTGAAATCAAAGAAGGAAGATGGTTCCCCATAAAACTATAGATGCAGATTCATGGCATGCAAGGAAATTCTGCATTCACATATTCAAATAGTTCTCAACCATTCATATATTCTCAATTGTTCAGATGGAGTTGTTTTCATTTTTTCATCTCAGCCCAAAACGATGTTTTCGTGTCTACTTAGAATACTGCGTCTCCATTTTCTATTCTCTTCCTCTGAAACAAAGAAGTCATTCTCTCCACCAATGCAACCCATATCAAGCTCATAGCCGCCACCCGTGTTGGAACTATGACCCAAACATTGTTTGTTGCATTCCACAACAGCAGCCGAAGGACCTAAAACTAAACCACTGCTAACAACCCTCAAATCATGTGGCCAGTGGAAATTGTGCTTGGTGGCCAAATCAAGGGGAAGAGGCTGTTGGTTATTTCCATGACCAAATAGCAAGGGAAACGTCTTAGGGGAGGGCACCAATTTGAAACCTACGGGAACTGAGTGCTGGAAGAGACAATTGCTTCATGGGATGCAACTAAGGGGTAATATGCAGAATGGCTAATGCAATAGAAAATGGCGAGTGAGAATTACAAGCGAGTCAAATTGCAATGAAACTGCAAGTTTGAATGGAGAAAAATGTTGACACCTGCAGACCTTGGTCACAAAGAGCTCTTCTACCCTGACAAAGATAACTTCACAAATGCAGAAGAGTAAAGCTATTTAGCTACATAAAATAGCTAGAAAGTAATATATTGAACCAAATATTGAGATCATATCCTACTCAAAAGGGTCAAGGACTAGAAAACCAAATACTAAACATGAGAAATTTTCTACTACAGGTAAATTCCCTTGATACATAGTGTACTACTACTACTACTACTACTATATATTAAGATACCAGAGGAAAAATCCACCCTGCTATAGTATACCGATAGAGAAGCAGCCACAAGAGCACCAATGTTTATTGAGAAGTAGAACCAATTGAATAAAGGACTCTTGTGTTCTTTCTCTATTTCATCTGCATCATCAAATTGATATGCTCCAAATGATGAAACACATGGCTTGATTCCACCAGTGTCTATAAAGCTATAAGGTAAAGAGCTACAAAAAATACATGCATATGATGTATATAAGAGTTGACTAAAATGAAGTGACCACACCAATAAATCCCTGATTTGCACTATCTCACAGGATGCCAATTTACTACCAGAGACTATGCATATGATGTATATAGGATAGTAAGATTTGCCGATTTAGGGAATCCATTTATAGAACTCGAGAGGTATTGAGCTTGTAAATCTCTCTGCTTTCTTCTCATTAAGTTTTTAAACGCTAATGGCCATCTAAACCCTAATTAGAAATTTTCTTTACTCTTTCTACACAATTAAAAATTGGGCTATGAGTTTTATATGTCGCCAGTAAAGATCCCCTGCAGTTGCAAGAATCCGAAAGAAAAAAATGACATAATAGAAGTATGAAATTTTTGCACGTGTCATTGGGAAAAAACTTTTCTTAACTAGATAGAAACTCTTCCAGAATTTACACCTCCATTTTCAAGTTGTAACTGAACTGAATACTAAAGTTGAACATTTTAATGCCACTAACTTGAAAACACACCAACAATACAGCCAAAGATATATATATATATATTACCATCCATAATTCACACTTCCATTTTACCACAGACAATTTTCCATTAAATGTATTTATTTTCTTGAAAAGAAAAACTCTAAGATAAAACAACATTTGAGAGACTACATAAAAGAATCAAAGTTTATGAATCAAAGTTAATGTAACAAATACTAGCTACTTACAGCCACCAATGATGTTTTATTTAGCAAAAAGAGCTTTTCAACCAAAAGTTTTAACTGCAACAGCAGTAGTTGTTTTAATCGCAAAAACAAGCTACCTGTTTACGCTGATTTTTGGTAAACAACCGCTAGTTTAAGTATTTTACACACGCAAGATAAACTAGAAATCTTAGAACAATTTTATGCTTGTTATTTTCAGAAAAGTTTGAATGTTCATCAAAGTTTGACAAATATTTATGGTTAATTAAGTGCTCAACACTACCCCAAATACATAAACAAACTTGGCTAATTAAGTGCTCCTAATCTTTAGACACAACAAAGAAATATTGAAATATCATTACTTAAAGAAGCCAAAACCACCCAGGGAAAAAGCAGCAATATAAGATACACAAGTCATATATAAATAATACCCCATTATCAAAGAACAACAAATAGATTAGTCTTTCCATCTACCATGACTTATTGAAAGCAAGAACAATCAATATTTACCACCACAAATGTAGTATTTTCCCCCAACAAAAGGGATTCAATGCATTCATTGATCTATATATCAAAACCCTTCTCTTGAAGCTCAGCAATGACTTCATTCCTCATCCTCAACCAAAGCTTCTGACCCTCCTGCTCAAACTTCTTATCCTTAAGCTCCTTCTTGTAATCACTTTCATCCTTATCATTCTCAATATTCCCTTTAGGTCCAATAGTTGTTCCAATCATTCCACCCTTTATAATAAACTCCTCCATAGCTTCTTCATCACCGGGATACGGAAACTCACGCCGCTCATATAAATGAGCTAACTCTTTCTCTTCTTTAGGCATTGGCTTCAGCGTCCACCAACCCAATGGTGATGTCTCATTGTAATACCACACTGCACCCATCACTGCATAAGTGCATCCCAATGCCTTCCCCACTTGTTTCCAGAAATAGTAGTTATTTGGCCCACACCCTATGGTCTTTTGAAAATATTGGGCATATTGTAAAACTGCAATAAAAGATAGAAGATTTTTTGTCAAACATTTCATCAAACACCTTGTGTGCAATTTTGGACTGTGTAATAGTGAGAGTTAGTGGTTGGTATAAACCCAAGAATTTGTGATGATATTAATGGTTAAGGTATTTTTGGGTAGTTAGTAAGGTACCTGTTTTGGGTTCCGCCGGTGCTCCGAAGCGTTTACGAGGCATCGATCAGTGAGATTCCGATGAATATGGAATGAGTGATGATGGTGTTTCTGTCTGTGTTTAGTAGAATTTGTTGAGAATGGATTCTCTTCGTTGGAAAAAAATAATATTGATTAAATAATGTTCCATCTCGACCGTTGGATCAAAACCATTGCCATGTGATAATATTTTAACTAGAAAAAAATGCAAAAAAGTTAGTTAATGGTTAAGATGTAACAATTGAGAAAAATATCCGAATTGTGTAAAAAAAAAAACCCATTTAACAACGTATTTTTTATTTGGGATAAATATGTTTCTGGTCCCTATAAATATTTTAAGTTTTGTTTTTAGTCCCTCTAAAATTTTTCTTCTACTTTTAGTCCCTCAATTAACATTTTTAGTCCCTACTTCTAAATCAACTCAAATGCACAAAATTATCGTGTAGTTATAAAAGATTATCGATCCCACAGAGACCAATAGTCGACCTACCGTTATCTAATACTACGTTGTAAATCTAAGGCTGAATATTAGAATAAGAGTGTTTCGGATTATAAAATATTTTTGGATTTTTTTAAATAAATAGAAGAAAGTATTTTAGGATTCTTAAAATAATAAAGCGTATTACTAGGATGAGCTCTTAGTTGCTTCGAAGGGTTCAATACTTAATTCGCGCTTTGATAAAAGAGATAGTTTTCGAAACTATATTGATTTAAAAACACTAATCTCAGCTCTCGCAAATCTTGACTAGTATTGTAGATTATAAAGGTGATGCTTAACTCTCGTTCTCACATCCGCTGATAAAGTACTTTTTGAAAACCAATATAATTTAATTAACTCTAATCCTAAGTGGTGTTCTTTCGAATCATAATCAATGTTCAGTTTTTACTATTTAGGAGAAATCTCATGCTCTCGCACTATTGATTTTTACTTTAATTAATTCTCACTCTCGTGACAAATTATAATCATCGTTAAATTAAAAACTGCTTAAGAAAACTATTAGTTCATTAATCCTAAATAGCTGTCGCGGATTCTAGAATTAATGCTCGGTTTTTACTATCCGGTATAAACCTCAACTCTCGTCTATGTTGGCTTATGCCTTAAGTAATCCTCACTCTCATGACGGATTATGAAATGTATTATTAAAAACCGATTATTAAAAACGGGCGCGCGAACTAACTAGCGAACCCCTACTAGCTCATAATTACACATCCTAGCAATATTAAATTAGCTAGACATAACTAAAACTAAAACTAAAACTAAAGACAAAATAAATAAATAAACAGGAAATAAAAACATAAAGCAAATAAATAAATAAAGCATAAATAAATAAAAGCAATAAAGAAAATAAAACAAGAAAATAATAAAATAAGAACCTGAATAAACTCCAAGTATAATGCCGGTACAAAAGAAAATAAACTGCAACTTTAGAGAAAGAGTTCCCGCACTAAGGCCTGAGTACACTCTCCCCAATTGACTATACGAGTAGTGTGCTCGTTTTACAAGTCAGAATGTGGAGAAAAGGGACCTATTTATACTAAAATATGAGAAACCAAGTTTCAATTTGCCCGATGTGGGACTTAAGCTCGGTACAATTTTCAACCATTAGATCTGGCGGACGCCAAAGATTTTTTCTTCCCCTCTAAGGCTTGTGGCGTGCGCCACAAGCTTGCTGTGTGTTGCTTGGCTAGCGGGCGCCACCTTGTTGTGGTGGGCTGGTCGTTTTGTCTTGTAGTGGGCTGCTATTTGCAGCCTCTTTTTGTCTCGTTTTGGTCCATTTTCGCTCATTTCTTCAATTCTATTAATTTTCATATGTGTTTATAAAATAAGAACATTTAGTAAAGATTCATAATATAAAAGTTCGAAATCATAATAAAAATAATTGAAATATAATAGTAATTTAACTAAATAAATAGCACATTTTCCGGTGTATCAAACTCTCCCCAACTTGAACCATTGCTTGTCCTCAAGCAATTTAGCTTGCACGTAGAAAACATTTGAAATGCTAAGCAACTCACACACAGACTCAGAGAAAAACAACATCACAAATACTCATACGTGGTAAGAAATTCAAATCAGTCAAGATTAATTAATTAGGTCCAAATCCACTCAAGAAGGGTATTTAAACGACACACAAAGTTCTCCCTCTTACACATACCGAATTTGGATCATGCCTTTGTACTAAAATCTAAATATTCTCCTTTGTTTCATCCTTTTTCATTCTAGACAGTCACATTAAGACCCTTTATCTATGTCACACACATGGTAAGAAAGCCGGTTAGCGTCTATATTCATCTTTGTTTTGCAATTTAAGCTTGACGATGCAAATATTTGCATTATCTTAACAAGCATTGTTCATAGAATATATTTTCTATTTATCACATTTTCAAGGTTTAACCGTATTACCATAGTATGATCTTATTTGCTTGCATTAGATGATTTTCACTTATATTCATCGACTGACCTACTTAATGTGTGACTTATTATAGATGGTGTCTGACTGGTAAATAAACTACTAAAGGATTCCTCAAATTTGAATCAAGAGATTTTGGCACAATGGATATTCAAATTGATATCCATACTAGGGAGACTTCTGGGTGTTGGAAGAATACCGATTTTGTTTGAAAAATTCCCTAATGTCCTTAACTCAGCCTCTCGTCACTCCTTAACCTATATACTTTCAAAGTGAGCTATTATCCTAAATCTTTAGAAAAATTTAAGATACCAAGAAAGTGCTATAGTTTATTATGCGAAAGGGAAAATAAACTAATAAAAATTGAAATTAGATGACTAAAAATAAATAGATAAAAGCAGTAGAATACTCCCCTCAACTTAAATTCAACAGTGTCCTCACTGTTGCGACTCAAGAGTAGAATAGGAGTGCAAAGCCTGGAGTATCGAGAGAGAATCATGGGGTAGGCTGTTGATAATTTTGAAAGTCGTCAAACCGAAGCCTCAAACCGCCTAACTCTTGTATGATATTGTCAAGTTGTTCTTGATGGCGTTCTTCTGAACTCTCCCATTTGTTGAAATAACCCTGCATCTTATTTTGGTTTTGAAGAGTTTGTATTTGCTAGGCTTGTATGAACTGCATTTGTTCCAACATCTCCTCTTGTTGCTGATGCATAGCGTAAAAAGAGTCCATTGCGTTCCTTGTTGATAGTATTTTGTGCGCACTGATGCATATGATACTTCTGTCTTGATGAGGATGAACTGCCTGGAAAATTGTTATAAAATGTGTATTGTGTGCAGGTGGAACATTAGTGGCGCCCCCACCAGCGGCATCATTTTGAAAAATGTGTGTGGGAGCTCTATTATTGATAGTTATCAATATAACAAAAAATAAAATACGGCAAAAAGTAAAAAATTCATGGGTTGCCTCCCATGCAGCGCTTTGTTTATAGTCGGTTAGCTCGACTTCTTAACCCTTTAGATCAATACGGCGCCTCTTCCATACTCACGTTCTTAAACTTATGCCCAACATCCTTAGGTCTCCATTTGAACATGTCAAACCATTTCATGGGTATTTTCCTTTTTCCTTTCTTTTTCTTTTTCTTGGAGACGGACAAGGGTTTATTATCTTGGAAGATATTACTTTCTGGGTGGGCTTGTAGTATGTCGGGAGGTGCTCGTTTAGAGGGTGTGTGATCGACATTTCTTTCAACTATGTCGAGTCTAAAGCAAGAGCTTTTCTTTTCAAATTGTCCTCCAATCTTAGGCTTTTCAGATCTTTGAGAATATGGGATTGGAGGCTTGTAAGGAGGAGGGGGAACTTATGTTTTTTCTTGATTGTTCTTGACTGCCTCCTTAACCTTTGATGCTTGTCGATCCTCTAATACCGTCGGTATTGTCTTAATACTTTTTTCTAAGTATTGGCCTCTTACTTTTGTAGCAACGAGATTTTCGAACTCGGTTCCGCTTTGCAGCATTATAACATTAACATGTCCCTTGGGATTTGGCTGTGATTGGTCTGGAAAGGTTCCGGCTAGGGCAGTTATAGCTTCCATTTTTTGAGTCAGAAAATCAACTTTGCTAACCAACTGTGCAATCAACTCATTTGGATGAATATTTTGATTTGTGAACTCCTCATTTGAATTTGTACTGATATTAGGAGCAGCAGGGGCTCCTTTTTGGAATCCTAGTGGAGTTTTGAGTTCTAAAGTTGGTTTTACCGAGCAATGCGTATAATCAGATATAATTTCTAAATATTCAGCTAGGTCGTCATCACTATCTTTATGGGTGGGAGGGTTGGGAGGTTTCAAAATTTCATAATATTTAGTTTGATCCTTCTCCATATCTTTTCTACATTCTTCGATGATGTCTAACATGTAACAATTATCGTCTATAGTTGGTGCTTTCATGAGTTGTGTTAAAATAAATTCTACTTTTTCGTCACCCACTTCAAAAGTGAGCTTTCCTTTCTTTACATCAATTATTGCACTAGCAGTAGCTAAGAACGGTCTTCCTAAAAGGATGGGTGTATTGAAATCCTCCCTTATGTCCATAACTATAAAATCAGTTGGGATATAGAATTGACCTATACGTACTGGCACATTTTCTAGAATACCTAGGGGGTACTTAACAGAACGGTCAGCAAATTGTATTGACATTTTAGTTGGTCTCAATTCTCCTAAACTAATTTTTTCGCATAAGGACATAGGCATTAGGCTAATACTGGCTCCTAAATCGCATATGGCTCTATCTATGACGTACTTTCCAATAACACAGGGTATGGAGAAACTTCCTGGGTCTTTTAGTTTAGGAGGCATTTCGTTTTGAAGTATGGCGCTACACTCGGCAGTAAGCATAACGGTTTCATCATCCTCGATTCTTTTCTTATTAGTTAAGATTTCTTTAAGAAACTTAGCGTATGAGGGCATTTGGGTAATAGCTTCCGTGAAGGGTATTGTGATATTTAATTGTTTTAGAAGCTCTACGAACTTCATGAATTGCCCTGCACTTTTAGATTTTTCGAATCTTTGAGGATAAGGTATGGGTGGTTTATAAGGTGGCGGAGGCACATAAGGTTTCTTCTTTTCTATGGTTTCCTCGCCACTATCTTCCTTTCCTTCATTATTTGGTTCACTTCGCTTTTCGGTTGGTTCATCAGTATTGGGCTGCTTGGCTGGATTCTTAGTTCTAGGATCAGATGGTCCATCGTATTGCGTTCCGCTTCGTAATATAACAGCATTCACATGTCCTCTAGGGTTTGGCTGAGGCTGGCTAGGAAATGTGCCCGCAGGAGCAGAAGTAGATGCCTGTTGTTGGGCCACTTGTGCGATTTGTGTTTCTAACATTTTATTGTGTGTGGCTAAGATCTCAAATTTGCTTGTTAATTGCTCAATTCGCTCATTAGTGTGTTTAAGCTGCTCGTTAGTGTGTATGTTTTGATTTAGGACATCTTTGTTGGTTTGAGCTTGAGTAGCTATGAAGTTTTCCATCATTATTTCAAGGTTAGATTTCCTAGGAATATTTGGAGCAGGGTAGGCAGTGTTTTGGGATCCTGGTGGTGCAGAAGAGGGTGTTTGGCCATGTGCATATGAAAGGTACGAATGGTTGTTCACACCTTGGTTGTAATTGTTTGAGTAGGGGTTTCCTTGGGTGTGGTTCGCTTGATCCGAGGAAATTCCCGTCAAAACTTGACATTCAGTGATAGTGTGTCCTTGGGCTCCGCACAATTCACAGTTTTGGTTCGTAGTGGCTATGGTAGCTGTGGGTGCGGTGCTTAGGTTTTCAACCTTTTGCGTTAGGGCTTCTAATCTGGCATTGACTTGTCTATGCTGCTGATTTCGTACATATCGCCTTTCGTTTGAGATTTCATCTACGGGTGTTCTTTCGCTTCCCCATTGATAATGGTTTTGAGCCATGTTTTCGATATGCTGATAAGCTTCTTTGAAGGCTATATCCATAAGTGCGCCACCAGTTGCGGCGTCTATTGTCAATCTTGTGTTATACAAGAGACCATTGTAAAAGGTGTGGATAATTAACCATTCTTCGAGTCCATGATGTGGGCATTGGCTAATCATGTCTTTGTATCTTTCCCATGCTTCGAAAAGAGACTCGGTGTCTTTTTGTTTAAATCCCATAATCTGGGTTCTAAGCATAGCAGTTTTGCTGGGTGGGAAATATCTAGCTAGAAAGACTTTCTTCAACTCATCCCACGTGGTGACTGAGTTGGGTGGTAGAGACTGGAGCCAAGCTCTAGCTCTATCTCGTAATGAGAACGGGAATAAACGAAGTCTAATAGCTTCGGGACTGACACCATTAGCTTTGACAGTATCGGCATATTGCAAGAATATGGACAAATGTAGATTAGGGTCGTCCGTGGGGTTTCCGGAGAATTGGTTTTGTTGTACTATAGAGAACAATGAAGGTTTAAGCTCGAAATTGTTTGCTTCAATAGCGGGGGCAGCGATGCTATTATGCGGTTCTTCTTGTGAAGGAATAGCGTAAGACCGTAATGGTCGATTTAGAGGTAGTTCAGCCATTTCTGGTTCAACCACCTCTTCGGGAATATGATTATTATTAGGATCGGGAAGTTCGTATCTAGTACGATTTTTGTGTTTGGCGTCTTATACTAAGAAGACGCTTGGGAAAATAAAATAAAATTGCCTTAGTCTCTACGGTGTAACACCGGAGTTACGATATCGACTTAATTGGTCCCCGGCAAAGGCGCCAAAAACTTGATGCGATATTTCTGCAAGTGCACATAATTATCGTGTAGTTATAAAAGATTATCGATCTCACAGAGACCAATAGTCGACCTACCGTTATCTAATGCTACGTTGTAAATCTAAGGCTGAATATTAGAATAAGAGTGTTTCGGATTTTAAAATATTTTTGGATTTTTTTAAATAAATAGAAGAAAGTATTTTAGGATTCTTAAAATAATAAAGCGTATTACTAGGATGAGCTCTTAGTTGCTTCGAAGGGTTCAATACTTAATTCGCGCTTTGATAAAAGGGATAGTTTTCGAAACTATATTGATTTAAAAACACTAATCTCAGCTCTCGCAAATTTTGACTAGTATTGTAGATTATAAATGTGATGCTTAACTCTCGTTCTCATATCCGCTAATAAAGTACTTTTTGAAAACCAATATAATTTAATTAACTCTAATCCTAAGTGGTGTTCTTCAGAATCAGAATCAATGTTCAGTTTTTACTATCTAGTAGAAATCTCATGCTCTCGCTCTATTGATTTTTACTTTAATTAATTCTCACTCTCATGACAAATTATAATCATCGTTAAATTAAAAACTGCTTAAGAAAACTATTAGTTCATTAATCCTAAATAGATCTCGCGGATTCTAGAATTAATGCTCGGTTTTTACTATCCGGTATAAACCTCAACTCTCGTCTATGTTGGCTTATGCCTTAAATAATCCTCACTCTCATGACGGATTATGAAAGTATTATTAAAAACCGATTATTAAAAACGGGCGCGCGAACTAACTACCGAACCCCTACTAGCTCCTAATTACACATCCTAGCAATATTAAATTAGCTAGACATAATTAAAACTAAAACTAAAGACAAAATAAATAAATAAACAGGAAATAAAAACATAAAGCAAATAAATAAATAAAGCATAAATAAATAAAAGTAATAAAGAAAATAAAACAAGAAAATAATAAAATAAGAACCTGAATAAACTCCAAGTATAATGCCGGTACAAAAGAAAATAAACTGCAACTTTAGAGAAAGAGTTCCCGCACTAAGGCCTGAGTACTCTCTCCCCAATCGACTATACGAGTGGTGTGCTCGTTTTACAAGTCAATTGTTCAAAGTTGTGTGTCTAGAATGTGGAGAAAATGGACCTATTTATACTAAAATATGAGAAACCAAGTTTCAATTTGCCCGATGTGGGACTTAAGCTCGGTACAATTTTCAACCATTAGATCTGGCGGACGCCAGAGATTGTTTCTTCCCCTCTAAGGCTTGTGGCGTGCGCCACAAGCTTGTTGTGTGTTGCTTGGCTGGCGGGCGCCACCTTGTTGTGGCGGGCTGGTCGTTTTGTCTTGTAGTGGACTGCTATTTGCAGTCCATTTTTGTCTCTTTTTGGTCCGTTTTCGCTTCTTTCTTCAATTCTATTAATTTTCATCTGTGTTTATAAAATAAGAGCATTTAGTAACGATTCATAATATAAAAGTTCGAAATCATAATAAAAATAATTGAAATATAATAGTAATTTAACTAAATAAATAGCACATTTTCCGGTGTATCAAATACCGGCGAACAAACCACTAAACCGGTAAAAAACCGAAGAAACCGATCAAAATTGGCGGTTCACAAGCTAGTGTTGAGTATTATTATCACTGCCTCTCCAGGCTGATATCAAGTATTATTGACATTTTCTCTTATTGAACTCTTTGAAGCTAATTTAATGTAACTAGGGATGACAACGGGTGCCCACGGGTGCGGGTTTTATAATACCCAAACCCGCACCTGAAATCACCACCCAAACCCGAACCCAAAGGTTGTTCGGGTGGCAAAACAAAATCCACACCCACACCCGTTGGGTTCGGATTTTTGTTTGGGTTTTTCCACCCGAAGAAAAATATCTACTAAAAGAAAAAAAATGTAATTTTCCATATTCAACCAAAATGAAGTAATAGTAATTTTCTATATTCAACCAAAATAAAATATCAATAGGCTTAGAAATCAACCAAATTAAACAAATAAGTTTTACCCCACATGATACAAAATAAATAAGGAAAATGTTAAACAGTGCCCCCGGGGCATTGGTTAAGCATGTAAATAAGGAAATTTTGTCTTGGAAATTGTTCATTCAATGCATTGAAAGTATAAAAAGTCATTTTGTCAACATTAATTTTATCTTTTATTTCTATTTTTGGTATGCTTAACAAGTGCCTCGGGGGCACTGTTTAGCATGACCCAATAAATAAATAGTTTGATATATAAACTAAGGGGTAATTAAGTAGTTTAATATATAAGCGGGTGTAGTTTCGGGTTTTGGGTGCGGGTTTGATTGATCCCAAACTCGCACCCGTTGAACCGGGTGGCACTCGAACCCAAACGCAAACCCAGTCAACTCGGGTTTGAGTTCGGGCGGAGCCCGCGGGTTTGGACTTAATTGTCATCCCTAAATGTAACTCCTTTTACAACTCTTGTAAACACTCATCGAACGTAAATCCAGGGAAATGCTCTCCCCCTTAAACATATGTCAATTTAGATCCAACTAGAAAAAAAAATTTAGTTTGTTTTTCTACTCTCTTTATGTTGTTCTTTGGTTGTTCTTGCTAAATTACTCCCTCCGTTCCAAATTATGTTACTTTGAAGAAAAAATTTGTTCCAAATTATATGTCGTTTTACAATACCAATGAAACATTTAATGTTATTTTTCCTATTATACCCTTAATTATTTATTACTTTATCTTCTTTCAATTCTTCAATTTATTTTTCCCATACAATTAATGAAGGATAATTTTGTAAATCAACTCATAATCTCTCTTTTCCATTCAACAATGATTACATTTCTTAATATGTGTAAAAATGTCAAAGTGACATATAATTTGGAACGGAGGGAGTAATTGTTTAGACCATTTAATTTATTTGCCATTGAGTTTTGTGCCACACACTTTGTCTTGGTGTTTTTTTTCTCTCTTTCTTTCGTATATAGAATTGGACCTATTTCCCATGACAATTTTAGTAAAGAAAAATATATGAAAATATAATTATCTTTTTGTCGTGGATATATGAAAATACAATCTAACAATAGTACACAAGCTCATCCAAACCGTATTTCAGTTTTCCAGCTTATAAAATCGATATTTTATGACAAAACTGATTAAGGTGCCGTTGTTTTAATTGAAACAAAACAAATTCTCCCATAGATACTACTTGTCACAACAAAATTCATAATTATTTTGCCACTACAATACAAAACTTTTATCTTTAAAATACTTTATTTTACATATACAAAATTGAATTCCATCATCGTCATTTAATTAAAAAAATAGGAAGAAAGCTTAGAAAATAAGGGAATTAGAAGAAAAAAATGTATAATCAATTGAGTATTACTACATTAGCTTTGTTGTTATTATTATTAGCTTCCGATGTCGCTGCTCAACCTGGCGTTTTCAATATAAGAAAATATGGTGCACCTAATGGAGATATAACCAATGTAAGATAATTTTTAATCAATGTTGTAGACTGCAAATGGTGGAATATGACAGATATCCAACAATCCGTCATATTAACTTGTCATTGCAGCCTAAGGTGAAGGTGTCGCCATGGCTGGCAGACATTATTTCACAAATTTTTTAGAGTTATTTTTCAAAAATATGTTTGCCATTCAGTCATTGCGACACCGTGACTGCCATTTATGAACATCAATTATGCCAACTCCTACTCTAATTTTTTATATAAACAAAAACATGCATGTATTTAGCACAAATTTAGAATAGCTACATTTTTGTTTGCTTATTTAAAAATACCACCGGAGGAAAATTAATATTACTACTTTATTTTTTACTTTGTATTATTAAACAAGGGATGAAAGAGAGATATAATTAAGTTGTATATATGATTTTTTGTTTTTCACATTCTCTTTCTACTTTTTTGAAGGCTTTGAAGAGTGCTTGGAAAGATGCATGTGCATCAACAAGTCCAAGTAAAGTTGTGGTTCCTAGTGGCTGGTACACGTTGCAACAAATAGATCTTGAAGGACCATGTAATGCTCCAATTGAGGTTAAAGTTAATGGGAAAATTCTAGCACCAAAAAATCCTTACCACCTCAATGGACAAGATCAATGGGTTAGATTTCAATATATTAATTTCTTTACTTTATCTGGTAGAGGAACTTTTGATGGCCAAGGTGAAATGGCTTGGAAGCAAAATGATTGTGGAAAAAATACAAATTGCAAAAGCCTTGTCATGGTAAGAAAAATACTCATTTCCAAAAAAATTAAATACAATAATCATCATCTCCCATGTTAATTTTATTTGATTTTTTATGGAAGATTTTATTTTGTATGATTTTGGTTATCAATATTGTTCTTTCTTAGGGAGGGTTCTCAAATTTCTTTCCACTTTTAGTTTCAATTGCGGTAATGGGTATTCTCGTTTTATTTCATTTTTGCCCCCAACTATAATGTGTCAAATATTGAGATATTGTACAATTTTGATTTTCCACTTTTCAATTGCCGGCAATGGTGATGCTTGTGACAGTAAAATTTAAAATTGTATAATAAAGGTACTAAAAATGGGGAGAAATTGAGGGAAAATGTTAGGAATCCCTTTATTTCACATGGAAAAAACATTGGTAATCAAAATTATGCAATTGGAACGTGGAAGATCAAACTTATGCAATTGAAAAGTCGTTGACAAAAACTGAGATACTTAATCTCATCATTTTCTTAATTCATAAAGCAACAACAATGCATTTCAATCAACTTAACAAATTGTACTTTTGACAAAATTTTCCGCAGAATTTCGGTTTTGCATTCCTCAACAATTCAGTTATCAAAGACATAAACTCGAAAGACAGCAAATATTTTCATGCCAATGTTTTCGGATGCAACAATGTAACATTTACAAATTTCAACATCAATGCACCTGAAACTAGTCCAAACACTGATGGAATTCACATTGGAAGATCAACTAAAGTGAAGATTATCAACTCTAAAATTGGCACTGGTGATGATTGCATCTCTTTAGGAGATGGTAGCAGACAAATCACAGTTCAAAACGTGACGTGTGGACCGGGACATGGCATTAGTGTTGGAAGCTTAGGAAGATATCCAAATGAAGAACCTGTTGTGGATCTTACCGTTAAGAATTGCACACTAAATAACACAGATAATGGTTTAAGGATCAAAACATGGCCTGGTACCTCAGTAGTTTCTATTGCATCTCATTTGCATTTTGAAGATATCATAATGGTTAATGTCACCAACCCTGTTTTTATTGACCAAGAGTATTGTCCATGGAATCAATGCTCAAAAAAGGTATTTCTTCAACCAAATGTCACTTTTCTTTTCAATTATTTATGGAATAAACTATCAATTTCATCATTAAACATTAGAAATATAATTAGTCTTTAAATTAATAAAAACAAGTCACTATAATCGGTAAAGTATGCGAGAATATGTCATGTTTGTAATAGTCCCTAACATATTATGATATTAATATCATATACTAAAGTGACTTATGGATAACTGGTATTTGGTTAAATATGTTTATAGTACCTTTAAATAATTCAACTTTTATTTTAAGTCCTTTAAAATTTTCCTTCAAACTTTGATCCTTCTAAATTTTATGTTTTCAATTTTTGTGTCTGTCTTTTTATAAAAGTTTACGCAACGTATTTCAAATAATTTTTTTATGACATATCATTATCAAGACATTAAAATATTATTATTATAATTTAATTTAACTTATTACTATGTAGTTTAAATTATTAAACTAATGATATTTTAAGTTTTTATCAATAATCACATGTAATCTAATAAATGCATTTCGAACATGCAACTAGAACCTTTTGTAAAAAAACAACGACTAAAAATTAAAACAAAAAATTTTGAGAATAAAAATTCGAAGGAAAGTTTTAGAGGGACTATTGATCAAAGTTGACATACATACTATTCAAAGGGAAAAGTGTTGCTACAATTAAAACATATTTAACTCTATTATGCTTGTATAGTTCACGGATAAAATTGGAAAGACGATAATTTTGCCTCTAATGATGGTTTATCGATCTTCTTCAACTTTTGTAGAGTCCATCAAAAATTAAGATAAGAAAAGTGCTCTTCAAGAACATTAGAGGAACTTCTGCAACACAAGAAGGAGTGGCTCTGGTTTGTAGTAGTGGTGTACCATGTGAAGCTATTGTACTTAGTGACATAGATTTAAGTTTCAATGGGTCCAAAGTAATTGCTAAATGTGAAAATGTAAATCCCACAATTCGAAGAAAAGCACCCATTTGTATGCTTCCACATGTATAGTTAGGGTCTCCTTCATTTTACAAGTAATGTAAATAATTTTCTCTTGTACCAACAAAAAATGTAAATAATTTTCTCTTCAATTTTTATCATCAAACCTTTGTAGTAATTACTCATTTAAGATTAAAAAATAAATTAAATAGTGGTGACTGGTGACAATAATTAATTATCGTATGTTACTCACTCTATCATATCCTAAATCATATATGAAAAAAGTTACTTAAACAAAAGTGGTTTAGAAATTGTGTCTAATGATTTGAATTGGTAAAAAAAGAAAATCTGTACGAGCCATTCAATAAGAAAATGTTTTTTGGTAAGCAGATAAAGAGACTTCTATCGGCTTAACATGCGGTCGTGTGATCTATTTGAAAAGTTTGAAATGACTCAATTTTCAATTAAATAGTGCCGGAAATTGGTGAAATGTTTGACGGAGTTGCAAAGCTATAGTTTTAAAAAAGAAAAAGGGAAAACTTGTATTTATACTAATGGATAATTAATCTAATGAATTGCATCCTCTTGATGTTACGATTGTGTCTTTTTTGAGCTAATTAGATTAATTATCCATTGTACCTTATTTTAAGGCTTAAATGCAGTTTTGGACCCCCAAGTTTCACAATTGCTTGATTTTGATTATCCAAGTTTCAATTGCTTGATTTTGACTATCCAAGTTTCAATTGCTTGATTTTAACCTCCTAAGTTTCACATATGGATTATAAATATCACAGTAGCAGGTGGTGGAGAGAGAGTACAAGTGATAGAGAAAGTGAGATTGAACCAGAGAGGGAGAGAGAGAATGGATCCAGTGCGGTCATGAATAATTAGATCACACTACTACATTCTTGACTTTCAGTAACACTGACATGCAACATTTATAAAAAGTGTTACTAATATGGGTGATTTTGTAACATTTCTCAGAAAGTGTAACATTTTCTTTGGTCTCTCTTTGTTAATAAAGTGTGACAATTTTATATAAAAAAAAAAAGTGACAATTTTTTTACTTTCTCTCACACTTCCTTCTCCTATATTTTCTCTCAAACCGCCGATCCGATTCATTGCGCGCGCGGATCAAATTCAAACCCAGTCCTATTCGTCCATCGACTTACTCTCCGGTTCGAGATCCTATTCGTCCACCGCTATCTTCTTCAACCTCCGCAGGTAATCCTTCATCGAGTTTCCATGGCGTCGTATTTATTGATTCTTAAGTCTTCGCCTCTGCAATTTTAGGTCGTTTGGTTTGCTCTAAAAATCCCTAATTCTATTCGATTGACTCAATCATCTTCTCGATTCGGTTTGCTCTCGATTGCTGTTCTCTGCGGTTTGTATGACCATCGTCTTCGCCGAAGGTAATCTCATTGTTCTATTATATTGTTTTCTTTCTTTCTATTACTTTGGCTTTTCATATGTGAAAAATTGTTGAATTGAAATGATTTTTCTATTATGTTATTTTGATTTTGTTGTTGTTGTGGTGGATCATGCTATAATGCCTATTATCTGTATGATAAAATGCTTCAACTAACCTTCTATGGTAGAACAAATTGAACACTTTCTATTATGGAAAAGTAATTCAACGTTGCCCCTTGCTTATGATTCTTTGATTGTAACTGTTTTAATTTGTTTATTTTCAAATAGCATGAATGAATTAAGTTTTCTATGAGGTTTAAGACATTGGTTATGTCAATAAGTAGTTAAAGGGAGAGATTAAGTTTTCTACGAGGTTTAAGATGTTGGTTATGTCAATAAGTAGTTAAAGAGAAAGATTAAGTTTTCTGATAACCTCTTATTCCATTTCATTTTTGTCCTCTTAAATATGAACATGGCTTTGAATTTCTAGACTCAGTTTGAAACAATAGCAACCAATTATCCTAGGTTCATTTGAAACTTCAGCAAATTATTTAGGCTCAACTTGAAACTTACATGTAGGATTCAATGAAAGACTTAGCTACTAGAAAGGTACTGAAATGATTCAATTGGAAATCCCAGAGCTTATGGAAGATGATGTTCAACTTGTAAGTGACATTGTAATATATAGTACTTAGTGTAGGTTTCTAAGAACATAGACCGCCTTTTTGTTTTCTGTTATGTTTGCTTTCAATAATGTTTTGTAACCAAATGCTCACTCCATGACAGTTGCCACAGCAAGAAAACTTATTTGATTCTGGCCTCTTTCTGCTGCACTCCCTAGAGCTCTTCCTTGTTGAAGCTCCTCTGACTTTCAATCCATTCAAAGTAACCAAGTTTTCCAATTTCATAAGTCTTTGGATCCTCAATCTTTTAACAACTCAGGAATGGTTCTTAAGGATCTTTGCCATTCTTTTGGCCAGCGATCACCTGATTATCGTTTCAACAGTTTAATGTTTTCGATGGCAAAGCGGATTTATCAACCTCGGTTCTCGTTATCTCATTTTGATCTGTAATGTCACCTGAGAAGTTTCTGTAAATTGATTGATTTGTTTTTTCTTCTGTTAATCGTTTGATTTATTTTGTATTTATTGATTTGAATGTGTTGTAGTGGCGAAACTCAGCATGTAGAATGGAGTAAGATCCAAACTCCAACTGATGAAGTTGTTGTGCCTTATGACACTTTGGCGCCAACTCCCTGCTGGTAGATTAAATGTTAACGAATAATTGTGTTCTATTTTGTGTTGGTTGATTTGATTTTGTAACTTGTGTTATGATGGAGTGATTTTGTTTTATTTACGTGAATCTAAATCGGTTTTCAGGTGCAACGGAGATTCAGAATCTGTTGGATAAGCTTGATGTGTTGAAGCTTAATGGAGGCTTAGGGACAACTATGGGTTGCACAGGTCCAAAGTATGTATATGCTGCTTCGGTTATGAATTTTGGTACAGTTGCTACAATCAGCTTGTTGTGAGCTTTTGTTTGACATAGTGGGGAGTCTCTGTTTCACTACTGTTTGTTGATATTTGGCTAAGCTGGTGCTGTTCTATATATATTTAAGTTAGTAATGTATGTCATGTTAGATTGTGGAATTGACTTTGTATTGTAGGTTAGGGACTTTGTACAGTTACCATACAAATTATTTTGAATCTAAGTAAATTATTTTCATTTCTCAGGTGGCCTCAATTTACTTTTCCGACTTTCAAAGTTACGGCGTCTGGTTTGCAGAAGTCCAAACTGGAGAACAGATAGTACTAGTAAGGTTTGTCTTGCAAGAATCAATTGAAAAATATCACATTTTAATGTCACTTACCATGTTTAAAATCTTCACTTTTGAGAATGCTTATATTTTTCTATATTTTGTAAGAAAGGATGAAGCCTCCATGGCCACTTGTTCCCTTTAGTAACACCTATATCTAGAATCTGTGTTAATATGCTTTTGATTAAGTCTGAATAAGTTTGAAGTACTTAGATTATATGATAAATTAGTGACAGAATAATGCAAACATATCGCTATAGCTAGGCATATTTATATGGTTATATCTTCTTGAATAGATTAACAAGATTGTATCATGAAATGAAGCAAGACACTGTAATTTGGGTTTTATTGTTATTTGTGGCAGACCTAGGTTACGTGCTCAATCCAAATTTCTCCTTTGTGAAGATTGCTGCACCCTATGCACAGGTTCGGATTGTCTATGACAAATGATGTGGACTTGGTTCATGTTTGGGAATCAGCTTCTTGGTTAAAATGATTATGTATCCATAAATATTTTGATGGTGCTAAAATGTTTTGGTTGCTCTGAGTAGGTTATTCTTGTTGCTGGTGTTGATGTGAACACTCGCAATGTGCGTAATAGTATACCTCTTCACTTGGCCTTAACTAGGGGTGCAAAGGCGTGTGTTGAACTGCTACTATCTGCTGGGGCGGATTATAATTTTCAGGTTATATTCCAATTTCTCATTTCTAAAAATTATTTCTAAAATTAAAATGATTGAATTGAAATCCTGAATGAATTGCATCGAGTGATATATTTGGGGTTATGTGCTTGCTGCCATTACAGTGCTCCTTATATCAACCACGTATTTGAACTTTTTGCACTTACATCTGTACATGATCCTAGATTAGTATGTGCAAGTGCAACTCATTTGTCTGAATTTTGTTTAGTTAGTGAGTGGAAATAGTTGGAAGTTAATATTTTTCCCATCTTTTGGAAGGAAGCTTACCATTATGATTGTACCCTTGTCAGTTATAGTTATTATGTAATTTTTGTGCAGGATGACGATGGTGATAATGCTTTCCATATAACAGCATAATGATCCGTGAAAATATGGCATGGCTTATTGTTATGCTAATGAATCCCAATGCTGATATTGAAGTCAGAAACCACAGGTAAGTCTCAACCTCACAGCTGAAGACACTACATTTTCATTATATTGCAATATCATTTACCTGGAACTTCCATTTTAGCTTTCCATTCCAGATGTTTCTTTGAACAAACTAATTATGTTTTGAAGCATTGTTTTAATGATGGCATTGTGTAATAACTCGAATTGACTAGTCTGTTGTAACATTTATATGTAAGAACAACTTTCACGCCAATGCCTTACAAAGTCCAAACAATAGAGGACTTTGTAAAACAAGTAGAATCAGGGGTCTGAAACTCCGATTTCGAGTACTAGAGGTAGGCAAATTCTTTAATCTTCACATTATATGTTATATAAGTTGTATATCCGGATATTTCTATACACTGAATTAGGTCTTGTTTGGATAAGCATCTTATTAATTAAGCATTTATCATATAAGTTCTTATGTGATTCTTACAACTTATTTATTCTTATTGGAAATGTGTTTCTTGATTTTTCTAGTCTGAAAGAGCTGCTCAGAATTAGGTCAGTATTAGTAAACCTTCCCTCTTTTGCTAGTTGTTACATGTATATGATAGTGAGTTTTCTGGTAGCACTGTTATGAAATTTGTGCTCATCAAAATGACTATATATTTGAAGCTCTATAATTATGAAAACACCTCATAGTGTATCCTGCAGATGACATTTCTGTCTTGTTTTGTACCATTGATTATAGATCATGCTCATTTTCTTCACTGTTACATAGTTTAGAGTATTTCTTTTTTTTATATTAAAATGTTAGGTTTTTTGTCACCAAAGCAGAGTTAAGCGGTGGATCATTTTAGAATGTTGGACTTTTTCCAGGGGTCATCAGGTATGAAGATGATGCGCCACCAAAAGAGGAAGCTCGCAAATAGTGGATTTCTATTGCTTTCAAGTGAAGCTTGTAAAGATGGTGTTGCAAATAGTGGATTTAAAAGTTCTCAACAAGTTTTCTTAGTGTTGCTTAGATTTCATTAGGTGCTTGGATCATATCATGGATGATTACTAGATTTAGTTATTGAATCTTATTTCAATTGCTTTGTTGTAAAAAAGTGACAATTTAAATGTAGTATTGTGATTTGTATAAATTGTGTAAAACATACTTGGTATATAATTTTCAATTGCTCTGTTAGTACCATTTTCAATTGCTCTATTATATAATCGTATTTCAATTGCCTTGTTCTCTAAAAAAATGATACAAAATTGAATTAGTAACATTTTGTTACTAATAGTACATGATATGAACCGGTAACATTTGATTACTATTAGTAACATTTGGTTTAATGTTACTAATAGTACTGTAAACCGGTAACATTGTTTTAAAAATGATACTAATAGTACTTTGAATCGGTAACATTGTTTTAATGTTACTAATGGTAAACTCTAGTGTTACAAAAGATATAAATTAGTAACATTTATCAAATGTTACTAATAGTACATTGAAATGTTACTAAAGCCTTTTAGTAACATAGGCTTTACGCAACACTTGATAAAATGATACTAAATTGAATTAGTAACACTTTTCTATATTTAGTATCATTTTTCAAATGATACTAAATCTCAAACTTGTTGTAGTGTCATATAGGCTGATTAAATCTAACGGTGGATTTGGGTGGTACACCAGTGAGAGACTTGATAAAGCGCTCACCCTATAATCCACCTATTAGTATTATTATTATATTCTAAACTTGCTCTGAATGCTAATCCTAAATCTATTGACTGTAAAAAAAAAGAAAAGAATAAAATAGTCGATTATATCAACAAAAAAAAAGAATAATATATTCAATAAAAAAGTTACAGAAAAAAATAAGATCAATACGCATAAAAATAGAAATATAAAAATAGAAACACAAACAATAGTTTTCATTAAAAAAAAACATAAACAATATACCACTAACTAATAATAACAACAACAATAATAATAATAACAATAATAATAATATAATACAATAAAGTTAATTGCTATCAAATTTACTAAATTATCCTAAATATTCCTAATCAAATTTCTTATTTTTTATTAAAAAATATACACAGGACTATTATTTGTGATATATGCATAAAAAATTGGATAATTTTTCATTGATAATTATAATCAAATTTATTCATTTAATATAAGTTTTACAAAATATAGCACAATAATTTCGCTTATATTTTAACCATATTATATAATAAATTTATAAATATTTTATTCTAAATAATATTTTTACCATAATATAATGACAAACTTAAATATCAAATAAAAGTCAATGATCCGTGCATTTTGCACGGGTCTTTAAACTAGTTTATTTTTATATGTCAATTAAAGTCATTCCGGTCAAGTATCTTGACTCAGGAGAATTTGTTGTTAGAAACCTCTATTTTTTTTTTGCTAGATAGAAACCTCTATATTACCGTTCGTATGGGATGATTTTTATTATTTAATTACCCATTTGAAAGAAAAATAAATTACAACTTTTAGTCAAAAAAATAAAAATAAATAAATTACAACTTATACCAAAATAACATTCATTTCAAAATTGTAGAACAAGTTTGTAATCAAGAAGTTTGCTAACAACCAATCAAATGACCAATTACCAATATTCCAATGACAAACTTTAAGTTTACAATTTCTTCATAATTGGTTGTGGTGTATATGTCATCTCTTTGACTTTAAAATGTAGATTACTGTGCATCGAATCCATTGATGAAATGGTACATATGTTAGATGGGAATTGTTGTACTTTACAAAAAATAGTTAGACCAAACCCAATATCTCATGTGGTCATCAAGTTCAACAGAAAGAAAAAAAAGAAAGAATTGTTACATTAATAAAAATTGCAACTATCTTAGCTTCAAAAAGTGTCTTGGTTGATGGATGACAACTTTATGTGTCCCACAAGAAAAATATTAGAACTTTCTGGCCAGCTTCTTTTTGTTTTTTGGTATAGACTATATTTTTTAATCATGGTGTAGACTATTTTATTTTACTTTTTATTTGTACTATGATATATTCACGGTTTAAATAAAAAAAAAAATTCTTATCACGGTTTTAATTTTTGTGTGTATTTTTAAAATGTTTGTATCTTATAGAAGGCGAAAAGTAAGAAAACGGTGTTGGGTATGGTATTTGTATTTTAATAATATTCAAACATGTTTAATGCTTATGATATGTTTATTAATTTTTTTTCAACCAACTAATTAAAAGGACTTGACAACAAAGAGTACCATACTATATAAGGTTGTTCCATCCCACTCAATTTACATTGTGCAATATTAGTTCCACCAAGTATATCTAACTACAAAAGGTGGAAAAACTAGGTAGCTTCTTTGAGCATTTTTGTGGTGGCAAAGAAAATTCAAAGAAGTTATCATGGGGAGGATATGGATTAGAATGATCATATTGCTACTAGCTGCTTATTGCTTATTTCCTTTGTATGTGGAAGCCATGGTTCGCCACTACAAGTTCAATGTAAGTGCATTCTTTACCTTAATTTTTAGTGTTATTTATTATAGCTTATAATTATCAATGTCATGATAAATTATGGAGTCTAGTTTTTTGTTTTTCCTTTTTGGGCAAGTTATGTAGTCAAGTTGTTTTTTTTTTTCCGAAGTAGTCAAGTGGCTAGAAATTCCTCCTTTAAGGTGGACAAGTGAGATGACCGGAGTTCGAACTCCGACCCCCTATATATATAATGCAATGTCTAAGCTCACGGGACTTTATGTAGTCAAGTTTATTAAGCAAAAAATATCAACATTTATACAAATATTAAATGATGTGACTATTTGCTTAGAAAAACATGCAGCCATTGTGTTTTCTTACTCTAAGACACTCTAATACATTTCTTGATAAAATGCATGCATTCAAGAATCCTAGCCAAATATGGTAGAGGATGAGCGTCTTTGGGAATGCTTACTTAGTTAAGATGTCTAAAGATTCTTTGATATCCTCTATTCTCTTAAGTTATCTAAAAAAAAATAATCCTAGATATAGATATTTGATTTTCGTTTCAGTTTACTATTTTTATATACTTTTTATTTTAAAAACATATATCTATTATATTTTTTCTAATTTTAAAATTTTATACTCAGTATTAGTAGTATATGCTTACCTTTGAATTTTGAAAAACCATGTGTTTGAGTTTTTCCAATGTTAAAATAAACATAGCAATAGAGTACTTTTCAAGGAAATTATTGTCTATTTTATTTAGATATATTCAAAATATACAATTTTGAAAAAAGTCTTGTAAGAAAGCCTCCATAATCTCAGTTTTTACACGTTGGTACTTTGTAGTTTTTCATAATTAGTATTGTTAGTTTATGTTAGTTTTGTTTATAGTAAGAGTCAAACCTCCTCTTTATTATTTAACTTTCTAACTCATCTATTTTAGACAACAAACTATGCTTATATCCCATGTAACTTTCAGTAAATAACTATGATTAATTACTTGTGTACTTGTGTTTAAGTCCCGATAACACCTTAACAATATTAATTCAAAAAACGTCCCGGTAGCACTAAAAATCTAAAAAAGTTCCATTTAGTTATAAACTATGAAGCATGGACACCGACACGGACACCGGACACGACACGGACACTGACACCTCGACACGGATAATAATTTAAAAAAATTACATAATTTAGTGTAATCGTAAGTGTCGGTGTCGGTGTCTAACACGGACACGTGTCCGACACCGACATGCCTAATTTGAGAGGTGTCCGTACTTCATAGGTTATAAATATATAATATAATAATTAAGGTATAAGTATTTTTCAAATTGGATTGATAAAATTAAAAGTCCCATATTCTCCTTGATTAAAATTCTATGCCTTCAGCAAAATTTAGACATGTTGGGCTCTGCATGCAATGCACACATAACATAATGGTTATGTTTTCTTTAGTTTTAATGTTAAATTCAACTTTTGACCTCTTAACTTTTATAAAATTGCGATTTTGATCTTTTAATTTTTATAATAGGATATTTGGTCCCCTAACTTTAGTCTATTTTGCAAACGGACGACCTTCCATTGATTTTGATCAAAACAACGCATACGTGACAAGTAACCCACATGACATGCCAACATGTTTTGTCACATGGACAGTGACTCGCATGCCTCATTATCATATGTTGCAAGACATGCTGATTTGACATTTGAGTCACTTGTCAAATGTGCGTTGATTTAGTCAAACTCGGTAGGAGGCTCAACTTTTTGTAAAAGAGGTTAAAGTTAAAGGATCAAAAGTGCTATTATGAAAGTTAATGAGTCAACTGTGCAATTTAGCAGAGTTTTAATATTTTAATCACCTTTATATGTACTATTCTATTTTATTTTTACTTTTAATATTAATATATGTAGTTATGCACCAAACATTTTATGTTCAGTTTAGTTTGTCTACCAAACTCTACCTATATATGTTCTTCAAAGTAATTTTTTCTTCTTTTAATTGACTGGGATGCATTTAATAGAATTAACTAATCCACTTGGAGAAAATTGTAATTTTCTAAGCTTGTAAATTATTTTATTTTTAACGAGTCAATGTTCCATATTTAAAAAGCACAAGAAAATTGTAAATTTCATAGTAAACCTCCTAGTTTAAGTTTAAACAATGTTTTTTTTTTCTTTTCCAGAAATTAAATTAGTCTATCCAAATTGACATTAGAGAGAATCGAACCTAATACCTTAAAGAATAACACACTCTCAAGTCTCAAGTCTCAGGTCAATACCACAAGACCAACCTAAGTGGGTTTTAAGTTTATACAATGTTCTAAAAACAAATTAATGAAATCTAAGAGTTGAACCAGTGTCGTGAACGAAATATTGCATATAATTTGATTATTTAAATTATTTGACTTCGGTTTGATAGGAATCTCACATCAAATATTTTAAAGTGTTCAATGTGGTATTTAAACCATGAGATTCTCCCACCTATTGAACTAGTCTTTTGAGTTGGGCTCGTGCTTAAGTCTTAATAATTGGTGCTTTCATTAAGAGTTGGGCCACAGAAAGGGCTACCTATAGGTTGGATTAATGTGCTCCACCGAATACTGATAGGTTGTGAAGCAGTCTAAAAAGAAAGGGCTATCATCATATCAGTGTCGATAGAATGAAAGCTGTCGTGGACGTCGACTCTTAATGAGTGTGACAATGTTAGGAGTTATCGATTTTTTTTTTTAGAAACCCACATCGAGTATTTTAAAGTGCTCAATTATTAGGATTTAAGCACATGAGAAGAGTTCAACACAAAATCAAAGATTTGCTAACACGGTTTTATTTTGATTTGAATGGTTTAAAACTGTTAAGTCATAATTCAAAAGATTCGCTAAAAAAAATTTGTTGAACGGCAAACAGTGTATTTTATTAATAAAGGAGTTAGTACAAGGTATACTTAACCCACAACTATAGAAAAAGTACGGGATGTACTTACCCCAAAACAATTATACAAAGAAAAGATAAAACCTAGACATGCCTATTTATAATTAACGAGCAATACAATCAAGGGGATTAATACGCCATTCATAAAATAGACACGGTGCTTTGCTATTCTTTGCAACCAACCATTTCCAAGAAGTAATTTAAACTTTATCAAATAACTCCTCCGCACCAACAACTTTCTCCGAAAAGATTTTATCATTTCTAGCACGCCATAAAGCCCAAACAACTACGTGTGATACCAAAAGCATCCCCTATATATATATATAATAGAGATGTTTTTTTTAAAATTGTTTTGTATTTTTTTTATTAGGATCCACTTTTAATAAGAGATTTTAAAGTTGCACTAGACATATATATTAGCTACCTTAGTTGCAAAACAATCTTCCAATTTATTCAATTAGGAATAGGCTAGTATATACATCATATACATGAGGATGCATATACCTTTACAAACAGCAAAGTTCTTGTATTATTTAGCAATTCAAGACACTCAAGTTAGGTAGATATTACATAAATGTTACAGTTACACTTTATTATTGTCATGCATGGCCATTAAATATTGGATGATTCTGTATACAGGTGGTGATGAAGAATGCCACAAGATTGTGTTCAACAAAGCCCATTGTTACCATAAATGGGAATTTTCCTGGCCCAACTATCTATGCTAGGGAAGATGACACTGTTCTTGTAAAGGTGGTTAACCATGTCAAATACAATGTTAGCATCCATTGGTGAGTGTGTTACAATTCACTAATGACTATAAATCATCTAAACTTAATTAATTATTTATATAGATATGTTGGAAATCAATATTAGACCATGTCGTGATAGTGAAATATACAATTAATCATGTTATTAAACTTTTAAAGTTTCAATAAATTATTAACCATTTTTTTATTTTATTTAGTGATGAATGAATATTTAAAAGTTACTTATTTTATTGAATAGGCATGGAATCAGACAATTGAGAACAGGTTGGGCCGATGGGCCAGCATACATAACCCAATGTCCAATTCAACCAGGACAAGTCTATATGTACAATTTTACCCTCACAGGACAAAGAGGAACACTTTGGTGGCATGCACATATACTTTGGCTTAGGGCAACTGTACATGGTGCTATTGTCATTTTGCCTAAACTTGGAGTTCCTTACCCTTTTCCTAAACCCCACATGGAACAAGTTCTCATATTGAGTTAGTTCTTCTACCTTTTACTATATATTTTTGTTACAAAATATTTCATTCTGTAGATATATTTAGTCGGATTGAGATAGACTACCATAAAATATTCACACAATTTAACGCAATAATTGATCTTGACTGTTGATTTAATATCAAACGGTTCAGATTTCAACTCAATTTTATAAAGTGAGTCAATCACAACCATTTATCTTAATCGGACGGCGGACAACTATCACTCTGCATTACGCAGTTAGAGCAGAAAATCTGACTCTCGTTCAGTAATGAATGGATTACAAATAAGAAACTTTAGTCCCTTGAGCTTTATATTTTAAGGTCATAAATAATGTTATATTCTTAATTACTATTGAACTACCACTTCAAATTTTATATTTGGAAAATAATAAAATGTGTCAAAAAATTGTTTTAATTATTTTAAAAAATGAACACATTGTGCTTACATCAAAATTGATCACTTCAACAACCTCACATCCTTTTATTAATTAACCAACTAAAATGTTCATGCTTTAAAAAATAAAAATAGCAAATGTTTTCACAAAATAAACATAACATTACTTATTTTAGATAGTATAGTATATAAGGATGTTACTTCATAAATCTTATTATCTTAACTTTCAATTTGGATTAGGTGAATGGTGGAAATCAGATACTGAGGCTATAATAAATGAAGCTTTAAAATCTGGGATGGCCCCAAATGTCTCTGATGCTCACACAATCAATGGTCATTCAGGGCCCGTTCAACATTGTGCTTCACAAGGTGAAAGAAATCTCTATTAATCTAACCCTTCAATGTTCAATATAATTTGAGTAAGTCCAATATATAGAGAAATAAAAATCACTTCTGAGTTGTCCCGATCATCTTACTTATCAACTTTACGGATGAAATTTCTATCTACTAAGTTACTTGACAAAAAAAAACCACTTCAGTTTTGATTCATTTTAATAGAATAAACCATTTTCCTTTTTGTTTATCAAAATATATCTTTATTTCTAGTAACATGTAAAAAAAATTTCATTGAATTCAATTTACGTATTACTTACTATGCTTTCGCCGCCGTTAATCAGAGATTAAACGGTCTAAATTAAAACTGTCTTTTTATCTAAATCAATCTGGACTATTAATTTATGATCGATGACTGTGATCAATTACAGCATCCTGCTGTAACTGCATTAAATCCTTACCCTATTGACCGTACTGCATAATTTGTCATATCCGATTATTTTGATATTCAAATAACATAATTTTTTCCATTTTGCAGAAGGATTCAAACTCCAAGTTGAACAAGGAAAAACCTATTTACTAAGAATAATCAATGCAGCACTAAATGAAGACTTATTCTTCAAAATAGCTGGTCACAAACTAACAGTAGTTGAAGTTGATGCTACATACACAAAACCATTCACAACAGACACAATAGTAATAACACCTGGACAAACAACAAATGTACTTCTCAAAACAAACCATGCATTTGGAAAATTCATGGTAGCAGCTTCAACATTCATGGATGCACCAATTGCTATAGACAATGTAACTGCTACAGCTACATTACATTACTCAAATACCCTTGGTTCAACAATCACAAAACTCACTTCACTCCCACCAATAAATTCCACAAAAATTGCTAACAATTTCACTGACTCATTAAAAAGTCTAAATTCTCAAAAATATCCTGCTTTAGTCCCTAAAAAAATTGATCATTCATTGTTTTTCACTGTTAGTCTTGGTCTTAACCCTTGTGCTAGTTGTGTTAATGGTAATAGAGTTGTTGCAGCTATTAACAATGTTACATTTGTTATGCCTAAAATTTCTCTTCTTCAAGCACATTTTTTCAACATTAGTGGAATTTTTACTGATGATTTTCCTAAGAAACCTGAAATAGTGTATGATTTCGCCGGAAAAAAACAACCAACAAATTTAGGTACTAATAGAGGAACTAGGGTTTATAGACTTGCTTATAATTCAACTGTTCAATTAGTTTTACAAGATACTGGAATGATTGCACCAGAAAATCATCCTATTCATCTACATGGATTCAATTTCTTTGTTGTTGGTAGAGGACAAGGAAATTTTAATGCTAAAAGGGATAGTAAAAAATTTAACTTGGTTGATCCTGTTGAGAGAAATACAGTTGGTGTTCCATCTGGTGGATGGACTGCTATAAGATTCAGGGCTGATAATCCAGGTAATTAAAGTTGTTAATTTAGTTGTGTTTGAAAATTTGATGAGTAAAAATTTATAAAAACAATAGATACTTAAATTGGTCATTGAAATTGTAGGTTTGTATCAATCTAATATTACATATCATTGATATTTTAAAATGATCACTAAAATTGCTAAATTTTAATCAAATTCTTTTTTCGATTAGTATTTTAAAATCAGCACGTCAGTATGTCGTGTGAGTATGTGTACGTTGACTTGCTGACGTGACATGTGAGTCACTGTACAGATGTGCATTGACTTAGCCAAAATAAGTGGAGGTCAACATTTTGCAAAAGAGATTAATGTTAGTAAGTTTGTGAAAGTTATAAGGTCAAAAGTTCAATTTAGCCTTTGGAATTTTATCAATCATTTTTAAATATTGATAAGTTGGATATTCATAATCATCCTATAATTCAAAAACCAACATTGATATTTACTCTTTATAAAAGGATCAAAGAACTTTTCCTTATATATTGATATATGGTTTTCATTTTGTTAGGGGTGTGGTTTATGCATTGCCATTTGGAAGTTCACACAACATGGGGACTAAAGATGGCATTTGTTGTGGACAATGGTAAAGGACCAAATGAATCTTTAATACCACCTCCAAGTGATTTTCCCAAGTGTTGAGAAGATTAATACCAATCTTTGCTTAAGGAAGAAGGATTAGGGGATAAATAGAAGAGAAAACTCTATACAATTAATTAAAGGAGAGTAAACTATCAAAGCTAATAACAAGATTTTTTTTTCTTGGAGAATATGACCAAATAACATGTCCTCACTTTCTTTTTGTTTTTCTTTTTTCATTTCATTTTTTGTATTGTTTGTATACCTCTTCTTTCTCCTTCTTGAAGAATAATTTTGGTTTCATCTAATTATACAAATTGTGCAATGTAAGAATCTAAAATGTATTGCCTTATTGATTATGCAAAGCACATGAAATTTGATTAGAGATCAAAGTGTGTTTCTATAAAAATAAATAAATATACTAGAGTACATTTTATGTGGAAAGAAAAAATATTAATGTGAACTCAAATCAAGCTCATCTTTAAAGTTTTGAATGTAGTTTTTTTTTTCTTTTTCTGACAAGTAGTTAAAAAATGATATATCAGACAAAATGCCCTTTAATCGCTAACATGCCCTTCATTAAGATGAATGTACGGAGGAAATGATAAATTCTATAGGCTGAAAATTATTATAATACCCCTTCATTAAGATGAGAATTGTAGAATTACTTTCTCACTTTTCCACTTGACTTTTTTTTTTTTTTTTTTTTTTTGTTAAGAAGTATCACATCAGTTGCGACTTTATAAGTAAGAGACAGTCCTCATCTTTATTGAGTTGAACATAACTCATCCTTACAAAACCGGTTTGTATGGTGACGATTGCCTCTTATGTTGTGAATTCGAGTAACTAACACCAATACTTTTTGATGTGTGGAGCAATACGATTAAAACAATCAAATAATTGAGAATGACAATAATAATAATAAACACGAATAATCGCGAAAACGTAAAGAACACGAGATATTGTTTACCCAGTTCGGTGTTAATGAACCTACTCTGGAGGGAGGGCAACCCTCTCCGTTCCACTATCAATAGAATATTTGATTACAATGAAATCCCAATTGGGTTACAAGAATTAGACAATTCCCTAATTCTATCCAAGTCCCGAATTTCTTCCCGTGACCAAGAAATTCAATCAAGAAGTGTTTCCCAAGGTGATAGAATGTTTCTCCAACCTTAGAGTCTTCCCAAGATGTTACTCTATTAACCCTAGTATTTTGTTGGCCTCAGAAACCCTAAAAACACACCCCATTTTTCATAAAAACGCAAAATACCCACTTATATACGCGTGGGCGCGCGACGCGCCAAGCAGAATCACCAGCACGCCAGCTTCGGGCGGGCGCGCGACGCGCCAGGAAAGCTGCGCGGCGCGCAGCTGGCAGAGGCTCCAGTTTTCCAGACTTGGGCGCACTGGGCGCCTATGACAGACCAAAACCATTTTTTCCAAGTTTTCCTTCAATTCAATTTTCAAGGCAAACTCCAACATCTTACTTAATTCAACACTAAAAAATTCGCTTGTAAGGTGAACATTGCCTCTAGTTTATAAACTTATATTCAGGTCATCTCGCAACCGATATGTGGGACTACTTTAACACTCTTCTTCTCTAGGGACATGAGCTCTCCTAATTTCTTCTTCATTAAACCATAGAACACGACATCTCAATGCAACAGATACAGTAGAATCATGACAGTCAATCCTACACATCGGTTGTTACAACAACAACAACAACAACAACAACAACAAGAAAGGTCATTATATACAACAAATTACAGTTATGTCGTCATTAAGGAAATAGAGAACGCGAAGGTTGGATATTAGATGCAAATTGATGACGGTGATTCCACATGAAAATAAGGTAGACGACTTTGATGATTATGATGTGTGATTGAACGTAACGCTTAAGGATGGCTCATCTTGTGCTATATCCGAAACAATGCAAAAGGTTGTGATAGTGCGCCAGATGATGATTTTTATGAGGTGGTTAGAGCGGACCTTCAAGTGTTTAAACAAGTTTGGGCTGATATGGAGAAAGGACATAAACCTTTCACCCCTTTTATTTTTAAACATCAAAAGAGAAAAAAAAAATGGCTAGGAGTGCTGGTCAGCCATCTCGCAACCGATATGTGGGACTTCTTTAACACTCTTCTTCTCTAGGGACATGAGCTCTCCTAATCTCTTCTTCATTAAACCATAGAACACGACATCTTAGTGCAACAAACACAGTAGAATCATGACAGTCAGTCCTACGCATCAGTTGTTACAACAACAACAAGAAGAAAGGTCATTATACAACAAGTTACAATTATGTCGACATTGAGGAAATAGAGAATGCAAATGTTGGATATTAGTTGCAAATTGATGAAGGCAAGGAGACTGATAATATTGGTGTAGTTTTGGTAATTCCACATGAAAAATAAGGTAGACGACGTTGAATTGATGATGATGCGTGATTGAACATAACGCTTAGGGATGGTGCATCTTGTGCTATATCGGAAACAATGCAAAATGTTGTGATAGTGCACCAAATGATGATTTTTATGAGGTGGTTAGAGCGGGCCTTCAAGTGCTTAAACAAGTTTGAGCTCATATGGAGAAATGACATAAATCTTTCACCCCTTTTATTTCTAAAAATCAAAAAAAGAACAAAAAAACTGTCTAGGAGTGATGGTTAGCCTTATAACACTCGTTCTAGGGGTATCACATCTCACATGTCCCTATGAAATGAGAGAATGTTTGATAAATCAGAACTATAGTTCTTTGCGAATTCCCTCTATATGGGATGGTTATTTTGTGCTACTTTTATTTTGGTCACTTTTGGTATAAAGTCTAGCCTCTCCTCCCCCCATATACATTTTTTTTTCCTTTCTATTTTTGTTTATATTAATACGAGCTATACGCAACCTTTAATGTCTAGATGCTCTTATTTTACCTTAAAAAAATAAAAAAAATTCTTATATTTAGGCCAGAGTAGTATTTGGGTTTCTTTTTTAATTCATTCATTTTTTTCTCGAACGCAAGCTCCTCCAAGAAAAGAGGAGTTTCCTCCATTCTATGTCTCATGACCAAGAATCTTCCGTCCAACGATCCATTTTTTTGGTTTTCACCACTAGTTTAATTTGGTTCGGGAGTGAGTTCTGGTATCAAGTGGTTCCAGCCCCCTCCCGATCGCAGTTGCGGGGATTGAACTGTGGTCCTCCCTACCAAGTTCAGCGCCAATCACCACTAAACCAACTAACGATTGGTCCAACGATCCATTTCAGCTAACTAGTTATAAGGATGGCTTGATTTAATTACAAGGTTTAAATATCACTCATATGACTAACCTAACAAATAACTAATAATATTTGTCTTCAAGAAAATTATATTTATAAATTCAAAAAAAATAAAATTTGTTAACAGACGAAATGACAAAATCATTGAAAACTCACACACACAAAATAGAGGACCGGAATTTGAACCCCAATCATTACATCCGACATTAGTAATTTCGATATTTCTATCAATTGAGCTAGTATTTATGGATGTTACTACCATAGTACTACTACTACACTTTTATTTAGTTATCAATTGATAATCAAAACATATTGTAATTTATTCCTCCAAATCAAAAGACTAAAAAAAGGCAAAACCTAATAAAAAATGAAAAGGGAGAAGAAAAGGGAGCTTTTATATGTCATTATTTTCAATCATTTGATATTTTAAAAAAATAATAATATTTGAAGAAAAGATAAACATTGAGTTGGTAGAGACATATAACTGAGCAAGCATATGGGTCCTTTGTTGGCTGGATCTGCACGCTGGCGCGTAAGCAAAGACTGAATGCCTTTAAACCAAACCCAGTTCACATTTTCTGACTTTTATTTCCTTTTATTATGCACAGAATCTTTCCATTATTGGAAACCATTTGGTGGTGCTGAGTGATTTATGACAAATCGCATTTAAGATTCTTTTTCCCTTTCCGTATTTTTTGGTCAACCATATTAATATTGGTTATTCCTATTTTGCTTTCATTATGATTATCATTCCATTTGATGTTAAATATAAATTAAAATTAAATTTTCTTTTTTAACCAATTGACTAATAAGAATAATCTCAAATGTATGAAAACTTGCCCAAACATTGGTCCGCCTAACAATACTATGAGCAACCAAAATTTATTTGTCTCATAACAAATTTAATCTCAAAGTTTATATATCCAGAGCTGATCGACATGAGAAAAATAATGTTGTAAACAATTAAACTAAACTCTAAATTTCCTCAAAGTTTAGTAAAATTTTATTTTAAAATGAATAAGTAGAAAAAATATTTGGTTTAAATTTGAGCCAAATAAATTTTAACTTTTATTTTTATTTAAAACATAATAGAGAGTATTATTTAAAGAATGCCGACAAGTATTATAAGGGTTCTCGTTAAAAAATCGACTATAGAATTAGCATTTTAAAAAAGATAGATACATAATATAGACAGAGAGAGAATGAGAGAGAGAGAGTGTAGTTGAAATGATAGGATCCAATTCCTTAAAATTATGCAATTAATTAATTTCTTAAAAATTAAAAATTTCAACTTTTACTTTTTTTAACGAGTGTCTTAAGAGTGCTTTTATATTATTATTTTATAAAACTGTGATCTAAAAACACATGTTAATATCTCCAAAAAAGCACATGTTGAAAAATTCAATATAATTTTTAAAAAAAAAGAAATTATATATCCAATTTTTAAAAATCAAAATATTATATTTTATGATGAAAAATTTCCAATTTGAAATTTATTAGTAATATGTATTCATAGGACACAAATTAACAAGAGGATATTTTATTTTCAACATAAAAAAAAAAAAGTATATTTTATTTGTATGGGGTCGTTTTCTTTCCCGCGTCCCAACAGTATCCATGCCCATCCAGCCCTACAGGGCCATCAAGGGACAACATGTACTGACACACACCAATGCAAATTACTCCATTATTATACAACTCTAAAATTAATATAATTAGTAGGTTTTTTTATGTTGAACTTATATATTCACTATAAACATTCTCAAACTTGTGCATAAAAGACATACGTCAGGAGCAACATGAACAACTAGCAAATGATTTGCAATTGCAAATAGGGGGAATGAATCCTCTTATAGTCTGAATCTATCATGTGTAATTAAAAAATACAATAAAATAAGAGATATAAATAAACGGAAGATAATAACAATTTTATCGAATTATCTTTTATTTTGTTAAGTAATTTAGTGACTAAAATTCTATTTTCAAAGAGAATCAGTTGAGGATCTAGGACTCAGAATTAGCGTGTGCAAACATTTTTTTTGGTAAACAGCGTGTGCAAGCATTTTAAGTTCACTAATATATAAACAAAAAAAATATTATAATATATATAAGAGATACTAACTGTAAAAAAAGAAAAGGAGATACCGAGTTTTTATGTGGCGATTTTATTTTCTTATTTTAACGTTTATTTAAACTATTAAATTTTTTTCTTTCAAAAAACTACTAAGTTTTTAATTTACCAAACAATGTAATATATAGAATTTTTTTTACTAAAATTGTAATATATAGAATTGAAATATCCTAATAGTATCACAGTCTATGATGCACGGGTACTCCAACAGAGGAATAGTACTTGTATCGGGTACGTATTGGGTACTGGTACTACGCACCGACACCGTACCTGATATATATATATATATATATATATATATTTGCAACGGGTACGCCTGTGGTACGTCTGTGGTACATGAATCCAAAAAAACACTCTTTTTTTTCTTCTTTCTTTTATTCGTTTTTTATAGGAAGAGTTAAGTTTTTTATTTGTTTATAGTATAAAAATAGCAGATATTGCTAAAAAACAATAACAAAGTAGCCGCTAGATTTATTCATTCGAAGAGAGTTGAAGATTTAGTTTTTATTTATAATCTTCTTCTTGTTCCGGTGAACAAATAAGGGGTGTGAAAAGTAAATAAATTGGACCGTCGAAATAACGAAAATAATCTAAGTATTTCTGAAATTCCTTGGTCGTCCATCCTCTTTTTCATCAATGTTACAAGTATTTATAGGGCATACAGGGAGAGAGTTCTTCCCGCCCTTTTTCTTCATTGACCAATCCCACGTTCCTTCTATACATTTGATCACATGCCTATTTGCAAGGTGATCATGGGGAACATGGTTTGAATATAATGGTTTCTTCTAAATTAAGCTCCTAGTCATACGGGAAATGGAGGTAAATGGGTCAAATCGTGGAAAAAATAACAGTTACAGTGAAGGATAAGGAGATCACGGGATTGTGGGCATCTCGCCTTTATGGCCATGTCTCACCATGAGGGATAGTTGTCTCGCCCTCCTGGCTCGCCCTTATGAGAAGTTGGGCTTGACTCTCGCATATATATTGGGTCGTTGTATTGGGTCGTTGTGTGGATCAACAAATGATTTATGGGCCTTTGCTAAATACACCCTTTACATTTACACTCGGTCCAATACTTATAATGAAGGAGCAACAACAAGGTGGAATATTAGTAGAGATGAATGAAATTCATTTGATGTAGATGATATTCTTGAAGTTCCTAATCTTTCTCGCGATAAACCTGAACTAGAGGTCACTCTTTTTTTTGGTTGGTAGACGAAATGACAAAGTCATTGGAAACTCACACACAAAAAGTGGAGTGACCAGAGATCGAACCCCGGTCATGGCGTCCGACACTGGCAATTTCGGTATTTCTACCATTTGAGCTAGGATTTGTGGACAGAGGTCACTCTTTTTAATGATGATGGAGAGGGAAACTATTGACTCTTTTTGAGCTCATTTCTTTTTAATTTGATATTTTGATGTTTTTAAACAATTTTAATTAGTTTTAAAGTGTGGTATTTTTTTATATTTAATTACACGTTTTACCAATATAATTGTATTATTTTATTGGGTTAAATATGTTTTTGGTCCCTATAGTTTCGCAGAATTTCATTTTTAGTCCCTGAAGATTTTTTCTTTCTATTTTGATTAAATAAGTGGATTTTTCACATATATTTAGTATTTTTTTTCCGTTTGTTTTTGTGATTTCATCACGTTGTTTGTTTTGATTTTCCCGTCTTGGTACGGAGTATTGTTGTCCCGTCTCAGTGCGGAGTATTGTTGTCTTGTCTTTGTGCGGTGTTCATTTGTTTCAGGTTGAAGGATTAAGTTTGATCCAGTGCAGATCCAATCAATGACTTTTGTGTCTTCAACGCTACAGATCCGGAGGCATGGATATTCCGGTGACTTCAATATAGTCAAATATGTAGGCTTTTGCAATATGCTGTTTTATGCTATCAACACGGATGTTGTGAGTTTGTTCGCAGATTCATCCTTTTTGTTTATAGCGACTTTGAATTTGTATTGCATCGACGTACTATTCTCAATTTGAATGAATGAATATATTTTATTTAGTCAAAAACAAAAAATATATTTAACTTAAAAAAAATTTTAACTTTAATAATAACGACTACATTAAATTTGACGATAGGTTACATTGATCGTTGAATTAAATGTGAATATTAACTTCTTTTCGTCAATGACTAAACCTAAATTAAATCTCATCTTTTTTAAAGAGTCTTAAATTCTTCAAGAGATTCTAAACTCATAACATCAATATAATCATTCCACATAAAAGGAATACAGAACCGCCCTTCACTGTCTCATCAATGATAACTTTTTAAATTCTTCTCTTCTCTTAAGTTTATCTTCAATTACTAACCTTAGGTTTCAACAATCTTACTAAAAAACCAATCAAGACGTGTTGATGTTGTTCCAATATTGTACTACGTACAACTTCTTTTTATAAACACACATCTACATAATAATTAGGCAAGATAGAAAATATATTTTTTTTCTATATCTACTAGTGAATGTAGAATTCATTATTCATTAGATGAATTTAAAAAGTTGGTTACAATTATATCCAAAGAGAGTAACAATGAAGTGTACTCTCTTCCTTGCATACCGGATGACTCATTTGACTATTTTATACACTTTAAAAAAGTGTAATAACAAAATAGAGAATTTAAATTTTACAAAATTGTCTTTAAAAATGTGATGACTTATTTTGTGACAAATTTTTATTCCATTTGAGTCATACTCTCTTAATCCCAATTTATAAGAAAAAAATTATTTTTCTTTGTCTCTAATTACAAGTAAAACAATTAACTTTCATCATTCTCAATATTTACTTCTACTTATTCTCATAAAATTAAATGCAAATTACTTTTAATTTTCTCTCTATTCTTTTTCCATAATCAATAACCAATAAATTTTCTTTTTACATCTTTTTAAAAAACTTATTTCAAAGAAAACATAAAAAATCATACTTCAAATTATAATTTTTTTTTAATAAGTGTGAATATTTTTCCTTATAATTTTGTTTTGGTCAAGTAGTCTAGTGACTAAAAATTCTACCCTTAGGCTCTATTTGGATTGATGAATTATAATGGAATGGAGCGGGATAAAACAAAATAATGTTCCATTGTTTAAATTTGAAAAATAATAATGAAATGGTATGAAATATACCACCACTTACCTTTAGTTATGTTCCTCTCATTTTTAAAATATCCAAACAATGGAATAAAAATTTATTCCATTCCACTCCATCTTACTCCCTTCGATCCTATATATAAGAAAAACTTTACTTTTTAGATTCATTGTAAAATGAATGTATCTAGACTATAAAATGTTCTAAATACATTCATTTTACAATGAACCTAAAAAGTCAAACTTTTTTTATATAGGACTAGAGGGAGTATTTCACTCCTCTCTATTCCGCTCTATTCTATTATATTCTATCAATTCAAACAGAGCCTTAAGGTGAATAAGTTAGATGATTGCAGCTTAAATTCTGATTACTATATATATAATGTAATGTCATACCAATTGAACTAAGCTCACGTGAAAATGAATAAATAAATGGAATAAGCAAGAACTCCATATAACTGTTATAGTTAAGTGTAAAAGGTGATTGCTTATTGGCGGGTTAGGAGTATGGCGGTCAAGTGATTAAAGCCAGTTGAAGAGAGACACGTCACTATTGTAGTAGGGTAGGGTCTTGTACCTAGAGATCCTAAAAATACTTAAAATTATTATTAATTAATTAATGTGGCTAGGCTAACCAATCATAAAATGACGACAGTTATGTTGTAACCGTGCATGGGACCCACAGCATCAACTTGCTTCCTGGTCCCTGTCATTTACCACCCAAACATCTCTCAACCGTTCCTTTGGCGGCTATCTGGTTTTACCAAAATGGTGTTGTGAGTCGATGTGATCATATCCGAACTAATTTAAAAGTAAAATTGTAAATTAAATCAATTCAAATAAAAAATTGCAAAAAAGTCGTATTTAATTTGAACTACACGGATCATTTTTCTTATAAATCGCGCAATTTCATTTCATTTCATTTTTTGTATTGTTTGTATACCTCTTCTTTCTCCTTCTTGAAGAATAATTTTGGTTTCATCTAATTATACAAATTGTGCAATGTAAGAATCTAAAATGTATTGCCTTATTGATTATGCAAAGCACATGAAATTTGATTAGAGATCAAAGTGTGTTTCTATAAAAATAAATAAATATACTAGAGTACATTTTATGTGGAAAGAAAAAATATTAATGTGAACTCAAATCAAGCTCATCTTTAAAGTTTTGAATGTAGTTTTTTTTTTCTTTTTCTGACAAGTAGTTAAAAAATGATATATCAGACAAAATGCCCTTTAATCGCTAACATGCCCTTCATTAAGATGAATGTACGGAGGAAATGATAAATTCTATAGGCTGAAAATTATTATAATACCCCTTCATTAAGATGAGAATTGTAGAATTACTTTCTCACTTTTCCACTTGACTTTTTTTTTTTTTTTTTTTTGTTAAGAAGTATCACATCAGTTGCGACTTTATAAGTAAGAGACAGTCCTCATCTTTATTGAGTTGAACATAACTCATCCTTACAAAACCGGTTTGTATGGTGACGATTGCCTCTTATGTTGTGAATTCGAGTAACTAACACCAATACTTTTTGATGTGTGGAGCAATACGATTAAAACAATCAAATAATTGAGAATGACAATAATAATAATAAACACGAATAATCGCGAAAACGTAAAGAACACGAGATATTGTTTACCCAGTTCGGTGTTAATGAACCTACTCTGGAGGGAGGGCAACCCTCTCCGTTCCACTATCAATAGAATATTTGATTACAATGAAATCCCAATTGGGTTACAAGAATTAGACAATTCCCTAATTCTATCCAAGTCCCGAATTTCTTCCCGTGACCAAGAAATTCAATCAAGAAGTGTTTCCCAAGGTGATAGAATGTTTCTCCAACCTTAGAGTCTTCCCAAGATGTTACTCTATTAACCCTAGTATTTTGTTGGCCTCAGAAACCCTAAAAACACACCCCATTTTTCATAAAAACGCAAAATACCCACTTATATACGCGTGGGCGCGCGACGCGCCAAGCAGAATCACCAGCACGCCAGCTTCGGGCGGGCGCGCGACGCGCCAGGAAAGCTGCGCGGCGCGCAGCTGGCAGAGGCTCCAGTTTTCCAGACTTGGGCGCACTGGGCGCCTATGACAGACCAAAACCATTTTTTCCAAGTTTTCCTTCAATTCAATTTTCAAGGCAAACTCCAACATCTTACTTAATTCAACACTAAAAAATTCGCTTGTAAGGTGAACATTGCCTCTAGTTTATAAACTTATATTCAGGTCATCTCGCAACCGATATGTGGGACTACTTTAACACTCTTCTTCTCTAGGGACATGAGCTCTCCTAATTTCTTCTTCATTAAACCATAGAACACGACATCTCAATGCAACAGATACAGTAGAATCATGACAGTCAATCCTACACATCGGTTGTTACAACAACAACAACAACAACAACAACAACAAGAAAGGTCATTATATACAACAAATTACAGTTATGTCGTCATTAAGGAAATAGAGAACGCGAAGGTTGGATATTAGATGCAAATTGATGACGGTGATTCCACATGAAAATAAGGTAGACGACTTTGATGATTATGATGTGTGATTGAACGTAACGCTTAAGGATGGCTCATCTTGTGCTATATCCGAAACAATGCAAAAGGTTGTGATAGTGCGCCAGATGATGATTTTTATGAGGTGGTTAGAGCGGACCTTCAAGTGTTTAAACAAGTTTGGGCTGATATGGAGAAAGGACATAAACCTTTCACCCCTTTTATTTTTAAACATCAAAAGAGAAAAAAAAAATGGCTAGGAGTGCTGGTCAGCCATCTCGCAACCGATATGTGGGACTTCTTTAACACTCTTCTTCTCTAGGGACATGAGCTCTCCTAATCTCTTCTTCATTAAACCATAGAACACGACATCTTAGTGCAACAAACACAGTAGAATCATGACAGTCAGTCCTACGCATCAGTTGTTACAACAACAACAAGAAGAAAGGTCATTATACAACAAGTTACAATTATGTCGACATTGAGGAAATAGAGAATGCAAATGTTGGATATTAGTTGCAAATTGATGAAGGCAAGGAGACTGATAATATTGGTGTAGTTTTGGTAATTCCACATGAAAAATAAGGTAGACGACGTTGAATTGATGATGATGCGTGATTGAACATAACGCTTAGGGATGGTGCATCTTGTGCTATATCGGAAACAATGCAAAATGTTGTGATAGTGCACCAAATGATGATTTTTATGAGGTGGTTAGAGCGGGCCTTCAAGTGCTTAAACAAGTTTGAGCTCATATGGAGAAATGACATAAATCTTTCACCCCTTTTATTTCTAAAAATCAAAAAAAGAACAAAAAAACTGTCTAGGAGTGATGGTTAGCCTTATAACACTCGTTCTAGGGGTATCACATCTCACATGTCCCTATGAAATGAGAGAATGTTTGATAAATCAGAACTATAGTTCTTTGCGAATTCCCTCTATATGGGATGGTTATTTTGTGCTACTTTTATTTTGGTCACTTTTGGTATAAAGTCTAGCCTCTCCTCCCCCCATATACATTTTTTTTTCCTTTCTATTTTTGTTTATATTAATACGAGCTATACGCAACCTTTAATGTCTAGATGCTCTTATTTTACCTTAAAAAAATAAAAAAAATTCTTATATTTAGGCCAGAGTAGTATTTGGGTTTCTTTTTTAATTCATTCATTTTTTTCTCGAACGCAAGCTCCTCCAAGAAAAGAGGAGTTTCCTCCATTCTATGTCTCATGACCAAGAATCTTCCGTCCAACGATCCATTTTTTTGGTTTTCACCACTAGTTTAATTTGGTTCGGGAGTGAGTTCTGGTATCAAGTGGTTCCAGCCCCCTCCCGATCGCAGTTGCGGGGATTGAACTGTGGTCCTCCCTACCAAGTTCAGCGCCAATCACCACTAAACCAACTAACGATTGGTCCAACGATCCATTTCAGCTAACTAGTTATAAGGATGGCTTGATTTAATTACAAGGTTTAAATATCACTCATATGACTAACCTAACAAATAACTAATAATATTTGTCTTCAAGAAAATTATATTTATAAATTCAAAAAAAATAAAATTTGTTAACAGACGAAATGACAAAATCATTGAAAACTCACACACACAAAATAGAGGACCGGAATTTGAACCCCAATCATTACATCCGACATTAGTAATTTCGATATTTCTATCAATTGAGCTAGTATTTATGGATGTTACTACCATAGTACTACTACTACACTTTTATTTAGTTATCAATTGATAATCAAAACATATTGTAATTTATTCCTCCAAATCAAAAGACTAAAAAAAGGCAAAACCTAATAAAAAATGAAAAGGGAGAAGAAAAGGGAGCTTTTATATGTCATTATTTTCAATCATTTGATATTTTAAAAAAATAATAATATTTGAAGAAAAGATAAACATTGAGTTGGTAGAGACATATAACTGAGCAAGCATATGGGTCCTTTGTTGGCTGGATCTGCACGCTGGCGCGTAAGCAAAGACTGAATGCCTTTAAACCAAACCCAGTTCACATTTTCTGACTTTTATTTCCTTTTATTATGCACAGAATCTTTCCATTATTGGAAACCATTTGGTGGTGCTGAGTGATTTATGACAAATCGCATTTAAGATTCTTTTTCCCTTTCCGTATTTTTTGGTCAACCATATTAATATTGGTTATTCCTATTTTGCTTTCATTATGATTATCATTCCATTTGATGTTAAATATAAATTAAAATTAAATTTTCTTTTTTAACCAATTGACTAATAAGAATAATCTCAAATGTATGAAAACTTGCCCAAACATTGGTCCGCCTAACAATACTATGAGCAACCAAAATTTATTTGTCTCATAACAAATTTAATCTCAAAGTTTATATATCCAGAGCTGATCGACATGAGAAAAATAATGTTGTAAACAATTAAACTAAACTCTAAATTTCCTCAAAGTTTAGTAAAATTTTATTTTAAAATGAATAAGTAGAAAAAATATTTGGTTTAAATTTGAGCCAAATAAATTTTAACTTTTATTTTTATTTAAAACATAATAGAGAGTATTATTTAAAGAATGCCGACAAGTATTATAAGGGTTCTCGTTAAAAAATCGACTATAGAATTAGCATTTTAAAAAAGATAGATACATAATATAGACAGAGAGAGAATGAGAGAGAGAGAGTGTAGTTGAAATGATAGGATCCAATTCCTTAAAATTATGCAATTAATTAATTTCTTAAAAATTAAAAATTTCAACTTTTACTTTTTTTAACGAGTGTCTTAAGAGTGCTTTTATATTATTATTTTATAAAACTGTGATCTAAAAACACATGTTAATATCTCCAAAAAAGCACATGTTGAAAAATTCAATATAATTTTTAAAAAAAAAGAAATTATATATCCAATTTTTAAAAATCAAAATATTATATTTTATGATGAAAAATTTCCAATTTGAAATTTATTAGTAATATGTATTCATAGGACACAAATTAACAAGAGGATATTTTATTTTCAACATAAAAAAAAAAAAGTATATTTTATTTGTATGGGGTCGTTTTCTTTCCCGCGTCCCAACAGTATCCATGCCCATCCAGCCCTACAGGGCCATCAAGGGACAACATGTACTGACACACACCAATGCAAATTACTCCATTATTATACAACTCTAAAATTAATATAATTAGTAGGTTTTTTTATGTTGAACTTATATATTCACTATAAACATTCTCAAACTTGTGCATAAAAGACATACGTCAGGAGCAACATGAACAACTAGCAAATGATTTGCAATTGCAAATAGGGGGAATGAATCCTCTTATAGTCTGAATCTATCATGTGTAATTAAAAAATACAATAAAATAAGAGATATAAATAAACGGAAGATAATAACAATTTTATCGAATTATCTTTTATTTTGTTAAGTAATTTAGTGACTAAAATTCTATTTTCAAAGAGAATCAGTTGAGGATCTAGGACTCAGAATTAGCGTGTGCAAACATTTTTTTTGGTAAACAGCGTGTGCAAGCATTTTAAGTTCACTAATATATAAACAAAAAAAATATTATAATATATATAAGAGATACTAACTGTAAAAAAAGAAAAGGAGATACCGAGTTTTTATGTGGCGATTTTATTTTCTTATTTTAACGTTTATTTAAACTATTAAATTTTTTTCTTTCAAAAAACTACTAAGTTTTTAATTTACCAAACAATGTAATATATAGAATTTTTTTTACTAAAATTGTAATATATAGAATTGAAATATCCTAATAGTATCACAGTCTATGATGCACGGGTACTCCAACAGAGGAATAGTACTTGTATCGGGTACGTATTGGGTACTGGTACTACGCACCGACACCGTACCTGATATATATATATATATATATATATATATTTGCAACGGGTACGCCTGTGGTACGTCTGTGGTACATGAATCCAAAAAAACACTCTTTTTTTTCTTCTTTCTTTTATTCGTTTTTTATAGGAAGAGTTAAGTTTTTTATTTGTTTATAGTATAAAAATAGCAGATATTGCTAAAAAACAATAACAAAGTAGCCGCTAGATTTATTCATTCGAAGAGAGTTGAAGATTTAGTTTTTATTTATAATCTTCTTCTTGTTCCGGTGAACAAATAAGGGGTGTGAAAAGTAAATAAATTGGACCGTCGAAATAACGAAAATAATCTAAGTATTTCTGAAATTCCTTGGTCGTCCATCCTCTTTTTCATCAATGTTACAAGTATTTATAGGGCATACAGGGAGAGAGTTCTTCCCGCCCTTTTTCTTCATTGACCAATCCCACGTTCCTTCTATACATTTGATCACATGCCTATTTGCAAGGTGATCATGGGGAACATGGTTTGAATATAATGGTTTCTTCTAAATTAAGCTCCTAGTCATACGGGAAATGGAGGTAAATGGGTCAAATCGTGGAAAAAATAACAGTTACAGTGAAGGATAAGGAGATCACGGGATTGTGGGCATCTCGCCTTTATGGCCATGTCTCACCATGAGGGATAGTTGTCTCGCCCTCCTGGCTCGCCCTTATGAGAAGTTGGGCTTGACTCTCGCATATATATTGGGTCGTTGTATTGGGTCGTTGTGTGGATCAACAAATGATTTATGGGCCTTTGCTAAATACACCCTTTACATTTACACTCGGTCCAATACTTATAATGAAGGAGCAACAACAAGGTGGAATATTAGTAGAGATGAATGAAATTCATTTGATGTAGATGATATTCTTGAAGTTCCTAATCTTTCTCGCGATAAACCTGAACTAGAGGTCACTCTTTTTTTTGGTTGGTAGACGAAATGACAAAGTCATTGGAAACTCACACACAAAAAGTGGAGTGACCAGAGATCGAACCCCGGTCATGGCGTCCGACACTGGCAATTTCGGTATTTCTACCATTTGAGCTAGGATTTGTGGACAGAGGTCACTCTTTTTAATGATGATGGAGAGGGAAACTATTGACTCTTTTTGAGCTCATTTCTTTTTAATTTGATATTTTGATGTTTTTAAACAATTTTAATTAGTTTTAAAGTGTGGTATTTTTTTATATTTAATTACACGTTTTACCAATATAATTGTATTATTTTATTGGGTTAAATATGTTTTTGGTCCCTATAGTTTCGCAGAATTTCATTTTTAGTCCCTGAAGATTTTTTCTTTCTATTTTGATTAAATAAGTGGATTTTTCACATATATTTAGTATTTTTTTTCCGTTTGTTTTTGTGATTTCATCACGTTGTTTGTTTTGATTTTCCCGTCTTGGTACGGAGTATTGTTGTCCCGTCTCAGTGCGGAGTATTGTTGTCTTGTCTTTGTGCGGTGTTCATTTGTTTCAGGTTGAAGGATTAAGTTTGATCCAGTGCAGATCCAATCAATGACTTTTGTGTCTTCAACGCTACAGATCCGGAGGCATGGATATTCCGGTGACTTCAATATAGTCAAATATGTAGGCTTTTGCAATATGCTGTTTTATGCTATCAACACGGATGTTGTGAGTTTGTTCGCAGATTCATCCTTTTTGTTTATAGCGACTTTGAATTTGTATTGCATCGACGTACTATTCTCAATTTGAATGAATGAATATATTTTATTTAGTCAAAAACAAAAAATATATTTAACTTAAAAAAAATTTTAACTTTAATAATAACGACTACATTAAATTTGACGATAGGTTACATTGATCGTTGAATTAAATGTGAATATTAACTTCTTTTCGTCAATGACTAAACCTAAATTAAATCTCATCTTTTTTAAAGAGTCTTAAATTCTTCAAGAGATTCTAAACTCATAACATCAATATAATCATTCCACATAAAAGGAATACAGAACCGCCCTTCACTGTCTCATCAATGATAACTTTTTAAATTCTTCTCTTCTCTTAAGTTTATCTTCAATTACTAACCTTAGGTTTCAACAATCTTACTAAAAAACCAATCAAGACGTGTTGATGTTGTTCCAATATTGTACTACGTACAACTTCTTTTTATAAACACACATCTACATAATAATTAGGCAAGATAGAAAATATATTTTTTTTCTATATCTACTAGTGAATGTAGAATTCATTATTCATTAGATGAATTTAAAAAGTTGGTTACAATTATATCCAAAGAGAGTAACAATGAAGTGTACTCTCTTCCTTGCATACCGGATGACTCATTTGACTATTTTATACACTTTAAAAAAGTGTAATAACAAAATAGAGAATTTAAATTTTACAAAATTGTCTTTAAAAATGTGATGACTTATTTTGTGACAAATTTTTATTCCATTTGAGTCATACTCTCTTAATCCCAATTTATAAGAAAAAAATTATTTTTCTTTGTCTCTAATTACAAGTAAAACAATTAACTTTCATCATTCTCAATATTTACTTCTACTTATTCTCATAAAATTAAATGCAAATTACTTTTAATTTTCTCTCTATTCTTTTTCCATAATCAATAACCAATAAATTTTCTTTTTACATCTTTTTAAAAAACTTATTTCAAAGAAAACATAAAAAATCATACTTCAAATTATAATTTTTTTTTAATAAGTGTGAATATTTTTCCTTATAATTTTGTTTTGGTCAAGTAGTCTAGTGACTAAAAATTCTACCCTTAGGCTCTATTTGGATTGATGAATTATAATGGAATGGAGCGGGATAAAACAAAATAATGTTCCATTGTTTAAATTTGAAAAATAATAATGAAATGGTATGAAATATACCACCACTTACCTTTAGTTATGTTCCTCTCATTTTTAAAATATCCAAACAATGGAATAAAAATTTATTCCATTCCACTCCATCTTACTCCCTTCGATCCTATATATAAGAAAAACTTTACTTTTTAGATTCATTGTAAAATGAATGTATCTAGACTATAAAATGTTCTAAATACATTCATTTTACAATGAACCTAAAAAGTCAAACTTTTTTTATATAGGACTAGAGGGAGTATTTCACTCCTCTCTATTCCGCTCTATTCTATTATATTCTATCAATTCAAACAGAGCCTTAAGGTGAATAAGTTAGATGATTGCAGCTTAAATTCTGATTACTATATATATAATGTAATGTCATACCAATTGAACTAAGCTCACGTGAAAATGAATAAATAAATGGAATAAGCAAGAACTCCATATAACTGTTATAGTTAAGTGTAAAAGGTGATTGCTTATTGGCGGGTTAGGAGTATGGCGGTCAAGTGATTAAAGCCAGTTGAAGAGAGACACGTCACTATTGTAGTAGGGTAGGGTCTTGTACCTAGAGATCCTAAAAATACTTAAAATTATTATTAATTAATTAATGTGGCTAGGCTAACCAATCATAAAATGACGACAGTTATGTTGTAACCGTGCATGGGACCCACAGCATCAACTTGCTTCCTGGTCCCTGTCATTTACCACCCAAACATCTCTCAACCGTTCCTTTGGCGGCTATCTGGTTTTACCAAAATGGTGTTGTGAGTCGATGTGATCATATCCGAACTAATTTAAAAGTAAAATTGTAAATTAAATCAATTCAAATAAAAAATTGCAAAAAAGTCGTATTTAATTTGAACTACACGGATCATTTTTCTTATAAATCGCGCAATTTCATTTGGTTTGAAATGAAAACTGAATCAAATTAAATCAAACTGCAATATTTAACTTTACTCTATCAACTATTAGCAATCAACATATTTCATCCGTCACAAATTATAAGAGTTATGTTATTTGAACAACAATATTTTGACAACATTTAGGACAATAAAAAAATACAAGACAAATGTAGGTATTGACACAAAAATCAAGACAAGTAAAAAATCATTAAAAAATTAACATAACTATTGCATGAAAGAGTTGTCACTAAGTTGTCTCAAAATTGTTGTCAAAATATCATTTCTCAACAAAAAACACACTTATTAAGAAAAAATAAAATATGATAATTTGAAATATGTTTTTGTGGGTTTTCCTTGGAATATGTTGCATGAAAAGATGTAAAAATAATTTTTATTGGTTGTTGTTTATTGAGAAAATGGGAGAGAAGGAAAATTAAATGCATTTAATTTTTTGAGAGTAAGGAAAAAGCATCCTTGAAAAATGTTTTTCTCTTATAATTTGGGACAAAAAAAATGAATTTTTTCCCTTATAATTTGGGACGGAGGGAGTATTACTTCGTCTAACTTAGCAAGTTCAACCCAAATTGAGTCCATAAAATAGTATGCTGTCAAAACATATCATTTCACTCGATTCAAAACTATACCGTTGGTATCAAAACAGTTCTTTATCTATATCTAATTTCTTTATTTGCATATTATATCATTAAATAATAAAATAAATTAAAATTTCCTTTGTTTATTTTGTAACATGTTGGTAATATTGTCATATTATTTAGGACTTGGATCCTTTCAATCCCATTTTTGGTCAATCTCTCTCAATCAACAAATACATTTAGATAAATCTTAAACTATATTATAAAAAAAATAATTTGCAAGTTTTCAAACCACTAGTGTTTGTTTACCCAACTCAAATTGTTAAATTGGATCCACATGGGTTTAGCCGATTTTCATGGTTTTACTCAACCCATATACACCCCTAATATAGACTAAATTTCTAAGATAAATGTTAACATGTCGTTGTAGTATAGTGGTAAGTATTCCCGCCTGTCACGCGGGTGACCCGGGTTCGATCCCCGACAACGGCGTTTTTTTATTACGAAAAACATTTGTTAGCGCGCAACTGCCTAGAATAAAAGGATAAAATTAGAAATATGATTGACGTCGTCAACTAAGATGGAGCGAATATGTATTTGGCCTATTAAAGTACCTTGTATATGGCATTTTTTATCACGAAAAACATTTGTTAGCGCGCATGCACCCTTTGAAGTAAATGCGTGGGAAACTCCAGACTCAAACTCTGGTCCCTACATATATTAAAAAGATATAAAATTTTCTAAAAAGAAAAAAGAATATGCACCAACAATATAATACTTCCTTTGTCCAATTTTATAAGAGTTATTTTGACTAAATGAAACTATTCATTTATCTTGCTTTGACCATATTATTTTAATAAGATATAAATATTAACATATATGATCTTGTTTGATTTGTTTTGATGAGTATTTTCAAAATATCAAGCTTTTATAATTTTTACTAATAAAGAAGTAAAGATATTATTGATCAAAATTGTGTGCTGACATACGTGCAATAGTCAAACAAGATCTTATATTTTGCGACGGAGGGAGTAAAATTTTACACGGTCAAACCAATCGCAACCATGTTTTTCGTCACATCACCCACTCCACTTTCTTAATGTGATATGGAAGATTAAACTATTTCTATTGGTTATCGGTGTAAAATTAATTTACAGTAACAATACATGTCCTTTAAACTCTTTTCTAAAATAAACAAACTAAAATACATCAAATCCTAATTGATATTATAACTCAAACACATAAGAGATTTAAAATTTCTTCTTGAATTTAATCGACCAAGAAAAGAATTTTATCATAAATAAATTCCTTCATTATTTTTATGATGTCAAAAAAATCGACTTATTTCAAAATCTCTATAATGACCAAATGCATACTAAGCAAATGGATCAAATAAATATTTTATTTTTATGTAGAAATTTTATGTCATTTAACAAATATATCCCTTTCTTTGCTCTTACTTTCTATTCACTTTCACTTCCACCAAACAACTAAAAAATCGTCTCATTTTCCTTTCACTTTCTATTAACTTTCAATTCTTCAATATTCTTTTCTTTTACTTTCTTTCCTTCAACTTTTTTTTGTTATCCAAATATACCATAAAATTTACATGTTTATAATGTTTGCAACTTAATCTAAAATAAGTAAATAAACTTTAAACATCTTAGGGATTATGAAGCATTTGATCTGATGTTTCTGCTGAATTTTTCAAACTCTCCAACACCATGAGGCTCCACTATATTGTCACCTAAATAAACTTCGAAAGTTTTATATATAAATTTAAAATGAAATCTAAAGTACAGTGGCATGCATAACAATTTAACAGAAAATACATAAGTTTTAAAACTTTCTACTAATTTAGTAAAACAAACAAACTATTAACTCTTAAAAAGAAAATTAACATTTGGCACAATATGCTTGGAATTTATATAAGAAAGGCTTTAATGCAGTTTTGATCCCCCTATTTTGAAAAACTTGAACTTTTGATCCCCCTATTTTAAAAATCAACTTTTTGATCCCCCTATTTTGAAAAACATGAAGTTTTGATCCCCCAACTCATTTTGGTCAAATTTGTGATGATGTGTCAACCGCATTGATGATGTGGCAGTGTCTATGTGTCAACCTCATATTCCAAGTCATTATTTTTTTTTTAAAAATTAAATATTATGTTTTAATATTATTTTTTTAAATCAGTTTTTTTTTATCAAATCTTTAAATCAAATATTAAAACAATATATTTAAATCAAATATATTTTTTATCAAATATTAAAACAATATATTTAAATCAAATATTTTTTTTTATCAAACCTTTAAATCAAATATTAAAACAATAAAATAATTAACAATAATTAAAAAACGCAGATGATCAAAAGGGACGAATTGTAGAAGAATCATACACGCACTAATAGTAACCCAGTTCCCAAATCATGGAACCCTAGCGCCACCCATCTTCGACGATCTCTGTCTTTCATGTTCTTTGATTCATCATCACACTCGTGTACATCATTCCTCTGCATGTTATCATTCCTCTGTTTGATTCATCATCCGCTCGTGTTCATCATTACGCTCGCTTTACAAAATAATATTCGGAAGCCATCTTATGAATATTACTAGTGTTTTGGTATCAAGTAATCTACATCTGAGATGTTAGATAATACTACTAGTATTTTGGTATTTTGAATTCTAGTGTTTTGGCCAATTTATGTGTAATTTAGTGATTTTTAATTATATATTTGGATAATTTATTGACTTTTAATTATATATTAGGTAATTTATTGATTTTTAATTATATATTTGGATAATTTATTGGATTTTAATTATATAATTGGGCAATTTAGTGATTTTTAATTATATATTTGGATAATTTAGTGATTTTTAATCATATATTTGGATAATTTATTGGATTTTAATTATATATTTGGACAATTTAGTGATTTTTAATTATATATTTGGATAATTTACTGATTTTTAATTATATATTTGGATAATTTATTGATTTTTAATCATATATATGTATAGAGGTTAATTTTACTGTTTTTTAATTATTATTAATTAATTATTTTATTTTTTATTTTTTTAATACTTTTAATACATAATATTTTATTTTTAAAAAAAATAATGACATGGAATATGAGGCTGACACATAGACACCGCCACGTCATCAATGAGGTTGACACATCATCATAAATTTGACCAAAATGAGTTGGGGGATCAAAACTTCAAGTTTTTCAAAATAGGGGGATCAAAAAGTTGGCTTTTAAAATAGGGGGATCAAAAGTTCAAGTTTTTCAAAACAGGGGGATCAAAACTGCATTAAAGCCTATAAGAAATGAAGACATACTCTTAGGTGAATCTGATAGTGCGTAGCAGGTGAGCTTGATGAGCTGCCAATCCTCGTTTGTTTCTCTTTGACAACTCCAACAACCAAAAAAATGGGAGAAAAAATTAAATATAAAATAAACAATCAAAATAATCAAATGAATGAATGATTAAATAAACCATTGCAAGTCACATAAGCAAGTATATAGTTTATTATATTACTATATTATATATTTTATTATGCAAAAAATGCACAGAACCGAGCGAGACTGTCTATTATTATATAATAAAGTGACCAACAATAAATTTGATCAAGAGAAATGCTAACATAAGCACTATGATGAAAAACTCAACATAGAAATATATATATTTTTTTAAAGTCCTTATTCAACTTTTTAAGTGTCAAAATGATAAGTCTTAAACCTCTTATTAAATAGCTGATCATAAGTTTTGTGTAACATGAAAAATCTCATTAAGTCTTTTACGGTGTATCTGTCGTGAATAACATTATAACGAATACAAATTTTATAAAATTTACCGTTGTATTGAAAATTTATATAATATAGATCATCCATAATATTTTTTAAAAGAAATTGAAAATAATTTAATATTGTTATTGAGACCCGTCAAGATTAACGGTTTATGGGTTTTTATTGAATACCGTTAATCTTGATGAGTTTCAATAACATATCAAATGATTTTCAATCCAACAGTAAATTTTGTAAAATTCGTATTCGTTATAATAATATTCACGATTTATGTATGATGAAAGACTTAACAAACTCTTTCACAGTAGACTTGACCGGCAAACATAAGTTTGATTCTTAATTGTCTGTGCAAGAAAAAAGTTTGGTTAAGAAGAGAAGTCACCTTCTATACTCACAGATTTTCTTACAAAGATTAATCACTCTATACGCCGTGGAGACTTCATATGATAATAAAAAAGTATAATAAAGAAATGGACACAAACACTTGATCATCACATTTGATGACACACATGTTTGATAAAAAATAAAAAGAAAAAATAATTAAATAATAAGTATTTTTCAAATAATTAAATGATAAATATTTTTATATGAGTATAATTAAATTATGAATTTAAATGTATGTGACCATAGAAGTATTTTTATACAAGGAGAGTGCCCACAAACACATGATATATCCAATCACACCACACCACCTTAATCACTTTCATTTCTCTTGATAGCTCCTTTTTTGTTACCAAAATTCATTTCTTCAAAACTACTTACTTGCATATTATTGGTTCTTTTCTATTTGAAGATCTTACCCTTTTTTTTTGGTTGCTGAGTTGGTATTTTTATTTTTGCTGAGGTATAGAAACTGAAAAGGAAAAAAGAACAGTTTTTCTTTCAACATGCTTTTTTGCTACATAAATTATTGAGTCTCTTTGTTGTTTCCTAATTGGGTTTACACATTCATTCTGTTTTACCTTATCCCTTTCTTTCTTCTCCTTTGCTTCTAACTGTCTTCTAAATTTGGTTAAGTTCTCAAGTTGAAGCTGCAGAAAGAAAAAAAAAACATTTTTTCTCACTAAAAAATAATTTTTTTTTGTTGCTTATAAATAGTTTATAGCTTTTTAAATTCTGGGTTATTGTTATTTTTCTAAGTTTAAGTTTAATATTTAAAAGGGTAGTTCATTGGATTAAGATCTTATCTTATAAGTAGTTTTAAGATTTTCTTTTAACACCAATTAGATAAGAGATAATAATCTTCTTTAAATTTGTAGAATTTTCTCTCATTTTTTGATCAAGTGGGTCTTTTCTAGATTCTTAGAAGTTAGGAGTGAGAAATTTTCTCACTCTTAACAAAAGGGTATTCTTATTCTTTTCAAAAAATTCTTGTGGTAGGTTCTTCTTAGTGTTCTTGTAAAATCTCCACCTTTGCTCTGTTTTCCTCTGTTTTTTCCTCTGTTTTCCTCTGTTTTTATCATCAAGTTTTAGTTTTTTAAGTGAGTTTCTTGGGCTTAGGACAAAAAACAAAGGTGAATTAGTTTAAATTTATTCTATAAAACAATATTTTATTATTGTGAAAACTTGATTTGATGAAGTGGGAAATGGAAATTCTCCCTTCTGCATCATTCACACCAAATTCCAATTGGTGTATTGAAGATAACAATACAAAAACAAAATGGACACCTGAAGAGAACAAGTTATTTGAAAATGCTCTTGCAGTTCATGATAAGGATACACCGGATCGATGGCATAGAGTGGCGGAAATGATACCTGGAAAGACGGTCGATGATGTGATGAAACAGTATAAAGAATTAGAAGATGATGTTTGTAATATTGAAGCTGGATTGATTCCAGTTCCTGGTTATAATACTCCTACTTCACCTTTTACCTTAGATTGGGTTAATAGTTCTAGTTATGATGGATTCAAAGGAAGTGGAAAGAGATCTCCATTAGTTAGAGCAACTGAGCATGAAAGGAAGAAAGGTGTTCCATGGACTGAAGAAGAACACAAGTAAGATTTTACCTTTTATAATTTTTGTTGTTATTTATCATTATTCTTGTTATTTTTAATTTTTGAAAATAGATAAATATTAGTATATTAGTTTTTATGTTAATATTTTTCCTGCAGCGAGTTTGAACTCTCCTCATTTAACTACTTTAATCATTAACTCAAATCAGATAAATTACTAGTGTTATATAGTATTATATAGAAGAATGTTTATGTTTAAGACATGGTGAGTATATGAAAATATATAGTATAGAATTAAAGGATGGGATATTTAAAGGGTAGGAACAATATTTAAAGGGTAGGATCGATACTTATTTATGAAGATATTTAAAGGGAAATGAATTTGCTGCTGTAACTGCGTGACACAGTTAGAGCTGTGGACCGTCCGATCTGAATTAAAGGATAAAATCATTTAACTATGTATATTTAATCTGACCGTCTATTCAAAATTTAATTGTTGAGATTGATAATAGTGGGAAACTGCTACAACAGTGAATCATGATCCGTATAACAGTATATTGTAGGGTCGAGTTACACCAAAGTTCTTCAATGTAATCTTAAGTTAGAATAGGTTATAATAAAAGCTGGTTTTGTAGGGTCAAATTAGAGAGAGAAAATCATCAGATACCATCTTGAATTAGAGTGGAAACTTATTGTGGATATTTCCTGCAGATTGTTTCTACTAGGTCTGAAGAAGTATGGCAAAGGTGATTGGAGAAATATTTCGCGCAATTTCGTCATCACAAGAACACCAACTCAAGTAGCTAGCCATGCTCAAAAGTATTTCATAAGACAACTTTCAGGAGGCAAAGACAAGAGAAGGGCTAGCATACATGATATAACAACAGTTAATCTCTCAGAAACTACAAGAACTTGTTCTTCAGAAGACACCAATAATAGATCCACTTCACCACAAAATTCCATGTTACTCTCACACCAACAGCAACAACCAAGTTCTACTACTACAAATTTTCATTGGAGAAATAATCAACAAAATGCTATTGCTTTCAATCCAGCACATGAACAAGTTTTTATGGCTCCTCATGGTGTTAATTCCTATGAGACTAAAATGCAGGACCAAAATTTTCAAAAAGGTCTTGTTAATGAGTCTTCTTATCCTCACAACATGGTTTTCCAAATGCAACATTCATCACAACATTATTCACATGCATAAAGGATCACTGTAGTGAATTATGAAACTCAATAGTGCTTAAAGTGCCTATGATTTTTTCCATGGTTTATGTGAATATCTTATATTTTGAACGAACTCAACGATTATGCAAGAAAGACAAAAGATCTCACGGTGATGGTAGATTGAGTGAAGAAAGGTTTTGCGAATGAAGGTGAATCTATGGCGTTGATGGTGTAGCCCACTAATAGAGGGTGTATGTACCTGCATGCACGTCAACGCTCAAGTCAGTCTAATGACTAAGGTGAGTGAGAGGCCGAGAATGATGCATACCTTAATTGGCGATGATGTAAGACTTAAAACATCTTACATTATAGTTTTGTTAATTCTTGGCATATAAACTTGTAGGAAGGTACAAATTTGTTTCTATGTAACAAATAAAATTTCCTTAAAGGAGAAGCCTAAATGCTAATAAGTCCCTAATGTTGATTTTTTTGGTGGTTATGATTTCTAAGAATAATTGATTTCAAGTGAAAGTTTATAATGGAATGTCAACTTAATACATGTTTGAAATTTGAAAAATAGCAAGGCATGCATGTGAGTGGAAGATACTGTTATTGTTATTATTCAAACCAATTATTATTTGAGAGAAAGCATAATTTGATATGGACTTGTACTTCAAGTACTATTCCTATATTGCAAGTAAAAAAAGTCATAATCCTATTTTGTTTGTTAATTAATCATTGAGAATACACGAGATCTTCTTTTCTAAGTAGAGGATATTCTTTCCAGGACAATTATTAATTATTTTTATTAGAACATAATAATAGTATTTTATGGTATAAAGTAAGATTCAAGAGTGGTGATATTGTAATTAAAAGAGATTCAAGAGTGATTAGATAGGCAATATATTCTTAAGAAAGTGAGTTATGTAGGGTTTTATTAATACTGTGTACACATTAGTCCAAATTAAGCATCATAGTCTTTTGTGATTCTATATGTACGGAGCCTACTCATTATTAAACATAATTTTTTATATGTTTTACTGTTTCTCCACATCTTGGCTCAAATGTAGGCTCAAAGTCTCAACTAAGAACTGCTACATATATCCCTGAGAATTACTTAGTTGGCACAGACATCACATTATATATAAGGATCGGTGTTCTAACTCGAGAAGTGAATTTCTAGCCACTAAGCTACTTGACCAAAAAAAGAACTAATGTCTACACTAACCAAGTTGTTAAGCTCAGGTGGTTAACGAATTTCAACTAAAGACGATTTCCAACGACTAGAAGAATCTTTAACCAAATTTTATTTATCTAAGAGCTAAATTTGGGATAACTAAGTCCTTTCTCCTGAGAATTGAAGGGTCAAGACAAACAAATACCAAATAATCAATACAAAATAGGTCATCTTTATGATGCACAAGTAAGATAATGATATACTTGCACAAGTGTATTTGTTACACCATAAAACTAGCCTATAAAATATTCTAAAGTTCTTAACAATTTTGGAATGATCTTTGCTTTCACCATCCCTGCACAATTTGCACAGCTTAATAAGCCTGTGGAGTGAAGAATACATGGCTGATATAAGCCTAATGGACCTGCAACTAGCTTCCCTACAGTATAGGACAACACTAACAATTATCTTTTTCAAAAAGCAAAGCGTGATCTTGCAAGTTGTATGAAAAAGTATCATGGCCACTTTATTCTTATTTCCATTCAACACTTCAAATTATTTCATAGTCAAGTAGACCCTATGATTAAAGGTTATCATAATTTATCTGTTAATTGTATGTTCAGTTGAAAAATTGTCAAACAAGTTAGTGCATGATTTATGATTACTTTACCACAGTCCATTACCACATTTACAAGGTAAATTTTCTTTTCTAGCTTCTTTCTTTTACACAACCTTTAGGACTATGAACATGAAATATCAATATGAGAGCCTTTAGAAGGACTGCATATTATTTTCTCGCGCCAGATACACACTTCCTGATGTAATCGAATAAGGATTCGCGCTGTTGTGCAAAATACACAATTCCATATAGATAGGATTCTTGAGAAGAGTTTATAAAGAGGAGGCAATCCTCACCGTACAATCCAATTTTGTAAGGATGAGTTAGGCCTCAATATTCATGACATATTTGATTAACGAAAATTCATGAAATCAAATGTCATGGACATAAAAGTTGTAAAAGGCCAATCAATTGTACCTACACAATCACCTTCTATTGGATCCTTAAACAAGTCTTTGGTAACTCAAAAACTTAATCATTTGAAATCTCATTATTATAAGCTAGTCCATAACCAAGAGGGAATAAGGGATCATCACATGAATTCACACCTTCAACAGGTTGATCAAGCTGTTCAATTCTTCTGAACCAAGTCATCGGTAACTTACCCTCGAAGTCATGATCCCCAAAGATAACATCTGCGATTCCGTGTCCTTCCGTACCAGGCAACCATGCCGCAACAAGAGCTTCTATCTTTTCCAAAAAACTTTCTTCCAAGACCAAAGGTCTTCCAGATATCAGAATCACAATTGTTGGGATTTTATCAGCAACTAAGTCTACAATTCCAGCTCCATTAAGTGGGATTACAAGTTCTTTATTGTCACCTCCACACTCGGCATAGGGAGCTTCACCAATAGCAACAATGGCAAAAGAAAATTCATTACATCCTATGAATTCTGTTGACGGGCATTGCTCATATATAACTTCTGTTTCATGCCCCACAGCTTCCTTAACAGCATCCAAGATAGTTGTGCCTGATATTGTAAGAGCACAATAATCGGAAAACGAAGAAACATTATGATTTATGAGTAATGGATGAATTTATAACATTATGTTTGAAACAAAAAACGGCTAACCAATTGTGATCTGGCCACTAGATCCATACTTAGTACGTGTCCATCCTCCACACTGATACCCGATATCATTAGCATGAGTTCCAGCAATAAGGATTCTCTTGGCGTTCCTATTCAACGGAATAAAAGGTTCACTAGGATCCTTTCCATTTTTCAACAGAACCAAGGACTTTCGAACTGCTTCGCGTGCTAGATCTCTATGTATCTGTCAGAACAAATTGATGGAAAAACAAAATTACCATTTACAGCGAGTACCGGATTGTAAAGACTATAAAAACACCAACAAATTTATGCTACATCATAATGATATTTTATCATAAGTATGACATATATTTAAATCTAAATTTATAATCTATTTAGGCATATTACTCTTAACAAGCTGAATTTCACTTACCTTGCATCCTACTGTATCTAGCAAAGATCTGTCAGTTAATGGAAATTCAAAAAGTTCAGCAATAAACTTCACTCTTAATATCCGTTCGACGGCATCATCAATTCTGGCTATTGGTACTTCTCCTGATTGAACTAGAGACGTCAACTCTTCCATGAATTTTTCATATCTTAGAGGAACCATCACCTGCATAAGTTGACGAATATATGAATTTAAGATGAACTCCAACAATCTATGTTAAAATATTATGGGGATTTGAAGATCTGTACCATGTCAATTCCAGCATTAATGGAAGTGGAGATGCAATAACGATAATCAGATCCATAAGGTTGACATAATTCATCAATTCCCTCCCAGTCAGAAATCACAAATCCCTACAGTGGAGCATTGGTCACAACAAAATGATTTATTTGAATTCACAGATCAAGGAAACACAAAACAGCTTCAATTATTTGATGATATACTTTTAAACAATATATTACCGTCATTAGCAAAGAAATTTGACTATTTTAGCTATCGAAAAAATATCAATTTCCAGAAAATCTACCTTGAAGCCTAACTTTTCTTTCAAAATATCATTTATCAGATAACGGTGACCATGGAGTTTGACTCCATTCCAGCTAGAATATGAGATCATAATGCTTGAAACTCCCTTATCAATGCAATCCACATAAGGAGCCATGTGGATCATCTCCAAATCTTGATATGATAATATAGTATTCCCCTCATTTACACCTTTTTCTGTGCCGCCATCTCCAACAAAGTGTTTGGCACAAGCAATAACTTTGTTCCTGAAGTACTAATTAGGTGTATGAAAATGATTTTGATAACGTTTATATAGGTACTAACATCAAACTGTTATAACCAATGGAAGTTATTTTGATGGCTTCTGCCGACCTACCTCCCAGCGACAAATGGATAGCCCCTTCGATGTGTTTCAGGAGGTTGGCCTTGCAAGCCTGAAACCAAAGAAGTCATATTTCTGACTATTTCAGTATCTTCACTGTAACTCTCATAGCATCTTCCCCATCTCGGATCTTTGCAGACCTGTCCATTCACATCTCATAGTGAGTTCTAACTCAAACGCAAAAATCGGTTTGTAAGAGATGTATCTCACTTATAAACAGTTTCTACTCTAGGCCATATCACATTCAATATGGGACTCTCTAAATTTTTCTTTCAAACAAGCTTTAGTTAATCAGCATACAAATCAAGAAGTCGGTTATGATGGATTACAGCCACACAAGGAGCACAAGTAAAGTGAGTTCCACTCGCTCTAAGTTCAAGTGATGTTGCCACTCCAATTCTTTGAACTAAATCTGCATCTCTACAAGCACACCATGAATTATTTATCAAGACAAAGTAGGAACACTATTTACTTGAAATTATCTGATATAGGAGAAAATGCAGAAGACTCCTCAACTTTTCATTGTGACAATTAACCTTGTTAATGTTAAAATGTCTAAATAGCTTCTACCTGCTCAAGTAAAAAGATTACATTTTGAAAATTTCAGTTCCTAAACATGTAAATTCATTCTTGAAGGATTAACTTGAACACCACTTCTATCAATACTTTTGACACTATTGATTTTTAAAAATCTAAAACATCCCAATATTCATTGTTTTCCAGCACTAGTATGGTAGTACTAAAGTATATATGATAGTTTCCAGAGACAAATTGATGATAAATATACTCAAAAAGACGGTTTGCGACAGAAAACGTGACTCATAATTTGTATGTTTGTCTTTGCAACTGCAACACAACCACGACTGGGTTTCATCAATCGTAAGGTGAGGATTGTCTCTACTTATAAATCCATGTCCAGACCATCTCACATCAGATGTGAGATTTCTTAACAGACCATGATTTTTCACAATATTAAAGCATATGATGGACTTTGACAATAACCATGATGAGTTATATAACCTTGGATTTAGAGCATCAATTTAAGAGAATCAACAAAGAAAAACAAAACAAAGGAACATTACACCACCAACCTGGTAGCTCCGAGGGAAACATTGTGAGGAAATATGGTAGTACCATAGACATTATTATTACCATGAACAGCATCAGTCCCATAAATGATTGGTATTCCTAACCGTGATTCAAGTGCCAACTTCTGAAACCCGTCCGCAATATCAGCCCAATCAGACGACACTTCCTTCTCAGATGTTGCACTCTTTGGCGGAGCACAGTATACACTCCCTTAGTTAAAGAAAACAATGAGAAAAAAACATGAGAGACAAGTTACTGAGAAATGAAATAATAAGAACCACAAATGCGGATAGTATATAGTACCAATAGTGAACTCTTTTATGGCAGAAGGAGTAGCAACAGAACGTTCAATTTGAGTCATCTGACCAATCTTCTCTTTCAAAGTCATAAGAGAAATAAGGTTTTTGACACGAGCTTCAACGGATTCAGAGGGATTCATGTACACAGATTCCATGGAACTAACTTAGTTCTTGCTATATTCACTATGATGCTTGTTTGCAGCTTCTGTTACACCAGAGTTGATGTCTAAATGGTGAAATTGAACAACCTTAATTTTTGAACTTAGTTCTAAGGCACACACTTTAATTAATCATTGAAAAGAAATAAAAAAAAGAGAAACTTTCGGCTGCATGTAAGTATTTAATTACTGAAGTTAATGACTTTTCTGACTCAACTCAACCACCTCAAAAGGATATTATTAAAAATAATCAACCAATAGTACTTGTGTATGCAGGATATAGAGAAATGTTATTTAAATATTAAAAGGGACATCTCAACAACATCAAGGGGAGTCACGTGTATATAATTGGGGAGTTCTTCAACACATTTGGTTAACTGACATTAACCAAATTTGATCTCCAACTCCTCAACTATTTGTTTACGAGAAATTGTATATGGGACACCTTTTGATTGTTTGTGGATGATAAAGTTAAAACAAAGTTAAAAGTAAATATTTTTTCAAGTTTGAAAGATTTTATGCCTACAACATCAAGGGGAGTCACATGTATATAACCGGGGAGTTCTTCAACAATTTGGTTAATGGGGCATTAACAAAATGTGTTGAAGAACTCTTCGATTATATACACATGACTCCCCCTTTTTTGATGTTTAAATAACATTTCTCTCCGGGATATATTAGTATTTAGTTAAACTTAAATACATAGTAGGGAATCTGTGTGGGAAACAAAGGTTCTACAATAGGTATCAGAGGCTCGACATTATGAAACACAGAAATGAAAACCGACCACAACACTATCACATGTCTTCGATATGAAGTCTCAGTGTTACATAATTTTGTTCAGAAGTGTTAAATAGTATCCAAAGATATTTGAAACGTATTGGGAAGCATCAAGTAGATATAAAAAGTCTCTTTTAAAAAATAAGTAAAAAAAATTGGGATGTGGGGGAAATTATCTAGAAGTAACCGAGGAATATCGGACAGCGGTTTTTGATACGTGTACGACACCGACACTCTCCAATTTTGTAGTATTCAGATTTCATAGATCAGAAGGCTTGTTAGGAATAAAATAGTGAAATTCACAAGTTTGAAATATCCAATAGATGAAATGAGATACAGAATAAGCAATTAAGGACATCCGAAAAAAATGCTCGTGAATGCGTACAATCTTATTCGAATGAACCAAATTTCAGGAAAGCAAATGTCATGGACATACAAATTGTAAAAGGACAACCAATTACCATACATACATGAAATGTTAACAATCACCTTACATTGAATCCTTAAACAAATTTTTTGGAACACAAGTACTTAATCATGTGAGTTCTACAAATTAAAAGTTAGCCCGTAACCAAGAGGGAATAAGGGGTCATCAGTTGAATTCACTCCCTCAACAGATTGATCAAGCTGTTCAACTCTTCTAAACCAAGTCATTGGCAGTTTACCCTTGAAGTCATGATCCCCAAAGATAACATCTGCGATTCCGCGTCCTTCAGTACCGGGCAACCATGCCGCAACAAGAGCTTCTATCTTTTCTAAAAAACTTTGTTCCAAGACCAAAGGTCTTCCAGATATCAGAATCACAAGTGTTGGGATTTTATCAGCAACTATGTCTACAATTCCAGCTCCATTAAATGGGATTACAAGTTCTGTATTGTCACCTCCACACTCAGCATAGGGGGCTTCGCCAATAGCAACAATGGCAAAAGAAAAATCATTACATTCTATGAATTCTGTTGATGGGCACTTCTCATATATAACTTCTGTTTCATGTCCCACAGCTTCCTTAACAGCATCATAGATAGTTGTGCCTGAAATTGAAAGAGCACAATAATCAGAAAATGAAGAAAGTTAACACAACTCTTGCTCACGCAATAGCTGATATAAACTCTACAGAACAGCGACGTTTTTTCATACTTAACATACCAACAATGCATATAGAAATGAAACAAAACTCCTCAAAATACAAAAAGAGGGGAAAAAAGGCTAACCAATTGTGATCTGGCCACTAGATCCGTACTTAGTACGTGTCCATCCTCCACATTGATACCCGATATCGTTAGCATGAGTTCCAGCAACAAGGATTCTCTTGGCGTTCCTATTCAATGGAATGAAAGGTTTACTAGGATCCTTTCCGTTTTTCAACAGAACTAAGGACTTTCGAACCGCTTCGCGTGCTAGATCTCTATGTATCTGTCAAAACAATTTGACAGTAAAATAAAACTATCACTTATAGTATGTTAGAAACTTAAAAGAATTCAGCTTAATCATACATTAGTCACTAAAAGTTGAACTTCAATTACCTTGCAACCAACCATATCTAGCAAAGATCTGTCAGTAAAAGGAAATTCAAATAGTTCAGCAATAAACTTCACTCTTAAAATCCGCTCAACGGCATCATCGATCCTGGATATTGGTACTTCCCCTGATTGAACTAGAGATGTCAACTCTTCCATGAATTTTTCATATCTTAAAGGAACCATCACCTGGATATGTTCACTAGCATATAAGTTTAAAAGGAAATCAAGCAATGTATGTTAAAAATTATGGGATTTGAAGATATGTACCATGTCAATTCCAGCATTAATGGAAGTGGAGATGCAATAACGATAATCTGATCCGTAAGGTTGACATAATTCATCAATTCCCTCCCAGTCAGAAATCACAAATCCCTACAGTGGAGCATTGGTCATAACAAAGAAAATGAAAAACAGCTTAATTATGCTATGAAGTATCATTAACAGTTCTCTTGAATACCTGAGGTGATTCTTTCACTTAGATTCAATAAAACAGTGTTTTTTCTTTCTTTTTTGCTTCCTGATCTAACTTACAGGTTCTATTTGATAATATAACTTTAAACAATAAATGAACATCACTAACAAATCAATTTGACTATTTTATCCATCAACAAAAATCAATTACTAGAAAATCTACCTTGAAGCCTAGCTTTTCTTTCAAAATTTCGGTTATCAGAAAATGGTGACCATGGAGTTTGACTCCATTCCAGCTGGAATATGAGACCATAATGGTTGAAACACCTTGTGCTATGCAATCCACATAAGGAGTCATGTGGATCATCTCCAAATCTTGATATGATAATATAGTATTCCCCTCATTTACACCTTTTTCTGTGCCTCCATCTCCAACAAAATGTCTTGCACACGCAATAGCTTTGTTCCTGAAGTACTAATTAGATGTATGAAAGTGATTTTGACAAAGATGTATGTATGGATCGGATACTAACTATGTATGGCGGAAGAAAAAAAAATGTTGTCCTCATGCTGACCTACCTCCCAGCCACATATGGGTAGCCCTTTGGATGACATTCTGGAGGTTCGCCCTGCAAGCCTGAAACATAGCAAGTCATCTTTCTTACAATTTCAGTGTCTTCACTGTAACTCTCATAGCATCTTCCCCATCTAGGATCTTTGCATACCTATTCATTCAGATATTCAAGTAAGTTGCAGTTCATTGATCTATTGGCTAAGCAAAGAAATTTGAAGTATTTCTAGTTCGATAAAAAATTCAAGAGTTGGTTAAAATGCCTTACAGATACACTAGGAGCTAAAGTATAGTGAGTTCCACTTGCTCTAAGTTCAAGTGATGTTGCAGCTGCAATTCTTTGAACTAAATCTGCATCTCTACAAGCACACCATAGAAAATATGCAAATTAAATGTTAAATAAAAAAATAAAAAAGACAAGAAGAGGAAAAGCTCAAACCTAGTTGCTCCGAGTCCAACGTTGTGAGGAAATATAGTAGAACCAAAGACGTTATTATTACCATGAATAGCATCAGTTCCATAAATGATTGGTATACCTAAGCGTGACTCAAGCGCCAACTTCTGAAACCCGTCTACCATATCAGCCCAATCAGATGACACTTCCTTCTTAGAAGTTGGAGCACAGTAGACACTCCCTTAGTTAAAAAAGACGGATAAAAAATGAGAGACAAGTTCTTAAGAAATGAAAGTAATAAGAAGAAGCAGAAACACATGTATCTAGGATAGAGTACCAATGGTGAAATCTTTAACAGCCGAAGGAGTAGCAACAGAACGTTCAATTTGAGTCATCTGACCAATCTTCTCTTTCAATGTCATAAGAGAAAGAAGGTTTTTGATGCGAACATCAACAGGTTCAGAGGGATTCATGTACACAGAATCCATGTATACTCACTGTTAGTTTAGCCCCTATACTAAGTTCTTCTTGTCTGCAGCAGAATTGATGTCCAAATGCTTAACTTATGAACTTAGCTACACACTTTAATTGAACATATTATAAAAAAGAAACTTTCGGCTGCATGTAAGTATTTAATTACTGTAGTTAGTGACTTTTTCTGGGGCAACCACCACCTCAAAAGGTGGTTCAGCCTGAAAAATTAATATTAACAATAGTAAAAAGTTCTTAGGTAAAGATGAATGCTTGGAGTGAAGCACTTGGGTTGGTATTAACAAAAGTTCTATTAATAATATGAATCAACAATGCTTGTCAAGAATAGAAAATGGAATTCTCAAGTTTGAAAATATACAATACTTGACATGTGATGAAGTAAAAAATAATATATTAATAACACTACATGACATGACATGGGATAGAGAGAATAAGCCAATCTAATTCATATATGCAATTATAGCTGTTGAGATATTGTTATTTATTGTAGTATGATTTGTTAATATCTTTTGGAGTTATGATAGGATAGCATTCCCATTTTAGATATGCTCCATCTCTTATGTATATAAATAGTTGTTTCAACCTTTTTCAAGTTAATGAGAATTATTCATATAGCCATTCTCAGAAAATAGACCTAAATACATATATACAACATATGAAAGAAATCCTCACATAAATGATTGTGATTCCATGTGATATGCCACAACGAAGAGCTTTGATATTTTCCAACAGACATTGCTATAAAACCAAAGGTCTTCCATATATCAGAATAACCACTAGAAATTGTATTTTATCAGCAACCATGTTTATGATTCCAGTTCCAATAATTTAAGAGGTTAGTAACAGAAGAAATTTTGTCCAGATTTCAGGCTGCTTCCCTTCAGAAATGGATCCTCTCTATGGACTTAAATATAAACGCAAAAGTATATGCACTTGGTTTCACATTTGAACCAACTCTGTATGCTTTTTTGCTCATATTTAAGTCCCGAATAGTAAATATAAGCAAAATTTGATCAAATTATGCAGATTAAGAAAGGTAGTTGATCACATTTAATATATGCAATCTCAATAATAAAAATTAAGTCTATTTTCTACATTACCGTCTAAAACTAATAACTTACATCATTGAAAATACAAAAACTCAAATTAAATGAGAAGGTATTTTAGAGCTATTAGCATTAAATATGAGGAATGTGTTAATATTTTCTTTTATTTCATTCTAAATATACGATGTAAAATTTGCTTTTATGTCATTTCAGATGGAGCCGCTACAATAACTAGTCATCTGTGTGTTGAAGATAGCTCTAGCTGCGATGACTGTGTTTGTGGCAAAAGTTGCAGAATTTTATCCAGAATTTCACGTACCTATGCAGTTACCTCACAATTTCTAGATGTAATGAAAATGAATTGAAACACTCTGAAGAGTTGGAACAATGAATTCTAGAATTGGCTATTAACATAGCAGAAACTAACCACTAACATTTATCATTAGTAGTCCAATTATATCAGAGTATAGATAAGTGGTGAGTTTCAAATTCAATATGAACAGTTATGCCACACAGTTTGAGAGTGTATTAATTTACAAAATATTTTTTGTACATTCTCCCTCTATGAAAATTAGTAATTATCCCGCACATTACATGCTATTATAAATGAAAATTATATACAAATCAGAACATAATTATTCAAGAAATATATTGCAGCATATCAACCACCATATCTGCATGAGCTTACAAAATATTACTATGATTTAGTAATATATTACAATGCTAACCAAACATGGCAATGTTGGGAATACAGAAACATACAAAAGATTGTTACTGCATAATAAGAAACACAATTTTCAAGAAGGGGAAGAGGGAGCACACAGTATTGGACTGGGTTTGAAATGTGGCAAATGGGAATCAGCAACAGATTGTATAAGCATATAATCAGGAAAAAAAACAAGCTGAAACCATACTCTTCCAAAGTGTCTGCTTCTTCACTCTAATCAATATTTAAATTCGGAATGTGTGCTATGTTGTCCCAGTCTTCCCCTATTTCCTCCTTGCATCGCTTCTTTAATACCGGGCAACCACGAATATGCAGAACCTCAAGATAAGTGAGGTGTCGAATACTTTCTGGCAAGGATCTCAATCTTACACATAGATCAATCTTCAAAGTGCGGAGCGAGCCAAGGCTTTCCCAAATATTCTCTGGTAGAGACTCAAGCTTACCACAATAAGATATTTGTAGATGCTCCAAAGTTGGGTTGAAGAGATCATTTGGTAATTCCTTCAATTCCGTGAAACCAATTATTTTTAGAGTATGAAGACAAATCATGTTTCTCAACATCCCCTCTCGGAAGGATGTGATGTCTTCATTTACATCAAGTTGAAGAGTTGTAAGACCACAAAAACTAGAGATTGACGACAATATCTCATTGTTACATCCAAACACAGAGAGGTATTTAGCAGATGGAAGGCATGGCAATACAAGTTTAGGGCAACAGTTGATGGTCAAATTTGAAAGACGGGGGAACATTTCGTTTCTATCCACTTTCAACAATCGCTCAAAGTTTGGTAATCTATGTAATGAGAGTTTCTCCAGGGATGGAAAAGCCCTCACCTCACCATTGAGAGATTCATCATCATCCATATACTGCAGATTATCCATATTAAATAATTCAAGGTTTTTCAGAAATGGTAGATTACCTATGTGTGGAAGTCGTATGCAGTTCGTGCAACAATGAAATACTAGAGAAACTAAACTACTCAGTATTCCAATCCAACTTGGGAAGCACAATCCATCATAGAAACGTATTGTCAAGCTCTTGACATTTGAGTGAGGTTGAAGCAGTTCGAGTACTTGTTTAGGACTAATAATAGGTCTCTTGGTTTCACCACTATTTCCCCATGACAAGCATAATACTTGGAGGTCTTTTTTGCCCATCAAATTTGCATCTTGAGCATCAGATAAACTGCCAACATTTTTAAGGCCTTCTATGCTTAGTTTTCCTCCCAGCTTTAGATCATGTAACTCTGCTAAGTTGTGTCCTGTCTCTAATCCAACAATGTATACACTTAGTGTTCTTAGGCAAGATAATTTTCCAATGAAAGGAGACACACGAGACAATGACAAACAGTTTTGAATGATAAGATGTCTGAGATATTTTAAGCGAGTCAAGTGTTTCGGTAGACAACTCAGTTTTAAAAAACATTTCAATTTCAAAATTTCCAATTTCTGCAAGTTATAGATTGAGTCAGGAATAGTTTCTATACCATCAAAATCATAAAGCTCCAAATACCTCAAATGTATTAAACTTCCGCATGATGATAACTTGAAACTTCTTGTGCATAAAACCCGAAGAGAACGACTGGTTGGGAAGTAAGTAAAAAATTTAGGGCTGTAAAACTTTAACTGATACCATGTTCTCAAGGATTCAACTTTTTTGAACGCACCCCCATCAAATGATAACATTCCAGCCGGTTTAAAACTAATATGGTGAGTGCTCTTTGACAAACCACCAGTCACGTCTCCATTTTCTAAAAACAGACATTCTGATCCCATAACTGATTGAGCAAGATCATGGACAAGATCGTGCATTTTGAAACAAATGTCTGCAGAATAATCATTTATCTTGATGTCTTGGAAGAATGACTTTTGGCACAATTCATTCCAGACCATATTGCCAACCTCTTCTACTTCCAAATTTTTCCTAGATGAAATGAATCCATTAGCCATCCAAAGATGGATCAAATCTTCCTTCACCATTTCTATATCTTTAGGAAATATAGCACAAAAAGCGAAACACTGCTTCAAGGTTGGTGTTAAATATATGTAGCTCAATCTCAATGCTAGCAAAATTGAATTCTCATCAGGTAAAGTCCAAATCTCACTATCTTTAATTTCAAGCCATTCCTTTTCTCCACTCCTTGATCGCATTAGACCTCCCAATGCTTGTGCCGCAAGAGGCAATCCCCCGCACTTCCTTACTATCTCCTTGCCTATTGCCTCAAGCTCTTCCTGCTCTCCTTTGTCGTGTCCAAATGCATATTGTTTAAACAACAACCAACATTCGTTGTCGGATAGACCAGATAAATGATGAAATTGGCATGTTCCCGTGATCTCCGCAACATCCTTATCACGAGTGGAAACCAAAATGGAAGAACCTTTGGATCCACACGACAATACAGATTTCAACTTCTTCCATTTGTCTTGGCTTAATCCAAATTCCAATCCTTGATTTCTATTCCATACATCATCCAAAACCAACAAATATCTTTTACCTTGCAAGAGTTCTTGCACTTTTCTTTCAAACACATCTAAATCCAAGGCATCACATTTTTCTCTAGTTATAGATTCTATAATGGAACACAAAATCTTCTTGACAGAGAAAATCTCGGAAACACAAACCCAAACTTTTGTATGAAAATTACTACTCACCCTATGATCATTGTAGACCAATTGAGCAAGTGTGGTTTTTCCAACACCACCTAAGCCGACAATTGGATAGACGGAAAGGAAGTCAAAGTCCCTTACTTGGGTGAGAAGAAACTCAACAATCTTCTCTTTATCATCTTCTCGTCCATACACTTCCGGTCCAGCAATAGTCGAACTAGTTTGGCGCCATTCAGCCACTTCAATTGGCCATTCTCTAACATTAACACCCACTCGTAGAACAAACTTGTTCTTACTTTCAGCAATTTGATCAAATCTCTTTGTTATCTCTTTGAACTTATTGCCAATGTTGTAACGAAACATAATGTTCTTTGGTTTTAAAGAGGATGCACCCTTAAGTCGATTGGATTGAATGGAACATTCGTCAAGCATATCATCGAGCACATAAACTGCGTCTTTGAGCTGTTGTAGCCATAACTTAATAGAGCTGTCTTTGACTTGTTTTTGCTCAGCGTCTTCAAGAACAGCGTTGATGAGTTCTAAGGTATTTGAAAGATTTTGAGCCTTAGACTTGATTCTATAAATGGTGGAAAATTCATTACGAAGCAGAGAAACCAAATTCTCAAATACAACTTCAAGCAAAGCCTCAACCATTTTATATGAATGTTTAAATTGAAAACTTGTAAGAATCAAATTCAGATTTTGTTGTTGTGGGTTGTGACATACAAGTCTTTGGTTTATTCAGAGTTTGTTGGTTAGTTAGTAACCAAGAATGGTTGGTTATTAAGGAAGGAAGATTAGTACTGGGTTTTCTATGTTGGGGCCCGTGATTTTTATATTGTCAAAAGTCAAAACTAGTGTAACCCGTGGGAGTGTGGGACACTTCAACTTTATACTACCTTAAGAAAAATGAAAATGTTAAGCAGCATACCTGAGGCGTGAGTAGGGTTGGAAATAAGTTGAGTCGAGTCGAACTCTCTTAAGTTCGATTCAACTCATTTATTTAACGAGTTTAATTTTCAACTCAAGTTCGACTCATTTAGTTCATGAATCAAGTTCAACGAGTTAATTATCGAATCGAATCGAGTCTCGAACTATTTTCGAGTTGGTTCAGTTCATTGTCATCACTAGTATAAACTTACTATTATATATAAAATAGTGGTTTGATACTTAGATCAATCATGTTATAAGTTATAACCAATGCTTTCATTTTGTATGATAAAGTTGTAGTGCTATATTGTGTTTCATCTAGATAATATTGTAATGTAGACTTGAATTGTCCATATATATTACTACATATGATATTCACTAATCACTATAAAAATAACAAATACATTGTATCCAAAAACTATTTTTTATAAGAGCTTTTCAAAAGTGCAAGTGTTTAAGAGAAAATAAGATTAGAAACTATTTTGGTTTGGACAAAATGAATTATAATGCAACGCTAACAAGTCAACATCATGTCCAATGAAGAAATTATTCACTGATATTCCACTAAGAACATCCTGTCAAATAAGGCCATGCATGAAAAACATAAGCTGATTTGGACAAGGTTTGTTGTATAACTTTCTCTCTTCTCCTTCCACTCACTCACCACACCGTTGTCACTTGGGTTATAGTCCTAAATTCCGCAATCGGTAGGTTATACGAAAATTTATTGTAAATTTTTAATGAGGTTGTTGGTTCTTGTAACATCCCCAATTCTTACATTAGTATTACAAACTCTTAAGGGTATTTTCTAAAATCATCACATGTCTAGAGCTAGCATTAAGCTATGATACATAGAAGGAACTAATCACCAAGTTATTGTTATGGTGTCATTTTTAGAAAAACCTAGCATGCCATGAGTAGGACATGTGTTCCATTCTAGAAGCCAAGCTTGTGACTCACCAAACCACTACCCTCCACACTTCTAAACTCTTTGGCTAAAGAAGCAAAATCAGAAAATCAATATCTTCGTACTCTCTCTTTCTCCCTTATACGAGCAGCAACAACACCCTCTTCATGATAATTTCAATTGTTTCTTTCCAAACTCTAAGATTAAGCATGCAATTGAAGAATCAATTTCATTAGGTTGAATCCATCCCTAGTGGTAAGCTAATTTCTCAAACCTCTCCTCTATTGCTTCAAATTCAGGCTCTATTCCTCTCTTCTCCAACCCTCATAAACTATTCTTTTATTCTTCTTCATGTGTTGGATTATGATCATGTCATAGTGGTGATTTAAGGGTTGAAAATCAAGACCACAACTCAAAGAGGAATTGAAGCTAGCAAATCAACCTGCAACCAAGTATCAGACAAGGAATTCAAGCTCAATTTGAGGTGGGTTCTTAGGATAGAATAGTTAGAATTATTCCCCCAAAATTCACTTTGCATGAGAACATAGGATTTAGGGATTGAAATGTGCATGAGAAGGGTTTAATTCCCAAAACTCTTCTCCTTTATAATTATTATGATATTCATGATGTTAATGGCTTGAAAGATTGGCAATTGAAGTGTAGAAAACTCTGTTTTGAACTGGTTCTGCAGGGCTTCGCGCCGAGGCGCAGCACTTTCGCGCCAGGGCGCAGGCAAAATGAGACAGAGACATAATCTGGAATGCAGGTTCGCGCCAGGGCGCAGAAGGTTCGCGCCGGGGCGCAAGCCACCAGCATTTCCAGATTTTGTCCCCTGTTTCCTGCTTTTGGAAATTCGTACGCATTTTGGATTGTCATCTTTTAAGTCTTGTTTTCCATTAACATTAAGAATACCTTATAATTATGATGTCGTTGTACGTATAGGATTGATTATAACCTAGGCTAATAGCTAGGTTAGTTTCCCGGGATTGGGACATATTGGTAGTTGTTGAAACTATAGTTATGTACATGTCAGTCGGAGAGTAGTTGGTTGTCTTCTGTACGCCACTACAGGGATTCGAGGAATCTGGAGAAAATGTTTAATAATAATTGTGATGCCGGAGGCTCCGTACCATAGTGCTTATGTTCACGAGAATTGGTGCGGAGGAGTGTGAGGCTCTCTGAGACAGGCTCACCTCAGAGTGTCCTTGCGGAGTTTAAAATGAATTCAGATAATTATTTGTGATACACCATATTATTTGCTGTATAGAGATATATATATATTTGTATATATGAGATGCGCTTATTGCGTGAGGACTGACGTGTAGGTTTTTCCCCGGTGTAGTCACCAATAGGTGGGTAGTAGAATCCACGAGACTTAGCAGTTTTACCCCCCCCCCCCCCCCCCGTTCATGTTTCAGGTACTCAGGGTGATCGTGGCAAGCAAGCTGCGGAGTAGTAGCATTGCTTGTATCTGATGATATTCGTCTTAGGATGTTTTAATTTATTGTGTTTCTATCTATTTCCTTCCACTGTGTTGTACTATTATGTACTATAGCACCTGCGTGTGCTTGAATTCTTATCTATGTATTTGTAAACTTGTTGTACTCGGTGTTCAATTATGGATCTTATAATATATTCTAGACAATGTATTATGGGGTGTTATAATTGGTATCAGAGCAGGTCGATTCAGACCATGCCAGAGTCATAAGTATACAGTGCATCCTAAATGCGTACTCTAGGGATGTCTAACATTTATTCTACATGTTGTATCACTTGAGCCTAGCTAACTCAATTTGATTATGACAGATAGAGTAATATGGCAGAAGCACCAGGAGGACGCGGACGCAGACGTGGTAGGCCACGTCGGAATGTGGCAGAGGAAGAAGAACAACCTCAATATCAATACTCCGATCCAGATGCAAATATGTGGGCACATATGATGCATCAACAACAACAATTCCAAGCTCAGCAAGCCCAGCGCCATGAGGAGATGATGATGATGTTCCAACAACAAATGGGCAATGCGCATACTCAGAACACGGGAAGTGCAGCGTTCAGAGAATTTTGTCGGATGAATCCTCCGGAGTTTGTTGGAGAGTATGTTCCCTCGGTTGCAAGAGAATGGATTCAGAGGATGAGTGAGATTCTGGATTCCATGGAGTGTACTGAGCTGGAAAAGGTTACCTTCGCGACAAGATTTCTTCGCGGAGCGGCTTGCAATTGGTGGGAAGGTGTTAGAGCTTACATGAATGCAAGTCAGATGGAGATGACATGGGCTAATTTCAGACGTCTCTTCATCGACCATTACATTCCCGAGAGCTATAGGATGTCAATGGAACGGGAACTGATTGAACTTAAGCAAGGAGGTAAGTCTGTGGCGGAGTATACAGCCAAGTTTAACGAGTTAGTGAGGTATGTGGCCGATAGTGACGATGCTCCTACCGAGGCGTGGAAGATCAAGAAGTACCGTTTCGGGTTAAGGGAGGATATTGCACATGATGTGTCTATGCAGCAAGTTGCTAGTCTTGGTGAATTAATTCAGAAGAGTTATCATGCTGAGGCAGGCCTTGAAGCCATGAGAAAGGAAAGGTTTGAGGTGAATCAAAAGGGACGAGATTCGGGAAAGTATAAGGAGCAATTAAAGCCAAGGGGTTCTCCACAGAAGGGAAAACAAAATGTTCCTCAGAGATCCCATCCAGCATGTCCAGAATGTGGAGTGTTCCATCATGGAGAATGTATGAAGGGAAAAGGTGTATGTTTTCACTGCAAACAACCTGGTCATTATAAGAATGAATGTCCCAAGTTGCACGGTTCCGGAGGTTCGAGTGGAACAACAAGGAGCAAGGGTCGAGTGTATTCTCTTGATGGTGAACAAGCTAGAGGTAATAATGCCTTAATCATTGATGTTTGTCAATTGGGTCAATCTGAAGTTGTTGTACTGTTTGATTGTGGAGCTACCAATTCTTTTATTTCTGTTGAATGTGTGATGAGGTTGGGTTTATCTTCGACTTCATTACTCCCTCCCATGACTGTCGCCGTTGCTACGGGTGGCAAAGTTGTTTCCAAGAGGGTTTGTCAAAACTGTCCTGTTAGCGTCGCAGGAAAAATCTATCATGTTGATCTAATCTGTTTGCCATTGAAAGACATGGACATAGTACTAGGCATGGATTGGCTCTCTGCCAACACTGTGTATATAGGCTGTGTTGAAAAGAATCTATATGTTCCTATTGATCTTAATGCAGAGAGTAGAGCCCTGACTGCTCTGCTGCAGAATACTCAGTTAATCCAGTATCTCGGTGCAGAGAACAAGTGTTTCAGTATTATGTTCACCATGAGTTCAGAGTCTAGTCTAAGCCCCCGTGACATTCCGATTGTCAGAGAGTATCTGGATGTATTTCCAGAAGAGATAAATAGTTTACCACCAGAAAGAGAAATTGAGTTCTCAATTGATCTTGTTCCAGGATCTCAGCCTATCTCAGTTGCACCATATAGAATGTCCCCTCTTGAACTCCGAGAATTGAAATCTCAACTTGAAGAGTTGTTACAAAAACATTTTATTCGCCCGAGTGTCTCACCTTGGGGTGCTCCAGTTCTGTTAGTGAAAAAGAAGGACGGTACAATGCGGTTGTGTATTGATTACCGTCAGCTCAATAAAGTTACCATCAAGAATAAGTATCCGTTACCTCGTATTGATGATCTGTTAGATCAACTCAGAGGAGCTACTATCTTTTCCAAGATTGATCTTAGATCCGGGTATCATCAGATTCGTATAAGGACTTCTGACGTGTCCAAAACTGCTTTCAGGACTCGTTATGGTCATTATGAATTTTTGGTTATGCCGTTTGGTCTGACCAATGCCCCAGTAGTACTCATGGATTACATTAACAGAATTTTTCAGCCTTATCTTGATAAGTTTGTGGTAATCTTCATTGATGATATTTTAATCTACTCTAAAGATCCTCAGGAGCATGCGGAGCATCTGAGGATTGTTCTTAATATTCTGAGAGAGAAACAACTTTATGCCAAATTCAGTAAGTGTGAGTTTTGACTTTCTGAAGTAAAGTTTCTGGGTCATGTAATATCACAAGGAGGTGTATCTGTTGATCCATCCAAAGTAGAAGCGGTGCTTAATTGGGAAAGACCTAGAACGGTTTCTGAAGTGAGAAGTTTCCTTGGTTTAGCGGGCTATTACCGAAGGTTCATTTTGGGATTTTCGGAGATAGCGCTACCATTAACCCGGTTGACTAGAAAAGGAGCTGCATTTGTCTGGAATGAATTGTGTGAGAATAGTTTTAACTTGTTAAAACAAAAATTGACTAGTGCTCCGGTGTTAGTAATTCCTGACCCTGATAAGAAGTTTGTAGTGTATTGTGATGCTTCTAATAAAGGACTCGGATGCGTACTTATGCAAGAGGGCGCCGTAGTCGCATACGCATCACGACAGTTGAAACCACATGAAGAGAATTATCCTACCCATGATCTTGAACTAGCAGCCATTATTTTTGCTTTGAAAATCTGGAGACATCACTTGTATGGTGTACAGTTTGCACTGTACAGTGATCATAAGAGTTTGAGATATTTGTTTGATCAAAAGGAGTTGAATATGAGACAACGGAGATGGATGGAATACTTGAAAGATTTTGACTTCGAATTGAATTACCATCCAGGAAAGGCAAATGTAGTAGCTGATGCTTTGAGCAGAAAGGCGTTGTATGCATCGGAAATTTTAATGCATCGGTGTGGGTTGTATGAGAAATTCAGAGATATGAATTTGAATGTCACCTACCGGAAGGACGGAGTCAAGTTGAATAGAATGGAATTAACCTGTGACTTGCGTTCCACAATAGGTAGTGCACAAGAGAAGGATATGGATTTACAAAGAAGAATAGGAAAACCTGAGTTCACTATAGCAGATGACGGTGTAATTCAGTTTGGGAATAGAATTTGTGTACCAAATGATGCAGATTTGAAAAGATCGATTTTAGAAGAAGCACATAAGAGTGGATTTTCAATTCACCCCGGTTCCACCAAAATGTATCATGACCTGAAGAAGAACTATTGGTGGCCGAATATGAAAACTGAAATCGCGGAGTTTGTATCGAGGTGTATTGTATGTCAGCAGGTTAAGATTGAACATCAGAAACCAGCCGGTCCTTTGCAACCTTTAGAAATACCCGAGTGGAAGTGGGAACATATTACCATGGATTTTGTAACTGGTTTACCCCGTAATCAGAAAGGAGAAGATTCCATTTGGGTTATTGTTGATCGGTTAACAAAGTCAGCTCATTTCATTGCAGTGAGGTCGACTTATAAGGCTTCGCGGTATGCTGAAATATTCTTGGAAGAGATTGTTAAGTTACATGGAGTCCCGTTGAGTATAGTATCAGATAGAGATCCAACCTTTACCTCTCACTTTTGGCGTGCTTTCCAAAAGGCAATGGGAACACGGCTCAGAATGAGTACTTCAAATCATCCCCAGACAGATGGACAATCTGAGCGAACCATTCAAACCCTTGAAGATATGCTTCGAGCTTGTGTTTTAAAGGATGGTGGTAATTGGAGCAAACACTTGCATCTAATCGAATTCGCCTATAATAACAGTTTCCATGCTAGTATCGGTATGGCACCTTATGAAGCACTGTACGGGAGAAAGTGTAGAACACCCTTGTGTTGGACTGAAGTGGGTGATAAAGGAGTGTTAGGACCTGATATCATCCAAGAGACTACTCTAAAGATTAAGTCGGTTAAAGAACATATGAGAGTTGCACAGAGTAGACAAAAGAGTTATGCCGATCACAGAAGGAGACCGATAGAGTTTGAGGAAGGTGATCATGTTTTCTTGCGCGTAACGCCTAAGTTGGGTTTGCGCGGTGTGTTTAAAACAAAGAAGCTTGCTCCTAGGTACATTGGGCCGTATCAGATCCTTAAACGAGTTGGTCCTGTGGCTTATCAGTTAGCTTTGCCCCCATCTATGTCCAGGATGCATGACGTGTTCCATGTGTCTCAACTCAGAAAGTTCATTTCTGATCCATACGTGCTGGTGGAATTGGAAAGTATTGATTTGCAGCCAGACATGACTTATCAACCGGATCCCATTCGAATTGTAGATCGTGATGTTAAGGCTCTTCGGAACAAGAACATTCCTGTGGTGAAAGTAGAATGGTCTCGAGCCCCGGATGGCGAGTTCACTTGGGAGTTGGAATCCGAAATGATGAAAAACTATCCTTATCTATTCTCAGGTATATTTCAATTTCGCGGACGAAATTTCTTTAAGGGGGGTAGATTGTAACATCCCCAATTCTTACATTAGTATTACAAACTCTTAAGGGTATTTTCTAAAATCATCACATGTCTAGAGCTAGCATTAAGCTATGATACATAGAAGGAACTAATCACCAAGTTATTGTTGTGGTGTCATTTTTAGAAAAACCTAGCATGCCATGAGTAGGACATGTGTTCCATTCTAGAAGCCAAGCTTGTGACTCACCAAACCACTACCCTCCACACTTCTAAACTCTTTGGCTAAAGAAGCAAAATCAGAAAATCAATATCTTCATACTCTCTCTTTCTCCCTTATACGAGCAGCAACAACACCCTCTTCATGATAATTTCAATTGTTTCTTTCCAAACTCTAAGATTAAGCATGCAATTGAAGAATCAATTTCATTAGGTTGAACCCATCCCTAGTGGTAAGCTAATTTCTCAAACCTCTCCTCTATTGCTTCAAATTCAGGCTCTATTCCTCTCTTCTCCAACCCTCATAAACTATTCTTTTATTCTTCTTCATGTGTTGGATTATGATCATGTCATAGTGGTGATTTAAGGGTTGAAAATCAAGACCACAACTCAAAGAGGAATTGAAGCTAGCAAATCAACCTGCAACCAAGTATCAGACAAGGAATTCAAGCTCAATTTGAGGTGGGTTCTTAGGATAGAATAGTTAGAATTATTCCCCCAAAATTCACTTTGCATGAGAACATAGGATTTATGGATTGAAATGTGCATGAGAAGGGTTTAATTCCCAAAACTCTTCTCCTTTATAATTATTATGATATTCATGATGTTAATGGCTTGAAAGATTGGCAATTGTAGTGTAGAAAACTATGTACATGTCAGTCGGAGAGTAGTTGGTTGTCTTCTGTACGCCACTACAGGGATTCGAGGAATCCGGAGAAAATGTTTAATAATAATTGTGATGCCGGAGGCTCCGTACCATAGTGCTTATGTTCACGAGAATTGGGCGGAGGAGTGTGAGGCTCTCTGAGACAGGCTCACCTCAGAGTGTCCTTGCGGAGTTTAAAATGAATTCAGATAATTATTTGTGATACACCATATTATTTGCTGTATAGAGATATATATATATTTGTATATATGAGATGCGCTTATTGCGTGAGGACTGACGTGTAGGTTTTTCCCCGGTGTAGTCACCAATAGGTGGGTAGTAGAATCCACGAGACTTAGCAGTCTTACCCCCCCCGTTCATGTTTCAGGTACTCAGGGTGATCGTGGCAAGCAAGCTGCGGAGTAGTAGCATTGCTTGTATCTGATGATATTCGTCTTAGGATGTTTTAATTTATTGTGTTTCTATCTATTTCCTTCCACTGTGTTGTACTATTATGTACTATAGCACCTGCGTGTGCTTGAATTCTTATCTATGTATTTGTAAACTTGTTGTACTCGGTGTTCAATTATGGATCTTATAATATATTCTAGACAATGTATTATGGGGTGTTATAGTTCTCACTAACTCTACATGTGGGGTGTGCTTGTTGGGTGGATCCATCCTCAAGTGGAAACCACAAACAAAATAAAAACAAAAAAAATATATAGAAAAGATTTTAAAAAAAAAAAAGAAGATTTGTTTTGTTTTGTCTTGGGCTTGGCCCATGTGCACGTGAGGTGCATGTGTGTGTTGTGGTGTTATATAAAGGGATTAATCCCTAGTTACAATGTGTGCAACAAACATATTTTATAAGTAAGAGTGCAATGTGTGCAATGTGAGTGTAGTCCCACATTGTTTAGCACAGTGGAGGTTGAACACTTTATAAGTAAGAGCACCCATAAACCTAACGCCTTAAGGTTTTGGGTTAGAGTGTGGTGTCCAACTCACTTGTAGAGTTGTTCTTGAACCCAATGTGGATGATCCCCCTGGCTGCCCCCTCGTTGTAAGTTACGCAACTACAGTAGAGTGAGTAAGAGAAGCAGAGAGCGTGAATAGAGAGAAGAAGAATTTTGGTGTTCCGGTGACGAAAGCGTGTTCAGCAAACGTTTTCCGTCTTGGTTGAAATTTGAGTATGTTGTTTCGGTCACTTTATTAGTTACTTAGAAAATTGTTCTGGGTATTTTTGTCTTCTCTTTGTGTCTGTTTGGGATACCCCCTGGTGTGTGAGGTTGTAAGCTCTCTTGTTATTAGTTTCACCATAGGAGGTGATTATTGATTGTACTCATTATTTAATAATAGTGGAGTTATTTGTTTGGTCTGCACGACCCGTGGTTTTTTATTCTCACATTGAGGGTTTTCCACGTTAAATTGTGGTGTCCTTATTTATAGTTTTTACTCCTTTTATTGTTGTTATTGTTGGTGTTGGCTACGCTAGTTAATTTGGTTGTTCAGGTTCCACAAGAAAGATTAATTTAAACGCTTTCGTATATTCCGTTGTGCACTCTGATTCCCAACAACTGACATCAGAGCTTCGATTCTTTTGTGGAATTAATTTGTGGTGAACAATGGAATTCAACACAACTCGTATGGTGACCTTGAATGGGTCAAATTATGCCCTTTGGAAAAGTAAGATGGAGGATTTGCTTTATGTGAAAAAATTTCTCGAACCTGTGTTTGCTACAGAGAAGCCAGATAACAAGACTGAAGATGAGTGGACACTACTACACAGACAGGTGTGTAGTTATATTCGTCAGTGGGTTGATGACAACGTTTTGAACTACATTAGTGGAGAGAAACATGCAAAATTATTATGGGATAAGCTTGAGCAGCTCTATGCGAAGAAATAAGGTAATAACAAGATGTATCTTATAAAGAAGATGCTGAGTTTGAAGCTCCAAGAAGGGACTTCGTGTGCAGATCATTTGAATACTTTCCAAGGAATTATGAATCAGCTGTCTGCTATGGGTATCAATTTTGATGATGAAATTCAAGGGTTATTTCTTCTCGGTTCTTTGCCTGACTCGTGGGAGACATTTAGAATGTCGCTGTCTAATTTTGCTGCTGATGGTGTGTTTTTAATGGACATGGTTAAGAGCAGTGTTTTGAATGAGGAGATGAGAAGAATGTATCAAGATTCTTCTTCACAATCAGAGGTATTGGTTACTGAATCAAGGGGGAGAAATAAGAATTGGTACTCCGGTAATAGAGGTCGAGACAGAAGTTATTCGAAGAACAGGTACACAAATGTTGAGTGTTACAACTGTGGTAAGAAGGGGCATTTTCAAAAGTTGTCGATTTTCGAAAAAGGAGGACAAGGACAAAGGTAAAGAAGATGATTCAGATGGAGAGAGTTCTCATCTGATATTAGATGACTTGCTTCTTGTTGAAGAGCATGGTATGTCAAATGTTATTGACAGTGCATCCAGTTGGGTGATTGATAGTGGTACTTCAGTACATGTCACTTCCAGAAGAGATATTTTCGGCTCATATACTTCAGGTGAATTTGGTGATGTGAAGTTAGCTCATGAAGGTGTGCTAAAATGTGTTGGCCTTGGAGATGTTAATTTAGAGATGGCTAATGGTAGCAAGTTAACTCTCAAGGATGTGAAGCATGTTCCAGACATTCGGTTGAATTTACTTTCCGTGGCTAAACTATGTGATGAAGGTTATAGCAGCTTGTTCTCACGGAACACTTGGAAACTAACCAAGGGTTCTATGGTTGTTGCTATAGGTAGGAAGTGTTCTACTCTTTATGTTGCACATGCAAAAATAGTTAAAGATGTGCATGCAGTTGAATCAGCTGAAAAAGTTGAGTTATGGCATAAGAGGTTATGTCACATGAGTGAGAACGACATGGTTAAGCTAAGTAAGCGGAATTTGTTGTCTAACATGAGAAATCCACATTTGAAGAAATGTGATGGTTGTTTTGTTGAAAAGAAGAATAATGCTTCTTTTAAGATTCACTCACCTAGAAGACTAGGGATTCTTGATTTGGTGCATACACATTTATGCGGCCCTATGAAGTCAAAAACAGTTGGGGGTAGTGCATACTTTTTGACATTTGTTGATGACCATTCAAGAAAGACTTGAGTTTATACCTTGAAGAGTAAAAGTGGTGTTTTGAGCGCGTTCAAGAAATTTAAAGCCTCGGTTGAAAGTGAAACTGAGAAGAAGTTGAAGTGCATAGCATAGATAATGGAGGTGATTATTTGAGAAAGTTTGAAGCTTATTGTAGAGATAACAGGATTAGATATCAGAGGTCTCCGCGTTGAAATGATGTTGCTGAGAGGATGAGTAAATCATTGGTGGAAAGAGTTAAATGTTTGGTGGATTTGATAGCATATATATATATATATATGCTATGAAATCTTTATCCCACTCTGTTACTATCCTTCCCTAGCCTACCATGACATCAAACAGGCCTTAAAAGAGCAAAAAACAGTACAATGAAGGAAAGTGGGTGCATCATATCCCATTGGATGACACGATTGCATCTGAATTCAAAATCATTCTTTCTAATAAACCAGAACACAAGGGATAAGGTCAATAATTAAGCATTTATGAATATAACAAAATACAATAATATGAGATTAGCAAGTCTTATCAAGAATACAAAAGTGAAATTCTCAAGCTTGAATTATAAAAATACAAAATAAGTCAATCTAATACATTAATGAAAATATGTGGAGATACAACAACAAGAATAAGTTGAACTACATGAACCATTGCTTCCCAGTCAGAAATCAGAAATCCTAGCGATGATTAATCATTGTTCTTACCAATTTGATCAGAAGCAATTCTCACATAGAGACAAGACCCAAGAGTGTCAAATTCTGCAAACACATTAATAGAAATTGTTACTTCATGCATAATAAGAAATTCAATCAAAAAAGGGTGGAAGGAGAAGATAGAGCTTACCAGATTCGAAAGTTCACATTCTTTCTTCATTCTACCAAATCAGTAATTTTGGAATGTGCGCTATCTTATCCCAGTCCTCCCCTGTTTGCTCCTCGCATCGCTTCTTTAATGTTGAGCAACCATGAATAGTCAAAACCAGAAGTGAAGTGAGTTGTCGAAAACCTTCTGGCAAGGATCTCAATCCTTCACATTGAACAATATCGATTGTTTGAAGGGAACGCGGACCTTCCCAAAGTTGCTCCGGTAAAGACTCAAGCTCACCACAACGATTGATACACAGATGTTCCAAAGCTAGATTGAAGGGTTCATTTGGCAATTCCATCAATTTCAAGAAATCAGATATTGTCAGTGTTTGAAGGGAGGTCAGGTTTCTTAACATGCCCTCTGGGAGCGATGTCACATCTTCATTTTTATGAAGGTGAAGAGTTGTAAGACCATAAAAACAAGAGATTTGTCTCAGTAACTCGGTGTTACATCCATCTACAAATAGGTATTTAACAGATGAGAGGTGTGGCAACACAAGTTTAGGGCAATTTATGATGGTAAAATTAGAAAGATGGGGGAACATCTCTACACTTTCCACTTTCAACAATCGCTCTAAGTTTGGTAACCCATCTAATGTGAGTTCCTCTAGAGATGGGAAAGCCCTCCCCTCCACACCATGGCGAGGTTCATCATCATCCATGTACTGCACATTATTCATCTGGCGTAAATAGATTTTTTTTAGAGACGGTAGTTTGCCAAGTGCTGAAAGCTGCACACAGTTGTCACAACCAGAAAGTTCAAGAGAAATTAAACTACTCAGAACACTGATCCAACTTGGTAAGCACAATCCATCATAGAGATCTATTTTCAGCCTCTTAAGATTTGAGTGGGGTTGAAGTGCTTCGATTACTTCCTGTGCATTGGTAGTCGGTCCGTCAGTAAATACTACACTTTTGCTCCATGACAAACATAATTCTTGGAGGTCCTTTTTACTTATCAAATTGGCCTCTCGAGCTTCAGATAAACTAGCAACATTTTTTAGGCCTTCGATGCTCAGTTTTCCTCCCAAGTTTAGATCATGTAACTCTGTCAAGCTGTGTCCTGTCTCCCGACGAACAATGAATACACTTAATGTTCTAATGGAAGATAATTTTCCAATATTAGGAAAGAGAGAAGACAATACATTACAATCTTCGATGACAAGGTGCCTGAGATTTTGTAAACGACTCAAGTGTTTCGGTAGTTCACTAATTTTCCAAAAACTTTTAAATTTTAAGACTTCCAAATTCCGCAAGGTATGAACTGAGTAAGATATGGGTTCAATATTTGAGAAACCATGAAGCTCCAAATACCGCAAATGAGTAAAACTCTCAAGTGAAGTTAATGTGTCAGAATCAATGATTAAAGCCCGCAGAGAGCTATTTATTGGAAAGTGACTACGATCATACCAGCTGTCGTGGCCAAATACTTTTAGTGCATACAATGTTCGCAATGATTCAATTTTTTCAAAGGCGCCCTCACTGATTGATCGCAAAGTGGGATAGTCAAAACTAATGTGGTGTGTGCTTCTTGAAAAATCTGTGTTTGTATTCTTCAAAATCGTACACTCCGGTCCAGTAACAAATTGAGCTAGATCATGGACAAGATCATGCATCTTGAAAGAAATGTCTTCTGTAACATCATCCATTTTGATGTCTTGGAAGAATGATTTTTGGCACAATTCATTCCAAACCATATTGCCAACCTCTTCTACCTCCAAATTTTTCCTAGATGAAATAAATCCATTAGCCATCCAAAGGTGAATCAAATCATCCTTCATCATTTCTGTATCTTTGGGAAATATAGCACAAAATGCAAAACACTGTTTCAAGGTTGGTGTTAAATATAAGTAGCTCAATCTCAAGACAGTCAAAATGGAATTATCATCAGGTAAAGTCCAAAGCTCACTGTCTTTAATTTCAAGCCATTCCTTTACTTGACATCTTGAGCGCATTAGACTTCCCAATGCTTGTGCTGCAAGAGGCAGTCCCCCACATTTCTTTGTGATTTCCTTGCCTATTGCCACAAACTCTTCTCGCTCTTCTTTCTCATGTCCAAATGCATACTGTTTGAACACCAACCAACATTCATCTTCAGAAAGACCAGATACAAGATGAGTTTGGCATGTTCCCATAATTTCTGCGACATCCTTGTCACGAGTGGAAACTAAAATGGAAGAACCTTTGGATCCACACGACAACACAGATTTCAACTTATTCCAATTGTCCTGGCTTAATCCGTATTCCAATTCCTGATTTCTTTTCCATACGTCATCCAAGACCAACAAATATCTTTTACCATGCAATAGTTCTTGCACTTCTCTCTGTATCAAATCTAAATTGTAGACATAACAAATTTTTCTTGTGATAGATTCTATAACAGAACAAAGAATCCTCTTGATAGAGAAAACTTCAGAAACACACACCCAAACTTTTATATCAAAGTTTATGCTTACCTGATGATCATTGTAAACCAATTGAGCAAGAGTTGTTTTTCCAATACCACCTAAGCCAACGATGGGATACACAGAAAGGAAGTCAGAGCCTCTTGCTTGGGTGAGAAGAAACTCAACAATCTTCTCTTTGTCATCATGCCGTCCATATACTTTAGGCTCAGAAATAATTGAGGTGGTTAGGCGCCATTCAGCAACTTCAGCGGACCTTTCCCTAACTGTACCACCCACTTGTAGAAGAAACTTGTTCTTACTTTCAGCAATTTGATCAAATCTCCTTGTAATCTCTCTGAACTTGTAGGCAATCTCAAAGCGAAAAACAATGTTCCTTGGTTTGAAAAAGGATGCCCCCTTAAGTTGGGTGGATGCGATGGAACATTCATCAAGAATATCATCGAGAACATAAACTGCATCTTTGAGTTGTTGAAGCCAAACCTTAATGGAACGGTTGGTGAGCTGTTTGCGCTCGGCATCTTCAAGAACAGCATTGATGAGATCTAAGGTAGTTGACAGCTTTTGAGCCTTTGACTTAATTCCAGAAACGGTTGCAAATTCATTTTGAATAAGAGACAGCAAATTCTCAAAAACAACACCAAGCAAGGCTTCAGCCATTGTTGAGAAATGAAAGAGAGTTTAATGAATGAAAATTGAAGATTAGTTTTGAGAAGTGATATGCTGTGAATAGAATGCAAGGATAGCAAGTAGAGATAATAATTCAAAGCAGCTTAAATGCAAAGTTCAATAATTCATGCACAACAATACACAATTGAGTCATGTGCCATGTCAAATTTCCAATTCATGCACAACAATACACAATTGAGTCATGCGTCGCGTCAAATTTCCACCGGCCGCGTAATATTTTAACATTGGTGACCATGGAGGACTTACTTTTTGAACATTTTTTAACAATTAAGGTCACACCTTTTGAATTAAATATTTATATAATATAATTATGGTGACTATAAAATTACAATGGGTATTTACATATTCAACTTTTTCTTGAGCTAATGGCCAAAGTGGTCCATTATGTATTTCTTTTACTAGTTTTCTTTGATTTCATATGTGACTAAGGAATCCAAATCTAACCTATATTGAAAAATTCATCAACGGAGTCACCACTGGCCAGTGTAGTTTAAAAGAATATCATATAATAATTGTGGTACTGAAAAATTCTCCATTATTGTGCAATCTTCTATAACACTTAGCTAGGTAATGGACGAACAATGAGAAGCGTAATCAAATGCATAGTTAAAAATTGATTGACTGAAGCAAAAAAATTCTCATCTAAAATGGATTTGAAAAGAAATACCTGAATGGTGAGTTGGGGAGAGTGCGTCCGAATGAAGAAAGGGATTATTTGAGCTTCAGATTGATTGATGAAAAAGTGGAAGAATGTAGCATTATCAACAATCAGCATGAATTGAAATGGAAGAATATGATTATTGTCATTTGAGTTATAGAGATAAAATGTTGTTGTAAGAGATACAAAAGAAGTTCTACATTTCTTACTTCCTACATTGTGAATATGATGATAGAGTACATATGTGCAATCTGACTAATAGAATGCAATTATTAATATCTAGCTAGGGAACCATGAACTGAAAACTGATTATTGCATCTATCTTTGAGTTTAATCTTCTCAATTTGATAAATTATGACTTTTCTCAATCTGTCAACTAATGATGGAAATTAACTAATGCAAACTTCACTTTCTGTGTTAACTCAGTGAGGTCACTTTCTAAATTAACTTTTCTGCCTTTGCACACCATTTCACAAATTCTTGGCAAGATTTTCCTTTTCTTCTTAGCTTGGAATTGTTGGCTCAGTGATCCTCAGCTCCATCAAGTTCTTATCGTCATTACCATCACTATTTGCCCATCCGTCGAACCAAACAATCTCCCTCTCTAAGCTTCAAATTAACTTGCCATTTGCATTTGACACTTTTAGGTTCTTAGTAGCAGCAGATCAAAAAAGGATTAGTGACACATTTTATTGTCGATCCGTTTATCTTATATTCAAGTGTGATTATATATATATATATATATATATATATATATATATATATATATATATATATATATATATATAACATCCTATTTGTTTAAAGTTAAAATTAAAATTGTAGCGGTAGTATTCTTTTTGTCAAGATCAAGTTGCTAGTCACGTTGACTAAAAATTAAACTAGTGTATTTTAGGGAAATTACTTTTCAAAGGTATTTAATTACAAATTTATCATTTACTTGATTCTTTCTTAAATTGATCATTGTATTAAATTATGAATTATGAATATGAGAGAAGAAAACCCCTTTAACATCAATGTATTCAAAATCAAGAAATAATCAAATGGACGATAATGAATGAATTAATATACAAGTATTTGAAAAGGACGACTTAGGCTTTTTTTGGTTACATTACAAGAGAGAAATGACCACTTAGCCTTTGATATCATACTACAAGTCTTACTATTAATGCTACAAGTCTAGCTCATACTAAGAATAATGAAAGAGAAAAATAATAATGATAGAATTGTGAAAAATGAAAATGACTCTTACTAACATTTATTCATAAAAGGAAGTTATTCATAATCCTAAAGCATCATCATCTGCATCTCTCTGCTCAACTAAGTGTCAGTGTCTCTTCCTTCATTCCAAAACTCAAGGTAAAAAAATTTAATCTTTTTTCTTCTTCTTTAAGTTGATCCATTTAATAGAAAATTTGCATTTACTCATTTTAGTACTTTTAATCTGTAAATTTTTAAAAAATTGAAAAAGAGGTGAAAATGTTTATAAACTAATGTTCTTGTTCTTTTCATATATTATGTGTGTGATTTAATCATTATTTATATACTTCCACCCATGAGACGGAGCTAGGGGTGGCCTGGCCGGGCCGCGGTCCACCCAAAAAATTGAAAATTACTTGGATACGGTATATAAAATTACATATATTAGTTCAGTCAAAAAAACTGCCACGAACTTTGAAGTTCAACGTTTGTATTGAATCGGCTTATAGTCATGAGCTTGACAACATACTCAACCACATGTTAATGGTCAACATATGATACGATTGACAATAGTAAAACTCACAATATATTATTCATTAGTTTTATACTTCAATCTATGTGAGTTCCAAAAATAAATATATTAATCAAGTTACACATTGTGATTATTATTCTCTTCACCAGTTAGCCTATGTCCTTCAACAACATTAGGGATTCCAACATTGTATAGATCTGATGTTCACCTTAATTACATGGTCCGTATACATTTATTTTCCAACGACATTCTTTGTCGCAATCATCCTCATCTCATTTTTGAACATAAATGTCAAAATATTTAGCTCCATTAATCCATGAAAAACTACAAAAGTATAATTTATTTGGTATTAAGAATGTAGGATGAACAGTGAAGATGTAACTTTCTTTAAAACATATGACTCGATATCCAAAATGATCATGGTTGTCTTTACAATCAACATTACACTGAACTCACGTTTGTGTTGCATTCATAATAACGATGAGTGTGATTTGTTAGTCTAGAATCTACCTAACTAACAAGCCAGAGGAAGAGGTGTGATAGGTATGGAGAAAGCAGATCTGATATGTATACCAAATGATTTTTTATTTATAAATATTTTAATGGTACTGCTATGGAACTTAATTTTGTGATAGTTGACTTTTTACAGTACACCACCACGAATCCAATGCTATGATCGTGTCTCTCCCCACCCTAATGTAGTCTTTTGCGATGTGTGTGTATTGTGTATGTGGGTGAGCATGTATGCATGCATGCATGCGTGCATGCGCATGCTAAAAGTAAATATTATATTCAGGTATGCAATTTAATTTTTTAATGACCATTTTCTTTTACACAAATAAACTTATGTTATTTCATCCTGAGTGATCAACTTTATACTTATTACAACTTTAATTATTATATGTAATATAATTTTTGTATTTAATTTATATGTTATTATATTTTCACCGGCCCACAATTTTTATTTTCTGGCTCCGCCACTGGTTCCACCATCATATCAAGTATCAACCCAAAGAGTGTATAATGCATGTTATATATCTGTCATCAAATTATTATTTTTTGTTAGTAGACGAAATGACAAAACCATTAGAAACTCACACACGGAAAGTGGAGTGAACAGCGATCTGTCATCAAATATCTATCCTATTTTAAATTTACATTTAATTCCAAGCATTTATTTCTACTATTGACTTTTTTGTTTTTTGTTTAGTATGTGACTCTTCCTCACTTTGTTTTGTATATTTTCTTTCTTTGATTTCTTTATCTTTAGACAAATATTGCAAGCATTAGTAGCCACACAAAGACAATTCAAAGTATGAAGGAATGGTTCAAATCCTCTCAGGCTTTCCTGAGTATGTTATTAGTGCAAGTTTTTGCAACTGGGATGCAACTTTTGTCAAGGATCATTTTGGTTCAAGGGACATATATTTTCTCACTCATTGTCTATGACATATTGTAGCTGCCATTTGTGTTGCTCCATTTGCTATATATTTTGAAAGGTATACAATTTTTTTTTTAGCTTAATTCATTTTCATTTTATATGTACAAATTGTTTCATTAATTCCCTTGTTCTTCACAATTCCCTTGTTTCTATTTAAGCACGTGTTTTTTTTTCTTAAAATTTCTCAACCTTTAGTTTTCATTTAGCATTTATAATTAATAAATTATTGCAAATATTATTAAGAAATTACTGATTAAGTTTTCTTTTGCATTGATTTATAATTTATTAATTATCATTGATTATTGATTTTTGAATTGGTGTATGTTATAGTAATTTTTTTTGTCCACTTGGTGGGATGACGTGCATGCATAGGGTCCTTTCTATGGATTTTGGACAACATAACATGCTAGTGTAGAAACAACTCTCTCATATTAAGAAAAATTAAATGAGTTTAAGACACAATGTGCAAGAATTTTTTTCTTGGACCAAATTATAATTTTATGGAGAGTAGTCGACACACAAATTATTCTCGTGAAGACCAATCATTTGTTTTCTCTGAGCAACCTCAAACTTATTATGTTACCAGGACAAGAGAACTAACATGCATCTACCTAATTTTAGCCACTTATATATCTTAAAGGTGAAAATTTTAACCACTAATCTACTTGACAAAGGAAAAAATAATAATCAGAGAGATAGAGGGAAAATTAAATTGAAGGTTTATTGGATAATCAAGCCTAGAAAAATCACTAATTTAAGAAGGGTATTTGCAAGTTGGTGGGCATGGTTTTGATCATATTGGGGTCGTACTTCTTTTTATGGGGTAAAAAGAATGAGATACCACGTTTGCATCAAACAAATGTAAGAGCTGCAGAATATCAACAAGCATCACTGATGAATCTTTTAAGGCTCAATCAATTGATGTGGTAGCACCAAATTTTTACCAAATAAAGTGTACATCTTGAAATTTAAAAAAAGCTGATTATTATTAAGATATTCTTATTAATATTAATTTTCAGCTAAAACTTATATTCCACTAATCTCTAAGGTTAGTTTTAGCCTTCATTATAAAGAGGGCAACAATATGTTCTAGTAGGATATTTTGTTTTCCCTGATAAAAAAATTGTATCTTTATAAAAAAAAAATTCAGATCCGGGTCTCGATGTCTGGCCTAATAATTTCGACATTTTTATCAGTTGAGCTAGGATTTATGGGACGGAGTTTTCCATCTATAATTAACTTTAAAATTTCTTTACTTACAATAAGAGAAAATAAATGAGTTCCTTCTCTAACTCTTAGTTGACAATTCACTGCACCTACTTTTGAATTCACAGAAGGACAAAACTTATATGTATTTCTTATTTTTCCTCTCACAAAGAGATAGTTTTTTTTATTAAAAAATAATTTTCTTTTATTTTTTCAAAATGAAAAAACACAAATAATCACCTCTTTATGAGTGGAAAAGTAAGAAATGCATGTATGAAAATACATGTAATCCACGGGTTTATGAAAGATATGAGTGTTACACTTACACCTAGTAGACTTTTATTTGTGAAACTACCGTATATGTTTTTCTTTTTCTTCTTCTTCTTTTGGTGGAAATATATGTGTATAATAATTATATACTGACTGACAGAGTATACTAATTAATTTCTTAAAATTTATATTATACATTTATTTTTGACAAATTTATATTATACATTTAATCCCTTGTTTTGCGGTTATCAAAATGGACGAGAAACACATACCAAAATTTCTAAATTAGAGAATCCTAAGAAATTTTGAGCCAAACAAAAAATATCCCAAAAAAAGAAAGAACAAAATTGCTATACTTCAACGGCTGGATAAGGTCATTTAACTTTTTCACTAGTTGATCTATTTTCTCTCTTTTTTCCTTTTTTAGCTTTTTTCAATTTTCTAGATGGTTTCTATGGACTCAGTAAAAAAAATCACATCAATGTTACATTTTCATGTTACACTTTTAATTGTAGCTTCCTACCCAAAGCTACATTCTTTTAAATGTTTCTTCAATGGGGGTTTGAAGCAAACATGTTAATCCCTTTTTATTATAATTACTTTTTTCAATCTGGTTATGGCTAATTAAAAATACCCTCCATTTGTGACATGCGACAAATGCATAAAATACATGCAACCACGACCTTAAAAACATTATAGTTAGTTTATTCTTTTTAGGTACCAATTACATTCATAGAATTAAAGATGGGTTTCAATACAAAGGACATTCAACTTCATTTGTCCAAAGTTCTTCATATTTCAATTGGAAAAAGCTATACTTTTATGAAAAAGTATCCAAAGGTTTCATGTGCTTTGTTAGTCTTCTTAATTGTGTATATATTTCTTTCTTGTATATACAATTTGTTGGTTTTTTTGTCTCCATTTCTTGTATTAATTGCAATTCTGGTTAAAATCTTTTGGAGCTCCGAGCAAACGAATGTTAAAGGTGTTGAGAAAAAGGGAGATAAAAAAAAGGTTGAAGTGAAACTACCCGAGGTTCACAAGAATGAGAGACGTGGAATGCTTTATAAGTATCCATCACAAAATGCAACAAGTAGACGAAGAAATTTCACCGGGAAGAAATTGGATGTGTATGGTGATTTAGAACAAAAAGCTAAGAATTTATCAGCAGCATTTCGAAATGAGTTTACTAAAAAGAACACAGAGATTATATCAGGATTTAGAGTTTTCGAGAAAGAGATTGACCGTTATGATTATAAGTTTCCGTCAAGAAAATGTGAAGCTCCTAAAGAGCAATTACTTTGTGAGCCTTCAAAAGATGAACTTGTAACTTGTGGTACAAGTTATTATGATGGTCAAGAGAAAAAGATAGAAAAAATGGAAGATGAGAAAAAGGCAATAGAGGATAATGTTATTAGTAATAAAGTTATAGAATTGAAAGAGGATGGTCAACAAAAGTTAATGGATCTTGGAATTTGTGAGATTGAAAGTAATAAAAGGTTGGAGAGTCTTATAGCTAGAAGAAGAGCAAGAAAACAATTGACTTTGGAGATTGAGAATGATTTAATTGAAACAGAATCAATTACACCAAGCCAAATTGCACCATTGCTTATTGCAGCAAGAATGAACCCTTTTGATTCTCCAAGAGCTTATGATGGCATAGAAATGCCTGGTTCTGCTCCATCTGCTTTGAGAAGTCCATTTGATATTCCTTATGAACCTTTTGAGGAGAAACCAAATCTCAAAGGGGATGGTTTTGATCATGACTTCATAGGTGCCATGCCATTAGAACCTAAACAAGACCTTGAAAGGATACCAAATTCAAGACTTAGCAGGCTTTCAGGTGATAATCACTTTCTTTTTTCCTTGTACTTCTCTTGATAAATTCTCTTAAAAGAGTTTATGAAAATAAGCTGAAAACAACTTATAGACATGTCGTACGCTGTTTCCATAACCTCTCTCAAACAGTCTCACGCGTACTTATACCAGTAGATAAATTCAAATAAATTAATCCAAAGAGTCATTAAATTGAATGTATTTTGCTCATGTAGGTTTGGAAAGTCATGATAGGCTTGAAAAATTAAACTCCAAAGAAGGGAGTGAAAGTGAACTACAAGCTCCAAATCCATCAAATGGAGAGGAAACCATACAAGAAGAGGAAGTGAAATGTAAAGTTGATATGTTTGGCATGAAAATTGAGGAAGGAGACGACGATGATACAAAAAACTCCATGTCGTATCATGAAAGCGAACCAAACTTAATTCCAGCAGTAACAAATGTTGAAAGATTTTCAACTTTACCTCCTAAGCCTCAAGATGTTATCCATGATTTTCCAATATCTAGTACTAATGTTACTAGTTTAAATGATTCATTGTATGAGTCTCTTTCAATTCCTATTGATAAGAATAAGGAACACATGTTCTTTACAAATAGACTAATTCGTCATACACCGTCGATATCCTTAGCTTCTGATTTACAAGTTGAGTTTTCTGAAATTGGTTCACCAACATTAACAATTGATGAGAATCATGAAGATTTGTGGGAATCGAATGAAGTTAGTGATCATGATGATATTTTAGAGGAAAACACTGATGTAGAAAATGCAGATGATGTGAATTTTATGTCATCAGAATCTAATATACATGTTGATACTCCAACTTATGAAATGAGTAGTGATCATAATTTATTTGGTAATGTGAGACAAACCGGTACATCCCAATATTCTTCGGATGTTTCAATGCGTTGGAAGCGGTTAATAAGGTTGATGGATACTCGTGTTGATCATTTACCACAAGAAATTCTTTCAGAAAATCTCGAGGTGAGTCATTTTGGTGATACTATAGCCGTTAGAAACGTGAGTTTGATGAACAAGCATTTTGTGAATTCATACTTGAAAATTGTGATTAATAACATTCAAAATTGTGATTAATTATGTTCATTTATTAATGAATTGCGCGACCTTGTTGTATTCATTAAACATTCATTGAACATAATTATATACACATTTGAACTGTGTTAACCGTAAGAAAATAATACATTATTACAAAAAAATAAATTCAATTCATCTTTTTCTTACAGGAATCTAACCAGACAGAGAATTTAATAAACACTGACCAAGTTATGAATGAAGCGAACAACTCAGCAGACACTGAACAAGACAACACAACAGACATAGGGAGCAATGAAGAGCCTCAACTATCACAAGTTCATCATCATCGACAAGGAACGGTTGATGAAGTCTCAACTATCACAAGTTCATCATCATCTTCCTCATCACCAAGGTCTGTATTGCATTCGCCGCGTAAGACAACAGCAGACCAAGAGATGCCTCAAGGTGTTCAACAATCAGATGTGGTGTATGTGACTCAAGAAACAGGAAATGGCGAAGGTCCAGTTGAATCCATGTCTCAAAATATTCAGCCTTCCATGGATGATCCAAATGTTGAATCACATAATGATGACTTGATTCATTCTCAGGTGAGTTGTATAGATTTTTGTTATTTGTTTTTCACCTATGTTTTTTGTTTCTTTGTAGATTGAACATTGGTATATCATAATTAATAAATATTTTATCATATGACATAATTTATAGTGCATTATGATGCCATTTGAATCTCACTTATTTGAAAAATGCTTTTACTGTTGTATTAACTTATAGCTTAATACAAATATAGGGACAAGGTAGTCCTATGCCTAAAGGCTTTGTAGCACATTATTAGGTTTTACATGATTGGATGTGTTAAGAAATTTCACATCAGTTGCGAGATGACTTGAATATATGTTTATTGTTTATAAGAGACTTCTCCGCAATCCGTTGGGCCGCCTTCTATTAGGTTTTTGATCCAACCATCCATCCATCATTCATATCCGCGTCCCAAACTCAAAACAGTGCTAGGCGCGAGGAATCAATTTATTTGACTGTATCGACTACTGACATAAGCATTGGTGACACTATTTGAGGGATCATACGAAAACAACTTATTATGACATGTTCATAAACTTTGCATATGTCCATAACCTTTCAGAAAGCTTATGAAAAACAACTTTGGCCTTATATAGAAACAATTTGACTTAATTATATATTTTGTAATAGAACATAAGAACTTATTTGGAAAACACTTAATTAAATTGTTTATCCAAATGGCAAAACTGTTTGCATATTTGGTAGACACACACAAAAGCACAGACACAAAATATAAATAAAAAAAAAATCATTTGAAGTAACTTAGTTTTCAATTTCTAATGAACAAAAGTAGGAATTCTTCAAGCCTTGACTATAATGTTATTTGTCACATTTATTAGGATGACACTTATCCCTTGGAGAACTCCATTCAAGAATCAAATATGTCTAGCAACATGAGTAATGCAGAAGTTAGTAATCAAGAAGACCAAAATTTAAAAAATGATGAGAACAATGAAGACAATTCTACTCTTCAAAGTAGACAGGATGCATCATCAGAACCACATAATGATCCAAATGTTGAATCACATAATGATTACTTGATTCATTCTCAGGTGTGACTTGTGGTAGATTTTTGTTATTTGTTTGTCACCTATGATGAATCAACTTATTATGACATCTCCACACACAGTTTTCTGCTTATTTCCATAACCTTTTCAGGATAGCTTATGAAAAACGGCTTTAGCTAATCTAATTCAGAAACAGTTTGACTTAATTCTATAATTTGCTATAGAAATAGCTTATGCATAAGAACTTATATGATACATGCTTAATTAAGTTGTTTATCCGAACAAGATAAGTGTTTACATATTTGGCAGACATACAAACATAGACACACAATAAATAAATAAATAAAACATAACATCATTTGAACATGCTTGTAACTTGGTTTTCAATTTCTAATGAATAAAAATATGAGTGCTTCAAGCTTTGACTGTAATGTTATTTGTGACATTGATTAGGATGACACTTATCCCTCGGAGAACTCCATTCAAGAATCAAGTATGTACAGCAACATGAATGATGCAGAAATTTGTAATCAAGAAGACCAAAATTTAAAGTATGGTGAGAACAATGAAGACAATTCTACTCCTCAAAGTAGACAAGAGCAGGAACAGGAACTTGATGCTTCATTAGAACCAAATAGACTAGCAGAGGTAATAACTTTATGATGTGAATGAGAAGTCAACAATATTAGTCCCTCCGATCCTTTTTATAAGAAATAGTTGACTTTTTTAGATTAGTTGAATAACTGATGTATTTGGTCCATATTAAAAACCAAATGCATCAATTATTCAATGAAACTAAAAAGTGAATCGTTTCTTATATCAAGGACTAGAAGGAGTATTTGATAACAAAATTGAAACTGTCATTTTACTAATATAGAAATTTTTTCCTATGGAACTGCGTAGGTGCCAATGGTTTCTCCAATGCTAGAATCATCCACAGAAATTCACATAGAGAATAATGAAGGAAAATCCCAAGAATCATTGATACAAGAGGCTAGCACACAACCTTTTACCAATGATGATGTAGTAGACACAAGTTCTGCTAACGATTTGGAAGGGAAAAACCACAATGACTTGAATGAAAATGAAGCCAAAATTCATAGCTCAGAAGAAGAGAACTATTTGCAAAATGAGTCAAAGCAGGTAGTAGACACAAGTTCTGGTAATGATTTTGAAGGAAAAAACCACAATGATTTGAATGAAAATGAAACCAAAATTCATAGCTCAGAAGAAGAGAACTATTTGAAAACTGTGTCAAAGCAGGTAGTAGAAGATCATATAGAAAAACAAGAGTCCGAAAAAGGTGACATCTCTGAAGACAAAGGTAATATCGTCTCTGAAAATTCTCCACTACCAATGGTCATTGAAGTATCCACTAATGATGATAACACATTAGGAGAATCTGATGAGATGAAGAAGAATGAAGTCGCCAATAAGGTTAGCAACATAGCACACATGACTGATCCTGAAGGAAGTACTTCAACTTGAGGATGTAAAGTTAGCTTTGTAGTACCGACAATTCAATTTCAAGGCATATAGAGTTTCTGACATCAACACATGCGATTTACATTTAATCACTTCCATTTTCTTAAATTATTACCATTGTCTACATGTCAGTGCTTGATAATAACTCAAAATGAAGTAGAGTGATAACAATTGAGAAGACTAAACTCAAAGATAGATACACTAATTAGTTTTAAGTACATGGTTCCCTAGCTAGATGTTAATAATTGTATTCTATTAGTCACATTGCACATATGTACTCTATCATCATATTCACAATGTAGGAAGTAAGAAATGTAGAAGATTTTTTTTATCTTATAACATTTTATCTCAAACACAAATGACAATCTTTTTTTATGTGTTACTCTTATTAATATATACTTTTTCCTTTTATGAAAGGTTGAGAAAAATGTTGTTTCTGATAGAAAATTTTATCTCACATGTTGTTCCTGTTATATTTTTAACTTTTGAGTATTCTTTTTTGGAAAATTCATTAGTATCTGGTTGATAGACGAAATGGCAAAGTCATTGAAAACTCACACACACAAAGTGGAGTGATCGGAGTTTGAACCCCAGTCATTGCGTCCAACATTAGAAATTTGGGTATTTCTACCAGTTAAGCTAGAATTTGTGGACATTATATCCCATAAAATAAGTTTTGTTTGTCAAAGTTGAAATAAAGAGTATATTTTTTAGAATGAATAAAATGAGTACATATAAGCACAAAAGTTATTTCATTATAGATATACAAAATTAATTAAAATAAATAATTTAGGATAACAAACAATAGTCGTGATTGTGGATAAAATTTATCATGGGCATGCAACAAATAGTTTAACGATACATGAAGATAAAATAAACACCCGTAAACAATAGTGGCTCTAAGCATGATTCAAGATGAATGATTGTCCAAGACCTCATATTTATAGTGACACCATATGTTTTGTTTTAGTAATACATATACTATATAAAAATATTGGATGGACATTTTTTTTTTATAATTAACATAAATTTATTTCAATAGTATTGTAAATAGTTACAGAATAATAGTTGTTGTTTTTGTAATAGCAATGTACTCCGTAAATTTGCACTATTGTCGTTTACTTTTACGAATGTAAGCAAAAAAGATGAGTGCGTGTTTTTTCTTTCCATGGTTCCATGTATTATTATTACATGAAAAAATAAGAAATCAAATAGTAAATGATTACATGTATTATTACATGAAAAAATAAGGAGAACGAATTCTAATACAAGAATGGTGTTATGCATGTAATATTTGATTTTATGTGTACTCCAATAGTCATATTTAATACACGAGAATGGAGGAATTGTGTATGATTTATTAATATTAATATTTTAATTTTTGTTTTAAACTTTATAATTGGTTAGTGGTGTCATGCAAGTAATTAGTTGATGGTATTCTTGGTAATTAATAAGTATGACTTCAAGAGTCATAATTAACACATGAAAATGAGAGAAAATAAATTATGTATTATTTATCAAATATTAAAAAAAAGTAAAGGTATATTTTGTGTTTCATCACTTCTTTAATTAAAATTTGTTCCATTTAAATTTTTAAATTAAAAGTAAAATTCTCAATTTTAAATTACGTTCAAAATTAAATTCTCAATGAAGAGTATTAAGTTTGTTCTCTAACTTGATCAATACAATTGAGCTAATGTTTTGGAATATGACATTAAAAGATGATGAAGGAATGAAGAAAGAAGATGAAGAAATAGAGAAAAAAAAATTAATTGGTAAAAGTGCATTTTTAGATTATGTGGAAATATAAAATCTAATGGTTTCCTTTTTTTAAAAAAAAAAAATTGGGGTTGATAAACTAACGAAAGAGATAAAAATGATTAGCGGAAATGTCTTTAAGGACCAACCCGACCCTTTTTTCTTGGCTTAAATGGAGTTTTGGCCCCCAAGTTTCACAATTGCTTGATTTTAACCCCCCAAGTTTTAATTGCTTGATTTTAACCCCCTAAGTTTCACAATTGCTCAATTTTAGCCCCCAAGTTGCAATTGTTCGATTTTGGTCCCTCAAATTTATCCTTTTTTGCATTTGCTAGCTAGCCCCCATTGACTTTTTTGAATAAAAATTTGTTATGTGACATTTTATAATTAAATAAATATTTAAAAATAAATAAAATTTTAAAAAAAATTACAACTTGTTTTTTTAAAAAATAAATTTTAAAATTTTATTTATTATATGTAATTTATAAAATAATTTTTTTATAATAAAAAGTAAAAAAAAATTATGAACTGTTTTTTAAAAACTTTGTAAACATTTTTTTAAACAAAAATTATTAAACCTTTTATTAAAAAACAATTTTTAATACATTTTTATAAAAGAAAATATTATTTTAAAACATATTTTTAATTTGAAAAACATATTCAATTTATTTTTAAAAACAACATAAGCAATTTTTAGACAAAAAAGTCAATGGGGGGCTAGCTGTTAGAAGTCCCACATTGGCTAGAGATATGACAAAGATAGTCTTTATAATATAGTGCAAACCTCAACTCTCAAGCTAGCTTTTGTGGTTGAGTATATGCCTCTCAAATTCTAATATGGTATCAGAGTCTATCCTAGATCCATTTGTTGTTTGTTGTGGAGACCACCCATATTTGGGCCACCCGTTGTTGTGGAGACCACCCATATTTGGACCACCCATATCATAGTGTTGGGCATGAGGGGGTGTGTTAGAAGTCCCACATTGGTTAGAAATATGACAAAGATAGCCTTTATAATATAGTGCAAACTTCAACTCTCAAGCTAGCTTTTGTGGTTGAGTATAGGCCTCTCAAATTCTAATACTAGCAAATGCAAAAGGGAATAAATTTGGGGGGCCAAAATCGAGCAATTGAGACTTGGGGCTAAGATCGAGCAATTGTGAAACTTAAGGGGTTAGAATCAAACAATTGAAACTTGAAGGGTCAAAATCAAGCAATTGTAAAACTTGGGGGCCAAAAATGCATTTAAACCTTTCTTCTTTAAGGGACCAATGTAAAACTTAAAATATCTTTAAAGGACTAAAATACTAATTGAGCCTTATTTTTTATTAAGAAAGTAATTTTTTCCTAAAAAAAGCTATAACAAAGCTTATGACATATATTTTTTTTGTACCAATTATACCCGTACAATCTTATTTTAAAGAATTAATTATTACTTAAACATATTTTATTTTATGTCATTCATGTATATAAACTACTTCAACCATTAATTTTATCAAATACTACAATATAACAAAGTCTACCGTTGTATTTTTTTCTCTTTCTTTAAAGCACCGGTAAAGGTGATAAATCAAATCATTCGTATTCAGCGTAACTTCCTTTGGGGTGGCGGTTTGGAGGATGAAGGTGTGAAAAATACAAGAAGGGGGGTTGAATTGTGTTTTTGGATTTTTTTAAAAACTTTTTAAAATGAGTATGCAATGCAGCGGAATAAAACACAATAACAGAGTAAGGGAAGAAGGAATGAACACAATAAATTTTATACCGGTTCCTCTCACAAACGAGAGTAGTCCAGTCCTCTTGTACTCACAAGAGATTTCACTATAATCACACAGATTATACACTTGCTCCAAATCACACAGCAGGAGACATCAACACTGCTACTGCTCAAGCACACAAGCAAGAGACTTCCAAATGCTCAAACACACAAGCAAGAGACTTTACAAAATCTTACACAAGATAAGATAGAGTACAATAAATACACCTAAGACTTTAACTCTTTCTAATGAAAACAAATACAACATATCAGAACTTCTTGAATCTGAAGCTTTTCAGAGTTTAAGTCTTGTGCAAATTTTTCAATGATAGCTTGAGTATGCAGGAGTGAGTAATTTTTCAGTTATAGCTCAGTGTTGTGTATTTTTACGATCTCTCAAGTCTTCTATATATAGGTAGAGACAATGTAGACGTTGAAGATAACCGTTGAATGGAGATAAAAGTGTCAGCGCAAATGTAGTTGTATTGGTAGTAGAGTTTTAACCTTATTCCAAAAGAGGTAAATAACTACTACTGCCATTGCTTAAGGGACTTCAGTGCTTGCCCAGAAGAAGTAAGGTTTCCCATTTGTCTTTAGACGCTCCTTTTTGACTTATGACTTAGTCACATATTCAAATTAACTTCGGAGGAGACTAAAAATCTGATGCTTGTATATCTGAGTGTATCAGCTTACAACTTTGTTACTTCTGGGTCACATTCGCTTATGAGTGTTGTTAGTGCTTCTGAATGAATTCATAGCTTCTGAACTTCATCCAGACTCCATTCTTTCTTAAAGATTCCTGCACACTTAAAATAAATTTTAGTAATTAAATTGTGCATTTAATACTTTGTTATCATCAAAACTTTATCAAGTTCTTGGGGTTTGTTCTAAGAACCATTTTTGTTCCAACAGAGGATAGGAAACTTTGTTGGGTAAGTTGGGAGAAGGTTTGTATGCTGAAAGAGAAAGGTGGTTTGGGCATTAAAAGACTTGACTACTTCAATCAAGCTTTGCTTAGCAAGTGGAAGTAGAGGTGTCTTAATGAAACTCACACCATATGGTACGATCTCTTATTTTTTAGATATGGTCATTTTCCAAATAATATTTTATGTTGTAATGATGGACCTGTTGTTAAGAATAATTCACTGTGATGGAGGGATATTTGTTCCATAGGGGGGAGGAATGAGGGTAATAACGGGTGGTTCTCTTCCAATATTAATATTGTGTTGAGGAATGGTTCATCCATCAATTTTTGGCAAGAGAAATGGTTTCGTGCAACTCCTCTTTGTGTAGAATTCCCGCATTTATTTCGTCGCGAAAGCAATAAGGAAGTCACTATTATAAATAGAGGCAAGTGAGAGGGAGGCGATTGGGAGTGTCATTGGGATTGGAGGGAGGATTTGTCCAACATTGATACGACAGAGTTGTCCGACTTAGAAGGAGTTCTCCAAGGCATCAAACCAAATATAAATGAAGAAGATAAACGCAGATGGATTGCAGGCCCATCTGAGAATTTCTCGGTCCACTCTTGTTATAACCTCTTAGTCTCAAGCAATCAAATCGGTATGGTGGATCATAATGTTATAAGGGCTTTAAATGATTTGTGACTGAATGATATCCCATCCAAGATTGGCATTTGTGGTTGGCGTCTGATGCTTAATAAGTTGGCGACAAGAGATGATTTGTTTAATAAAGGAATCATCACAGACATTGTAAACATGTCCTGTGTGTTTTGTTGTTACATCTCAAAGAATCATAATTATCTCTTCTTTGAATGCCCGCTGACGCGTTGTGTGTAGACTAATATATTTGATTGGCTCGACTATAGCTTTGTCTCACATGAAGTGGGATGGGCTCGCTTTCTTGCTTTTGGCGAGCCACTTAAATCTAACAAGTATTAGAAGGTGAGACAGTTGGTTTGGTGTGCAACAACCTGATGTATCCGGTCTCTCAGAAATATTGTTATTTTCAAGGGTGTCCTGATCAACCTTTGTAATTTACTGGGTAGGATTAAACATTTCTCTTGGGTTTGGTTTATTAGTAGGAGTGGAAGAAATTTATGCTATTCCTATACCAATTGGTGTACCAATCCTTTAGATTGCCTTCAAAAACATCTAAGTTCTTCCTTGTAATGGTTGAAGTACCCATAGTACTTCCCTGTTTATGATATGTCTTTACTTATAAAAAAAAATCAACTAATTTATCCGCCATAAGCAATTCATGTCTTATAAGCTACCAGTACTTTGCAAATTGTAAGCAGCTATTCATTATATCTCTTATATTATAAACTTGTTCCATTTTGATTTCATAACCATAATTTTTTTCCCACTCATTTTTCTCTCATTTTATCCTAATAACATTAATTCAAATAAAATGTTAAAAAATATCTCACCAAGAATCGAACACACAACCTTTAACTCTCCATGTTAAATAGTATTGATTATTATTAGCTTCCTATTATTATTATTATTATTATTATTATTATTAATTCCAATAAAATGTTAAAAAATACCTCACCAAGAATCGAACTCATAACCTTTAACTCACTATGTTAAATATTTATTATTATTAGTTTCCTATTATTATTATTATTATTATTATTATTATTATTATTATCTCTTATATTCTAAACTTGTTAATGCTAACCCTAAACTTTTTTTTCCCTCATTTTTTTTTTCTTTTTCATGTGGTCCATTATATTAAAAAAAATACAAATTTGTCTACCATGAGAATCAAACTCGCATCCTTTTAAGTTTTCTTTTGCGATGTCTATATTAATAAGAGTCAGGGACAATATCTTAAGCATGTCGGAATATATATTTTGTCGACAGTGTTTTTACTTGGTCAGTTGTATGTTGCAACTTCAAGAGTTATTTAAAGAGAATGATTAAAAATATTGATTATCGACGAAGACGGTGAAAATACGAATAAAACTTTCAATGTAGTCTATAAAGAACTATTTTGCAATATACCATAATTTCTGTTGTTGTAGGAACGTTTATTCAAATTTATTATCAAAATAATATTTAATGGCACTCGACTTTTTTATATACGTTTTAGAAAAAATTTATATCTTACTGCTAATTAGACCCTTTTTCCTAAACGGAGCAAAAAAGACTGATGAAAATAGAAAGCTTTCTTATGTAATTATGTAAAACCTTATTCAATCCAACGGTAGGATCATTAACACGCCTCATTCAATCCAACGGCTCTCATTTCATATCAGATCACCTTGTCCCTTTCTCTCTCTTCCCACCATTAGAACTTCATCATCAAACACACAACAAAGAAGATTATCTCATCTCTCAAAAAAACTCACACATATAAATTAATTCATAAACCACTCACACATGCACGAAAACACAATAAAATAAAAATAAATTTTCTATATTTCTAATTTTCCATTTCAATTTTTCTATCTCTTTATCTTTTCAATGTCATCGTTAGATTATCTTTCTCCTTTAACACACACAACAATTTATCTTCATTCTCATCACTTTCGAAACGCGCGTCGTTTTGTTCCCAATTCAGCTCCAATTAGGGTTCTAAGAGATGCTAATTTTTTGAAAGATTTCGGAAAATTCGATTTATGGCGTGGATTAAAGCTCAACAGTAAGGGCGGCGGTGGTGGCAGTGCTGCAACTGGTGGTCAGGAGAGTGATTCTGGTGAGAAGAGTGGAGAGAGTAAAGGTGTTGAAGTTGAAGTCGAAGTTGAACCGGGTTCAGGTGGTTCTGGTTCGAACCGGAGGAAGGAGAAGCAAGGGAAAGATGATTGGTGGTGGTGGTTAGGTTCAAAAAATGGGAAATGGAAATGGCAACCGATGTTGAAAGCTCAAGAAGTTGCTGTTTTGTTTATTCAATTTGGGCTTGCGGTTTTTGTTATGAGGTTTCTTAGGCCTGGGATTTATTTACCTGGCTCGGAGACGAGAGCTTCGACGACGTTTGTGAGTGTTCCTTATAGTGATTTTCTGAGTAAGATTAATAGTGATCAGGTTTTGAAGGTGGAGGTTGATGGAGTTCATATAATGTTTAAGTTGAAATCTGATTTGGAAGGTGGTGAAGTTGATAGTAGTAGTAGTAGTTTGCAGCTGGAATCGGAGTCTTTGGTTAAGAGTGTTGCTCCGCCGAAAAGGATTGTTTATACTACAACTAGGCCTAGTGATATAAGAACTCCTTATGAAAAGATGCTTGAGAATGAGGTGGAGTTTGGTTCGCCTGATAGACGTTCCGGTGGATTCAACCCTACTTTGGTAAGCAACTTGTTACTCTTAGAATATATTTAGAATTTACCGCTACAAAATCGGTCTGTTAAATAAGAGATATCTAACACCATAATGAGCGGGCCCAACAATTTACGATAGGCTTAGATACAATATTAAATTTTAGTTGAGACTTTAGCATTCATGGTTTGTTAGTATTAGGATTTAGCTCCTAGAAATATGTAAGATGAGAGATGTTTGTCAATCACTGTAATGAGTGGCCTAATGTTTAAGGATAGACTATGATGTTATATTAGAATTTGGCTTGGGCATAACTCAATCTCTCAAATGAAGCTTATAAAGTGAAAGATTCCACTACTTATAATCATTGTTAAGGTCATTTAACGATCCAATGTGGGGCTCTCAACAATTAGGTTATGTGATTGATAACCCACTTGGGTTGGTCTAGTGGTATTGGCTTGGGACCTGGGAGTGTGCTCCTCCTTAAGGTCTCAGGTTCGATTCTCTCTGGTGCCAATTTGGGTGCGCTAATTTAGTTTCTTCGAAAAGAAAAAAAAAAGGTTATGTGATTGATGTGATGTTGTTCACATGCACTGTTAGTTATACCTAAACTGAATTTACTTAAGGCTGATTTTGGGAAGAGGCTGGTAGTTTGAGGTTTAATGTGCATTCCAATATATTTAATTGTTTAGAGGCAGCAACACAAAATAGAAATAAGAGCTATGGTTCTTTGATTCTTTCAACGATTACAATCTTTCTATCAATCAAATCACTTAAATTGTGTGACTGCTCAATGGCTATGGACTAAAGACTATCTCCTTAACACTCTCATATTTTTTGATGGACCATTATTATAGACATGGATGCACTACTCCATTGTATACCATATCTTATGATACCGTTGAAGAAAGTTTTCTAATTTTTGCAAAACATAACCAATCCCTTCCCAATGTTTGAAATCCTATTTTTTGCAATCTGTTGTCTTCAGCGTTCTATGTGTTTGACTTTAATAGTGATGGTAAATAGTATGCTTGCTTTATTAGGACATGAATTGTGGAAAGTGACTAGCTTATAATTTACATAAAATCCTTCAAAACACTTGCTAAATATGCCATATGTTGTAATTTGTTGTATGACCAGATAAGTATCACTCTTACTACTGTATTTGCTTGTGTAAGGTATTTGAATTCCTATTCCAGTTCATTATAAATTTCCTTGTTTTGTTGTGTTTACAGTATATCATGTGACAAGCTGACTTTGTTTCTCCTGTTCACAGACAGCCATGTTTTATGCTGTTTTATTGACAGTGCTCCTCAATCAGTTTCCTATAAACTTTTCTCCGGTGAGTTTTATTTCTTCCCCTCAGAGCTTCTCTGTCCTACCCAATTAATTTTTCCTAAATCATTGAAATGATGTTTTATAAGTAATCACATGCTATGGCAGAATACTCCTGGTCAGATTTGGAAACGCAAATCGGGATCTTTGGCCGGTACAAAAACATCTGAAAAAGGTGAAGCAATCACCTTTGCTGATGTTGCTGGTGTTGATGAGGCTAAGGAGGAGCTAGAAGAGATTGTGGTAAGCTGGACTCTCTTCATCTCATTTTTGGCACTTAAAATCTTTAGGGTGCAAATGAGACTTTCTATTCTACAATAACCTTCTATTTTCATTCAGATTTTTTTCTGGTGATATAGGGAAATAATTTTGGTTGTGATGATGCTCACTTGCCAGGAATTTCTTCGAAATCCGGATAAATATGTACGACTTGGAGCTCGTCCTCCTCGAGGTGTTCTCTTGGTGAGATATACATAGATAGATGTTTATTTAGGGAAGGGATCAAGTATGTGAAATGTCTCTTGGGGAATATATTGTGCTAAAATCCTTCAATTTTCTGCTGTATTATAAATTATAATATTATATCAACCATACTTTCTCTTACTTACATGAGCGTTACCTTGTGAAATACCAAATCACACTTGTGTTTCATTGAACTCATTGTTCCAGGAATAAACCTTTGATTAGTTTCCACTTACACCTCTCCTGCATGTACTTGTACCTCATATGTGTACTATTTATGCTTAGGCTATATGCATTCATATATTGTTATTGATTTAGGTCGACATGTAGAGAGTAAATATCTTTTGGTTTATACAGGTAGGTCTTCCGGGAACAGGTAAGACTTTACTAGCAAAGGCTGTGGCTGGAGAAGCTGATGTGCCATTTATAAGTTGTTCTGCTAGTGAGTTTGTTGAGTTGTATGTTGGTATGGGTGCTTCCCGGGTGAGAGATCTATTTGCAAGGGCAAAGAAAGAAGCACCATCGATAATATTTATTGATGAGGTAAGAATATAGATTATTTTGTTGTGTAAGAAGCTTAATTTAACATTTACTATTTAATATTCAACCAAATTAAAATTTATTTTGGTATGCAGATAGATGCTGTGGCTAAAAGTCGTGATGGTAAATTTCGCATTGTAAGCAATGATGAACGAGAACAGACATTGAACCAGTTGCTGACTGTTAGTATTCCTCTTTTTTATTATTTCTTTCTTGTGGTTGTCAGGGAGGAGAATTTATCCCACAGTGAAGCTAATATGTTAATTCTACAATACAGGAGATGGATGGGTTTGACAGCAATTCAGCAGTGATTGTTCTTGGAGCAACTAATCGCGCCGATGTTTTAGATCCTGCACTTCGCCGACCAGGAAGATTCGATCGAGTAGTTATGGTCTGGATTCAAGTTTTAATACATCACCTCATTTGGATTTTATAGTGATATTAAAAAAACTCAACTTTTTATATCTTTTAAAAGAATGCCATGTTTTGTTCTTAGGTGGAAACACCTGATAGAATTGGAAGAGAAGCTATCCTGAAAGTTCATGTTTCTAAGAAAGAACTTCCTTTGGCCAAGGATGTTTACATTGGTGATATTGCTTCTATGACTACTGGATTCACAGGGTAATTTTTGCTATTTCCTTCATGTTATTCCCCCTTTAAATACATTGAGGAGATTGGAAATGTGATCTGACACACAGTACAAATCATTGAAGGGCGGATCTTGCAAACCTAGTAAATGAGGCTGCTTTATTGGCAGGAAGAAAGAACAAAGTTGTTGTGGAGAGAATTGATTTCATTGAAGCTGTGGAAAGGTCAATAGCTGTAAGTAAATTTGTTTTGGATAATATTGAATTCATCCACAATCTCTCTTGGTGGATGCACAGTTGTAATTTATGCATACAGTTTGGTTAGATTTTTCTGTCAAATTACAATGTTAATCGGAAATTTTAGTTCTGTAAATGGGACCCTACTTTACCAATTGTGGATAAAAAGACCAAACTACTTGTTTCAGGGCATAGAAAAGAAGACTGCCAAGTTGCAAGGATGTGAGAAGGGTGTAGTTGCACGGCATGAAGCTGGTCATGCTGTCGTAGGCACTGCAGTTGCAAATCTTCTTCCTGGACAGCCACGTGTTCAGGTAGGTAGATCATGGAAGATGCTCTGTTCTTGGGTTCTTGGCTATTTGAATATGATGTTGCCATTAAAGACATGCTGATTTTCATTAACCACCTAAACCTACTTGATTTTTGTGGAATTATCACACTATTAAATTATATTTACACTTGAAATTACTCTGATGTTTCATGATTGCTAGTTCATATAGGCTGATTATGAGATTCTTAATTTAATGACTTGCGGCAAAAATTATTTTATTTCAGTTTTCTCTGAGGGGGATGGGTTATCTTTTCATTCATTTCTCTTTTATGGTGGGAAATTAGAGTAGAAAATGACAGAATGTATATGCTGTGCTTGATTCAGAAAATATAAAACAAGTTACAAATCAAAGCATATTGTTAATATATTAGCATTTTATGGGCGGGCCTATTGCCACTCCTATTTTTCCTACTACTATCCTATTGATTTATACTTTTGTTTAACTTAAGACTGTTTCAAAAATATACTTTCTTTTAAGAAAATACCTTTCATTGAATAGTAGTAGTTCTTCCTTGTCAAACTAGTAACTTATAATTCTTATTATAGTTATAAAATGCCTTATATTAATTATGCTGATTTTTGTTAATTTGAAAAATATTACATTTGTTTTTAATCTCCTAATTATTCTCAGTCATGTGATGCTTTTCATTTTTATTTTCTTTTTTACAATTAAACACACTAACCGCATCTTAATGATAATAAACTGAATAAATAAAATATAGATAGTGGTGAAATTCATTTTTGAAGGATAAACTGAGTTCACCCTCCAAATGATATCTTTTAGGGATATTTCACTGCCTTACTATCTTGTGTATGTTACCAGAAACTAAGCATATTGCCTAGGTCGGGAGGGGCATTGGGCTTTACTTATATACCTCCAGCAAATGAGGACAGATACTTGCTTTTCATTGATGAATTGCGTGGCCGCCTGGTGACCCTTCTTGGAGGACGTGCAGCAGAAGAAATTGTATATTCTGGCCGAGTGTCAACAGGTGCACTTGATGACATACGGCGAGCAACTGACATGGCATACAAAGCTATTGCTGAATATGGTCTTAGTCAGACAATAGGCCCCGTGTCAATTTCTACTCTTTCTAATGGTGGAATGGATGAGTCTGGGGGATCAGTTTCTTTTGGAAGGGATCAGGTTCAGTATTTCATTAACTTGTTTATTTTGTTCTATTGAAAATTTTCTATATGCTTATTTTAATCATATGAAAAAAAAAACAGGGACAACTTGTTGATCTTGTTCAAAAAGAGGTGAGAGCATTGCTTCAGTCTGCAATGGAAGTATCACTTTCCATTGTACGAGCTAATCCTACTGTTGTAGAGGGTCTTGGTGCTCAATTGGAAGGTAACCGTACTCTCCTTATTGTATACAGCAGTGGTGCATAGTGTTTTCGCTGTCTTGTTTTCATCATTTTATACACTTGAATTGCATTTCTTTTTGGTGTTTTTTCCTTATGTTATCTTAAAAAATAAAAAATCAGAAATAATTTTGGGCAGTTTAGTCTCTATACGATAACTTCTAGGTGCATTCATGCATACTGTTATGACTATTTCACACCACCAATTGAATTTACAAAGACAAATTAGATTGCAGATTTTGATTTTCGACTTTACCCCAGTTAAATACTGTAGTTTGATATAATAAAATGCTGATTTGAAGATGTCGATGTTGTATGCTTCTATCAACTCTACATATGCATTATTCATTAATTAATGATGTCAAACCGATATGTTTTATCTAAGCCTTGGTGTTGTGAATTATAACTGTGCTTTATTGCTTGTGTTCTTCAGAAGAAGAGAAAGTAGAGGGTGAAGAGTTACAGAAATGGTTAAGATTGGTGGTTGCACCAACAGAACTTACAATTTTTATGCAAGGCAAGCTTCTCCCATTGCAGACCGGTTCCTGAAACTGTTAAAAGAGTTGTCGATTATGTGTTTCCGGTGTGAAGTGGAATTCGAGGTATGATTTTTAACATGGTTCAACCAAAGCTAGTGAAATTATATCTCAAAATAGCATGCCTTGCAACATTGTATATTTCTGTAAGGTGAACTTTGGCATCGTTTTTAGTACATGCCAACCTGTAATTTGTATTTGCTCACCATTCACTCAACCGAAACCACGCAGAAAAAAGAAAGACGAAGAAAAACTTACATTAGCGCCTCTCTTCAATTCAACTACACGAGTAATGGTAATTTAATTTGTATATTGACTATTATTTCAGTCATGCTGGAAAATGTAATTAATATATAGTTGTATACATTAATGATTATGTGAAATATATGTCCCTGCTACATGATACTGTTGCACCAAAATATTTTATTGAAATTTCAATTAAAACGGTTAGTTATTAGTCTGTTTTCAAATTCTCCCCCATCAAATCAGGCTTATCTATCGACCTACAGTTACACTGGGGCAATTCCTTTCAGATTTGCTGTTATCCTCCTAGTAAATTTTCTGTTGGATAAGAATATCAAATGAGAGTTATCATATTATTTTGGGACTCTTGTGTGGAAAGAAAATGGGGTAGGGGAATTGACCCCACATTTTATTTAGTATGCATCATCATCATCTTATCACTTTGTTTTCTTTTAGAATCTCCAGCAAAACTAGTAAGCAGTGGCTAGAGTGGATTGTTTCTAGTTTTTTGTCCATGTGTGAATGATTGGGATGAATTATTTATTTAGTTTTTTAGGATAATGATTGGGATGAATTTGTATCTATATATAGGATGAAATTATGATGTTCTATAAAATCTGTGGTTATCCATGAATGCAACATTTTGTACATTTTTTTAACTGAGGAAAAACAGCAATATCTAGTGGACCAGTTGATGAGGTTTTTTGTACCACTTGGAGGAGCTCTTTTTAATTTAGGTAGATATATTTGTATACAGTGAATACTCCAATATTCTCTTTTTTATTCATTCTTAATTCATTATTTATAGCTATATGACTATATATAGAGCTATAAAAAAACAAATTTCTAGTATCATATCTTTAAATAACAAACAAATCTTGAAAATTCTAAACCCAAAATATAATTCATAAATCATAATATTATCTTATTTTAAATATAAATTTAAAATATATTTAAATCTAAAATCTCAAATGATATTTAGGCAAGTTATTTTCAACACCAAACCAGTGTCCTTATGGCTCAGTTTTTTTTTTCCTTTGTTCTTTTGGTAAGTTACAATGTCACAGTCATGCATGTCCCTTTAAATCATTATTATTGTATTCTTCTGCTCGTGGAGAAATATATGCCTAGAGCTGCCTGGTCTTGGCTTTGTTAAGGGCAATAGATGATACAAAGTCTTGACTAGTATGTGGTAAGTATTTCTAATAGATTGATTCTAGTTCTAGAGTTTAAACTAATGTCAGTGTTAAACTATTCTCAGCTCCCAAAATCATCAGATATATCTCTAAGAAACTAACAAGTGTTCAAACAACCTAGATCTAGATCCAATTTCAATTCTCAAAGTAAATTGAATCATAAAATCAACTCAAATTTGATCAAGATAAGAGAGGCATTAAAGACAAAGTTATTTGATTAACACATACTCAATTCATTACAAAACCATAAACAAGCTACATGGTTCAATTACAAAGAAAGTGCTTCATCCTAGGGGATTAGTTACCCATTCTTACAATTGAAGGTGAAATGATGGAAGAAAGGGAATCCATGGAGATGAATTGGAAGAAACCTTGCTTAATCTTGCATCCTAGATCCAAGAAAGAATAGATACAAGCTTCAACGATGATGATTCTCTTCAATTTTTGCACCAAAATTAGTAACATTTTCCCCAAAAATGAAGTTTCCAGTATATAGATCTCATCCTGTCAGATCAGCTGCGCATAGCGCAGCTTTCAGCCTCAAAATCATCAAAATAGCCACTGAATTGTGCCACGCACGGCTCCTACTGCGCTACGCGCAGCTTCCAGAACAAAATACCAACTTAAGTGTGCCACGCGCAATAGGTAGAATTTCAGCTTTTTCACATATTTTCATGTTTCTTCCAGCACAAACTAAATCTTCAAACATGGATTTTTTATTCTAAGGCTTAAAAACATCAAAAAGTCCTCTAAGATCCCTTGAATTTGGTCACTTTTATATGTAATAACGGGAGTTATCACTTGGCAAGAAAAAGGAAAATGAAATGCTTGATTGACATCACAAATGATATGCTTCTACTTGACGTCGACAACAACCCAACTAATCTCAATGATATGATGGGGTGTTTCTTTTGGCGTCTTCGAAGTTTCTCAACACTATTCACTACTTAGTAACAAACGGTTTTTTTTCTTTCAAATTTTTCATGTTTACTGATCCGTTATTTAAGTAGTAAATACGTAAAATGAAAATGAACAAGGTGCACGAGAAAAACAGTGGCGTCAAAAAAAGTTCTCGATGAACAATGTAATCATATATACGTGACGAAGGAAGACAACAATAGGCCCATTACTATTATAACTTCTTTTTTTGACAATATTACTATTATAACTTAAAAAAAAAGTATTTATGATGAATAACGGGGCTACACCTTTATTTTCTTCAACAACAAAAAAAATAGTTATATACACCTTTACTTCTTTCCGCCAAAGTTTCGACTAAAGATTTAAATAATTTATTACATTTTGATTTGAATTATTTCTTTAAAAGTGAACTTATGATGAATTATTTTGATTTAATAGTAGCGGTATTTGTCTAGTTAGTTATGCTCACAAATTTGGAACTTGTGATGTGCTTCATGCGGAGATGTGGGACATGTATCTTGGAATGAATTTGGCTATGAGACAAGGAATTACACACCTTCAAGTTGATAGTGACTCAAAGGTGCTAGTTGATATGGTAACAGACAACTGCACCATTAACGGAAGCTTTCCTACCTTGTTTCGGCGTATTCATGACCTAAAAAGTATCAACAGGCAGGTTCATATAAACCATACTTGGCGTGAAGGAAACAGATCGGCTGATTGGCTAGCTAACTTTAATCTATCTTTAAACTCTTTTGAGTTGCATGTTTTAGAGGTTCCTCCTAGAGATCTTAAGAGACTCCTTTTTTATGACATATCTGATGCTTGCATGCCTCGGAATGTTCCTTTAAATTTGTAATTTTCTTTTTTGCTTCTTAGGGGCTCTGCCCCCCTTTATATACCAAAAGAAAAATATTCGATTCAATCAAGTGCGTACATTTAGTAAAAATAATTACATTAAATTAATCAGTAATACTAAATAAATAGGAGTTATAGGAATGACTTAATGACTGGGGTGGATGAAATAAGATGTGGAGTGATAGGGAGGTCAGAGGTTCGATTTTCATTCGATTTATTTATTCGACAAGTGGTCTGAAAGTGCGTCGCTCTATTTTGCAACTCATTTGGCTGCTTTGTGTGGAATGAGCGCAATCACATATTATTCAAAAAATCGGAGAAGACCATTCCTCGGCTATTGCATAAAGTTAAGATTTATTCGTTTTGGTGGTCGAGTCCATTTACTTGTTTGTGCAGCAACTAATTTGACTTTTTTTTTTTGAACAAGCTAATTTGATGTTAATTGTTTTTCTCAGATTAACTCTTGCAAATTTAGTGGTCTTTTTGGTACGACTTGTGTTAAAGAGATTACTTTGTTGGTGTTAATATATTCTATTTTTGTTTGTTAAAAAAAAATTCATAGCAAAACTAACGGTAGTAATTACTAACTACTAGTATTGGCCGTTAAAAAAAAGATATAACCCTTAGTATTAATAACTATTTAGATTGATATATACAATTGAATTTGGTTTGATTCGATTTTTAAAAAAGTAGGGAATCTTAGGTTCAAACCCCGACCCTTGTATATTTAATGCAATGACTCTACCAATTGAGTTATGCTCACAACATTTTTATTGACTAAAATTAATTAATCCGAATTTGTTGACAACATTATTAAAACAAGGTTTATGACCAAACATAAAATGTGCAAATTAAAAACCCTTAAGAATTTCTTAGAGTGGTAAAAAGACATATCTTAGACTTAGAGGTTTTGTGTTGAAGCGCTATTAGTGTCTTAGAGTAAGATAAATGTAAATTTCTTTTTAAATTTTCCTTGAGTTCTAAAGTGTTCCTCCCTAATGTGGATCAATTTTATAATACACAAGTAATATCTTAAATAGTAACGAGTTTCAAAACAATTTTTATTTTTAGTTTTCAAAATGTATTTTAGAAAACTGATTTTAAGAAGAGAAAAACAAAATTCGTTCAATCTATTTTACTTTTTCAAATTTAAAAAGTTGAAACACATAAAACAATTTTTGAAAACACTTTTGTAAAACTGGATTATCAATTAAGTTTTTTAGTTTCAAATTTTTAAATACTAAAAAACTGATTTTGAGGAGGAATTCAAATAACCCTAAGTTTGTGTAATTTTTTTACAGAAATGTGTAAACAAAATTAAAATATTTCACTTTTTAAATAAATAATTTCTTTAAATAAAATACTTTAAAGAGCTTTCGGGCACTCATCATCATACTTGTATGTTTTTATAATGACTTTTGTTTTTGTCACCCTAATGATTCTGGGGCACGCCCTACTAATTTACCAAAATATCCTCGTCCGCTACTTAAGTAGCGGACACCCAAAAACACCATACATTTATAACGCCTGCTACTTAAGCAGCTGACGTTATAAAAATGAGAATTTCTAAAATATAACGTCCGCTGCTTAAATAGCGGAAGGATAAAAATGAAAAGATATAAGGCGCGAGTAACTATGACAAAAGTAAATCACTTTTATAATTGGTTTTGGATCAATAAATTTTAATTTTTTTTTTAGGTCAAATTTATAGTAGTAGTACTAACCAAGTAACCGCAATTGCTTACCAAAAAATTTGCACAGAATAGATCATTCACCAAGATTCCTTGTAGTGAATCTCCATCAAATTTCCAGCAAAACAACCTAACCTACGACAATGGCGACCAAGAATTCCAATGTCTATCACGAACGACAAAGATTACAGTTCTGTCTCTTACACACTCTCAATTCACTCTTTCAGGTTCTTCTTCTTCTTATTCCTCTCTTCGCACCCTTTTCAATTCAATCAATAATTCTTCAATTCAACCCTTACCCATCACTCATATCATAATTTTTATATTAAAGTTTTAATCTGTTTTACTAATTTCATTCAATTATGCCTCTTTCTGATTCTGGGTGTTTTTTATTTTTATTCTTATTCAATCAGCAAAAAGATGCTTTTACTCGAGCAAATTTGAATGCAATTTCTGAAAAACTAGCACTTGATGATTCCTCTAACAATGATTCATCATCATGGACACCATTTTCAATACTTTTCAAGCCTCATCATAATGCATTGACTGGAAACTATGATATAAATGTTCTAATAGCTGCTTTGGAAGAGAAAGGAAAGACTGTAGTTTGGCATGATCGTCGAAATGGAGGATCATCTATTGATCTTGATGCACCAGAGGATGTTTTGATGGGGGTTGTGGTTAATGTTCTTGTGAAAAGATTTGCTGGGATTTGGAAAAGTAGACATTGGATTGCTTTGAGGAAGATTGATGGGGTTTGGTATAATTTGGATAGTGATCTTTCTATGCCGGAATGTTTTCGTGATACCGAGGAAGTAAGGGAGTTCTTGGATTATAGTATTGCTCATGGTGGTGAGGTTTTGCTTGTTATGAATCAGAAACAGTCTTGAAATTTTTTGGTAAATGTTTGTAAACTTAACTCTATTTTCTCAATGCTTAGGTCAAATTTTATGTTGTCTCATGTATAGTACAAATACAAGATTGATAGCATTTCAATGGAGAATGCTAATTAATTCTAATGAATCGCCAATGTTTGTGACGTTGTTTTTGTGTATAACAGTTAAATGGTTAGTTCTTGAATATGTTCATTGTAATTTGTAAGTAGTATGTGTTGTTTGGAACCAACTTATGAAATGCATGCTTCATTGTTTGTATTGGATTTGTGATGCATCTTCGAAGCATTGGCTACTTTGTGCCCTGGAAATTGATTCTGAATACGGTTAGGTTAGAAGCTAGTATATAGTAGTTAAGGTTAAGGTACTAAATTGTGGTTGCAGAGGTTATGGTTATGTCGTGATTGAAATTGCGGACAAATATGGCCGATATGGTTGCAGAGGCCTCCAAAGTCTTTACATTACCAGGCACAATTGCAGTTGTAAACTGCAATTTAAAACCTTGGTTAAGGTCAAGCACATATATATTATTTTCAGCGAGTTTTTTCGGGGCTTATCTCACTAACCAAAATTTCTTGATTGATTTTCTGAATTTTGGTAAGCGACATGTAAATTTTTCTTTCTTGGACTGTTTTAACTGCAAATTTGCTACCTGTACAATTATTAACACAAAGAGTTGCATTAGGAAGATACTATCACTGAATCTGAAACTAAATTTCACTGTACTTAGATTTCCTTTTTGAGTTTAATTTCCAAATTAAACTCGTAAAAATGCCTTAAACTGTAGAGATTAGAATTGAAGCAGATGAGTGAAGATCCTGCTATAGAGTTTTTGCGATATTATTGTGTTGAGGCTGTGGAAACCACCTATGTGGTACTTTTCCATGTAGAGACATGCTTCACACTTCATAGAACAAGAAGATCCTAACATCTCCATTTAATAACCATGTATGCAGTTGGCTGCAGCTGCATTTACAGGTACAAATAGTGGAATATTTTCTAGCTTTTTTGCCTACAAGTTCTTGTGATAGACAAATACAACGGTAGCTTATTCTCTCTAGGAAGGGTCAGGAAATGATCTTGATTGTTGTTGTTTATGTAATTAGAAGAACTTGTAGACGAAAGCCGGTAAATATTACATATCCTCTCGTATTGAATATTGTTGAGAGACTCACATTAGATGTGATATGACATGAAAATACGTTTATAAATGGAAGACATCCTCACTTTAAGAGCTCATTTTCTGTGGTTGAGTTTGACAAAACTTAAATGTTAGTCCTGGACGTGAAGGATGTGTGTGGAATGTGGATGAGATATGACTTGAATTGAGTCTGTATTTGTATAAGTAAGAGACATCCTCTCACCCTATAAGCCAGTTTTGTAAGATATTGTTTGAAAATGTGTTTATAAGTGGGCGACATCCTTCACTTATAAGTTATAACCTTGTTTTACGATGCTGAATTAGGTTCAAGCCAAATTTTAAGAATTATAATGAAAAAAGCTATGATTGCTAAACAACACAATCTTTTTAACACACTCTTCAAAATACTCTTTATGATTGATCCATTTTAAAAAAATTAACTTTGTATTCTGAGGTAAGCAGATCCTCTCATATTATAAAGCTTCTGATATATAAAGATAGTGTCCTAATTATTAAACATGTAATTAAATCACTCCAACATCTAAGTGGAGAATATCAAAAGCCTTGGCTTTTTCTTTTGGCATGTGGTCCTCACATATGCTAATAATTTTCTGACAGAAAGAATAATCCTCATAAGCTGCATTTGCTGCATAGAAATAAAATATTGCAGCATGTATGTTTGTTAAGAAATTCCAAAGTGGTGGCAGGTTTCACACGAAGTATTGACCAAGAAATTTTGCAAGTATATGTGTGGATTCAACAATGTTTTCTCTCAATGAGTGGAATATTTGATGGGAGTTGAAACCATCAATTTTTAAGCATGCTAGATGACATTCTTTTGCTTTCTTTTATATACACAAGGTCCCAGAAACTGCATTAACATTCCAACTTTCACACTATACCCAATTGTAGGCCATGTTTTGAAAAATAACTTAATTAAGAAATTATAACTTATGGAGTGTTGACACTTCAGATTGAAGTCGTTACCATTCAACATGTGTCAGTGTTAGACACCGACACAACACCAACATATGTGGTTATAATCAATTATTTCATTGTTTCGAATTCTATGTTTTGACGTGTCATTGTTAGTATCGTGTCCAGTGTCTGTATACTTCATAGTTTATAACATAATAAGTGCTTATAATATAAAAACTTATAAGTGTTTAAGCTACTTCTTTAACAAAGGGGAAAATAAAGTAAAACTATTTTTATATAAGCTATAAGCCGTTTTAATAAGTTATCATAGACAAACAGCTAATGGAAAAAAGCTGAAAATAGTTTATGCCGTACGTTGTTTTCATCAGCTCTCCTAAACAGTCTCATAAGTGCTTATACTAGTAGATAAGTTCAAATAAGCAAATCCAAACATGTCCTTAATGGAAAAAATATATAGCAGCAAATCAGTTGGGCAATGTGTCTTGTTGTACTTGGTGTTTTGAGCAAAGAATTAAAAAACAATGGAACACAATTCAAGTGCTGGTTTTGCAAGCTTCTAGTGAAGTAAGTAACTGATGTGTAGTCCCTACCTTCCTCATTTTTATATTGTCTTACTTGTTTATGAGGTAGGAATGAAATAATGACACAATTGCTTTAAACTAAATATTCCTGCTATCTTTGGTTTCACTCAAATTAGATACCTTTTGTCCACTTCTTCAGTACATGGAAATCATAAAGAATGCTATACAAAGTCATAGGGAAGCAATATCTTTGTAATAGAAAGTAGTAAAGATGGCAAAGTGTATCTGCTACTTTTTTTAAATTCTTCAATATGCCTCTTTTTTCATCACCTTAATCCACTTTTTTGCTTGTTTTTTATGAACTTCTCTTTCTTGTTTCACACAGTTTTTTCATGATAAACATACATGGGAAATAGTGAAAAAATTAACCTTATAAGTACTTGCTTCCTTAGCTCATTCCATAGCTCTCACCTACCATATACCTTATAACATACATGATACAACTACTTCACATATATGGTCTCTTTCACTATACAATATTAATATTATCATCATTCAAACAATAGCAAAAAACAAAATGAGTCACAAGGGTTACTTGAATGAGAAAGCAAGTTTGTCATGTAGACAGAATTCCAATAGAAAATCGGCTAGAAACCGGAATGTTCGAAGCTGCACGTTTAGGATTCCTTGGCAGTCTGAATTCTCTCCTGTTGAACTTGTCAAGGATCTTGCAGAAAAAGTGACGAATGCTTTACGATCGGTCTCTCTGAGGAGATCTTTACACCACCGAGACTCGTCTTCCTTAGGAAGATCAGCTTCAGCAGGGTCATCTGTTGATTCTCATAGGACAGCTGCTGTTGAGGATTGTATTGAATTCATCCACTCTTCTTTTTCTAGATCGAATTCTTCAACCAAAACATCGCGTCAAGATTCTATTGAAGCTTCTTGATATACTTATGATTACAGAATCAATCAACTTCAAAGGTGTGCTTGCTTATTGTATATAAACAGAATCAGTGCATAATTATTTTCACCGATTTATAACTACGCGTATTTCACTTCCGCTACAGTAAGTTTGAATTTAAATAAACAGCCATTGTCTCTAGCCTTTGTTTATCTAGTCTGTAAGATTATTTGACCTGTTGTGAAACCAACTTTTGTTCTGTGTTCAAGAATCAAAAGCCTCACTAGAAGCGTATGAGTTTACGCTTCTTCCAAATCCTAAAAGAGTTTAACTTCTCTAAAGTAAGCAATTCAGAGTAAAGTACGTAATCTCAATTGTGTATGAACAAAATCAATGGTTAATAATATGCGCAGAGTAAAGCATGTAATCTTTAATCTTTGGAACAGCAATCCTGGTTCAAAGAATAAAGATGTGAAAACGCAAACAAAGAAACACATAATGTTTGGTAATGAAGTTCGACTAATTTGGCCTACGTCTTCGACTACAGAGCGGATGTAGTCACTTTTATATTATTTCAAGCTTAAGGTTTACAATGAACAACTTCTATTTAAATATTACGGTCTAGATTACAATAATTACTCCTGACAATAATTACTTTTACTCCTGAACCGTGCCGCAGGGGAAGAGTACTGTATATAAAACTAGAGTTGTCTGAGTTCAATGGTTACAGCAAGGATGAATTTTGATTATAACTTTGGACTAATTTAAATTCCATCTAACCTTTGAAAGTTAACCTCTGATATCATCTACAAATAGAACAAACCATAACTAGTAACTACCACTTAAAGCTAAATTATATGACTTAATAAGCTTCATTTAGAATGAATTTCCATGACTTAAAAAATCAGGACAAAATCACCATACAAAGCAAGATATAATGTTCAAATTGTAGTAGTATTGGATTGATTAGCGGCTACAAAGCATTCGTACAGGAATATGGATGTATGCAGTCGCAGTCATACAGTCAGAGACACAAAACAAACACTAACACGTAGACACAAACAATAATTAAACAAATATATAAGTATTTGCATATAGCCACAGGCGTTAGAAATCAGACACACCTTTAATCAGAACCAAGATAAATCAATTGGTTTGTTCTATAAATTTCAATATAAACCAGAAAAACAAACAACATATTAAAAAGACCTCATAATAGTAAATAGATTAAAATCTAAATATAAAGTGTTCTTGCATAAACATTACTTAAAATTAATTCTTAGCAAACAATCCTCCAAAACCACCCTTTTTCTTTTGTGGAACTGCCACAGAATTCTTGCCACCATTAGTAGTGCCTTTACTAGTAGTACCACCTCTACTAGTAGTACCTCTAGCACTACTCTTCTCTTCAACCTTCTTGAGAATAGGATCAGTCTCTAATAACTGATCTTCTTTTGCTAAACCACCAATAATCCAATCCAATAATCCTTTCTCTTCCTTGATGCTACCACCACCACCACCTGTACCCTTTGTAGCTCTAGCTGCAAACACTCTTCTTGGTGTTGGAACTATTGACAACATGGTGATAGAAGCCATTAATTCTCCTATAGCTTTAGAAACTTATATCAATAAGAAACTAGAATGTAAATTTTGGTTGAATTTGAATAGTGAAGTGTTGAAGCTAAGTGTTAGTGAGTTTATATGGTGATATGGGAATTAAGGAGCAGTATGTGTAGCACAAGGTCTCCACAAGTATATTATCTTGAATGTTAGGAATTTTTTTGGACACTGAAATATGTGTTGCAATATAGGAATGATTATAGCATGGTTGTGAATTTGACATGTGGCACAACCAAAACCTGTTTTTATGTCTGTTTTTGGTCCACAAACAAGTTTCTTTTGAGTGTTATCGTGTAGTGAGCACCTTCGTGGGCCAATGATTAGATACCCTTTAAGCTGGTTAGGGGTCGCATGTTCGGTTGACTCGTTTAAGAGTTCTACTTTTAGCACCTCCTGATATTCCTCAACCACCTCTTGAAAGGATCAAACTACCCTTCTCGCATGCTAGAGTTATGCTTTGTAGAATGCGAGCGTGTTAAAAAATGACAATTTAGAATCATCCCCTCCCCGTTAAAATTTGAATTTAACACGCTTGTTTACTTGAGAGCGAAGACTTACTAAAGCTTCTATGGCTAGAAAGGGAACACGCTTTATATATAAGGTGTGTGTCACATTCTTCCCCCCATTTTTGCAGTTACAAAAAACACGAAAAACAACACCAAAACTATCCCAAAACCCCATTACTTGTAAAATTCGTCCAAATTGAAGGATTGTTGCTGATTTGCGGTCGAAATTGTCAACTAAGTGAAGATTAACACGAAATAATATTCTACGTATAACTAAAGACTTTAAATGATTAATAATAGAATATGAACTAATATTTGCACTAATACTTAAAGTACTATGTATACCAAGAGACTTATAATCATCAATAATAAACTCTAAACTAATATTTACATTAATATTTGTACAAATATTTATATAGAATGACTAGAAATTATTTATAAAATATATTTATTTTTTAAAATAAAAAAATTGGGTTGGGCTAGTGTGGCTATAGCCACACCATGCCTTGAACAGGTCCACCCATGGTGACTCTGCTGAGGCTGTGCCTGCTCAGGGTGATGCTATGGAGGAGAGACATCCTGACGATGATGGTGACAATATCGTTTGTGAGATGGAGGAGGAGGAGAGTTTGCAGGAAGGTGATGGTGATGGTGGTCCTGCTAAGGTTAGGCGTCCAACTTGGGTAAATCCTTATGAGGGTAAGCCTGAGCCCAAAGAGTTTCCAAGGGGGCCATCTGATTAGACGGTATTGCTTGATTATGGATCAACGCCGCACATTGCTAGATGTGTGTACGATGACTTTGTAAGTAAAAATTTACTTTTTTTTTATTCCCATTTATTAAGTAGTTTATTGTGATAATTAATTAAGTGTTGATTTATTAATTAATTAGTTGATTGTGTGACTTAATTAAGTGTTGATTTATTAATTAGTTGATTGTTTGATTTATTAATTCATAGGATCACGAGTTGATTGAGGTTGTCAGCAATGCGGGAAATTTATTTGACTGCGGTCTAGCAAGTGAACCATGAAGTAGCAAAATTTTTTCACAAGAAATGGGGGGTTTGAATTGTGAACCTTTAAAATATTGTCTATAAAAATTATCAAACACAATATACTTAAAGAATCTTATTAGATTGTTAGTTAAAACAAATATTCAAAAAGTGTTGCAGACTGGAGAACGTTCTCCCAACACTCTCTGACAGTATATAGAAAAAATAACTTGTGATTTGTGTGATGAGTGTTTGCATAAATTAAATCAGAGTAAGGGAAGAGTATGCACACAAACAATTTATCACTAGTACAAAAATACCTTTATAGAAAGGTGCTTAAGTCAGTTGAATTAGCCCACCCGACTTAACAAATTACGAGGTGGCAATCCCGTAAATATTTGCAACTTTGTTAGGTCGGTTGCATGTAAAATCGACTTAACAAAGATTAAATAAAAAAATTATAACACATATTAAATTTCTTAAGTCGCCAATATAAACTAACTGACTTAAGAAATCAACTTGTTAAGTCCAGTGTCACCCCACCTGACCTAAGAAGTTTTATTTAATTTAAAAAATTAAATTTCAATATGTACCGGGAGAGAATCGAACCCGGTACCTTTAGTAAAAAAATATATATTTAGTAAAAAAAACAAATAAAGACGTTTATTTTTACATAAACAAATAACAAAATATCTTTAGTAAAAAAATTTAAAGAAACTTTAGTAATATCTTTAGTAAAAAAAAAAGAAAACAAACAAAACCTTTTTTTTAATAAATAAAGAAAGATCTTTAGTCAAAATTTTCTAAAGAAAGAAAATTTCTCTTCTCGATCTCTTCTTCCACCGCAAACGCCAAAATTCTTTTTCTCTCGCCGTAAACTCTTCATTCTCTACCCCATAAATTCGTTCTAAGCTTCACTCAGAAAACTCAGAAATCCTTCACGTACTGGGATATCCAAAAATCATTCGATTCTTCGCACAAAACTCCTCAAATATTTTTTTCACTGCAAACCCAAAAATCATTCGTCACTAGAACCGTAACTTCATATGTGTGTATAATTTGAACCTAACTCTTAATTTTTTTTGTTATACTATTTCAATTTTTGTATATGTTGCTATTTATGTTGTTATTATTATTATTAAAGTAAAATATAAATATTTTTGAACCTTAACAATGCATATTTTAAAACACATAGAACATTCATACCTATAACACCAAAAACTTAACTTTCCAAAAAACTTTTTTCTAATTTTCACAAACAAAACAACTAGAATAGTAATGTTATTATTATTATTATTATTATTATTACTACTATTATTATTATTATTATGTTGTTGTTATTATTATTATTATTATTATTATTAATTGGAGTGATACTATCCTTAATTAGATTGTAAATTTGTTATGTTTTTTTTATATAAGCTTGTAAATTTGTTATGTAATTTGAGTTGAGCAAAATAGTTTGTTTAGAGATATTTGGTTAGCAAATACATGATTATTGTATCTTTTTTAAAATTAAAAAAAAAATGTTGTTTTTTATTTAACGAAAAACAAAACTTTGTTGGCCTCTTCAGTTGAGTTTTTTTAAAATTAAAATACTACTTCTTAAGTCGGTTAATAGTTTAACCGACTTAAGAAGTCATTTTCTTAAGTCAGGTAAAAATCTGACTTAAGAACTCAAAACTTCTTAAGCCACCAACTATTAAGTCAGGTACAAAACCGACTTAAGAAGCCATTTTTAACCGATTTAACAAGTGTTTTTTGTACTAGTGTATCCTGGTTCACCCAAAAACTTGGGCTAGTCCAGTCCCCACACTCCTTGTGAGATTGTCCACTAAGAGATGCTAATGATCTCAAGTTACACTTTCTTTGATCTAGATCCAAGACCAACAATTCTTCTAAGCCTTACAGACTTGATCTACCTAAGCCAAACTGACTATGAATGTGTCACTCAATTAGTAGTTACTTACTAAATTGAGCCAAGGTTACAATGATGGAAGATTTGATAATCAAAGTATATTCACTCAAAACACTTTGAGAAGATTTGAAGATGAATGAAAAACTCTCAGTACACTCAATGGATATTCTAATCCTAGATAATTGAATTACAAATCTAAGTGAGAGAGATAAAGAAGAGCTCTTGATAAAACTTGTATCACAAAAACAAGTGTTGAAGTTGTAGAAAAAACTCTTGCTCTTAAATGTTGCCAATGACCGCTATATATAGATGAATGATGATCAGGGAGTCTTGGCCACGAAGTATATCCGTTAGAAGCTTTGAAAATAACGGCTAGTGGCTCTGCAAAATGACAGCTCATGTAATTTGAAGAAAACTGATCAGTCTGAGATTGATCTCCAAAGTTTCTTCTTCTAACTTTTGAAAGAGGAGCGTATGATGAGTTGTTGTTGAGCTGTAATGTTGTTGTATGTTGCTTAACAAGCAAGTATACCCATTGTGCAGCTTTTGGATGAACTTTGAACAGCTGTATGTGAGCTAGCATCACTCCAAGTGAGTATTTTCTCTTTCCAGCATTGGTCTGAGATCGTTCTCCAGGATCTGGACGTGAAATAACATCTTTCTTTTATGTAGAGGAGCTGATACATGTAGAAGCCAGCTGTAATGGATAAGATCAACAATGGTAGGCTGTACTTGATGTTCCAAAAAATCCTTGTTGCAAGTACAAGTGTCATAGAGAAAGAGAAACAACATTGGAGAATGTTCTTTCTTTATTCAATTCAAGTACAAGTCAACTCAAGTTCATGTTGTGCTGTCTAAATCTCCATGGTTAATGAAAATTCAGTCCAAGTGATATGTGGGAATGTTTCTTTGGACATTTGATCATGTGCATATGCTTGAACCTTGAATTTGGCAAATGTGGTAACTTCACTAGCCATCCAAATATTCCATGCCTTAAATGAACTCTTGAACTGTAGAGATTTTGTGAGTTAAGCCCAAGATAAAAGTGATCATTTGTCTTGTACATGGTTGACTTATCCATAAGTCCTTTTGCCTTGATTGTGTGAAAATGATGTTGCGCAGGTTTCAGAGATCAATCTGAGACCAATCCTGAAGCTTTTGTTTTTATCAAAATAAAAACATGATATTTGATCTAAAGGCTCAATTGTTCCTAGCTTAATTAAAATACTCAAGAGCACTTGTTAGATACCAAAAAGATTAGAATTACACTTAGAAATAATTAAGAGGTTTGTTATCTTTAAAACATCAAATTGGGATTTTGCCTCAACAATCTCCCCCTTTTTGATGATGACAAACTTCTTGAATTATGTTTTGAGGTGGAATTCTAATTTTAATCAAAATTCAAAAGTGCTTGAAATAAATTGTCTAGTGTTTTTAATTTGTAAGCTCCCCCTCAATCCAAGCATTCAATTTTCAAAATGATTATGCTTATGATATAAAAGAATTGAGTAACACAAATGAAATTTGAATCAAGCAGAGTCAGCATAATCAGCATCACAGTATCCCCAACATAGTCAGCATCACAGTATGCTTGCAAATCAAAATGTGATCCCTTTTTGTACCATAATCCTATATCAGGTGTTCCAACCAAGTATCTAAAAATTCTTTTGACTGCAATCAAGTGTGATTCTTTTGGAGATGTTTGAAATCTAGCACAGAGACCAACTGCAAACACAATGTCAGGTCTGCTTGCAGTTAAATAGAGGAGAGACCCAATCATTCCTCTATACTCTTTTTCAAATACATATTTTCCTTTTTCATCCTTGTCCAAACTTGTAGATGGATGCATTGGAGTTGACATGATCTTGGCTTCATTCATCTTGTATTTCTTGAGAAGATCATTTACATATTTTTCTTGACTGATAAAAATTCCATCTTCTTGTTGCTTGATTTGCAAGCCAAGAAAGAAACCAAGTTCTCCCATCATGCTCATCTCAAACTCACTTTGCATAAGGTTAGAAAAATCTTCACACATTTTTTCATTAGTAGCACCAAAAATAATATCATCAACATACAGTTGTACAATAAGTAAATTATGCTTTTCATTTTTTTGTAAAAAGTGTAGTATCAATTTTTCCTCTAGAAAAACCATTTTCAAGTAAGAAAGTGTTTAATCTGTCATACCAAGCTCTTGGGGCTTGTTTAAGTCCATAAAGGGCTTTGGTAAGCTTATAAACATGATTTGGTTTATGCTTATCAACAAAACAAAGAGGTTGATGCACATAAACTTCCTCATTTAAAAATCCATTTAAAAAAGCACTTTTTACATCCATTTGAAAAAGTTTGATACATTTATGTGATGCATATGCAAGCAAAATTCCAATAGCTTCTAACCTGGCTACAGGAGCAAAGGTTTCATCATAATCAATCCCTTCTTGTTGATTATAACCTTGTGCTACAAGTCTTGCCTTATTTCTGACAACCTTACCATTTTCATCAAGTTTGTTTCTAAAGACCCATCTTGTTCCAATGATTGAATGATCTTTTGGGAATGGTACTAAATTCCACACTTCATTCTTCTCAAATTGATGTAGTTCTTCTTTCATAGCCTTAATCCAGGTTTCATCAATGATTGCTTCATTTATGGATTTTGGTTCAATTTGGGAGATCAATCCCAGATTGTTCTCTACATCCTGCAAAGCTTTTCTGGTTTTTACACCATCTTCAGTATTACCAATTATTTGATCAGGAGGATGATAACCAACAATTCTCCAGGTCTTTGGTGGTCCTTGATGTAGGGTTTTCATCTGAGTCATGATTTTGTGCAATGATTGGCTCATCTTCTTCATCATCAGTGGCATGTACAATGGGTTGATCTTCAAATTCATCAAATTTCACATGCATGCTTTCCTCCAAAACATGAGTTCTCAGATTGTAAATTCTATATGCTTTTGATGTCAGAGAGTATCCCAAGAATATTCCCTTGTCTGACTTTGAATCAAACTTTCCCAAGTTGTCTTTGATATTCAAAATGTAGCAAAAGCATCCAAATATATGAAAGTAGGAAATACTAGGTTTTCTGCCTTTCCAAAGTTCATAAGGTGTTTTGTTTAAAACTTTTCTAATGGTGACTCTGTTTAAAATATAGCAAGAGGTGTTAATGGCCTCAGCCCAAAAATATTTTTCAACATTTGATTCATGAATCATTGTTCTTGCCATTTCTTGCAAAGTTCTATTTTTCCTTTCAACAACTCCATTTTGTTGGGGAGTTCTTGGACAAGAAAAACTATGAGAGATTCCATTATTATCAAGGAATGATTCAAAGAGAGAGTTTTCAAATTCTCCTCCATGATCACTTCTTATAGAGATAATATTGATACCTTTCTCATTTTGAACTCTTAAGCAAAAGGTTTTAAAAGCTTCTAAAGAGTCATCTTTATGTTTTAAAAATAGCACCCAAGTAAACCTTGAAAAATCATCTACAATGACAAAGCCATAGTTTTTGCCCCAAGAGGTCTTTTTGTGGAAATAAATTATTTTGGTTTAAAACTACTTTTAACTTGTTTCCCTCTTGTGCATGATTCACATACTTTATCTAGATCAAAACTAATCTTAGGCAAACCTCTAACTAGATCATGTTTGGAAAGTTTTGACATAGTTTTCATACTTACATGACCAGCCCTTTTGTGCCAAATCCACTTGTCTTTTTCAAGAGAGACAAAGCATGATTCAGGTGGCAATTCATCTAAGTATAAAACATAAACATTCTTTATCCTTGATCCATTAAATAAGACTTTGTTAGATGAAGATTGTTTTATTTCACATGAATCAGATTTAAAACCAACTTCAAAGCCATTGTCACACAATTGACTTATGCTTATTAAGTTATGTTTTAAACCATCCACATAATGAACATTTTCAATCTTTGCAGAGTTAAACTTACCAATAGTACCTATACCTTTGATGCTAGCTTTCTCATTGTTTCCAAAGGTGACTGATCCACCTTCTCTTGTTTCAAATGATAAAAAGCTGTTTCTATCTCCTATCATATGTCTTGAGCATCCACTGTCCAAGTACCAAGGCCTTCTCTTGACTGCTAGAAGGCATTCCTACATTTGAGTTTAATAATTTTTTAGGTACCCACAGTTTCTTGGGTCCTTGAATGTTAGTTTCAAAATTCTTATCAGAGATCTTCTGAGAATAAGATGATCTCTTATAAGGTGTTCTCTTATAAACATCTCTTCTGAGAGTGTTCTGAGAATGTCTAAATAAAGGTTTTCTAAATTTTTTGTTTCTGAGACTGTTCTGAGAATGTTCTGGTGTTCTATAGAAAACTTGTTTTCTTGCTTTCTTTTTGAAACAGAAGGCTTCAAGATGTCCATCCTTGTGTCAAAAATCACATTTGTATTTTTGAAAACTCTTTTCTTTATTTGGAATAAGACATTTTTCATATAGCTTTCTATTCTGATAAGGATTATGTCCTATACCAGATTTATCAAAAAATCCAACTTGTGATCCCAAAATGTTTTCAAAGGTTGTAGTGGTACTAATAAATTTTGTCAAATCATTTTCTAATTTGGAGATGTTTCTTTTCAAAATAGTGTTTTCTTTTAGTACCTCAGAACATTCTTTTTGATCTTTTCTAAGAATTTCAAATCTCTTAGAAAGTTCAGTGTGAGCAGTTTGCATACCTTTGATAACTTCACTTTTAAGACTACTCTCTTTCTTATATTCATCTCTTTCTTTGGTTAACACAGTAATCTCATCTCTGAGTTTAGCATTTTTTTGATTTAAGATTTGAGTGTCATATAGTAGGTTATCAAAGAAATGTTCAGTTTTTTGAGAAGATGAACAAGGATAAAGTGTTACCTCTTCTGTGTTTGAATGTGTCATGAGACATACATTTCCTTCTTGTTCTTCATCTTCAGATTGTGCTTCTTCTAGATTATCCCAAGTAGCCATCATGGATTTCTTTTTGAAGAAAGGTTTCTTCTGTTTGTTCTTTGGACAATCATTTTTGTAGTGACCAAATTGATTGCATCCATAACATTGTATTTTGCTCATATCTACTTCTGGTTTAGTTCCATTCCTTTTGGGTTGAAAATTCTTCTTGAGTTGATTTCTTCGTGTCATCAATCTCTGAATTCTTCTTGACAGGAATGCTAGTTCTTCTTCATCATCTTCCTGGAGTGATTCTTCATCCTCAGAAAGTGTTTCATCTTTCTGAGAACATTCTCCAGATTGAGTTTCTAGAGCAATCATCTTCTTTTTAGACTTATCCTTTTGAAGAATAGATTCATGAGCTTTCAATGATCCAATGAGATCTTCTAGTGATACTTTAGTGAGATCTTTTGCCACTGTGATAGTTGTGACTATAGGTCTCCAAGTCTTTGGTAAGCATCTAAGAATTTTTCTTATTCTTTCATGTGTAGTATATGCTTTTCCCAAAGAGTTGAGTTCATTTATGATGCTTGTGAATCTACCATACATTTGATCTATGGTTTCTTCTTCCTTCATTTCAAACAGTTCAAACTTTCTTACTCCAATGTCTATTCTTGTTTCTTTGACACTGTTGGTTCCTTCATGATGAGTTTGCAGAAACCATATTTCTTTTGCTGTTTTGCACTCCATTATTCTATCATATTCTTCCCTGCACAAAGCACTTTTAATAAACAATTTAGCTTTAGTATTTAGGAGTACTCTATCAGCTTCTTGTGTTGACCATTCAGCTTGAGGTTTAGGATTTGTTGAATCTTTGGCCAATGGTACATATTCTGCAACTTCCACAACATGCCACATGTTGTTAACTTTAGATCTAAGAAAGAGCTCCATTTTGTTCTTCCGATGGTAATAGTTATCACCATCAAATAGAGGTGGTCTATTTGATGATCCTCCTTCAGATATAAACTTTGCATTCTTAGCCATTACTTCCTTCCTTAATCTTTTCCTCTAGCACTTGTTAGATGCTTATCCTTAGAGCCAATGCTCTGATGCCAATTGAAGTAGTAAAGTTTTTTCACAAGAAAGGGGGGTTTGAATTGTGAACCTTTAAAATATTGCCTATAAAAATTATCAAACACAATATACTTAAAGAATTTTATTAGATTGTTAGTTAAAACAAATATTCAAAAAGTGTTGCAGACTGGAGAACATTCTCCCAACACTCTCTGACAGTATATAGAAAAGATAACTTGTGATTTGTGTGATGAGTGTTTGCATAAATTAAATCAGAGTAAGGGAAGAGTATGCACACAAACAATTTATCCTGGTTCACCCAAAAACTTGGGCTAGTCCAGTCCCCACACTCCTTGTGAGATTTGTTAGAACAAAATGAGTTTTAGTTAATAAAACACCCATGTTTTGATGATAACAAGGTATTAAATGGACAATTGGTATTACTAATTAATGATCTAGTGTGCAGGAACATAGTAGAAATCTTATTCACTCAGATCATAAGTTGAGCCTCTGAAGGACACAGTCTGAAGTGTTTAGACTATGAGAAGCGAGAAGCTTCAGAGCCTCTGAAGTAGTCCTCAGATGCCAAAGAGAGAAACATAGTCTGAAGCTTGCGTACTCCATTCAGAAGATCAATGAAATGTTATTACAAGATTTTGAATGATACTCTCTGAAGAAAGACAGCTCATAACTAATGGAATATTACAACAATCTTATCAGCAAATGGAGCGTCCAGTACTCTGTACTATTTTACCTAATTTACTGAAGCGCCATTTTACAATAGAGAAGAAGTGGAATTGATTTACTCCTTCTGGAAGAAATAATCAAATCCAGCTCAGCAAAAAGAAGATTGTACTACCGACGGTCCTTTCTCAACGTCATTATACTTAGAGTATAAATAGAAGACATTTTGCTTGAGAGAAGACTATTGGAAGATTATTGAAACTCAGAGAAAGACTTAAATTGTATTCAAGCTGTGAACTGTTTTCATTCTTTCTTGTGTAATTTTCTAAGTCAAATATCTTTTGATATTGTTAGGCTCTAAACTGAGTGTTTAGAGAGTCTAGCTTAGAACTTTCAGTCTTACTTAATCTGTGTATTAAGTTAGTTTATGAAGTCTCTTGTCTTGTGTGACTTGAGCAAGGAAGTCTCTTATCTTGTGTGATTTGAGCAAGGAAGTCTCTTTGTCTTGTGTGACTTAGAGCAAAGAAGTCTCTTGCTTGTGTGCTTGAGCATTAGGATTGTAATCTTTGTGATTATAGTGAAATCCCTTGGAAGTGCAAGGGGACTGGACTACTCTCGTTTTGTGAGAGGAACCAGTATAAATTCTGTGTGTGCACTCTCTTCTCTCTCTCTCATTGTCTTATTTGTGTTTTGCACTTTGACTAGCTTCTTTCATCCGCTGCTTTACAATCTGTTAGCTAGAAAAGAATTAATTTTTCAAAACACAATTCAACCCCCCCTTCTTGTGTTTTTCACCTTCAAGATTGTCCACTAAGAGATGCTAATGATCTCAAGATACACTTCCTTTGATCTAGATCCAAGACCAACAATTCTTCTAAGCCTTACAGACTTGATCTACCTAAGCCAAACTGACTATGAAGGTGTCACTCAATTAGTAGTTACGTACTAAATTGAGCCAAGGTTACAATGATGGAAGATTTGATAATCAAAACTTATTCACTCAATAAACTTTGAGAAGCTTTGAAGATGGATGAAAAACTCTCAGTACACTAAATGGATATTCTAATCCTAGATAATTGAATTACAAATCTGAGTTAGAGAGATAAAGAAGAGCTCTTCATAAAACTTGTATCACAAAAACAAGTGTTGAAGTTGTAGAAAAAACTCTTGCTCTTAAATGTTGCCAATGACCTCTATATATAGATGAATGATGATCAGGGAGTCTTGGCCACGAAGTATATCCGTTAGAAGCTTTGAAAATAACGGCTAGTTGCTCTGCAAAATGATAGCTTATGTAATTTGAAGAAAACTGATCAGTCTGAGATTGATCTCCAAAGTTTCTTCTTCTGACTTTTGAAAGAGGAGCGTATGTTGCTTAACAAGCAAGTATAACCGTTGTGCAGCTTTTGGATGAACTTTGAACAGCTGTATGTGAGCTAGTATCACTCCAAGTGAGTATTTTCTCTTTCCAGCATTGGTCTGAGATCGTTCTCCAGGATCTGGATGTGAAAGAACATCTTTCTTTTATGTAGAGGAGCTGATACATGTAGAAGCCAGCTGTAATGGATAAGATCAACAATGGTAGGTTGTACTTGATGTTCTAAAAAGTCCTTGTTGCAAGTACAAGTGTCATAGAGAAAGAGAAACAACATTGGAGAATGTTCTTTCTTTATTCAATTCAAGTACAAGTCAACTCAAGTCATGTTGTGCTGTCTAAATCTCCATGGTTAATAAAAATTCAGTCCAAGTGATATGTGGGAATATTTCTTTGGACATTTGATCATGTGCATATGCTTGAACCTTGAATTTGGCAAATGTGGTAACTTCACTAGTCATCCAAATATTTCATGCCTTAAATGAACTCTTGAACTGTAGAGATTTTGTGAGTTAAGCCCAAGATAAAAGTGATCATTTGTCTTGTACATGCTTGACTTATCCATAAGTCCTTTTGCCTTGTTTGTGTGAAAATGATGCGCAGGTTTCAGAGATCAATCTGAGACCAATCCTGAAGCTTTTGTTTTTATCAAAATAAAAACATGATATTTGATCTAAAGGCTCAATTGTTCCTAGCTTAATTAAAATACTCAAGAGCACTTGTTAGATACCAAAAAGATTAGAATTACACTTAAAAATAATTAAGAGGTTTGTTATCTTTAAAACATCAAATTGGGATTTTGCCTCAACAAACCAGTCTATCCTCGTGTAATAATTCACAATCTAAAATTTAGAATGAGTTTGTATCCACATGGATCATGCACATTTAGTTTCGTTTAGGATTTCCGATAGTTTTGCTTTCGCTTTGGTTTTTGAAAAGGTTTGTTTTTATAAAACATTAAAGAACATTGAAAGATAAAGGTAAAGTATGAAGAATAGGTTAAGTCTAGTCAACTCTCTCCTTAGTCATGCTTGGTGTTTTGGCTTTATACCGTTTACTCTCCTATTTCTTATCTGGAAGATTAATTTTATGTGTTTAATGATAAGACGTCTCCTATCTGAAGGTGCGTGGAGAAAACACAAGAAGGGGGGTTGAATTGTGTTTTGGATATTTAAAAACTTTTCAAGATATTTAAATCTATCAGAGTCTTTAAGCACAGCGGAATTGTTCACACAATTAACTTACGATAGAGTGAATGATGAAGGAGTAAATGAGAGAGTGAGAGATAGAAGAACACACAACAATTTATACTAGTTCCCCTCACAAATTGAGAGTACTCCAGTCCCCTTGTTTCCAAGAGAGTTCACTATAATCACTAAGATTACAATCAGATGCTCAAGCACACAAGCTCAAGACTTCCTTGCTCTAGTCACACAAGACTTAAGACTTCCTGCTCTAAGTCACACAAGACAGAGAGACTTTCTTGCTCTGATCACACAAGATCAGAGACTTCCTTGCTCAAGCACACAAGCTCAAGACTTCCTGCTCTAAGTCACACAAGACAGAGAGACTTCCTTGCTCCTACACTCAGCAGAAGACTTTTTTGCTCTAATCACTAAGATTGAGACTTATGTGCTTCTACACTAAGCAGAAGACTTTCTTGCTTCTACACTAAGCAGAAGACTTTCTTGCTTTTACACTAAGCAGAAGACTTACTTGCTTCTACACTAAGCAGAAGACTTACGTGCTTCTACACTAAGCAGAAGACTTACTACTAACTTATAAGCTTAAACTTATTACAAACATAATATCTTCAGAGGCTTAAGCTAGTTTCTATGCTCACTTCATTTGAGAGATATTTTCTATTACAATTCAGATTCTCACTTTCTTCTGAGAGATGTTTTCTAATGAAGATTGCTAGTCATCAATTCTTTCTTTGGCATATTTATATGAGTTGAGAAAGACATTGAGACGTTGGAGAAATTCCCGTTGTAAAATGGACAGCTGTAGTCTTTGAAGATCCGTTGAGTAAAGCCACGTCTTCTTTTGCAGTGAGGCTTCACCTTTACTGTTTGTCCAATAGTACAGTAATAAGGTACAACTAGCTCCTAGAAAGAGATGGATCACATCCTTTGTGACCGTTGTAATTAGTTGACCTTAGAACAAATCATCAGGCTTGATAAGTGTAGTTGATGTAGCCCTTCTGATGATTTGGGGAATTCCTTTTCTTCTGATGAACCTTTGATAACTTAGAGTCTGATTGGTCTTGAATGGTTGGCCTCTAATAGTCCTTCGTAATTCAGCTTCTGAACGTCTTCATCCTCTGAATGACTCATGACTAGCAGATAGCTTCTGAACTCTTGTAGGCCTCTGAACATCTTTGAGCTTCTGAACTTCTCTGAGCTTCTGAATTCTTGCAGACATTCTGATCCTCTTTGAGCTTCTGAACTTTGTTTAGCTTCTGACCACGTTGTAGCTTCTGAACTCCTTCAGAGTGTAAATATTCAGACTTCCATAGGTTTCATCAGAGTTTAAATTAAGTGTGCTCTCGAATATAATGTTGGATTCTCCTGCACTTAATTTAAACATTAGTACCATCAATTGTCCATTTAATACTTTGTTATCATCAAAATCAAAGGGTGTGTATTAACACATATTTTGTTCCAACAATCTCCCCCTTTTTGATGATGACAAACATAAGTATTAAATACAATTGTTGTTGATAAAAATCAGCTATGTTGACATTAGGCTTCTGAGTTTCGCAAGCTCCCCCTAAGTCTTATAACCCATAGGGTTAGGTTTGTAAGCTCCCCCTACTTTGTATCCATAGTTAATTTTAATCAGTTTCAGAATTACTTTATTATATGACTTAAATTATTCATATTTCACTATATAAAGAACAAGGTTTGCAAGCTTCTTCTTTTCATAGTGTGATAATCTTTGAATAAAGTTGCACCCTTACTCAAAAACTAACTATGAATAATAAACTTCAATTAATAAATGTATTCTCCTTGAAATTAAGCCCTTAATGCAGATGCAAGATGAAGCAATATTTAAATTGAATGACAAATAGGATCAGAGGCACTTAGAGACGTCTACACACACACTTGGTTCTGATGGTTGTCATTAACAGCTTCAGAGTTCAAAATATTTTCAAACAGTTCAGAGCTAAAAAAAATCTTTTCAAAGAAAATAGCTCAGAGTCTGAACAAAAATTTTAAAACAGTTCAGAGCTCTTTAGTACAATATTTTGAAATCCTCAAATATCAGATTGTCATATCAAAGCATGTACCTCATGCTGCTATTTTGACCATTCTCCTACGTTCTCTCTCTGAAGCACTACAAAGCCCTAAAAAGCTAAGTAATTTTGCTTCTTCCAACAATTGATTTACCAATATTCTTTCTCCCCCTTTTGTCATTATCAAAAAGGTAGTATAAGCAATTAATAAAATTCAACTTTCAATGCCGTCAAATCAGGAGTGGTTGAACGCATTTAAGACTCGGCCATTGAAATATGCTTATAAAAGGAGAGAGATACCTAGTCATTTTATTCACACAGAATAATCTTAGGTTATTGATAGATCTCTTGAGAGAAAAAAATGAAACGCTCAGAGAAGAAGAAAGTAGTTTCAACGAGAGTCAGTCAAGATAGGAAAAAACATAAGAAGAAACCAATGGAAACAAAGCCAGTGTCTGTTACAGAAGAACTCAGTTCAGAGTCTGAAGAAAATTCTTTGGACTCTGACTGTTTTATGTTCTGAAGACATATATTCCTGAAGAAAATCAAACTGATATCCAAGGCTCTAGAGGGGCTAGAGTCTTTTCCTGAGGAAAACCAAACTGATGCAACAGAGTTGGTTTCTTCAAGAAAGACTACTGGTTGGATGGCTTCAGCCAAAACCTCAACCTTTCCCCTCTGCAAAGGTCATATAGGCTTGTAACCACAAATATGACCTTTTAGAGCATCCAGAAGATAGTTCTTAGAAATGTAATATGTAATCCAGAACTTATGTTCTCAATGAAACAAAGTTCATTACTTTGGCTTGTTTATTTTTTATTTCTTATTTGTAATTCTTCTCTTGTTATGTAATTTGATTTTTAAGAACAAACAAATATTGTACTCACTGAAAATCTATTGAATGAAACTCCAGTTTGAAAAATCAATTTGCAAGATTGTTTGTTTATTGAAAATGAAATTTAGTTTACCAAATAAAACAAGCAATCAAATATGTTAATCAGAATTAAAAACATACATGTAAGCATAGTGACTGACTAGGTTAGACTTAACACAAAGATAGAAATTATATAACCATATGAACTTTATCCTACTAATGTGCCTAGCAAAATATTAATCAGTTATGAAATCATATAAGTGTTGGGTTTTTGTATGTTGGCTACAATTTTGCAAAAACTAACTCTAGCCAAAATGCTGGACAAGATGCTGTAGCATATGAAGTACAGCGTTACTGCTACTGTGTTGCGCAGAATTTTTATATTAAATCTTAGAAAGATTTGTTTGAGAATAAAAGATTGCGCACGTTTTAACAGACCAAGCTGCACCTTGTTCCTTAAGTTTCTGAAGGAGGTTTATATTATTTATCTCAATAATATAATTAAATCTTTGAAGAAAATATATTTGAAGTAAATCTTTTAAAGAATATATATTTGAAGTAAATCTTTTTGAAGAATATATATTTGAAGTAAATCTTTTTTATGACAATCTTTGAAGAATATATATTTGAAGTTAATCTTTTTGAAGATAATCTTTGAAGAATATTTATTTGAAGTAAATCTTTTTGAAGACAATCTTTGAAGAATATTTGAAGCAAATCTTTGTGTTGATTATCTCAATGGTCCAGATTTATTCTGAAGGCTTTTCTTGTGCAACAAGTACCTGCTATCTCAAGGCTATATATATGAGGTCTAAATCATTGTTTCAAAGTATCAAAAGCCGTGTTCTACTAAAGTGTGTGTTTTAGGGTTTTTGAGTTTTGCTTGTTTATTGTGAGCCTTCCTTGTGTCATCTTGATGCAAGCTTAGGACTGGGTTTATCGAGTTGTATTGTTTAATTCTCTTAAGCTTTTAAGCACGGAGAATAGGTTGTGTGAACTTGCTCCAAAGCTTTTAAGCACGAAGGTAGGTTTGTTTGAGTGATTCAAAGTTTCTGTTACAGTGAGTAACATACTGAATATTGTTCTGATAGGAAGTGAGACGGGGCGTCTCATATCTAGGAGTTTCTAGGTAGAATTGCATGAGGTAGTGTCTAGGCGATAAGATAGAAACGGGGCGTTTTGGAGTCTTTGAACTAGAACTATATTAGTGGATTCATTCCTGGATTGGTATCTCCCAGAGTAGGTGAGTTGCGCCGAACTGGGTTAACAACATACTGTGTTTTTACTGTTCTGCTATTTTACTGCTGCATTATTTTCTGTGATTTATTGCTACGAACATTGCTGTAGCATCTTGCGTAGCATCTGTCTACAGGGTGTCAGATTTTCAATTGGTATCAGAGCAGGCACCCTAACTTGCGTGGGTGAGCTCCAGGGTAGATATCTGACGTCATGGACAGAGAAGGAGGATACGTAACCAGGCCACCTCTTCTAGATGACTCCAACTACGACATTTGGAAAGCTCGAATGATAGCATTCTTGAAGTCTATGGACAGCAGGACTTGGAAAGCCGTTCTTAAAGGTTGGGAACATCCCAAAGTGAAGGATGCTAATGGAGTTGATACAGATGTACTGAAACCAGAGGAGGAGTGGACTACTGCAGAAGACTCATTAGCTCTTGGCAACTCTAAAGCCTTAAACGCCTTGTTTAATGGTGTGGACAAAAATATGTTTAGGCTAATCAAAAAGTGTGAGGTTGCCAAAGATGCTTGGGAGATACTAAAGACCACTCAAGAAGGTACTGCCAAGGTAAAAATCTCAAGACTTCAAAATCTAACCAGGAAATTTGAAAATCTTAGGATGAAAGAGGATGAAAGTGTTCACAACTTCTACATGAATGTTATGGATTTTGCTAATTCTTTTGATGATCTAGGAGAAAAATTAAGTGATGAAAAAATTGTGAGAAAAATTCTTAGGTCTCTTACTAAGAAATTTGACATGAAAGTGATTGCAATGGAAGAAGCTCAAGACATATCAACCATGAAAGTTGATGAATTAATAGGATCCCTACAAACCTATGAATCATCTGTTAATGAAAGAATAGAAAAGAAAAACAGAAGCATTGCTTTTGTATCAAATGCTGAGGATGAAGATCTTGAGAGCGATATAGAGTCAACTGACAGTGTTTCTGAAGCTATTGTCTTGCTTGGACGACAATTTAATAAAGTTCTAAAAGGGATGGACAGAAGACCCAGGCAGAATGCTAGGCATCTTGCTACTGACATAAGTCGCAGCATTGGTAACTCAAGAAAAACAAAGATTGATGAAAAACCTGCTCAAAGTAAGGGGCTTCAATGTCATGAGTGTGAAGGGTATGGTCACATCAGAACAGAATGTGGTATTTATCTAAAGAAACAAAAGAAAAGAAAAGTCTGAATGTCACCTGGTCTGATGAGGATGGATCAGAAGAAGAAGGAGAATCTGAGGTTGTGAAACATGTTACAGTCCTAACTGGAATTGTAACATCTGATACAGAATCATGTGATGAAGAAGTCTCTTATGATGAACTAGCAGAAACATACATAGACCTATGTTTTGTTGCTGAAGAAAAATGCAGAGAACTTGAAAAGCAAAAGAAACTCAACTCACAACTTCAGGGTGAAAAATTTAGCCTTCTGTCAAAGATTGATGATCTCCAGAAAAAGGTAAACAGCCTAACCTCTGACCTTGATGCTGCTAATGAGGAGATAGATAAATTGGAAGTTGATATTGGAAGGCTGAGAAAATATTCTGAAATGTTGAACAAAACTGGTGCTGACAAATTAGATGAAATTCTAGAAAAGAATGAGAGAAGACCTAAGTTTATTGGTATTAGTTATGAGAATGTCAATAAACACAGGACTTATAATCCTGATCTTATGTATACTCATCCCAAAGAAGTCCCAGGTGCTAACATGTCACGAAAGGTGCCCCAGCATCCTACGCAGCATCATGACAATTCTTACTATAAGCGTCCTATGAAGCATCATGGCAATTCTCACTATAAGAAACACCATCCTTGGACATGTCATTACTGTGGTAGAAAGGGACACATAAGGCCATTTTGCTATAAGCTGTATGGGTACCCTCAGGAGAAGCAACAAACTGAGCCAACACCAATGATTCAACAAGAATGGAAAGTCAAAAGTGAGAACATCACTATAAAAGCCAAAGTTGATGAAGAACAAACTGAAAATCAGGTTACAGGTTTGATTGCTCACACTTCTTTTAGAGCCTCTTCAAAAGAAGACTGGTATTTTGACAGTGGGTGCTCGAGGCATATGACTGGAGATGATATATTTCTTGCTGATATTAAATCTTACTCAACTGGCTATGTGACTTTTGGAGATGGAGCCAAAGGGAAGATCATTGGCGTAGGAAAACTGATCAACAAAAGCTTACCTAAACTGGATAATGTGCTACTTGTAAAAGGATTAACTGCTAATTTGATTAGCATTAGTCAATTGTGTGACCAAGGCCTGAAGGTAAATTTCACCAACGCTGAGTGTCGTGTCACAAGTGATAAGGATGAGCTTCTGATGAAGGGTGTAAGATCTAAAGACAATTGCTATCTATGGGTTCCTCAAGAGGATGAAGTAAAAATTTGGCACCAAAGGTTAGGTCATCTGAACCTGAAAAGCATGAAGAAAGCAATATCTGAAGAAGCCATTCGAGGTTTGCCAAAACTTAAAATTGAAGAAGGTCATATCTGTGGTGAGTGTCAAATTGGAAAACAAACCAAAACGCCACACCAGAAGCTACAGCATCTGACCACAACAAGAGTCCTTGAACTTCTTCACATGGATTTAATGGGACCTATGCACGTTCTCAGCTTGGGAGGAAAAAGGTATGCCTATGTTATTGTTGATGATTTCTCTAGATACACGTGGATAAATTTTATCAAAGAAAAATCAGATACATTTGATGTTTTTAAAGACTTAAGTGTTCAACTTCAAAGAGAGAAGAATGAAGTGATCTTAAGGATAAGAAGCGACCTTGGAAAAGAATTTCAAAATTCTAGGTTCTTGGAATTCTGTGCGTCAGAAGGGATCAAGCATGAACCAAAGAAAAGTCATCTCACTCAAGTCAAAAGAATTCTCAAGTATGTGAATGGTACATGTGATTATGGAATTCTGTATACTCATGGTGAAAGTACTACTTTGATAGGATATTGTGATGCTGATTGGGCTGGTAGTGCTGATGATAGAAAAAGTACTTCAGGGGCATGTTTCGTTCTCGGTAACAATCTTATATCATGGTTCAGCAAGAAACAAAATTGTGTCTCATTGTCCACTGCTGAAGCTGAGTACATAGCTGCTGGAAGTAGTTGTTCTCAATTATTATGGATGAAGCAGATGTTGAAAGAATATAATGTGGAACAAGATGTCATGACACTATATTGTGACAATTTGAGTGCTATCAATATTTCAAAAAATCCTATACAACATAGTAGGACAAAACATATTGATATTAGGCACCAGTTTATTAGAGATCTTGTTGAAGAAAAGGTGATTACTCTTGAGCATGTTATTACTGAAGAACAACTAGCGGATATATTTACTAAAGCTCTAGATGTTGTTCAATTTGAAAAATTGCGAGGCAAACTTGGTCTTTGCCTATTTGAAGAATTATAGCAATTATTGCTAGTGTGGCGTGCGACTGCTACTATCTTTTACCTCCATTTGATAATGCATGCTATTTTGGGTAGTGTTGAAACATCTGAAAAATTAGTAAGAATTTTGTGTCTGTTGGTGATAAGAAGGATGTTTCTGGTGGTGAGAAAGTGTTTGATAGAGGACGATTTGTGGGGTTCTTCCCTGATGTGCTTAAAAAATTCTAAGGAAGATGATGCAGATGATGTAGGTGGTGATACTGAGGTGGAGGAAGAGCATTCTGATGCAAGTCCTCTTGTTTGTTCTGCTTGATATTTTGGAAGTTATTGTGTGGGCTATGCCTTGATTCTGATTGCACCTGCAACTCTATGTCTCTTTGCTCTGGTTCTCTATGGTTCTCTGTTCTGGTACTACGTATTGCTCCTATACTCTTTGACAAATTTATGCCTAAAAAGGGGGAGTAATATATCTCTGATTTTCTGAAAGTGTTCTGTTTTTGTGTATGATGTGACTTCAAATGCTATAGCATCTGGTATAGCATGTTCTGTCTGATAATGATATACAGGTTTGAGGGGGAGTAATCTCATTCCCATGCATGAACTAAGGGGGAGTAGAATTTATTTTTCTACTGTTGATGAATGTTCAGATTCCATGCATACATGCATGACTCTATGACTCTATAGGAATTTATTTTTCCTAATATGTGTGGAATTTATTTTTCCACAGCATGAAATGAAGGAGGCTTATTTTTGAATCCACTATTATGAGAGTTTATTTCTCTCTAGTTGTACTTCATGAGGCTAGATGTGTATGATCCGCTGTTGCATGCCTCTGATGTTATTGTCTGCTTTCTTTCCTAGTTGTGTGTTTATGTTGACTCGAAGGAAAGTATGATATGCATCTCTCCACAAACTGGTCTAAAGTTGTTTTAGCCAAAATTTGCCAAAGGGGGAGATTGTTGGGTTTTTGTATGTTGGCTACAATTTTGCAAAAACTAACTCTAGCCAAAATGCTGGACAAGATGCTGTAGCATATGAAGTACAGCGTTACTGCTACTGTGTTGCGCAGAATTTTTATATTAAATCTTAGAAAGATTTGTTTGAGAATAAAAGATTGCGCACGTTTTAACAGACCAAGCTGCACCTTGTTCCTTAAGTTTCTGAAGGAGGTTTATATTATTTATCTCAATAATATAATTAAATCTTTGAAGAAAATATATTTGAAGTAAATCTTTTAAAGAATATATATTTGAAGTAAATCTTTTTGAAGAATATATATTTGAAGTAAATCTTTTTTATGACAATCTTTGAAGAATATATATTTGAAGTTAATCTTTTTGAAGATAATCTTTGAAGAATATTTATTTGAAGTAAATCTTTTTGAAGACAATCTTTGAAGAATATTTGAAGCAAATCTTTGTGTTGATTATCTCAATGGTCCAGATTTATTCTAAAGGCTTTTCTTGTGCAACAAGTACCTGCTATCTCAAGGCTATATATATGAGGTCTAAATCATTGTTTCAAAGTATCAAAAGCCGTGTTCTACTAAAGTGTGTGTTTTAGGGTTTTTGAGTTTTGCTTGTTTATTGTGAGCCTTCCTTGTGTCATCTTGATGCAAGCTTAGGACTGGGTTTATCGAGTTGTATTGTTTAATTCTCTTAAGCTTTTAAGCACGGAGAATAGGTTGTGTGAACTTGCTCCAAAGCTTTTAAGCACGAAGGTAGGTTTGTTTGAGTGATTCAAAGTTTCTGTTACAGTGAGTAACATACTGAATATTGTTCTGATAGGAAGTGAGACGGGGCGTCTCATATCTAGGAGTTTCTAGGTAGAATTGCATGAGGTAGTGTCTAGGCGATAAGATAGAAACGGGGCGTTTTGGAGTCTTTGAACTAGAACTATATTAGTGGATTCATTCCTGGATTGGTATCTCCCAGAGTAGGTGAGTTGCGCCGAACTGGGTTAACAACATACTGTGTTTTTACTGTTCTGCTATTTTACTGCTGCATTATTTTCTGTGATTTATTGCTACGAACATTGCTGTAGCATCTTGCGTAGCATCTGTCTACAGGGTGTCAGATTTTCAATAAGAAATCAAGATAATCCTAATGTTGAGGTTGACTATAGATAGACGCTAGGGTTATCATGATATTTTTCTGATTTAGCATTTACTTCTTCCATTAATTCCATAAGCTTGTCCACTTTGTCTTCAATCCTTCTGATATCACTCTCATAGACAGGATTCTTCAGATGCTGTTGACTACCTTGATCACCTCTCTGATTTTCTTGAAGATGTACAATCAAATCGTCCACTATTTAAGCTAACCTTTCCCTAAGGCTTTGCCTAATATTTTACTCTTGCAGCAGAGGATTCAGAATGATCCCTCTCTGTGTTCTCTTGAGTCTGAATGTCTTCCTTCATTTGCAGCTTCATCTAGCCTTCTTCTCTTTTTCTTCAATTCTTCCTTCTCAATCTCAAACCCTTCTCCTAGGTTATCCAGTAGTTGAATATACTGATTGACAATACCACTAGAAACTGCAGGTATGTTAACGTTCCATTTCTTCACCAAAGAAGGTTCTGAGTGAGATTGAGGTATCAAGGGATCTGAAGGTTGTACCTCATGTTCTGACAATAAGTTCATGTGAGAGAGTGTATGAACAGATATTGTGGAGGCTCTGATTTCTCTTATCAAGCATTCATGACCCACAACTTTGATTATATCTATCACTCCATATTGATAGAAGATCTCACTGAGTATCCTTGGGTAGATGACATGTTTATTGGTTTTGGCTTGATTTTGAGTGTTCAGCACAGCTTCGCATAGGTGATCGAAGATGTATTTCGCCCAATTTATATCATATTTCCTCGTGAGAAAATAGACAAAGTGTCTATGATCCCATGACAATTGATCAGAATTTTCACATCCTGGAAATATAGAACTTAATATAATTTTGGCTAATACTCTCTGAGTGGGCTTCAGATCACCTATCCTGTTACTCTCACAACTTTTTCCCTTTTCATAGCATTGCCTTGTTATAGTCTTTAGAAACACAGAATTCCTTGCTTCATTGTGACTACAGGTGTAGTAGAAGCCTTCATTTGGAATGGACAACAACTTAGCCAAGTTTGATGCAATGAGAATTACTTCAAAACTGCAAACAACAGAATGCACCTCCGTTTCCTCAACGATTCTCAATCCTAACTCTTGAGGAGTCTTGTCCTCATTTCCAGCCTTTTCTTCTCTCCTTGAATCTAGCTCCTTGTCATAATCTTCAACTGTCTTTACCTTGCTTCTGATCCAGAAATCTTTTACTAGAGTAGGATAGATTGGACCATTTAATAAATTCATGTATCTAAAGCTCCCTTTGTGATTAGAAAATAACTTTAGAACATCAAAATGATTCTTTTCCAAACTATCAAAGTCCACTGGTTGTTCCATAACCAGGTTCAGAGATTTTCCCTCCATCTTAAGAGATAAATCTGTAGAAAACATCTCCTCGCAAGCAGCAGTGTTGATGGGGAAGTTTTTAGGAAAAGTAAACAAAGAATCTGAATCGGATGTAGAAGTAGATGCCATTTCAGAAGGTTAGGGTAGATCTTGCTAACCTAGAGAAGGAGTTTGTTCTGTGATATTGAAGACGAAGGTGTGGGAAGTGATAGTGTAAAATGTGCAAGTGTTTAAGTGATTTTGTTTAAAAGCAAATTAAGTCACATATAGAAAATAAATCAAAAAGAAAAGAACTAATCATTAACTGTTTTAAACCAAACAGAACGTCTGTTCGTGTTGTTCTTTTAGCGCCAAAACGTTTCAGTAAAAGTACTTAAACGTTTCCAATTCATTTCCTATTCAGAGGCTTGTTCTTCAGAGGCTGAAAAGTTTCTCAGAGTCTGGACTACTTCAGATGCTGAGATCCAAAATACTTCAGAGTCTGAAAAACGAATCTTTCAGGACACAAAAATATATGTTCAGACATGATTTTTCAAGGTTTTTAGTTCTAAACATTTTGTATCCTAAGAAGACATTTTCAACCTTTGAATGTTATTCCTCTGAAATGTCATTCAGGAGATGAGAGTTACTTACCTGATTTTGAAGCTCTTGGCTTTAGGTGTAGTCAGTGTCATCGCCTGAACAATCACTCCACCACACTGAGTTGTTATCATCTTCAACACATGCTTCAAATTCTTCATGTTCCCTCCTGCTCCTTATGTATTCCATTTCATCTTCTTCTCCATCTGACTCTTCAAAAATGTGCCTACTATGCACAATTGCTCTTCTTCCATTCACATTCACATGCATCCATGTGATTGGAAGGTTCAGAGTCTTTGTCTCTTGGTACCCACTTGCTTGAGGGTCCTAGACTGTTAGTTGCCAAATCTTTATCCTTCATTTGCTTTATCTGATTGCTATCAGATACAAATGTAGTGTAAAGATTAGGGAGTGAGAAGCTTCCACCAATAACTGATGAGCTTGGTTCCTCTAGTGTTTTATTGCTAGAGTATCCAATCCCATTAGTATTGTTGGTCTTAAGGTTGCAAAGCATGGAAACAATTTTATTTTGATCAGCATTGATGTTACAATACTCTTTGAGAGCAAGAGAGTGCTCAAAGGGTTTGTAACATATAGCATAATCATTCTTAAGATCTTTTGTTTTGATAAAATTGTTATGTACAAGATCTTCAGAGTGATTTGCTTGCTTACTTAAATTCTCATAGTCTGCTTTAAGCTTTTTACACTTCTGTCGACTATTAGAGAGTTTAAGTAAAGTCTTCTCAAGATGCTTGATCAATTTTGCTCTGGAAAGATGAGAATATACCTGATTCATTCTTCTCTGGATGTTGTCTGTGTTCTCAGATTCTGACTTTTCATCAGAACTTGAATCTTCAGAGTCTGAACCATCTTTAGAACTTGATCCTTCAGCTCCTGGTGCTCTTTTATATTCATCTTCAGAGAAGTTGTCTAGTACATCCCATGTTATCATTCCTTTAGCCATTTTTCCTCCATTCTTCTTGAAGTTGTACCATTTTTGAATTTTTGTTGAAAACCTTTCAAGATACTCTTCATCAGGTTCTTCAACAAGATCTTCATGTTCCAATGCTTGCTTTCCTTTCCTTGCTGCTTCTGCTTCTTCACCTTTCAACTCTTGAATATCCTTCACAGCTAATTCATGGACTCTGAGTAAATCAATCAATGATTCAGGACTCATTGAATTGATGTTTTCAGTTTCCTCTATAGTATTTGAAATTACATTCCAATTCAGAGGCAAACTTCTCAGCAACTTGCTTACAAGCTCTTTGTTGCTGAGTTTGTTGTTGTGGTCTTCAAGCTTGCTTGTGATGGCTTGAAACCTTAAGTTCATTTCCTCAATGCTCTCATTTTCCTCCATTCCAAACTCCTCATATTGATCTAACAAACCATTTATTGTTGCCCACTGAATGCTTTCATTATCATCACTAATGAGACAAAGAGTAGTAGTTGTAGATTCAACACTAGAAGTTTGTTTAACCCCTGATGTGGAAGGATTTTGATTGTTGCTCAGATCTTCATTTAAGCACAGTCCATCTTCAATTTCCTTGACAAGATCAGCAACTTGTTGATATAACTTCTGCTTCCAATCATCTATGTTTTGAGCCATGGTGCTTTTCTCCTTTGGATCTTGACTGTCTCACGGTTAAGTGATTTACCAACAGAACCGGAGCTCTGATAACAATTGAAGGTGCGTGGAGAAAACACAAGAAGGGGGTTTAATTGTGTTTTGGATATTTAAAAACTTTTCAAGATATTTAAATCTATCAGAGTCTTTAAGCACAGCGGAATTGTTCACACAATTAACTTACGATAGAGTGAATGATGAAGGAGTAAATGAGAGAGTGAGAGAGAGAAGAACACACAACAATTTATACTGGTTCCCCTCACAAATTGAGAGTACTCCAGTCCCCTTGTTTCCAAGAGAGTTCACTATAATCACTAAGATCACAATCAGATTCTCAAGCACACAAGCTCAAGACTTCCTTGCTCAAGTCACAGAAGACTTAAGACTTCCTGCTCTAAGTCACACAAGACAGAGAGATTTCCTTGCTCTGATCACACAAGATCAGAGACTTCCTTGCTCAAGCACACAAGCTCAAGACTTCCTGCTCTAAGTCACACAAGACAGAGAGACTTCCTTGCTCCTACACTCAGCAGAAGACTTCTTTGCTCTAATCACTAAGATTGAGACTTATGTGCTTCTACACTAAGCAGAAGACTTTCTTGCTTCTACACTAAGCAGAAGACTTTCTTGCTTCTACACTAAGCAGAAGACTTACTTGCTTCTACACTAAGAAGAAGACTTACGTGCTTCTACACTAAGCAGAAGACTTACTACTAACTTATAAGCTTAAACTTATTACAAACATAATAACTTTAGAGGCTTAAGCTAGTTTCTATGCTCACTTCATTTGAGAGATATTTTCTATTACAATTCAGATTCTCACTTTCTTCTGAGAGATGTTTTCTAATGAAGATCGCTAGTCATCAATTCTTTCTTTGGCATATTTATATGAGTTGAGAAAGACATTGAGACGTTGGAGAAATTCCCGTTGTAAAATGGACAGCTGTAGTCTTTGAAGATCCGTTGAGTAAAGTCACGTCTTCTTTTGCAGTGAGGCTTCACCTTTACTGTTTGTCCAATAGTACAGTAATAAGGTACAACTAGCTCCTAGAAAGAGAGGGATCACATCCTTTGTGACCGTTGTAATTAGTTGACCTTAGAACAAATCATCAGGCTTGATAAGTGTAGTTGATGTAGCCCTTTTGATGATTTGGGGAATTCCTTTGCTTTTGATGAACCTTTGATAACTTGGAGTCTGATTGGTCTTGAATGGTTAGCCTCTGATAGTCCTTCGTAATTCAGCACTATCCTAAGGGTGTTGTATCGAAACTGCTACTCCCCTAAGACTATGGGAACCCATGTAAGGGTGTGTATTAACACATATTTTGTTCCAACACTATCCTATAACAGTTGTATCGAAACTGCTACTCCCCTAAGACTATGGAACCCATGTATTTCCTTTGAGTTAAACTCATTCATACAAGCTCTCAACGTTTCAGTCGTTTTCTAGTTCGGGCAAACGAGGTAACAAGCCGAATTGAATTAATGTGCTATTAATCCTATACATACATCTAGTACGTTAAGCCCCTAATTAGATTACTATGAGTTTCAGTTCACCTAATTAGTTATGTCGGACCTTAGTTTGCGCTGTCACGGATACCGCCTCAGTTTATGAGTTCATTTATAAATATTGGCCGATATAAATAAATAAAGCATTAAATCAAGCTAAGGCATAAGCATAATACAGGAAAGAGTGATAAGAAAAAAAAATTGATGATTAGATAAAAATAAGGAAAGAAGTGATGGGAAAAGACAGAAATGGAGGCAATCACCATTCTAATCCAAGAATAGTGATAAACCAAGTGAGGATCGCCACAAGAAACGTGGTTTCTTGATAAGATCGATACACGGTTCAATCCAGAACCAACGAGCAAAGCTAAAAAAAACACACAAAGTGTAAAATTTAACAAAATTCATTCTATTTAGTAAGAGTTACATGCCTCCTTTATATAAGAAAGACTTATGATGACGTAATAAGCAAAAGCAACTCCTAAGAAAACAAAAGGATTTCAGCCACTTATTATCTTGATAGTGGGACTGAAGTATTACAAGAAAAATGCAAAGTAAATAAGAGATAGTGGTGCTCTTTGATTGCTTGGTGCACCACTTTCATATGCTTAGTGGAAGAGCTCTCTATTTTCCACTTTCTTATGATTTATTGTACCAGTGATGTTCGAGCTTGAAAAACACCGAACTGGCTTTTGAGTTAAACATATGAATTGTAGGAAATTCAGTAAGCTTTCCAACGAATCAAAGATCACCTCCATCGGGCCTCTAGAACTCTAGTTATTATAAAAACAAGACAGACACATGTAAACCTACAAAAATGCCATTTTCAACCAAAATTAATTGGTTCTTTTTATTCCATGACTGAAATAATTATTCTTGTTAAAGGATAGAATTTTAGGATCACATCAAATAGTAATTAATATAAACTTGAGAAATACCGCATCACGTGTTTCAAGCATTCATAAGGAGATTGTCTACTCAATTTAACCTAAAGCTACTTTAGCTACAACTAAGCATATTAAAACAAAAGAGTAAAAATATACATAAACATAACCTCAGTATCTTGCAGAGGAAGTTACCTTTCCCTAGGGTTATGAAGGTTTTCCCCCGCAGAGAGTAGGGATGGCAAAGGGTGCCCACGGGTGCAGGTTTTATAATACCCAAACCCACACCCGAACCCAAAGGTTGTTCGGGTGGCAAAACAAAACCCACACCCGTTGGGTTCGAGTTTTTCCACCCGAACCCGAAGCAACATATCTACTAAAAGAAAAACTAAAAGAAAAAAAATGTAATTTTCCATATTCAACCAAAATGAAGTATTAGTAATTTTCCATATTCAACCAAAATGATGTATCAATAGGCTTAGAAATCAACCAAGGGGTAATTAAGTAGTTTAATATATAAGCGGGTGTGGTTTCGTGTTTCGAGTGCGGGTTTGATTGATCTCAAACCTGCACCCGTGGAATCGGGTGGCACCCGAACCCAAACTCAGTCAACTCGGGTTTTACCCATTGACTCGGGTTTGGGTTCGGGCAGGGTCCGCGGGTTTGGGCTTAATTGTCATCCCTAGTAGAGAGTACTAAACTCTCTCTATGCTTCTCCTCCTTTGCTCCTTAGAGACTCCTTGCATTTTATCGGTCATATTTTTAGTTCTGAATAATCGCTACTATTTCAAGAAATTTCGACATATGGATATTGTTTTAAAATGCTTCGTTTGTGAGGAGATTCGAGAAAATTTTTGGCAGAGAGGTATTTTAAAATACCTCATTGTTGTTCTTTGGTGTTTATTTATTTTGAGAAAAATTTCGGCAGAGAGGTATTTTAAAATACCTAATTTTTGTTCTTTTGTATTTATTTATTTATCTTTCTATTATTATTTATTTTTCTATTTTTTTCTCCTTTTTTTATTTTTCGTTTGTATTATTTTTTTATTATTTATTCTGTCTTTTTTTTTTATTTAATTAAAAAATCAAAAAATGCAAAAAAGTCAACTTTCTTCCGAGATGGAACATCTTGGAATTTTTTTAAATGTCCCCAAAAAATTTCCAAAATACCAATCTATTTTAGCAGAGATTCCTCTGCAACATGGGACCCCACATAGCGACACTAGGAGTGTAGCCATGCATGTGCAGGTGGCGACACTATTGACATGCAACGTTTTTTTCTTTTGTGCGATGAAAACTGATTGGCAGTGCTTTTGCAGGCAGCAAAGATGGCGACACTGTCAGTGTAGTCATGCTTTGCAGGTGGCGACACTGACAGTGTAACCATTGACCATGACTTTTTTTTTTTTGTCTTTTACGTGTTCTACATAAGGGAACACATATTTTGGGTTTTTTTAAAAATGTTTAATAGTTTTTCACTCATCTCATTCTATAAATATCACACTTCATACTTTCATTTTCCACTCACTAACTCCATCTTCTTCATTTTATTTTTCACTTTCTTCACTCTCTTTATTTTGTAAGTTCCAATAACCATTTAACACTAACCCGTTTATTTCGGTGAAATTTGATGACCGCGAAGAACATTTTATATTAGAAATTGGAAAATTAAGTTCTCTTGATGCTTTAAAGAACAAGATTCAAGACAAATACTTCTTCAAAAAAGGTGAACATATAAAAATTCAGCATTTGACATCACAGATGGTTCCCTCGAACCTACCATAATATAATTTTGGTACAAATTGCTGGGTCACTACAACAAAAATGGGTCTTTAATAGTTTTTTTGACTTTTAATAGCGCTTAAAAAAGCTATTACTGTATCCGTTATTATATGTTTGGTGCCTATAATAGCGTTTTTGAAGCGCTATTAAATGTCCACTGTAATAGCGCTTTTTGTAATAACCGCTATCGTATGTAGTCTGGTGACTGGCGCTACTTTGAGAATATGGTTTTATAGCACTTGTTTCAGAAAATGCTATTATATGTCGGTTATTTAATAGCGCTCGCATATAAAGCGCTATTATAGTCATTCAAGCAAACAACTTTTAATAGCTCCCGTAACCGAAAAGCGCTATTATAAGTTATTTTTTCAAATAAAAAAAATCCTTTTTTTATCTGAATCTTTTTTTTATGCTATACTTGGATAGTAAAAAAAAAACCTAAACAAATTTTATTAATGCTAAAATCAATCAGCACATAAGAAATAAGTGATGTGCACTACAACATAACCAAGTATTGGTTATAAAATAATCCAACTACAAAATACAACTCAAATATATCTAGAGGCATCAAAATGACAAACTTAATCAATCCTTTGTTCATAATCATATGTATGACACCACTGGTTTCAAAATAGTTGATGAAAAAAGCCTTAATTACATCCTCAGATTGTCACAAGAATTACATGTGCTGCCATTGTACTTAGAGGCGTATGCAATTCCACATTATGAACAAAGTCACCTAAAATGTCTACACATTAGTGCAATGTGAACGATTTTTTTTCCCATTTAAATAAGTCACTCTCCCATTAGATCTTTATCTACTATTTGATTTAATCTTTCCTCTGGTGTAGAGCTTCTTCTCCTGAAAGTTATTCAATTCACAGTATACAAAACTACAGATAAAGTGTTTAACTTTTTTTAATACATGCAGGCTGCAATTTGATTCTTATAGTCAACTAAAAATAAAATCATTAAGTTCAATGAAAGTTATACATAATAGATGTCTAACCTCAGGAATAAAAAATAAAAAAGCATCATATCAAATAAAAAAGCAGAATAATATGTTTTATCAAATAGAAAATCAAAGAAATGGAAACTCACCCAATAAAGTTAGATAATATAAAGCTTTACCAAGTAGTGGATACCATACAGAATTACATTAAATGAGATTTGACCTTCACCACGTCAAACTAAATAGTGGATACCATACATAATTACATTAAATGAAATTCGACCTTCACCATGTCAAACTAATTCACCAGAGTAGACTTGTCTAAATCTAACACTTGTAACTCTTTTCAAAATAACATTAACAAGAAAAGAAGCTACACATGAGTCATGTCTACGGGAGTAATATTCATATTCAGAAGTTTCAGAATTAAAAATAAGCATGATAAACTTTAATACCGGGAGACGCCGACAAAAAAATATAAGTTCAGTGACCTTGCCAAGTTCCATGACTAATGAAGTCCAACATTAGAGAACATACCTTGACTAAAGAGTTTTATGAATATCATAATAAGCCCTGAAGTAAAAGAGAAATCATCATTTCTGACACAAACTGGAATCACTGAAGTACATTAAAAAAAGGGTTAAAATACAGAGGGACATCTAAAACCCCTGCATACATTTGGTCGTACTTCTTATTAGAGGAGAATATCAACTAAAAGTGGACATAGAAATATGCATCAAACTTTTTAATGGTTTGTGTTTGTGTAATTTTGTTTCATTAAAAATGTTGTAAGTCTTAAATTTACGTATTTTATTTTATTTTCTGATTTCGTATGAATGTGGACAATTATGTGTTATGATATGAAATTTAAAATATAATATTATTATATGGATAACATAATAGAAACGCGTACGAAAAAAATTACATTAAACAAAAATACAGTTACGAAAAGGATCCCGCAGCATGAGGACAATCATTAGCTTGATGACCCGGCACCTGACATAAGGCACACCGCCTCTCTATTTGGTGGAAATCGTCCATTTCAGTTCTCATGCGATTCTTTTGTGGACTTCCTTTCTTGAATCTTTTCCTATTGGTACGGGTGCAAAGTTTGTCTCCTTCACATTCGGGCCAATAGCTTCTGCCTTGAATTACTTTGAACCTTCCAGCATACACGACACATACAGTGGCAACTTTGTACACGTCATCGATGAATTGATGCTAGTCAATGTGAGCATAAGAACATGCAACAATAACATGCGTACAAGGCATATGTAAAGACTGAAACTTTCCACAGTCGCAAGACTTTGCTAGCAAGTCTACTTTAAAATTATCCATCGGTCGGCCTTCACGGGGATCCTCAATTTCTTGTACCGAGAAAGTTTGATCTAGCCCAAGATTATGTGAATTAAATTAGAATATTTCATACTTCATATCTTAATTAAAAAATAAATACATATTTCTAATTTTTTTTTTAAAAAAAAACACATTAAATTCTACTTGTAATAAAATTCTCAACCTTGGAAATCAACTTTATGATATGGACATTTGCTAAAAGATTAAAAGTCGTAAGAGATTCAATATAATATTAATTTGAAAATAAAATAATATAATAATAAGTGAGACATTGATAAGAAGAAAAATATAGTATACTATTACGTGCGCAATCTTAAGGAACAAGGTGCAGCTTGGTCTGTTAAAACGTGCGCAATCTTTTATTCTCAAACAAATCTTTCTAAGATTTAATATAAAAATTCTGCGCAACACAGTAGCAGTAACGCTGTACTTCATATGCTACAGCATCTTGTCCAGCATTTTGGCTAGAGTTAGTTTTTGCAAAATTGTAGCCAACATACAAAAACCCAACACTTATATGATTTCATAACTGATTAATATTTTGCTAGGCACATTAGTAGGATAAAGTTCATATGGTTATATAATTTCTATCTTTGTGTTAAGTCTAACCTAGTCAGTCACTATGCTTACATGTATGTTTTTAATTCTGATTAACATATTTGATTGCTTGTTTTATTTGGTAAACTAAATTTCATTTTCAATAAACAAACAATCTTGCAAATTGATTTTTCAAACTGGAGTTTCATTCAATAGATTTTCAGTGAGTACAATATTTGTTTGTTCTTAAAAATCAAATTACATAACAAGAGAAGAATTACAAATAAGAAATAAAAAATAAACAAGCCAAAGTAATGAACTTTGTTTCATTGAGAACATAAGTTCTGGATTACATATTACATTTCTAAGAACTATCTTCTGGATGCTCTAAAAGGTCATATTTGTGGTTACAAGCCTATATGACCTTTGCAGAGGGGAAAGGTTGAGGTTTTGGCTGAAGCCATCCAACCAGTAGTCTTTCTTGAAGAAACCAACTCTGTTGCATCAGTTTGGTTTTCCTCAGGAAAAGACTCTAGCCCCTCTAGAGCCTTGGATATCAGTTTGATTTTCTTCAGGAATATATGTCTTCAGAACATAAAACAGTCAGAGTCCAAAGAATTTTCTTCAGACTCTGAACTGAGTTCTTCTGTAACAGACACTGGCTTTGTTTCCATTGGTTTCTTCTTATGTTTTTTCCTATCTTGACTGACTCTCGTTGAAACTACTTTCTTCTTCTCTGAGCGTTTCATTTTTTTCTCTCAAGAGATCTATCAATAACCTAAGATTATTCTGTGTGAATAAAATGACTAGGTATCTCTCTCCTTTTATAAGCATATTTCAATGGCCGAGTCTTAAATGCGTTCAACCACTCCTGATTTGACGGCATTGAAAGTTGAATTTTATTAATTGCTTATACTACCTTTTTGATAATGACAAAACATATGACGTGCCTTGTGCGGAGCTTGAGCTTTCCAAATACCATTCCAGTTGCCCACAACATGATATTTGTCGCTACCTATTATGTAACGCATAGCTAACTTATACCCGGATTTCACTAAATAACACCCATTTCTTTCCTCCTCCCAGACCACTTTATCCTCACGGACCGAGCTAACAAGTGGTGTTTCCAGAATCTTCTCCGCTACATCCTTTGAAAACAAGTTTCGAACCTTAGCTATATTGAAATCAACATAGTTAACTGATATACACCTGCTGGTTGAGGCGAGGGCACCCATCTATTAGCACTCCCACGCAACCAAGGGTCATGCATAACACGAATATTATCCCCACTCCCAATCCGCCACCTACATCTAAGAGAAAGGATTTGTCTAGCTTGCCACATACTACGCCATGCAAAACTGGGGTTGTATCCCAATGAAGCTTCAAACAAAGAGGAATGTGGAAAATATCTGGCTATAATTAATTTTGCTACCAATGAGTTCGAATTCTGGACGATATTCCAAACTTGTTTTGCAACCACAGCCTTATTAAAAGCTTCAAAATTACGAAAGCCTAAACCCCCATGAGCCTTCGGGCAAGCAAGTCTCTCTCATGCTAACCAATGGATACCTTTATTATTATTATTATTATTATTATTATTATTATTATTATTATTATTATTATTATTATTATTATTAGTATTACCGCCCCTCCACCAGAAAGCATTTATCATTTTTTCAATATCATCAATAAGTGAAGCAGGAAGAATAAACATACTCATTACATAGGAGAGTATTACCTGCAGAACCGACTTTATCATTATTTCCTTGGCTGCCTTTGACAGCGCACGCCCTCTCCAGGAATTAATTCTTTTCCAGATACGATCCTTGATGTAGGAAAATATTGCTTTTTTACTTCTGCCAACCATGGACGGTAATCCAAGATATATACCCGTACCCAATACAAGTTTGACATCAAGGATACGAGAGAGATCTTCTTTAGCTGCCTGAGACATATTCCGACTAATAAAAACTTCTGATTTAACGAGGTTAACTTCCTGACCTGAAGCTGTTTCATAAGTATATAAAATCCTCATGAGTTCATTCACCTCAGCTACATTAGCCCTACAGAATAAGAAACAATCATCTGCAAACAAAAGATGAGAGACCTCTGGAGCACCACGACAAATCCTCACACTATGGAGGTCACCCCTACCAACAGTCTGGTAAATGAGAGTAGTTAAACATTTAGTATTCAATAAGGGTTAAATATATATAGTCAAAGAAGTTAGATTTCCATAAAGTGGCTAAGAGAGGTATCTGGATTTAGCGACTAACATATCACAAATTAACACAACTAATATCCAGACCCGTGCCAAGCACGGATAAAAATGCATTTTTAGATTTATTGAGTTATAATTTTTTTTTGTAAGTGACTTATAAATAATATATTTTATTTTCAATTAAAAAATTAAAATTTTATTATAAAAAATTAAAATTTTAATTGCTAATGAAAGATAATTAAAATTTAAATTATATAAGATTGTAAATATTTACAATCTTATATATTTTAATAATTAAAATACCACTATGTGATAAAACCTAACTGTTAAATTCATGTATAGTGTCATAAATTTTCTTAGGAAAAATTCCTATAGTTCATATTTTTCAAATTATAAATGTATCATAGTTGTTGTTTATATTATTCCCGACCAAAATAATTATAAAGTTGATGGAAAATAATTTCTCAATGGGATATATGGAAGAGTCTTTGAGGTTTCATAAAAAGGCTTTGAGGTGGATATGAATAACAAAAGAAATCGATTGTCGTACTAATATTTAAGCAGAAATACAGATTCCCGTTGAAATTTAAAAAAATAGTCTCCCTATTTATATGACTAAAAATATGATCCGGATCCTCTCCTTCCGAATCCTCTACGTCACTCTCTCATTAATATTGACTAATAGATATATCCAATGGTTCTTAGAAGAAAGCAATAAATGGATCCTCAGCAGCCAAACTCTCTGCTGCATTATTCCCAGCCCTCTGATTAATCTGATGGTTGAGACAAAAATTGTAATAAACCCTTATTACTGTACATGATTTTTCTTCACTTTACCTTCTTTGAGGATCCGGATTCGTATAAAAACTCGCATCTAACATCTGCAAGGAGAAATAACCCAAAATGCTAATAAGTTTTAGATCTTAAAAAAATAGAAGAAAACAAAATATAAATTTACTCTTCTTCCTTATTCATATGCAATTTCGATCCAATAGAATATATATATATATAAAATACAACTATTAACAAAGATTGCATCACATCCACTTAATACACCACCGCATAAAATAATAAAAGAGAAACACAAATTGTACCTCATTCACTTAGCACACGTTTAAGAAATTTCATGATTCTACCCGAATAACTCTAACCAATATATTCATGATTCTTTCGAAGGAGTTATTCCAGAAATTGGACACGTGAAAAAAAAATGAGAATAAGAAAATTGTTTCATTGTTTCAATGAAGAAGAAAAAACTAAAGAGATTTTAAGAAAAAATTTATAATGTATTTTGCAATATTGATGTAAAACTGTGATACTCAAAAACAATATTTATAGAAAAAAGCAATTACTCATATCAATTATCAATTATTCTCTTAATTTGAGGAAGTAATTGAAACAATAAAAAAATCATATATTTCTTAGTCATTTAAATTGAGAAAAAAAATTGTATTATATATTAAATTAAAAAAAAAAACTTGTCTGTAGACTTGATCCATACTTTTATTAAGCTATACATATTGCCTTATATATATTGCCTTAATCATGAATCGGAATCATGAAAGTTATTATAGACTTATAGTAGTCAAAAGAAATATTGCTTTATAGTAGTTGGAAACTATCTTCTATTTTTTTTTCCCTAATCAACAACCAACCTATTTTTTTATCTACTTGCACTTGGTGATGGATTCAACGTTTTGGATTTTCATTTGCCGTCATTTTATTTAATACCCTTTTTATTGTTATTTGTTGAGGTATGCTTTTGGCATGAATTGGGAGAGCCCAAAATCCCATGCTATGTTTTTTTTTACTAATTATTTTCTATTGTATTCTTTTGGAATGAGAGAAAATAATTATAAATTATTAACTATAAATTATTTTTTTAACAACAAAATTTATCCCGTGCAACGCACGGGTATACACACTAGTTTATAGAAAAAATCAATTACTCATATCAATTATCAATTATTATCTTAATTTGAGAAGTAATTAAAACAATAAAAAAATCATATATATTCTTAGTCATTTAAATTGAGAAAAAATTGTATTATATTAAATTTAAAAAAAAAAAAACTTGTTTGTAGACTTGATCCATACTTTTATTAAGCTATACATATTGCCTTATATATAGAGAAAAAAATTGTTTTATATATATTGTCTTGATCAACATTTTAATTAATTTGCTTATGAAAAATTAATGTCAAAACAATCATAGAAGAGCATGTTTATCCTTATGTTATGTGTAGACTCTCATTTGAAAAAAGGTCCTAAATAATATTAGTAAATATAGATTTAGTATAGAATAGTATATATACCATGCATGTATATTACTTTAAAAAATTAATGTTCAAAAAACGTTGGTATTTTTTTTTTTTGAACAAGGCAAAATGAAATATATTAATAAAACAGCCTCCTCAGTACAAGGTGTACCGAGATAGACTATACCGGTCTACAAAGTATTATATACAGGAAGATAAAATAGATCAAACAAGGCCCAAACAAAGTAGAGGACTAGACCACCAGCTATGGTAGTTTGAAGCTAAAGTAACACTCGTCGACTTCAACCACCTAAAAGAGAAGATCTTGATCTTGTCCAACATCTGAAGGGAACTGCTTTCTGAGCCTCGAAATAACCGATGATTTCTTTCTGTCCACACAACCCACACACACGAGCCAAATAAGCTGCATAAAAGAACGCTGCGCCCGAGCTCCATCAATGGCACACGTGAACTGAACAAAGTGGTCACGAATAGAAGTGGAATCTATCACGCAGTAAACGTCACGCCATAATAGAGACCTTCAACGGGACCTGAACATGCCATATGAGTTTGTCTGCGCCATCCAAAGTAACTGAAACCTGGGAAGTCAAAAGCTGATATGCTCCTCGGACAGTGTAGTCCTCATCAGGATCAGGCTGTCACTACCACCTATCTGAAGACTGAACCTGCAAGGTGAGAGTAAGAAGTAAAGACTGACACTTCCTCAACATCTTCTCCTCCCACACCCACAACGGCCTCCGCCACTGCCACGCCTCCCCATCCACCCCCATCCTAAAGAAAACATCTCAGCCACCAAAACGTTGGTATTGTTATTGTGTTTGTACACTACTTTTTTTATTTTATGTCTTTTATATTTGATATGTTACCATTTATAAAGTCTATCACTTTTTTTTTTAATAAGTGTACCATTTACTTATTTTAATTCGTTTTTAGTTGTACTATATTTTAATTCATGCGCCATAGGTCTATCGAGGATCGTTTTTTAAATAGTCATCATTAACAACGTTGGCAAGTGAAAACATCGTATCAATTTATCAACATCATGCTAACTCACACAAAAAAAAAAACATTTTTTTAACTTGAACCGTGCATCGCCACAAATATTTTATGTAATAGAACCTACTTAAACTGACCAACAATGAATTGATTTAAGCGTTAAGGGTCTTGATCCCCTTAAGTATGCGGCCAGAGGATCGACTTTTTACTCATGCGTATGGAAAAAAATCAATTGGGTGGAGAGAACTTACCTTACATGATCCACATGTTCTCCGACAGAGATTAGTTGTTACAAAAAACGGTGAAAATTTCGTATCAATATCATGATAATTTAAAAAATAATAAAAAAATTACATGAACCGTGGGAGTGGACACTACTTTGTCCAACATGGACAAATTCATGTTTTTGTCCATGCTAAAGGGGCGTTTTTTTTTTTTTGACGGTTGAATGAGTCGTTTTTATTTTTATGACAGCAAAATTTCTCAAGAACCAAGGAAAAAACACACACATAGTACTATAAGAAAGACTAAGAAAGAACCTTTCAAAAAAAAAAAAAAGAAAGACTAAGAAAGAAGAAATGTGTGATAAACAAAAGTTAAGAAAGTAAAACAGAGTGTGTGTGTGCGCGCGCAACAATGGCAGAATTCTTCGCCGGAGAGATAATAACAAAGCTTTTAAAAGCGCTCGTAAACATATCTAGAAAATCTCTGTTAAACAGAACAAGCGCAGAACAACTCATAAGATACATCAATGAAATCCTCCCAACAATACAAAAAATCAAATACTCCGGCGTAGAGTTAACGGAACATCAACAGTTTGATCTCGACAGCTTCTGGGAGATGCTACGTTCCGGCGTGGAACTCTCTCACAAAGTCCTCTCCTTAAGCAGGTGGAACGTATACAAGAATTTGCAACTAGCAAAGAAGATGGAAAAACTTGAAAAGAATGTGTCAAGATTCTTGCAGGGTCCTATGCTGGCACATATGTTGGCTGACCTGCTTCACACGCGATTAGAGATGGCTGAAAGGCTCGACCGGGTTGATGCGTCAAATAGGAGGTTGGAGCAGTATTTTGGTGCTATGAAGATTGGTGTAGGAGGTGGTGGGTCGGTTGAGGAAGCTGTGAGGTCTTGTATGGAGGAAGATGAGAATTTGGTTGAGGGTAATACTGGGAATATGAATTTGAGTGTTGGGTTGGATTTAGGGAAGAAGAAAGTTAAGGAGATAGTTATGGGAAGAGAGGATTTGTGGGTTGTTGGTGGATCTGGGAAAACTACTCTTGCTAGAGAGGTTTGTAGAGATGAACAAGTGAAATGTAAGCAACATTCAATTCCTCTTCTATTATTTGAATTGATTTATTTGAGCTTATTTATTGATTTAAGCATATGTGAGACTTTTTGCGAGAACTTATGAAAACGGCTTATGACATGTTCATATTTCATAAGTTTTTCTCAGATTATTTTCATAAACTCTTCGTGATAGCTTATAGTACGGTAAGGTGATACTATATTATGTTATTCTTATTGTAATAAACACACTAAACTAGATATATAAATGCTTCTATCATAAGCACTTATCATATAAGTGATTCTGTATAAGCTATTTCTAGAACAAAATATATAATCAAGTCAAATTGTTTTCATATAGTTATAAGTTGTTTTGATAAGCTATTTTAGAGATTTTTTGAAAATAAGCTTAAAACAGTTTATAGACATGTCGTAAGTTGTTTCTATAAACTCTCAAAAATCTTATCAATGTTTATGTTGATAAATAAGCCCAAGTAGGTTTTTATTGTCGGAATTTTTTCGAAAGTTTTGACAATTGCTACTTTTTGCAGGTTATTTCGAGGAGAAAATCTTGTTTCTAACTGTTTCACAATCTCCAAATGTGGATCAGCTAAGAACAAAGATTTGGGGACACATCATGGGAAACATAAGTTTGAATCCAAATTATGTTGTTCCTCAGTGGGTGCCACAATTTGAATGCAGAAGTTGTTATTACGACGCTGGATCGTCATCTTCTTCGTTTGATGATTCTTCTTGTTCGCTATATACTCGTTCAAATGAATTGTATGATCGTACTAGCTTCCGTATTGAAGGTGAGTTAGATCGAATTTGTCAGAGTTTAGGACTTTCTGGACCTGAAGATTTTGCAATTCCTGCTGCTGCTTGGGAAGCTATGAAGTTTCGATCGTCTTCGGATATTCTTCCCAGTTTGAAGATTGAGGAGATTAATCTTCAACAGAAGGATGAAGAAGATGAATTGAGTGAGAAATGTGCAGAGAGGGATAGGGATAGTGTTAGGGTTAATGATGAGGTTGCTGAGACTGTTGTTGTTGGTAGTGGTGGTGGTTGTGGTGGTATCAATGGAATTTGTCCACCTATGGTTAAGCCGCCACCAGGGATGAGAGTTCGGGTTGTTGATAACACGTGTTCAACTTGGGACCTTCCAAAGGAATTGGCTCTGGTAGTGGAAAGGGAAGAAGGGATTTTCAACAGGGAAATGGAGGCGAAAAAAAGTGAGGAAGTTGATAGGCTAAGTCCCAAGAGAGAGGAGGAAGATGTGGTGGTGGATAATGTGGCAATGATTACTGAGATTGTTGATGGTCTTTCGGATTTTAGTACTTCAAATGAAGATGATTCTTCTAGCTCTGCCACAGAACCTAGGTCTAATAATGTATCTCCTAACGGGAGAATTAAGCGTGTAATTACCCCTGGATGCTGGCAAAAGGGCGAGTTTTTGGGGGGTGGTTCGTTTGGTTCTGTTTATGAAGGAATTTCTGACGATGGAATCTTTTTTGCTGTAAAAGAAGTTTCACTGCTTGATCAAGGGAATCAGGGTAAACAAAGTGTCTATCAACTGGAGCAGGAAATTGCACTTTTGAGTCGTTTTGAACATGACAATATAGTTCAATACTATGGCACTGAAATGGATGAATCCAAGCTGTATATCTTTATTGAGCTTGTGACCAAAGGTTCTCTTAGAAACCTCTATCAGAGGTATACTCTCCGAGATTCCCAAGTATCTGCCTATACGACACAAATTCTGCATGGTTTGATGTATCTTCACGATCAAAATGTAGTTCACAGGGACATCAAATGTGCAAATATATTGGTGCACGCAAGTGGATCTGTCAAACTTGCAGATTTTGGGTTAGCAAAGGCAACCAAATTGAATGATGTTAAATCGTGCAAGGGGACAGCATTCTGGATGGCACCTGAGGTTGTTAAAGGAAAAAACAAAGGTTACGGGCTTCCAGCTGATGTTTGGAGTCTTGGATGCACTGTGCTGGAGATGCTAACGGGTGAAATTCCATACTCCAATTTAGAATGTATACAGGCAATATTTAGAATTGGAAAAGGTGAGCCACCTTCTATTCCTGACACTCTTTCAAGAGATGCAAAGGATTTTATCTTGCAGTGCCTTCAAGTTAATCCCGATGATCGTCCTACTGCTGCTCAACTCTTAAACCATCCATTTCTCCAAAGGCCCAATCATATAAGCCCAAACTAATATCTAACAGAAGTGAAGCTAGAACCTTGATTGTTCTTGATGATGTCTGGTCACTTTCAGTTCTTGAAGACTTGAACAGCTTGTGTGTAGAATACCAAGTGAAGCTAGAACCTTGATTGTTCTTGATGATGTTTGGTCACTTTCAGTTCTTGAACGGCTTGTGTGTAGAATACTAGGTTGCAAGTTTGTTGTGGTTTCTAGGTTTTAATTCCCAACAATATTCAATGCAACTTATGAGGTTGAACTGTTGAGTGAACAGGATGCTTTGTCTTTGTTCTGTCACCATGCTTTTGGACAGAAATCAATCCCTTTTACAGCTAATGAGAATTTGGTCAAACAGGTAATGAAACTTCTTCCCAGCACACTGACTGAGTAATTTGTAAAAAACAACTTAATTAAGCACTTTTAGCATAATTTCTTATCATATATGTATTTAATTATAAGCTGTTTTATTAGCTATCCCGGAGAATTTATAGAAATAAGCTAAAAACAGCTTATGGGCATGTCATAAGCTATTTTCATAAGCTCTCCCAAATGGACATGTTTTTGTAAGTTGGCCGGTAGCATTTAAACACAAGTTGTAATCTGTAACCGTAAGCTTGAATAGTATATAAAATCATTGCAGTCACTTTGCAATAGGAGAGGTAGGCACAACTGGCTGAACTTCATATCTGTTTGCGTTTTTCATATTTGTTTTCTTTTAAACCAGGACGTTGTTCTAACAATATTCAATGGAAAACAGGTTATCTCAAGGCCAAAGTATTGGAGAATCTCATGAAATCAACCTTATCGAAAGAATGTCGATAAGTATCAACTACCTTAGACAAGAGATCAAGGAGTGTTTCTTGGACCTATGTTCATTCCCGGAGGGTAAAAAAATCCCTCTAGATGTTCTCATCAATATGTGGGTTGAAATTCAAGATATTGATGAGAAAGATGCTTTTGCTATTGTTGAACTCTCCAATAAAAATCTTCTCACATTGGTGAAAGAAGCACGGTACGCACCTGGAAACCATTCTTAACGAATTATTATTTGTATAGTTAATATGCAATTAATGAGAAATGGAATTTATTCTAAAACCCTTTTGGTAACTTGATCCATCAGTGCTGGTGGCATGTACAGCAGTTGCTTTGAAATCTCAGTTACTCAACATGATGTACTTAGAGACCTCGCACTTAATTTGAGTATCCGCGAAAGTATTAATGAACGGAGGCGATTAGTTATGCCAAAACGAGAGAAGGGACTCCCTAAAGAGTGGCTGACAAACAAACACAAACTATTTGAAGCACAAAATTGTAGAGCCCTGGATTTTGTAGTTGTAACTTATGGCTCTTGGTGTAGTAATATTTTGTAATTTTCTGATTTCAGGTGGAGTACTTGTATTGTATCTTTTGGCATAGCTTATGCCCCATTCATTAATAAATTTATTTTGGCTTTTCCAAAAAAAAAAAAAATGGTTATTGCAACTGCTATATAATCCGGAGCAAATACATTATATACGATTGTTATAGGGCCCGTTTGTTTTGGATTTTTTTGAAAATAGATTTTGTAGTGTTAGAAAATTTTGTATAAAAAAATTTACAAAGAAATTTTTTATAAAAGCTTCAAATGAAAATTTGGTTTGAATAGTTATTCTTTTTTTTTTTTGTCAAGTAGTCTAGCGGCTTGAAATTCTACCCTTAAAGTAGATAAAGTGGGATGACCCGGGTTCGAGCCCCGGCCCCCTGCATATATAATGCGGTGTCCAACCAATTGAGCCAAGCTCATGGGACGGTTTGAATAGTTATTCTTAAAATCTTATTTTAGGTATTTCATCATTTTATTGAAAAAAAATTTGGATATCAAAATTTCAAAAAAATCACTTTTTTCGAAGCTATTTCAAATAGATTTTCATAAAAATCATTTTTGAAATACAACTTTTTATAAAAATTGAGATTTTGACTATTTTTTGTTCTTCAATAATGTACGTCTATATTATATGATGTCAAAATTAGTGTTTAAATTTAGAAAAAACGAATATAAAAAAACTTGTAATATTTTGAAAAATGGTTTTATAAAATCCATTTTCAAAAATACAAAGAAAAAATCTATTTTTTAAAGCTGAAACAAACAGGCCCATTGTCATATAACTTTGGCGTCGTCAACGTTGCAGATGAAATCCATTTGATGCTATATAATTGTCATAAACCATATTTTTCAGAATTGAAAAAACATGAGAAAGTTATAATCCTACTCCTCATTCCTTCTTTTTTGAAGCGAAACTCCCCTCTTCTCTCATAGTACAGTCTACAATCTACACATCTCTTTTTCTGCAAAAATGAAAAGTTTACACTTGTTTGCTGAATATTTTTTTTACAAAGAATGGACTAATTATCTCTTTCCAAATCAACTGGCAGGATATCTGTGCGTCCGCACGGGAGGAGCGGCGTTGCCGCTGCAGAATAGGTACTATGGAATATTATTTTATTGGTTAATAATTAAATATAAAGGGTGAAAAAAAAGAATGAAAAAATGTGTTTGTAATTTTAAAAAATTGAATAATGTACAAAAATATAATAAATAAATATTTTCAATGATTTTTTAATTTCATAAACAAAAAATAAATATAAAGTTAAAAATAGGGACGAAATAGTGAAAGATAGGTAATGTTGTGAGCTTTGAAATGTGGCCCGAGTGAATAGTGTGAGTAAATTGGAGACATGTAGTCATTGAACTAAGAAATTATCAATAAAATTGCGCAACTACACCCATAATACAACCGGTTCTTCTCGATCAAAGCCGGTCCCGACTATTTGGAGACCCGGCACTGAAAGTTAAAAATAGAATCTCCAATAAAAATTAAAAAACTTATAAAGAATAATTCTCGTTTAAATTGTAAATAATATAAATAATACAAAAAAAATCATCTTTGTAACTAATATACAAAATATTCTTATTTTAATCAATAACAATAAAATATTTCTAATTACTTAAAAAAACATTCATTCTAGCCGTTTTTGAAGTAAATTTGTGCATAAGTCTCCATATTATATATTTTTCAATTGCTACTATCAATACTAAGTCATTAACATTTTTTTTTTATAACATAATAGACTGTGAGTAAAACTTCTAATAGGATCTACTACTATTTTTATTTTTTAAAATTATCCTCGTATTTTTCTAGAGACCCACTATCATATAATTTTTCTTTCGAGACCTCTAAAAAATGGAGGCTCGGTTCCTTAAATCACCCTACACTTGTGCAAGGCCGACCTTGTACTCGATGATAATAAAGTAAGGTAACTAAGGTATTTAGTGAATTATATTTTTTAATGAAGCAAGGGAAAAACTCATCCATGTACTTCTATTAAAAGTCTGCATATATCCTCTTTATTGTTCCACGTAATTTTTCAATGTGTAGCAAAAATAATTTCTATAAAATAGGTGCACCTTCATAAACTAAAAATGTGCTAAATAATATGAGATAAGCATAACTAAGTATGTGACTCTCTCCTAAATAATAGGTAGCATACTAAATACAAATACAGTACTAAATTAGAATGATACCTTATTAGACAATAATTAAAAATAATTCCCAGATAAAATAAAATAAAAACCAATTAATGCATTTTTAATTCTTAACCTTTAAATGATTGATGAGTTTATTAAAAAGGAAGTTAATTGAATTTGTATTCTTTCTAGTAAAAGTCAATTAAAATTCAAAATGAAATTGGAATGTTTGAATAACAATAACACAATTTCGTTACGACGTAAAATAACACAACAATTATAGGAATAACAATTTATATATTGTTGTGGGAAGTACATAGAGACAATTGTTTAGTAATCTCGGCATATCAAAAGAGTTTAGGACAAGCTCATATCTAATAAGTAGTCAAGGTTGTGCAGCAAATATATATATATATATATATATATATATATATATATATATATATATATATATATATATATTACAATTTACAATAACGGAGCAGCAGGCCAAAAGAAAGAGGGTAGATATCTGATCGAGCAAAATAATAAGCCAAAATTTGATTAACAGCTTATGCAATTACATCTCGAGACATTGTTTCTCGGTTTTTTAAATCTTCATATTTCTCATCTCACTTTGTTTTAAGATAGTTTGGCATCATCGGGGGAAGAATTCTCTCCATGCCTTTTTGCAGGAGTTTTCATCTTAGTTTAAGCATCTGAAGATTCTGAAGTAGCAGAAAGATCTTGCCGCGTAGCAAATAATACAACAATTTCAGGACAAAGGTAATAGCTATTGACTATCTTTAAATTCGACATTTGAAACATATGAATAATGGAAGACTTACCGTTGGGAAACTTGTTTCTCCTTGTGTCGCGTTTGTAGACTCTGCCATTTGTTTCTCCTTCTTATACAGACTTTTTTAAATAAAGACAAAAATAACCATGAATTAGATGATGTGTCAAAAAATGAAAAAGGGGCAAATTAGAGATTTCACATGTATCTTCTTAATATATATGTAGATAGATAGTGGGAGCAATAAAATGAGTCATGCATAAGACACTTGAGATCTAGCCTTTTTTTTTTTTTACTAAAAAGTGAATTCATTCAAATTGGTAGAATATATCGAACAATACAAATTCAAATCGCTAAAAACTAAAAAGGATGAATCTACGAATAAACTCGCAGCACCCACGTTATGAAGCCCCAATACTCCAAAAATGGTGAAGTATCGTATATCCGATACGTGTCCGATACCGATACTCGTCTGATACTCGTATCGGAGAGTATCGGACAATTAATATTATTTTTAATAAAAAAATTACCGATACGTGTCGGATACTTCTCCGATACGCGTATCAGAGAAGTATCGGACAATTAATTTTCTATGATGGTAGAATTGAAGTACATCAAACTGATACAATTTGTGTTTCATTTTAAATAATGAATGTTAGTGGATGATGTCTCTGTATGGTACTTATAATGTTTTTTATAGTACTAGTTATGTCCTTTTTGGGTAGTACTTACTTATATAACTTAAGATATTATGATGTTTTTTTATAGTACTAGTTAAGTCCTTTTTGGGTAATACTTACTTAACTTATGTAATCGTCATTTGTTTGCTCGTTTTGAGTAATTTGAATGTTAATTTATTATCATTATTGATTTTTGTTATGTTTATATATTGTGCACTTATATATTTAATTTTAAATTTAACTTTTAAATAACGTATCGCGGCAGTATCGTATCAGGAATTTTGAAAAAATTTCCGTATCGCCGTATCGGTATGGTATCGTGTCGGTATCGTGTCACGTATCCGGGCTTCATACACGTTAATAGCACAAAATGGCAAAATGCCTACAAAAATGATAAAACCAACAAATATGACGAGATTGAGGGAATACACATGTCTCTGAGTCTGCAATGTTGACAACGCCAAAGTTGTTGATTGAATATGCTCCAGATCAAATATAATGTATGAATATGAACCGAACAAACATCGTACCAAGACGGGAAAAGCAGACAACGCTACACTTAGACGATGACCAACAAAACATAGCACTAAGATAACAAAATCACTGAAAAAAACTAAATATATTTGAAGATCACTTATTTAATTGAAAGGAAAGGAAAATAAACAATTTAAAGGGTGATTTCACGTCAAAAATTAGGATTTGGATCCTCTCCAATTTTTTCTCTCCAATTATTTTTATGTGTCTTTCTCTCTCATGTGAAGAGAAAAAAATTAATAATAAAAAATAAACAAGTAATGATGAGAGAGAAGAAATGATGAGAGAGAAAGACACATAAAAATAATTGGAGAGGGAATTGGAGAGAAAAAATTGGAGAGAATCCAAATCCCAAAAATTAACTTTAAACCAGCCCTCTTTTAGTAGATAAAGAAGAGAAAAAATTATGAGTAATCTCATCTGATTAACTCGTTACAAAATTACCTCTATCTATAACCACAATCAACCGGGAATGGATTGCCTCCCGTTAAAGTTCTCTCATGTGTCCATTTCCACCTTTAATTTATTTTTTTTATCTCTCCTAGTTATAATATTAGATATTTTATTTTGGGTGGCTATGATTCCAATGAACAGTCGTTGCAAGTGTGAGGTGAATTAAGTCTTACATTGCTTAGAAAAGTGGAGGTTGAACATTTTATACGTGAAATGACTCATAGATTTTAGGTCAGAATATGATGTCTAACTCATTTGTATTTATGTTCTGAGTGTGATGTAAAAGATCCTCCACTGCCAAATCAACTTTAAAACAAAATCTAATAATTTCAAGCCTTCCGAATAATGTATAAGAGCATTGTTATTTAGTAAGAAAAAATTACATAAGAAAGAGAAGAATCCACAAAATTAGGAAATTTGACCAATCAAAAATTGGCTAATCATACATGGGAGAGAGAGTGATTAAAATTTGACCAATAAAAAATTGCCACATAAAATTCTTCTCTTTCTTACATCAAAAAATTCTTACTAAATAGTATTTTCCGATATATAAAGTGGAGTGTCACACAAGCAGCCAACCCTTCCTTGCTTTTGGCTAATGAACAAAAACATTGCAACAGCCCAAAAAGATCTCTAAGAAGAATTAGGATGACACCAAGCCACTTAAAATTTTCATACTAAATGGACTCAAAAAATACTTCGCGAGTAAATGCTCTTCTTTGTTTTTTTTTTTGTGTACAAAATAAAAAGTAAATGCTCTTCTGGTTTACAAATTCTACCTCAAAGTGTAGAAATATCGAAATTGTTAGTGTCGGACATCATGATCGGAGTTCGATCCATGGTCACTCCACTTTATATATATGTGTGACTTTTCAATAACTTTGTCATTTTGTCTACCAACAAAAAAAAATGTTCTTCTGTCTCTGAAAATTGAGAAACAAAGAGGCTTAGACACCAAATCCATTATAACTAAATGTAATTTTTTATCCAAAATTTTGAGATCTAACGTTTTTACTTGAATTGTTAATTTGGCTCTAGATCTTGAGAATTTTGTGTTTTTAGTATCAGTATTACCAATTTTTTTTTTTTTTCCTTTTCCCCTTTCTTACAAACAGTATTACTATAAAGTTAAACTCACATTAGGAACGATAAATTGGTCCAAGTGAGGTCTTGATCCTCTTAAATATGTGATTAGGTGTTCGATTCACGGGTCATGCGTATGGAAAAAAATCGATTAGAAGAGAACAGACACGGATCTACTTAGGATTAAATGGGGGCAGCTGACCCCACATGATTAATCTATTTTTAACCAATTATGAAGCATTTTAATGTTATGCCCCCATTGAAAATATACCCATGTCCCCACATTATATAGATTCATCACTACATTAGCACACTAAAACTTCTATTGATTTTTTACGGAAGTAATACACTACATACAAACATATTTATATTTATATTTATATTAATATAATATTATAAATTAGTGTTATATTATATTATACAATGATTAGTGTGAGTCTCGTGAACTTAATTTAGTTGGTAGAGACATTGCATTATATATAGAGTTAGAGTTTGAATTTCGGTCATCTCACTTATCCATCTTCAGGGTGAAATTTCTAGTTATTATAGACTACTTGACCAAAATAAAAGGATTGGTGATATTAGTTTTCCAATCCCCCAGTCTCTATTTATTATTTTTTACTTATATATTTTTGTTATTATATTTCAATTCACTTTTTTTTTTTGTTTTTATAAAAATTGGTAAAAGAGGGCACTTTTACTAATAGTTTTGAATTATCCTATTATAGGTCGAATTCGGTACTTTAAAATTATAAGATCAACGAAGATTTTACCATATTTTTTTTTGAAAAAAAAAAAGCTAAACTTTTATCATTGAAATATTAACATTTTAAGTGTAAATATTCCTTTCATCTAACTACTCCAATAATTACTATATAGTAAGGGTATTTCAGTAATTTTTGGGCATACGTCTTTATTTATCGCCTATATATTTTATATATGTATTTATATTATAATTAACTTTGACCCCACTTATCAAAGTTTCTGGATCCGTCATTGGGAGGGAAAAACCCACTTTATGTGCCTCACAGATTTTCCGACGAAAATTGATCATCGCTAATGACAGTGGAAACTTCGTACTAATATCATCGTAACGAAGAAAAAATAGTTAAACTCATCATCACCCAAAAAAATAACAAAACTATAATTTTTCTTTGGATTGTTGTGAATTTCGCTACAAGTCCATTTTATGCCTGCAGTTAAACAGCCTCTAACAACTCTTTCTCTTGCACTCCACCCCATGCTTGCAAAGCTTACAAAGAAAAGAGAGTAAGTTGGCATTGAAAATTAGATTTTTAATGATAATATATAATTTGTCATACGTGAAAAGAGTAAAATCAAAATAGTCAAGACACTTATAAGTGGATTTCATCAAAGATTAAAGTAAAAATCAAAGCTCATAGTTTTCATTTAAAGCCACCACCACTACGCATTATTTTAAAGTGATAAAATAAAATATCCGTCACAAATTTTCTTTTTCTTTTTTTAAATAGTCCAATAACTAGATACTTTATCTGTTAATTTATTTTTTAACTCCTTTCTTTCTTAACTAAAATCAGTTGAGTTACTCACCCTGTACCTTTTCTCGAAATTATTATTTAACACAAATTTTAGTTTATAAAGAATCTAAGTTATTAATTACTAGAAAAATGAAAAAATTGAAAGGAATGATGAAATTTTGATTTATATTATTTGTGTGAGTGAATTTTATTTTTTTTATGAACAATGATGGAAATTAGGTTCTGTGTAGTAAAAAATAAAAGCTCCAGCTTATTAGTGGACAAACTATCAAATGAAATTTATAGTATTTGATAAAATTAATTGTAAACTATCTTATAAATATAAAATAACATAAAATAGACGTGTTTAATTAAAATTTAACTTTTTTTAAGTAAAATGATTTATTTAAATATCAAGAGAAAAATGATAACATATAAGCTATATATAAATTAGTAAAAATAAAAAATGTTAGCAGATGATATAGTTAAACACCAAAATAGAGGGGCCAATATATTCATGCCTCAGTTAAATACCCTATCGTTCTTAGAAGAAAAAAAAATGCCTATCAATTTTAGGCCTCTAAAAATATTAGTTTATTTACACCAAAGAGACAAATAAAAAATGTCGAATACAATTTTCATAGCAACTCTAACATGTCTAGCAGATGATATACCAACCTAACATGGACCACTTTATTATTCATTCAAAAACTTTCCTAACAACTCTCTCCTAAACCTTAATGTTACCAAAAAAAAGTGAAAACCTTGTCATATAATTCCATTCCTACATAATAGTATATATACAAGCAAAAATGTAACCCGTTGTCATCATATATCACAACAAATGGAGACTCTCCCTCTTCTCCTTACCCTAACAGCTGCCCTCTCTGCCTATTTCCTTTGGTTCCATTTCCTCGCTCGAACCCTGACCGGTCCAAAAGCATGGCCGTTGGTCGGTAGCCTCCCGGCCCTATACAAAAACCGAAATCAAGTCCATGATTGGATTGCTGGAAACCTCCGTGCAACTGGAGGTTCAGCCACCTACCAAACATGCATCATCCCTCTCCCTTTCTTGGCTCACAAGCAAGGGTTCTACACCGTCACATGTCACCCTAAAAACCTCGAACACATCCTTAAAACCCGGTTTGATAATTACCCGAAAGGACCTAAATGGCAAACCGCATTCCACGATCTTTTGGGCCAAGGAATTTTCAATAGTGATGGTGAAACATGGCTAATGCAACGTAAAACCGCGGCTCTTGAATTCACGACACGGACATTGAAACAAGCTATGGCTCGATGGGTGAACCGGTCTATTAAGAACCGGTTATGGTGTATTTTGGATAAATCAGTTAAAGATAATGTTTATGTGGATTTACAAGATCTTTTGTTACGATTAACATTTGATAATATTTGTGGACTTACATTTGGTAAAGATCCTGAAACTCTTTCACCGAATTTACCTGAAAACCCTTTTGCTGTTGCATTTGACACCGCCACTGAAGCTACCATGCACAGGTCAGTAACTCTTTCTTGTAGTTGTAGTATTGTAGACTTATGGATTTGACTTTTAATTACTGCATGTTTGAACTTTTTTTAATGGCAGTGTTTGAACTTATTATGAAACATGATTTTGGTAGAATAAATTAATCGGCCATATATATCATACCTCATACGTTCCAAAATATAAACAAAAATAAGTCAATAAAAATTAATGTATTGGATTTAAATTTTACGTTAAATACATCAACTTTTGTTAGATCAATTTTTACTTATATTTTGAGATGGAGGAGAGAAATTAACTTCGCTAAAATGCAGTTTGGCCCCCAAGTTTCACAATTGGGCGATTTTGGCCCCCAAGTTTCAATTGTGCGATTTTAACCCCCTACGTTTCACGTACAATTGTACGATTTTGGTCCCCTATGTTTTAATTGTGCGATTTTGACCCTCAAGTTTACCCCATTTTGCATTTGCTAGCCCGTCGTTGACTTTTTTGACTAAAAAATTGCTTATGTGTCATTTTTAAAAAAAAAATTAATGTATTAATTTTTTTTATAAAAGTTTTAATCATTATTGTTTTTAAAAAATAGTTTATAAATTTAAAAAAAAATTAAAGCAAATTAAAATTTAAAATATGTTATAAAATTAAAAAAATGTATTATTTTTTTTAATAAAAGGTTGAATAATTATTTTTTAAAAAATCAGTTTATAAAGTTTCAAAAATAATTTAAAAAATTAGTTCATTAAAAAATTTGGAAACTATTTTTTATAGCAAAATTTTTTATAAACTACATATAAGATACAAAAACTTATTTTATAAGTTATTTTTTTAAATAAAATAACAATTTAATTTGTCATTTATTTTTAAAATATTTTTTTAATTTTAAAATGCCACATAAGCAACGGGGGCTATGTTATGCAAAAGGGGTAAACTTGGGGGCCAAAATCGCACAATTGAAACATGGGGATCAAAATCGCACAATTGTGAAACGTAGGGAGTTAAAATCGCACAATTGAAACTTCGGGAGTCAAAATCGCACAATTGTGAAACTTGAGAGACCAAAACTGCATTTTAGGCAATTAACTTAGATATGTCTAATATAATAAATCTCTCAAAAAGTTCATATTGTACGCCTCGTATATGAATAAGTTTTTAGAAAATAATACCAATTGTTAGTATTAATAAATGATTACTACTTTCATCTCCAAATATAAGTTGATCCGTTAAAAAAATTATGAAGATTAAGAAACTTAATGGTGGTATTAAATTTGTTGACAATTGAAATTAATTTTATAATTTTATCTTTCAAAAGAGAGAATGAGTTAATGCTTTCTCTAGAGTATTTACTACCAATTGTAAAAAAGATGCACTTTAATTAGAGTTGGTAAAGAAATAATTGATTCATTATAAAAAAATAAAATAAAATAATTGATGCCTTTAGAAATTTAAAAGGGATTTTATAAAAAAGCATAAAGGAAAATTTATATTTAGGGACACGGGTAGTATAATTTTTAAAATTTTCATATTTTAGAAACTAGCTCGTTCAAGTTAATTTTCTTTTATAATAACGTGAATTTATTTTTGGGTTAAATATGGTTTTTATCCTATAAATATATTAAATTTTGTTTTTTATTGCTATAAAAAAGTAGCATATTTGAATCCTACAAAATTATTATATTTATGTAGTTTAGTCCTAGCAGGACCAAACATGCCACATTTTGTCCCTATAAAACTACATGCATAAATTTTTTTGCAGAAACTAAAACATGCAACTTTTTTTCACAAGGACAAAAAAACAAAATTTGATAATTTTGTATAGGAACCAAAAACATATATAGTACTTTATTTTTTTATAATATTTTATTATTTGGGTTCATATTAAGATTTTAATTAGTGATATATTATTTTCGAACCAAGATTCTCTCCATTAAAGAAAAAGTTGAAGAAATAATATGTTTTTATTTTTTTTGACAAAAATATTGTTAGACGTAGGGATTGAATTCACATCCCTCAATAATATTTTTATATTGATCACTGATGAAGTGGAGAATAATGACCGAGATATAATGTGAATATCAATAGTAAAAAATATCCACTATTTTTCAATTTTTCTTTTTGAATGCATGGAGGAAGCCCATTTTCATTATTCTCACATAATATGGAGATTGCTCAACACAGGTTCCTTTACCCAGGCCTAATATGGAGGTTTCAGAAATTTTTCGATATAGGATCCGAAAAAATGTTAAGAGAAAGTTTACAAATCGTCGAAACGTATATGAATGATGCTGTTTCAGATCGTAAAGGAATTCCTTCTGATGACCTAATGTCACGTTTCATGAAGAAACGCGACATCGACGGAAAACCAATCTCCGCCCCAGTACTACAACGCATCATCTTAAGCTTCATCCTCGCTGGAAGAGACACATCATCTGTCGCTCTCAGCTGGTTCTTCTGGCTTGTCATGAATAATCCTAATGTGGAGGAGAAGATAATCAAGGAGTTAACAACAGTTTTAGAGGAAACTCGCGGTGCAGAACGGAAGAGATGGACGGAGGATCCCATTGATTTTGGGGAAGCAGATCGGTTGGTTTATTTAAAGGCGGCATTGGCTGAAACACTACGGCTGTATCCATCAGTGCCACAAGATTTTAAACAAGCAGTTGCTGATGATGTTTTACCAGACGGAACAGTGGTTCCAGCCGGTACAACAGTTACGTATTCGATATATTCAGTTGGAAGGATGGAAACAATATGGGGTGAAGATTGTTTGGAATTTAAACCAGAGAGATGGATTTCGGTTCGGGGTGACCGGTTCGAACCGCCAAAAAATGGGTTCATGTTTATGGCTTTTAATGCTGGACCGAGAATTTGTTTAGGGAAGGATTTGGCATATTTGCAAATGAAGTCTGTAGCTGCTGCTGTTCTTTTACGATACAGGCTATCACTGGTTCCCGGTCATCGGGTTGAGCAGAAAATGTCTCTAACGTTGTTTATGAAAAATGGGTTGAAGGTTTTTTTGCAGCCACGTAAGCTTTAAGAAGGGAAAGGGTAGCCACGTCAGCTTGTATCGAGGGTATTTTATACAGTATATTGCATGGAAGAAATTTGGAGATGTTCTGTTGTAATATGTGTTTTAGAGCTTGTGTATGTATGTGTAAATGTTTTTCTCGGGTTTGAAATTTGGGTGTTGTTATTTCATATTTGTGTATCAATGTTTTGTTTTTCTTCATTATGAAAATTAATAAACATAAGTGAAAGTGGATGTTGAAATGTAATGTAATTTTCTTTTTATAGTATATTCTAAAGGTTTAATTGCATTTTTAACTCTTTAAATTTATCAACTGTTGCCCCTCTAGTTTCAAATATGAGATTTTATCCCCTCTAGTTTTCCCTCTTTCTGATTTACTAACCCCCAGTCAACTTTTGACTAAAAAGTAGTGATCTTGAACGGACCGAGTCATCACCAAGTCACTAACATAAGAGTACACTATAACTAGGATAGAACTAGGAGTGCTCAAATTCAATCCAATCTAAATAAAAACCGCAAACCGATCTAAAAAAACCGAAAACCGCAAAAAACTAAATATTTTTGGATGTGTTTGGATGTCCTTTTGTGAAAATCGCTGGACCGGATCAGATTTCGGATTGATATTTCAAAACCGAACAAAACCGCATACATATATTTTAATACTTATTTTTCTTTTTATTAGTATGAATATATATTGCATTAACCTATTTTTTTGTTCATTTTAAATTTTATTAATACTATTTGTTAGTTTAATTTAATTTATTTTTTACTTTTTGATATATTTCAAATATAATTGATAATTGTCATTCCAAAATATTAATTTTTAATATATTATATGTTATATTTTACATCAAACTTGACATTTATTTAGTAAAAAAAATCAACTATTATTTTATAGTTTTTTTATACTATTAATATTTTAAAAAAAATTTACACTTACTTTATAATTTGGATATCCAAAAACCGATCCAAATTAAACCACATAAAATTTGATCAGATTGGATCGAATATTTTTTATTTGTCATCCAAAACCGAATTAAACCGCAAATAAATTTATTTTTAAATCGGATGAGTTTTTCCCTCAAAACCGATCCAAACCGAACTGCGAACAGCCGTATGTAGATAGAACCTTGTTGCACTAAAAATACACTTAGAAAAAGTATACTCATATGACAAAAGAAGTATCAAACTACTTAACATATAGACTAACAAGTAGCTGAGAGTTTACAAGTAATTAGTATAAAAAGACTTAAAATGCAAAGATGTAAGCCAGTAGTTTATGGCAAACTAAGATGATACGAGAGAAAAAATTTGTAAATTATTTTACCAAGATGATATTATTCGCCGTCGAAATGTGAATTGACATAGCATAAAGAATGGCTTAATTATTTTTGGTCTCTTCTTTTTATTTTAAGTTAGTCGGTTGTGTTTTAAAAATTTTAAGTTGGTTTCTTATTTTTTCTACAGGTTTTAAATTGGTCTCTTTTGTCAAATTTTTCACTATTACCGTTAAAATTAGACACGTGGCAAACGGAAACCACACTTGGACAAATGACACGTGTCTAAATTTAACGGTAATAGTGAAAAATTTGACGGGAGAGACCAACTTGACATTTGCAGAAAAAATGAGAGAGCAACGTGAAACTTTTAAAAGATAAGGGACAAACTTGAAACTTAAAATAAAGATAAGGGACCAAAATTATAATTAAACCCATAAAAAATTGTTGTAAAATTTTTTACCAATTAAAATCATATTCATCATAGGATTCCAATGCTTAGATAAAATAGAGCAAATAATAGGCTATAATCAATCAGTCAAAATGACATAAATGGAAAGAGGAATTCACGAAAATCATTAAATTCCTTGTAATTAAACATTATTATTGCAGCTAAATCAAATCCAAACAAAAACAGCAATATCCTTTTAAAACCACAATGAATTTCCAAAGTAAAATCATCACAACAATAACTTCAATATTAATAATCTGAAAAATAGTTTTTTCTTCAACTAATTCAATAAGAACTTCCTTCTAAGAAATCTTGATCCTCCTGCTGAAAATCCAAAGTTTCCATCCTCATGCATAATCACAAGAAATTGAGAAATGAGCATCACCATCGAACTACCAACAAAAAAAAAAGTTAAAATAACGACAAAAATTAAAGACAAAAAACGAAAAACAAAATTGATCACTAAAATTGACGTCTCTAAGACTTAGAGACTAAAATTAGTGATGAATTTCACATTTTTCCGTGTCTATATTTCCATCGCTATTTCAACTCTTTTCAATAGCATATATATGAAGCTATAAGTTCAACAATTGAGAGAGGTAAAGATCATAAGAGAAGAAATTGTTCATAGGAGTAGTCTCATCGAATTGCATGTTGTAATTTGGGTATTGATGGATTGAATTAACAAGCCCACTCTCATTCACATCATCAACAATATTGCCTTGAAAAAAATTCAAATATTCATTGGAAAAAGAATCAGAGGGTAATCCATTGAACAAAAGGTTTGATTGATTTTCTTCAAGGTTTTGAGAGAGTGTTGAATGAGATGAAGAGGGTATGTTGGTAATTTTAGTAGGGATGGATGTGTTGGTTTTTTTAATATAGTCTTCAAGTATAGAGGACTTTGGTTTTGATCCTTTAGAAGTTTCATTCTTCTTGTTCTTTCTTCTCGAGTTTTGTCTTCTTTTTGTAGCATTCCAATGATTTTTTATGGTATTTTCCGTTCTCCCAGGAATTTTCTTCGCGATCTCAGCCCAACGGTTTCCAATTTTTGCATGCATAGCTACTAATATCTTCTCTTCTTCTTCGCTCCAATTATCCTTCTGGTATATAGAAATAAAGTTTGCCAACAAAAATGTTAGTATTACAAGATGATTAAACATTAATTACATTTTTATTGATACTTATTTATGTATGCAACATTTTTTTAAAGTATTTATACAACTATTAGAAATATCAACTAAGGGGAAAATGATATAATTAATTATTTGCAGAAATAGAAATGTGCTCGAGCTTTTGTGAGAAATCCAAAAAGTATATACAATACAAACAATACATAACTTAGAGTTAAATATAATTTTTGTCCGTAAAAAATTTGGTTTGATTAATCATTCTTTTGAAAGTGATTCACCTCCTATTTTTTTTTTTAAATTTAATAAATGAAGACTATAAACGACAAAAATTAATCTTTCATAGTCTTCATTCTTTTGTTTTTCTGGAAAATAGTCTTGACATCTTTTGAAATACTTGTGGTTTTTTTTTTTTTTTGTGATAGACATATAAATAGATGTGAAAAAACAGTCACAAAAGACATAAAATTAGCTTTGTCTCTTAACATTCCTTTTTTTTTACATTCACTTTTCAAATGAAAGACTAAAGCCAATTTTTAAGAGTAGTCATATCTTTAATTAGTTTCTATATTCTGATTAATATATATGTTAATAATATGTATAAAAATAGATAGCATTTTATTATAGTCAAAAAATAAAATGAAAATAAAAGTAAATATTTCTATAAATGGATCAATCAACATTATATGTGGATACAAAACATAGATCCTTCCAAAAAAACAAAGATCCTTGTCCTTGAATATCTCAATCTAAATCTAGATCATCGGATACATATGAAAATATCATTTGAAGGAAAAATCTCAGAAAAGCATAGTTGAATTATGTACAAAAAAAGAAAAAAATCATTCAACATTGTAGAAGAAAATTAAATTCATTATAATGAAATTTAAATTAAATAGCAAAAATTAGTATATATCGATCAAACCTTAATATTAGGACGCAAGTGATTATTCCATCTCTCTCTACACTGCTTGCCAACCCTTCCTTCTAACTTTTCAGCTATTTTAGACCATTTTCTTTCACCATATTGCTTCACCAACCTTATCAATTTCCTATAATCATCATACCAGAAAAATAAATATTAATAAAGTTTTGTACTAATCTAGTTCTAAATTGTGGTCCGCAGAGACATGACAACTTCAATTACGGCTGCACTGGTCACATTTTACCGCAATACTAGTTGCGCAAAGTGTAACCACAACCGCAACCTCAACTTTAGGACTATGTTGTGCAAATAAAATGTATATCTATTTTGAAATTCATCAAACTAAATTGCATATATAGAAAATAAACAAGATTAGAAAATGGAGGTTTTTTTTCCTATATATTGAAGCTTTTGTTTAAGCTTCAAAATTATGATTCAAACAAATATACAAATATATATAAAAAAAAAAATTAAAGTATACGGATACTCCAACGCAATACAAAATATCAAACCTGTCTTCTTCATTCGCCCATTGTCCTTTGATCAAAGCCATAGAAGTATCTTTCGTAGCCTTCCTTCCCAAAATTTTGGTGTTTTCACCATAACCATGAATATCCTTAAGGCAAAATCTAGGGTTTTGATTGAAGTTAGTCCACTCCAAAGCCTCTTCATTTGCTAAAACCCCATTAATTGAATCTTGAGCATTTTGCCACATAAACTCATAGTTTGAACCATAAGAGTAAGGAAAAACACTTGCACTATTTTGTTGATGGTTAGGGTAGTGAGTCATTTGGCTCCATAAGAATCTATCCATGAAAGGGTCAATGGAATTTATATTTTCATTGCCAAAGATTTTAACGCTATTGACACCATAATTTTCTCCTCTAATCATGATTTCAATGAAAATATTTGGTTGAATATAGTGAATCAAATGTGCAAGGACTAGTTTATAGGGAAAATTAATTAATGTATATTTGTTTATGCGAAGGTCTTAAGGTAATTTTATTAGGTAACAAAAATTTGGTTGACAAATAAGCTTAATCCAAGCCTTGTAATAAGCCACATGGATTCGTAGCCATTGATTATGTTTTTTATTATCCGAGGGTCAGGAATTAATCAAGAATGTTTTGTAACTCCTGAACTTCAATTCGGACAAAAGGAATTATGGCGTATTATTATCCTATTACTCATTTGTAAATGTAGTGTTTTTTTAGATCGACAGAATGCCAAAATCAAACACTAGCAATTTCGACATTTCTGTCAATTGAGCTAAGATTTGTTAACTATAAATGTAGTTTTTTATTTTTATTTGGTCTTAAATGAAATTGAACTAATTTTAAGACAATGTTAATACACAACTTGATTACATTGAAATAAATTTGAATTAGATTTCAATTATTATATGTTTAATACATTTTATTTTCATTTTCTCATGAATATATTTTCGTATTTAAAAAACTTAAATACTATTAGTTTTTTTTCCAGAAAAATATATTAGTAGTTTTAATAAATATTATTTTTGAATTTTCTTAAAATAAATATATTAACTTCTACTTTTAGAGTATACGAAGAATTCTTTCAAAGCTTTCGTTTTACATTTTTTGTTTTTTTGTTAAATAGCCTAATGACTAGACTCACATTTAAATGTGGAGAATGTGGAATTCAAGATTCGAACTCCGACCGCTTCAATAATTTCTCTGGCAATGTTTTAAAAACCGGATCGGAGATCGAACCGGTGTGACCTCTGGTTCATGGTTCAACCGGTTCAACCGTTATTGAACTGTTTGAACCGAAATAATAAATTATTATTACAAATATAATGTTAAATTTCATAAATAGTTAATATATTAACTATTTTATAAAATAAAATTTACCCAAATAATCATATACATAATTTTATGAAATATTATATTTTTACATTTTATGTTTAATAAATTTATAATAATTAATCTTGTATTTTTAATAATAAAAAAATTAATCTTGCATTTGTGTCAAATAGAAAAAGAAAGCAGACCTTCAACTATTAATTATTGTAAAGTGGCTCATTAACCCATACCCATTTAATCAACCTTACCCATTTACAATTTAAGTGAACAACACATGGAACCCTACTCCATATTTGCGGCATTCGTTTCCCCTCTTATTTCTCCTCTGCTTTTTGAAACACGTTCTTCCTCTTATTTACAACAACCACTCTTCTTCTCTCAACTATTTTTTCTTCTTGCAACACTCACCAACAACATACACAAACCCTCAAAACACTATTATTTCTACTCAAATACTCCTATTTTGAAATGTAATTGATAAAATATGTCAACAATCTTTCTATAAACTCTATTATTTCTACCCAACCAATCTCAACAACAACAAAAAATAAACCTTTTATTTGTTACTCTCTTCCACCACTGTAACAGTCCAGGCCCACCAACTTAGGCGGTCGTGGCACTGCCACTTCACGATCTTCTCCACCCCCTCTCTAGTTAAATATTGTTCAAAAAATTATGTTTCCTAACTAAATCGCTAGGATAGTTCCAATGATTTCGCAATAAATCTCTAGCTACATATTCCTGGCAATTTCGCAGCAAAATCCAAGCTTTTTCGATTTTTTATAATTATAAAATTCCTTTCATTCTTTTTTTTTTAAGAAAAGTGTGCCATTCATCATCGTTAGGGGTGGAAATGAACCGAACCAACTCGAACAAAGTTCGAGACTCGATTCGACAATTGATTCGTTGAACTTGGTTCATGAACCAAATGAGCCGAACTTGCTAAATATTAAGTTCGTTAATTAAATGAGCTGAACTTGAGTTATATATAGTTCGACTCGTTTGGTTCACGAGATGGCTCGATTATATATATATATATATAACACTTCAGAATATATTTTTAAACAACACTTCAAAAATAAATTTTACAAAAGAAAAGACACTAACATTATTTCTCTTCAGAAGCATAAGTGATACTTGTTTCATTGATACTTCACAATTTATGAACTAACACTAAGTCTCACATCTGTTAAGTTATCTAACATTGAGAGAAAACTTTGTTATAAATAGGTGATGTACTACATGTCTTGGAAGCACAACAAAATGCTTATGGTGAGTTTGTTATTGTTTCACATTTTCCTAAGTGTGATAATACTCCCAAATACGGCTGGCAATGAACCGAACCAACTCGAAAATAGTTTGAGACTCGATTCGATAATTAACTCGTTGAACTTGGTTCATGAACCTATTGAGTCGAACTTAAGTTGAAAATTAAGTTCGTTAAATAAATGAGTCGAGTCAAGTTTAAGCGAGAAACGAGTTAATAAATTCCACTGCTCTCATCTTATCTATGGTTAGAGTAATTGCAAAATCAAAATAACCAAAATCAAACACAACCTAAATCTTAATTCATAATCAATCACTCACATAGAATATTGCAATATTCAGAACAACAAATTGAGTTAATTAATCATAAAAAAGAAAAGTTAAACATAGTTTTAGATACCTCAGATCAATAATAGATCAGAAAAATGCGATTGCGAAATGGAGAATGCTTTTGATGTGAGATCGAGGAAAAGTGAGAACAACAAATTCAGCATTGAATCAAGGATTAGGTGAATCGGGAATGAATTGGTGATGGTGCAATGGTGAATTCCAAATTCGATGATGAAGAAATTGTGGATGAATCGACGATGGTGACCAACCTTTGGAGCCCTTCAAGCTTCATCCAGTGTCTCGACAACATTCACTCTAAAAGAATCAAGAAACTTCACTCTTTATAGTAACCAAATGAATTCCAAATCAGGCAACAAAAGATCTTAACCATCAAGCAGAAACTACAACTCAAGATTTAACCTCGGAGAAAACAACAATGAAACGCTTAACTATCAAGCAGAAGCCACAACTCAAAGCCTAACTACCCGGAGGAAGCAACAATCAAATACTTAAGTATTAAATAGAAGTCACAATTCAAGGCTTAACCACTTCATATGGTAGAACTTAGAAGATAATATCAACTAATCCATAAGGCTAATGGCTTAACCACCAAGCAGATACTATAAAGTTTATATGTAGAAGCACAATATCATTGCTTAATCAACTTTTCTGGAAGAAGTTGTAAATTTTACCAGAGACAAAAGCTAAAATCAACAATAAGAAAGCAATAAGCGAAAGAAAATAAAGCATTATCTTTTAAGAGCACTAGTTATTAACACCCTGTAAAGAAGAGAAGCAAGTAAAAGTTAATGCAACAATAAAGGGAAAATATAGAGCCCCAGTTTTCCAAGAGATGTGTTTTTCCCTTATGAACTGTTAGAGGGTTGTTTGGGTTGTAGAGTTCTTCTTATGTGTTCTTAATGTTCATGTGCACCAGAGTTGAAGTAGTAATGAAGGAGCCTCTGACTTCATCTACCATTTTCTTGTGTTGAGCTTCTTCCAGATGTTCCACAAGTCTGCATTGGTAGAAAAGTTTAGACAAGAGTCCGGGTTAGGCTATCAGAGGGGTCTTCTTACTACTTTGAGAACTCCCGATGGCCTTGCGGAGGTGGTTGAAGATGTATGCAGCCAAATTCATCTTAGTTCCTTTAAGATGAAAATAGATGAATTGCTTGTGGTCCGAAGAAATTTTATTAGAACTTCCTTCTCTGGGAAATATAGAACCAATCATAATTCTAAACAACACCCTCTCCTTTAGATGCATACTCTTGGCCTTGTTTAGAACTTCTTTGTCTTCAAAACAACCCCTTACAATTCTGGAAACAAATCTTGAAGATTTTCCAATACCTATCAAGGATACTCCTTGATTAGGAATACCCAGCAATTGAGATATGTGAGTTTGAGTGAGAGTAGCGTACAGAGGACCTAATCTTTGTCTCTGTAAATTCCTTACGACTTAAGTCTTTCCTATACTTATCCTTATTCTTCACTAGGTTTTCAGAGATTTTCCTTTTGAGTTCCAATTTAGCCTCTTCTTCATTAAACACTTCAGCCCTAAGCCAAAAATCCTTTACTATACGTAGGTAAACTTGACCATTTAGCATATTGAAGTAAGTTAGCCATCCTTGATCTTCAAACAAACATTTCAGCTCTTAACCATTCACTTTTAGTGATTTGAAATCCACAGGTTGTTCGATTACCAATTTAAGCTCCTCTATAGGGATAGTTACTATTTTTGTTTTGGTGACAAGTGATTTCCTAGTGTGTGTGTGTTGATGGGAATAGAATCAGAACCAGAAGTAGGAGTATAATCATATTTTTTTCCCTTAAGTCTTGCTTCAATTTTTCCATAGTGTGTGGTTAATGCAACATAAACATTATTAGTATTTTGCATCAATGGAATCATAGTTCCACCTATTTGTTGGGTGAATACACCATGTCATGACTATCATCATCACTTTGTTGTCTAACACTCACTAGAAAGTTTTGTGATAATCCTACAACATTAGGTTTCTTTTCCAATCAGTTGTTGAATCAAAGTGTTATTTTCATCGTTTCCTTGTCTCGATAAAGTGGTGATATTAGCATTAGTTACATTAATCCCAGTATTATGTGCCCCGAATGCAACATGATCATATGGAAGACCTGTTGGAGGATTACAGTGATTAAAGGGCATTTCAAACAAAGTCATGGCCAATGGTGTGGCTAAAGGATATTAGTTGCAAAATCTGAATTAAGTTGTTGTCTCAATGTCTTAGTTTTCTTATTTTATTGAAATACAAATCCTTGTGGAATCTTTTCAGACACAATTATAGTTAAGGACGCATTAAATTATTGAACCCTACCGCCTATATTTTCGTTGCCCCTAGTCAAGATGATTGTCGCAATATTTATATCGAAAATCGCAACTATTTTCAAACTTCCTTGGACTATAGTTCTAACAATCGCATCGCTAAAATTAGTACTTGTTGAAATTAACATTGTCTTTCACACACTTATATTCACTTTTATTAATAATGTTTTTAGGATTGTCCATCTTACTATTTCTTAGTCTCATAAAATTGTATCCCTCAAGTATGCAATTTATAATATTTTAAATTCACAAGTTTCTCAAACAAGATCTCACTAGATGTGCCAATTTATTATCATTGATTTTTATTATTGGATAGAAATGTATCAACAGCATAAACACATAGAATGTTTAGTATGAGATCTTGAACAAGTTAAAAAGTAAGCTTCAACGAATTTGATGTGTTTGCAGATCGGTTCAAGGATGGAGCAAGGATATTTTTTAAAGTTTATCAATCAATATAGATTAGAAAGCATCAATGCACACTCCACTATTGCAAACATAGAACAATGAATAGTTTTAATGTAGAAAAGTAACAAACTATTTTTTGACTAAAAAAATATTCATTCATTCATTCCAATAATTGATAGTATATCAGAAAAGTAACAAACTTTAATGTAAGTAAATATTGAATGTAAAATGACATAAAATTTAAAGGAAAATAAGAAAAATTGACTGAAATGTGTTGAATGCTCCAAATAAATTTGAATGGAAAATTTTTTAAATTGACAAAAAAAGTAAAATATAAAAGAATGTAAATTTTTTGAAAATATAAAATGCAAAAAGTTTAAATGTGAAGAAAAAGTGATGAAAATGCATGAAATTGTTGAAAAGTAAAAAACATTAATTTAAAAGCATGAAATGTGACATTCATGATTAATAAATACAGAGAACCGACATTCATTCTATAGTTTCTAAAATACATTAAGCAACTTATATTACAGGACATTGCCAAATTATTCTAACAGTTTTAGTGGTTACTTGTGTGCCACGCAATCAAAGTTTATTGCACATTCTACATTCTTCAGCATTGTTGATTGCCTCCGACACATATTTTTCCTTGCATCTAATGTGTGTTTCTAGTGCTTTGTACTTATTGGTTTAGGCATGGCAACGGGGCGGGGCGGGGGCGGATTTTGCCATCCCCAAACCCATAAAGTTCGGGTTTCTCCAAACTCATCTCAATTCCATGCGGGGATAAAACGTATAACCCCAAACCCCTACCCAATGGGGATCGGGTATCCCCAACAGGGTTCGGGTATCCCCGTTACGCCTCTTTCCACATGAATTATGATTGTATTTTAGTGTTTTTTATTAAAACAAAAAGGTTAAAAGTCCAAAATTATTTTGTTTTAACAATATTTTTTTAAATAAATAATAGAAATAGAGAAAATCATTTGTTTATTACTAAAATTAAAAATAAAAAATAAACATATGAATATAATTTAAGAGATTGTTTAAGAGTTTCTAATTTTAAAGAGGTAAAATCTAATTTTAACATAAGCGGTGCAGGTTCGGGGACGGGTTCGGGGTGGGTATCAATGTCCCTGTTACCCGCCCCAAACCCATCTTTTGAAATCGGGGAAAACTCATACCCAAACCCAGTCAACTCGGGTTTTTCCCGTCAAAGCGGGTAAGGTTTGGGCGGGTACCCACGGGTATGAGTTTTATTGCCATACCTATTTGGGGACCAGAGAGACTTCATTTCATGCCCTTTTTCAATTCGTCCACCTGTAACCCAGTCAACTCGGGTTTTTCCCGTCAAAGCGGGTAAGGTTTGGGCGGGTACCCACGGGTATGAGTTTTATTGCCATACCTATTTGGGGACCAGAGAGACTTCATTTCATGCCCTTTTTCAATTCGTCCACCTGTAACACTTAAACACTTGCCTATTTTTTGCAATTTTATTTAGGCTTAATTGCACTATTAGCCCCCAAGTTTAACAATTATGTGATTTTTGCCCTTCAAGTTTAAAACGAACAATTTTAACCCTCAACTTTACTCCGTTTTGCAATTACTAGTCTTGTATGCACATTTTGACCAAAAAAGTTGATGTGGCTAATTTTAATGACTTGGAATCTCCATGTGTTTGCCTACGTGGAAATTTACATTTTGAAAAAATAAAATAAAAGAGGAAACCATGTGACTACTCCACCCAACCTTCCTTCTTCTTCCATTCACCTTCATTCTTTTTAAATGGGCAAGTTTTAGATAGTCCATCATCACAATAACCAATCTACATAGCATCTTGGATACTGGGATTAAGAAGGACACGAAAGAGGGGATAGTGATTTCATGGAATTATATGCTTATATGAGTAATACATTACCATATATTTAGAAAATGTAACAAGTTCACGGTGATTGGGTTGAAGGAGAGAGAAGAAGGAGAATTGGGTGATGTAGTCACATAATTTCCTCTTTTATGTTTTTTTTAAATAAACAAATGTTATTTTCACATTGGCAAACACATTGAGATGTCATTTCATTAAAAACTAGTTATGTTAGTGTTTTATGTCAAAATTAGTCAAAATATGCATGAGGACTATACAATGAAAAATGAGATAAAGTAGAGGGGTCAAAATTGCTTATTTTAAACTTGAAGGGCTAAAATCACCAAATTTGCAAAATTTGGGGGGTCAAAATTGCTTATTTCAAGCCTACTATTTATTAAAAATACAATTTAAATGTGTCCCTTAACACAAATACAATAACTAAACTATCTTTAGAAATTGTGTGTCTAACTCCATTTCCACAACCATTTACATTTGTGATTAATGCACTTTTGAACAAAAAACTCGCTCCACATAACTGGACAGTCGGCATCAGTTCCACATTTAAAATATTCTGTAATAAAAAAGATAATAAAAATAATTTTATCAAAAAATTGTAAATGATATATACGAACTACGATGTAAAGATTGAAATTTAAGAAGCGTGAAAAATGACTTACTACGACCACCAGCTTCCGTTGCAATAAGAAACCATGAAAGAAATAGAATCATAGCACAAACAATCTTGAGAATTTTAGCCATATTTTTTCCTCTTTTCAGGTATAAAATAGAATATAATTGATCTTTTTATAGTGTATAAAGTGTATGTTGTACTAATAATAAAAAAATATTTTTAGCCTTTGATGTAAAAACCGGTCATACAATTATAATCATGATTGCCAACATAATGTGACACAAATGGTAGATACTTGTGTTCCTTAATCAATTGATCTATGGTTCAATCTCTAACTCATGTGCGTGAGAAAAAAAATTGGGAGAGGTCAACCCTCTAAATGAATCTTTGTTACATCAAAAAGATTAATCTCTAAAGTTGCGCACTAAGAATACATTTAGCTTAACAAAAATAAAATAAAACTATAATTATTATTAAATATATCTCAAGTGTGTTGTGTTTTACTTTTACCTTTTAGCACACCTAGTTAGGAGGTCACAAAACAGTAAAGATAAATTTTTAACCTTTCATGATTGTAAAGAGAAATTTAAATGTTATGATCATTACTAGCTGTCATTGTTTCTTTAACCTTTCGTGATAGTAAATGAAATTTATTCTTTATGGACCGTGGTAAAGTTATTTGTTGGAATAATGAGTCATTAGATTTTTTTTTTTTTGACAAATAATGAGTCATTAGGTTTTTTTTTTTACAAAATAATGAGTCATCAGGTTGAGATTTTTTTTTTTTGACAGTAAAAGGCTTATCTCATTTCATTCATAATAATATCGTAAATACATGTTGGAATACGGTGAAAATGTGGAGACTAGCTAAGGATGTAGCCACCCGAGCAAGATTATGAGCGATTTCATTTGCTTTTCTCCTAATGAACTTAACATTAGAGTTCGCTAAATTAGTAGCTAAGAGGGTTCTACAATCACTTAAAATAGCACCCAATTCAGATGTGAAAATTCTTTTACTATGAAGCCCATCTACCACTCTCTTACAGTCTAGTTCAAAGTCTGTACTACTGAGATGCAATTCATCAATCCATTTGAGACCCTTCAACATACCCATGGCTTCTCCAACCTCCACCTCCATAATTGGCTCTATCCATTCTGTTCTAGCTGCCACAAACTGGCCTTTATCGTCCCGGATACATATGTCGACCCTTACCTTGTTGTGAAGTACAAAGAAGGAAGCATCAATGTTTCATTTGTATCTTCCAACGCTCGACTTGGACCAATGTGTTTGATGTTGCACCGACTGCGTGACATATGTTGGCGAACGGAATTATTGAGCGTTGCGCCAACTTGTTATGAGATGCAGCGCTCTTTCGAGCACAATTTGACTGGATTCACTAGTGTTGTTCCACAGTTAGTTGTTTCTGCATGCCTTTCCAAATGCTCCATGCCATGACAGTGAACAGTTCTTGTTGCGGCTTATCAAGCTTGTTCAAAATTGAGAACAGATTTTCTGCAGAGTTATTACTAGTAGTCAGACCCGCGTTTACATACTCCCACAAGCCCGCACGCTGCCAACATTGTGAAGGTGCGTGGAGAAAACACAAGAAGGGGTGGTTGAATTGTGTTTTAGATATTTAAAAACTTTTCTAGATATTTGAATCTATCAGAGTCTTTAAGCACGGCAGAATAATTCACACAATCAACTAGAATCTAATTGAATGATGAAGGAGTAAATGAGAGAGTGATAGAGAGAAAGAGACACAAGAATTTATATTGGTTCCCCTCACAAATTGAGAGTACTCCAGTCCCCTTGCACTTCAAATGGATTTCACTATAATCACTAAGATTACAATTCAGATGCTCAAGCACACAAGCATGAGACTTCCTTGCTCAAGTCAGACAAGACAAAGAGACTTCCTTGCTCAAATCACACAAGATAAGAGACTTCCTTGCTCAAGTCACACAAGACAAGAGACTTCCGTTGCTCAGAGTCACACAAGACTAAGAGACTTCCTTTGCTCTAATCACTAAGATTGAGACTTTTCCAATTACTCACGCAAGAGTAATACTAACTTCAAAGCTTAAACTTATTACAAGATAATAACTTCAGAGGCTTGAGCTAGTTTCAATTCTCACTTAATTTGAGAGATATTTTCTATTACAATTCTTTATTCTCACTTAATTCTGAGAGATGTTGATGACTCCACGTTATTACTATAGTTTTACTTATTTCAAGACCTAATTACAAGATTTTTAGTATGTTTTTATTATATTTTTGCACAATAATAAGTGGAAGTTACATCGAGTACAAGGCTACAGAAAGCACACAAAAAGCAGAAAATTCAAGAAGAATCTGGTGTTTGGCGCGGGGCGCCAGAGGAGCTGCGCGGGGCGCAGGACACCAGAATGCAACCATCCTTTTCTGTTGATTGGCGCGCGGCGCAGGGATCCTGCGCGCGACGCGGGCCCGTAACCTAAGCCTATATATTTGAACTTCTGAAGCAGAATTAGACACAGAATTTTACGGCGAGAAACAGAAGACTTTTGGAAGAAACTCAGAGCTCTTTGTAATGCTTTCTTTCATCTTTAAACTTGTTAATTTGTGTTTAGCTATGTCCGGCTAAATCCTTATGATTGGCCTTAGGGGATTCTAATCCCGAATTATCTCGAACCATGTGATTTCTTTTATGTTTATTAATTAATTACGAAGTTAGTTTCATCAATTTTTCCTTGTGCTTAATGCTTTACATATGTGACGACTTGTGTGATGATGTTTATGATTTGTTTTACTATGAGAATAGGAATAGATTATTGATCTAGGAATTATTGTAAAATTGGTTTTCACTTAAGAGATTTTGGTTTACTAATTGAGATCAAAGATTAAAGCGCGAATTCCTCACTTGATCATAAATCACCTTAGAGATTTGGGATTCATGATCAAGAGAGAGGACTATGTTACCAAGACATTGGGCATAGTTATTTAATTTAATCGATCGTGAAACTAAATTTGTAGTTCGTTAATAAACATGGAATCACCGAGATGAATTAGGATTAGATGAACCAAAAGGTCCAATCGCTTCTCCTTCTAAAGTCAAACCTTATTTTCAAAGTTATTTTCTCCAACAAACCCTAGAAAATCCCCCCTTTTTATATTACCTAAATATGTTCTCAAAAGACAATTGTTGATTTATCACAATCCCTGTGGAGACGATCTTACTTACTTTTATTATTACTTGACGACGTTTAGTACACTTGCTAAAATTGTCATCAAGTTTTTGGCGCCGTTGCCGGGGATTGTTGATTTATCCGATTGAACCATATTTAGTTTGTTTTTTTTTTTTTTTTAGTTTCTTTTTTTTATATATCGAAAAAAAAAATATAGATATCTACAAATTCTAAATTCTATTTTTTTATTCTCTTGTAGTGCAGTTGCTTCTAAAGGTATTTCTGATTGTTTATGCAAGGTAGGAAGAAGGTAGTCCGAGAACTGATCTTTGATCCGGAAATCGAGAAAATAGCTAAAGCAAACAGGAAAGCAGTTCGGTTGGCACACCAGACTGCCCTGTTAACAAGTGGTACGGACGAGATACTTGAAGAGGAAGTTCCTAGTTCTAACACTTCGAACGACGAAACCGAAAGCATGGCTGGAGTTGATCCACCACCGCGAAGGACATTGGGTGACTACGGCCAAGCAACTGGTGGTCATAATCCTAATCTGGGTTTTCAACCAGTGAATCCCGTATCTTTCGACATAAAGAATACGGTGCTCAGTGCTCTTAAGGAGAACCAGTTTTCTGGGAGCGAATCTGAATGCCCAAACATCCATCTAGCCCGATTCTATGAAGCATGTGGCTACACTGACCCACCTGGTGTATCCGAGTCAAACAAGAAGTTGAGGTTGTTTCCACTATCCTTGACTGGCAGCGCAAAAGATTGGATCGATACACTGCCACCCAACACTATTACTTCTTGGGATGAGCTCGAGTTGAAATTTCGTGAGCGATATTTCCCAATCCATAAATTCTTAGAGAGGAGGAATGATATCACCAACTTCGAGCAAGGGGACTCGGAATCATTATATGATGCATGGGAGAAGTTCAAGCTTTGTTTGAAGAAGTGCCCAACACATGGGTTAGACAATCATGCCCAGATGTAACACTTTACTCAAGGATTGAGGGCTCAGACTAGAATGTTGTTGGATGCATCAGCTGGTGGTTCGTTGAAAAATAAGGATGAAAGCGAAGCAAGGGAATTAGTGGAGGCTATGGCTCAGAATGAATACAGAGTTCAGAATGATAGGGGAGCAAAGGAAAAGGCTGGCATGCTGGAGCTTGATACTCAAACCGCTCTACTAGCGCAATCTAAGTTGATGAACACTCAGATGGCAGCCATGTTGAAACACTTCACTACTACCCCCGCTCCTCAGATGCAAGCTAACGCGGTCCAAGATGTGAAGTGTGCTTTTTGTGGTAAGGGACATGCTAATGGTGAGTGTTTTCCTGCAGGTTCCGAGCAAGCAATGTACCTATCTAACTTTAAGAAAAGCAGCACCATCAATAATCCATACTCGAACACTTACAATCCGGGTTGGAGAGAGCATCCAAACTTTGGATGGAGAGGAAATCAAAATCAATCCCAACAACAAGCACCGTCTCAGAACTCTCAACCAAGGCAACAGTCTCCACTAGAAGATGCACTTACACAATTTATCAAGGTCACACAAGGGAACTTTGAAGAAATAAAAATTAGCCAAAATCAGATGAAAGCCAATCAAGATGTTGCTAACAAGAATCATGAAGCTTCCATCAAGACCTTGGAAACCCAAATTGGCCAATTGTCGAGACAGTTTTCAGCTACTCAAAATAAGGGCTTTGAAGGGTCTACGAAAGACAATCCGAGGAACGAAAGTTGCATGGCTATCAACCTGAGAAGTAGAGAAGTTCCTTCACCGGAAGTTGTGATAAAAAACAAGAGTGAGTTGAAGGACGAAGGAGTGAACAAGAGTGAGGGAGAAGTTGAAAAAGAGTGGGAGATAGTGGCTAAATCAGACAAGGAGAGAGACGAAGAAGTTGAAAAGCAAAGTGAGAAGTTAGTTGAAAAGAAGAAAGGTAAAAGTGTGGCAGTCCAAGAAGATAAAAAGAAGAAAGAAAAGTCAATCCATGCTAAGTTACCATATCCACGCAAAAAGAAGGCTAAGGAAGATGATCCTACACAGTTTAAAAAGTTCATGAAGATGCTTTACAGCCTCCAAATGAACATTCCTTTTGCGGAAGCGCTAGAACAGATGCCCGTTTATGCCAAATTCATGAAAGAACTTTTGTCAAAGAAACGGAAGCCTCTGGATGATGACACAGTGAATATGACCGAGGAGTGTAGTGCAATAATTCAGAAGAAGCTTCCACAAAAGAAGAAGGATCCAGGAAGTTTCACCATTCCATGCTCTATCGGAAACTTGCATGTAAGGAGAGCCTTATGTGACTTGGGTGCAAGCATCAATTTGATGCCCTTGTCCATGATGAAGCGTATCCCAGGTGTTGTAGCCAAGCCAACAAAGATGCAATTGTCTCTTGCCGATCGATCGATCACACATCCATATGGAATTCTGCAAAATGTCTTGGTAAGATGTGCTGAATTTGTGTTCCCGGCTGATTTTGTGATTCTAGACATGGAAGAAGACGCTGAAGTTCCTCTCTTATTGGGAAGACCATTCTTAGCTACAGGAAGGACTCTGATCGACGTTGAGAAAGGAGAACTCATGTTCCGTTTAGACGATGAACAAATCTGTTTTCAGGTGTTTGAAGCCACAAAATTTGGGGGACCAGTACCCGAATGCTTCAAAGTGGATGTGCTAGAGGAGGTGGTCAATGATGCACAAGAAGAAGAATGGGAGCGTGAAATTGAATTATTCCTTCAAAGCTTAGATGATGATTCCAAAGAAGGAGAACCACTAAATCTAGAGGGAACATTGCTTGCGGAAGTATTGAAGAAGGATGATGATGCGTTGGTTTGGGACGCAGACAGTGTGAATCCTCCCTTTTGCTTGCACAAGAAGACTACGGAGGAAACATTCAAGATGGGTATGGATACTTACTTGGAAGGAGCAGACTTCAAATATCCTCCCTAATGAGGGTGTCGGACGTCAAGCCTCGGGACGTTAAACAAGCGCGTGACCTCTAGGTCACGGACCGTCAAGCTATTGACGTTAAACGAGCGCTGATTGGGAGGCAACCCAAGGTTAGTCTCACTTCCTTTCTACTTGAATTTAATTTTGTCTTTGATGAATGTTTTGGCTATTTGAAAACTTGTGCACTATCCGAATGATTTTGTTTGAATGTATTATAAGTCAGTTTTGTTAGCATCATGATTCATGAATTTGTGACTCCCTTAATTGGTTGTTTTTCATATTTGATTGTAATTAGAAAAGTTGAGGAAATTTCTCAAACATTGACCACTCGATAATCCGGCAAAGCCGTGAGAATTTGAGCCCAAACACATAAAGTTTTCTTGTCATGAGAGATTCCACAACTTAGCTAATTCTCTAGAACTTGCTTTTGTTCTTTTAATTGATTGATTGCTAGGAGTTACACACCGAGGCATGTTGTTTGTACCTTGAGCCTTTTTGAAACCACCATTACTTATGTTATATCCTTCGTTAAACCCCATTTGAGCCGAAAGAAAAATGTTCTTTATTTGATAACCCAAGTTTGAACATATAAAAAGAAAAAAAAAGATGATTTTCTTGGAGTTAGATCACTTTACTTATGATTCGAGCACAACGCTCATCATTAAGTTTGGGGTTGCTTCTGGAATAAGCAACAAATTAAGTTTGGGGTGGGGTACTAGAGAACTACAAAAAGAAAAATAAAAATGGTGTACACAAAAAGAAAACACCAAATGATATGTGAAAAAAAAATATTGATAAATAAGTTCTCTAGTATGACAATGCTTGAAATAAAAGGGGAAAATGTTTGAATAATCCAATCTTGTGAAATAGGTGATCTTTGAAACTCCAAGTTTTTCTGCTTACCTTCCAAAAACATCTACCCTAAAACCTAAGCCCCGTTATAACCCTCAAGTCCTCTAAAGGTGTGAATTCTTATGCATGTTGATTGATTTCTAGAATGTTTGCAAGCCTATGGTAGAATGGCTATGTTTGTGTTGATTGAGTGAAATATATACCATCGTTAAACAGGAGAGAATGTGAGGGAGTGAAGGGATTAAAGTTTGGTCAATATTTGTGAAAAGTTCTTGATTTTTCGTTATAAATCCGTATGCGAGTAAATTCTTGATGGGATGATCATTGAAATGATAATTGTGGGTATCTAACTTGATTGACTGTGATGCTTCGAATAAGATTGTTGATGATAGTGCCAGGTTTTCCGATGGATGAAGATATTCCTTGAGGACAAGGAAAAGTTCAAGTTTGGGGTTGTGATGACTCCACGTTATTACTATAGTTTTACTTATTTCAAGACCTAATTACAAGGTTTTTAGTATGTTTTTATTATATTTTTGCACAATAATAAGTGGAAGTTACATCGAGTACAAGGCTGCAGAAAGCACACAAAAAGCAGAAAATTCAAGAAGAATCTGGTGTTTGGCGCGGGGCGCCAGAGGAGCTGTGCGGGGCGCAGGACACCAGAATGCAACCATCCTTTTCTGTTGATTAGCGCGCGGCGCAGGGATCCTGCGCGCGGCGCGGACCCGTAACCTAAGCCTATATATTTGAACTTCTGAAGCAGAATTAGACACATAATTTTACGGCGAGAAACAGAAGACTTTTGGAAAAAACTCAGAGCTCTTTGTAATGCTTTATTTCATCTTTAAACTTGTTAATTTGTGTTTAGCTATGTCCGGCTAAATCCTTATGATTGGCCTTAGGGGATTCTAATCCCGAATTATCTCGAACCATGTGATTTCTTTTATGTTTATTAATTAATTACGAAGTTAGTTTCATCAATTTTTCCTTGTGCTTAATGCTTTACATATGTGACGACTTGTGTGATGATGTTTATGATTTGTTTTACTATGAGAATAGGAATAGATTATTGATCTAGGAATTATTGTAAAATTGGTTTTCACTTAAGAGATTTTGGTTTACTAATTGAGATCAAAGATTAAAGCGCGAATTCCTCACTTGATCATAAATCACCTTAGAGATTTGGGATTCATGATCAAGAGAGAGGACTATGTTACCAAGACATTGGGCATAGTTATTTAATTTAATCGATCGTGAAACTAAATTTGTAGTTCGTTAATAAATATGGAATCACCGAGATGAATTAGGATTAGATGAACCAAAAGGTCCAATCGCTTCTCCTTCTAAAGTCAAACCTTATTTTCAAAGTTATTTTCTCCAACAAACCCTAGAAAATCCCCCCCTTTTTATATACCTAAATATGTTCTCAAAAGACAATTGTTGATTTATCACAATCCCTGTGGAGACGATCTTACTTACTTTTATTATTACTTGACGACATTTAGTACACTTGCTAAAATTGTCATCAGATGTATTCAATGAAAGTTCGTTAGTCATTAATTCTTTCATTTGCATATTTATATGAGTTGAGAAAGACATTGAGACGTTGGAGAAATTCCTATTGCAAAATGGACAGCTGTAGCCTTTGAATATCCTTTGAATAAAGCCACGTCGTCTTTGCAGTTAAGCTTCACCTTTACTTTTTGTCCAAAAATACAGTAATAAGGTACAACTAGCTCCTAGAGAGAGTAGGATCACATCCTTTGTGACCGTTGCAATTAGTTGTCCTTAAACAAATCATCAGGCTTGATAAGAGTAGTTGATGTAGCCTTTCTGATGACTAGGGGAATTTCCTTTGCTTCTGATGAACCTTTGATGTCTTTGAAGTCTGATTGGTCTTGAATAATTGGCCTCTGATAGTCCTTCGTATTTCAGCTTCTGAACTTCTTCATCTTCTGAATAACTCTTGACTAGCAGATAGCTTCTGAACTCTTATAGGCATCTGAACATCTCTGAGCTTCTGAACTCTTGCAGACATCATGATCCTATTTGAGCTTCTGACCACGTTTTAGCTTCTGAACTCCTTCAGAGTGTAATGATTCAGACTTCCATAAGGTTCCATCAGAGTCTAAATCAAGTGTGCTCTTGATATAACTATGGATTCTCCTGCACACTTAATTTAAACGTTAGTAACATCAATTGTCCATTTAATACTTTGTTATCATCAAAACTCAAGGGTGTGTACTAAAACACATTTTGTTCCAACACATTGTATCGTTCTTGGGCACCAGAAGAAGACGTGCATAATGTCTTCATCATTATTGTTGCACAGAGCACAGTTCACAGGGCATTGAACTCCACGGTTTATTAGCCTCGCCCGCGTTGGTAGTATGTTTCGCCCAATTCTCCACATGAGATTCTTCACTTTCGGGGGAATTTTTTCTCTCCAGATGATATTCCAATTTCCTACTATACCGTGTCTGTCATTAACACCTGCAGCGTGAACACAAAGCTTGTACGCACTACGCACCGAGTAGATACCATCTTGCTCTAGCTTCCAAGCCAAAGTGTCATGATGAACAGATGGGAACAGTGGTGTTTGCATGATACGACTGACGGTATTATTATCAAATAGATTGATGATCTTATCATAATTCCAAGCTTTTGCATTTTCCAACATCAAGTCCTGTACTTTAGTAACTTCACTAAAATTGTGCAGGTCTGAAGATGTTGTGATGGACTTACCTTCCTTGAGAGCCAATTTTGCTCCCAAATACTTATTCGTTCTCCGGTGCCAATACTCCATCTACAACCGTCTTTAATTATTGACTTTGAGTTCCATATGCTTCTCCAAATATAACTTGGGTTGTGACCAATGCTTGATTCGAAAAAATCACTTTTTGGATAACATTGAGCTTTGAGTAGTTTAGTGATTAAACTGCTTGGTTTTGTGACAAGATTCCAAGCTTGTTTTCCAAGCATGGCCAAGTTGAAAGCTTGAAGGTTTTTGAAACCCATTCCACCTTGATCCTTACTTACTGAGAGTCGTTCCCAAGAAAGCCAATGTAATCCTCGGTTGTTGTTACCATTGTGGCCCCACCATAATGAGTTTATCATTTTTTCAATTTCGTCATTTAAAGTACTCGGCAGTAGGAATACGCTCATCACATAAGTCGGGATAGATTGTAGTATTGATTTAATCATTACTTCTCTACCCGCTTGAGAGAGATGTCTACTACTCCAGGAGTTTACTTTCCTCCAAATCCTATCTTTTATGAATTTGAAAGTTGATTTTTTGCTCATGCCTATCATAGATGGTAGACTGAGGTATTTACCAGTGCCTAGGACTTGTGCTACCTCAAGATGGTTGGCAATAGCTTCGCGGATCTCAGGATTCACATTTCTGTTGCAGTAAAATTCAGACTTTTGTAAGTTTATGGCCTGTCCAGAAGCTACTTCATACACATCCAGGATGTTCTTCAACACAGTAGCCTCATTAATCGTAGCTTTAAAAAAGAGGAAGCAATCATCTGCGAAAAGAAGGTGGGAAATAGTTGGGGCATTCCGACATATTTTGATCCCGTGTAGACCTTTTCTCGCTTCAGCTTGTCGGATAAGTGCTGATAGCCCTTCTGCACAAATAATAAAGAGGTACGGTGATAGCGGGTCACCTTGTCGTAGTCCTCTATCGGGAACAACAGGTCCCACCTTGTGTCCGTTCACTATGACAGAGTAGTCCACTATTTCAACGCATAACATAATCCAATCAATCCATTGTTGAGAAAATCCCATTTTAGACATCATGTCTCTCAAGAATTCCCAATCAATACGATCATAAGCTTTGCTGATGTCCAATTTGAGCGCCACATCTCCTTTCTTTCCTCTGGTTTTGGATTTCATATGATGGATTATCTGTATTGTTGTCATTGCATTATCAAGGATAGATCTCCCTGGAACAAAAGCCGATTGATTTTCCGATATACATTTGTGAAGAATTGGTTTCAATATATTAGCGAGGACTTTAGCAACAACTTTATATAGGACATTACACAAGGAGATTGGTCTTCAGTCTTTCATGGAAGTTTGAATCTCACCTTTCGGTATGAGGGCAATATTGGTAGAATTAAGATTTGGAGGGAAGTCACCACTTGGTAGCCAAGCACAAGCTGCATTGTAGATTTCATGTCCACACAGTTCCCAAAAGTGTTGGTAAAAGCCCGGGTTAAAGCCATCTGGACCAGGGCATTTATCAGCTTCCATCGAAAACCCTGCAATTTTGAATTCAGCCAAAGAGAAAGGTGCAGTGAGTATGTTGTTGTCTTCTAATGAGATACATGAGTTGACTGTGTCAACAACTCTCATGCGTTCGCCGTTTTGTTGCTGTAAGAGATTCATGAAATATTCTTTTGCTATAATTTTCATGCCATCAATGGAAGTACAAACATTACCTTGGATGTCTTCTATACGCTCGATCTGATTTTTCCTTTTTATGGCTGAAGTTGTAGCATGGAAGAAGCGCGTGTTGAGATCGTCGTCGCGGTACCAAAAGGTTTTGCCTCTTTTCTTCCAGAATAAATCATCCTTGGCGAGTAGGAAGTCAAGTTTTTTCCGTATCTCATTGTAATAATGAAAGTTTGATTCATCTACACAAGTTCTGGCAGTTTCCAGTTTTTGGCGGTAATTCTCAATGTCCCTCCGAGTTTTGTGACAATTCTCATTACTCCATTCCGACAAAGTTGTGGCACAATTGTTCAGCTTGTGAGTTATCGTGTTTTCGACACTAGAATTCCAATATTGGCGAACAAATTGGTCGAAGTCCAGTTCAATTAGCCATGAATTTTCAAACTTGAATTGTTTAGGAGGCTTGCTGTGTAAAGTTCTTTGTTCCCAACTTAGAAGAAGAGGATAATGATCAGAAGCTGTAGAGGTAAGGCATTCCAGCTTGGCATGAATAAATAAATTGCACCATTCAACATTTGCTAAAGCTCTGTCCAACTTTTCTTCAACAACTCTATCAGTTCCAAGGCTTTTAAACCATGTGAAAGGGTAACCAATCAGCTCTATGTCGATTAAACCAGCATCCAGAACAGCGTCACGAAAGTCATTTATGAGCCAATTCGGACGGTCACTACGTCCTTTCTTTTCATCGAATGAGAGAATATCATTATAGTCACCAATAATGCACCACGGTAGTTGAGACGTTTGAGAGAGTTGACATAAGAAATTCCAAGATTCTCTCCTCCTTCCCCCTTCTGGAAAACCATAGAAGCCAGTTATTCTCCAATTACCTCTAACATCATCAGACACTTCCAAATCTATATGGTTCAAAGAGTACTTTGTTATTTGACATTTTAAAGAAATTTTCCATAACATAGCAATCCCACCTCCTCTTCCTTCTCTATCAACCGTAAAACAGAAATCAAAGCCAAGCATATATTTCAATTCTTCAATTTTATTAGAAGTGGTCATTGTCTCATAAAGGATTATTGCATACGGTTTATAAACCCGGGATAGGTACTTTAAATTAGGAACTGTGCTCGGGCTACCTAAACCCCGACAGTTCCAACTTATGAGACTCATTTTTTCTAGCAGGCCTGGTGTCCAAGTCCTGCCATTACATTATTTACATAAAAAATAGGGTTATTTTGCAGAGTGATGTTAGTCTTGTTGTGGTAAGTGTGAGTGTTAAGTCTCACATTGCTTAGAATAGTGGAGGTTGAACACTTTATAAGTAAGAGGACCCATAAATCTAACACCTTAAGGTTTTGGGTAAGAGTGTGGTGTCCAACTCACTTGTAGAGTTGTTCTTAAACCCAATGTGGATGATCCCCGACTGCCCCCTCTTGACCCAACAGTGGTATCAGAGCTGATGGTTCGACGAAGTGTTTGACCGGCTCGTTGTATCGAAAGTCCTCCTGACCTAGGTGGTCAGGCGGCGTGTCCTGTGTGCAGTGTGGCAACGGCGGTACAAGTGTAGTGTAGCTGGAAAAAAAATGCTTCCGCTTGAGGGGGAGCATATCCTGGTATGGATGGACTAACACTTGAGGGGGAGAATGTTGTGGCAAGTGTGAGTGTTAAGTCCCACATTGCTTAGAATAGTGGAGGTTGAACAATTTATAAGTAAGAGGACCCATAAACCTAACACCTTAAGGTTTTGGGTAAGAGTGTGGTGTCCAACTCACTTGTAGAGTTGTTCTTAAACCCAATGTGGATGATCCCCGGCTGCCCCCTCTTGACCCAACAAGTCTCTGCAGCTCTTGAGGTTACTATCTCAACATCCACTTGCATATCATTCTTGTCTGAGGCTTTGCTTGGAGTAGCTTCATCTTGGATCAGCAGAAACTCAGCATTTCTTTGTCTTTTCTTTGGAAGGCTTTTTTCATCTTGGTTGGGAACAGCTCCCCCTCCTAGCAGCAACTGATTAGTATTAATTGGTGGACACGTGTTTTTAGCTAGCACAATCCTTGGATTATTAGTAACTGCGTTCAGCAAGAGTGTGATAATATCCCATTCTTCAGTTGTTACTCTCCTTATTCCTTCTGTTTCTAATTGCTGACTTGTAGATAACTGTAGGCTTTGCATATTTGCTGGTCTTGGTCCATTGCCTCTCACCTCATCATGAGCGTTCAAAAGCGGCCCACTGATGACATAAAAAAGGGCCCATCTTTTATTGCCTGTATTAACTCCTTCCAATAATTCCTCCAATTGTTTGAAGAACATTAAACTTCTGGTGCTAGGATCACGGCTGATTTTTACCCCGCCATGAATTTTATGTTTGGTAAAGGTTTCATCAGTCAAAGCATTTACTTCGCATACATTAAATCCAGCATTGATTGCACCTTCGCGACCGCCTCTGTCAGAGCTTCCGACATTCCTCAGCCACTTGTTTGCGGTGGCTCCTCCATTTTCCGCCCTCAAGTAATTTCCCCAGCCTTTTTCTCCAACGATATAATCAGCCTCGAATCTCTTACTGCAGAAATTCTCCGTGTGGCCTATGATGCCACAGACAAAGCAAAAATTTCCAAGTTTCTCATATTTGAAATGGACCTGCACAGCTTCCCCTCCACCTCGTTCGAAAATCCAGCTTTTTTCCAGCAGTTCATTGACATTTATCGCCACCCAAAGTCTCATATACTTCATCCATGATCCACAATTGTTAATGTCGTCATACTTGACATAGTTTCCGATGTGGCTTCCCATAAGATATCCAATGGGCTTGCACATAAAACCGAAAGGCAAATGATAAATTTGGACCCAAATCTCAGTCAAATCCATTGGCACCGTGGTAGGGTCTTCACCAAACTGCACCTTCCTAAGAATCAGCATATGGTTTTCAAAGAGCCATGGACCGCCTTGGTAGATCCTCTCCATGTCCCAGGGATGGAAAAATTGGAACATGAATTTGTTGTCCTCCATGGGCCTAATGTTAAATCCCTGATCTGGTTGTCAAAGAGTAGCAAGCCTGTTTTGGAGGACAGTGAAACGAATTGGCTTGTTTACCATCAGTTTGCCAATGAGACAACAATCAAGGAGTTCCTCAGGTGTTAAAGTAGCATTGGTCCGTCCACTACCTTCCACATCATTGATATTCAGTCCTTCCATAATGACAGTGAGAAAAAATAAAAAAACACAGGATAGTTTGAAAATTTGGTGACGAGAGGACATGGAATTGTACTCAATAACTATTTGAGGTTCTACTTTTAAAGTGGTGAGAGGGGGACATATAGAACTAAAATCACTCAATCTCCTTGAATGACCAGGATACTCAATCGGATCAGACTGAACTTTTGGGATTATTTGATTTATGTGGATATATGAGATTAATATGAAGTATATAATTGAGGAAAGTAAGAGTTCACTACATTCAGTGTGAATCAAAAACATTTTCTAATCACCTTGGATGTAGGGATATGGTTTGTACTTCCCATAATCCAAGGATACAATCAGCCCATAACCTATTAACGATTGAAAAGGGATATCCTTCAAAAATCAAAACTGCAAATCAACGAGATAGACACTTTAAACACAGAAATTAAAAATTAGAATCAATTTACAGAAAACACGACCAGATTAGACGCAATCGGCGTGGCACGAAACTCCCACCAGGACAACCGTTTGGAACAGAAAAACCCTAGGAGAGACCTATACAAAATTAGATTCTGAAACGTGTTGCTGTTGCTATTGTTGTTGTTTCATAATAATGTTGCAGTTGTTGTTCTGTTCATAGTCTCTTTCTCTTTCTCTCTCTAATATTCTTCTTTGTTGTTTCTCACAAAGTTGAACCAATTCTTCCTTCAATTTTTGGTTAAAATGTTGAGCTACTTCATTATATTGCTTTACACAACCATTTTCATCCTTTTCGGCTAACGGAAAACCCACCAAAATATAAGTGAGGCAGACAATGGGTCAAGTGTTATCAATTACAAACTTAATTTGCATCTATAAACCATAATTTTTTATGCATTTATAAATTATTTTTGTTGATAAAACCGTTGAATAGAGAAGCATGTGTATTAATTTTATAACTGCATAATTTATTCTACATTCACATTATTTATACAACTCAATAATTTCTTTTTAAAAATATTGGTATTAAATTAAACAAAAGTTAATTTTGAAATTATAAAATTATGTAATGTTCTGTGTGTCTTTGCTCAGATCACACACCTTTGTATTTATATTGGTCTTACAATAAATACATTGAAAGTATAATGAAAGAAAAATGTTAAACAGTGCCCCCGGGGTACTCTTTAAGCACCTTAATTAGTAAGTTTTTATGAATTTTGTGTGAAAATGTGTGAAGTCAACGCATTGAGAATTAAAATGTTTTACTTTTTGAATAAATTATTTCCTTAAATAGAATGCTTAAAGAGTGCCCCGGGAGCACTGTTTAGCAAGACCCTAATGAATAAGCACTAACCTAGGAAGTTGTAAACTCTAGGCATATTAACAATCACTCTAGGAATTTGCACAGTCATAGGAATATCTAAAGATTAACTTAATTCTAACATTACTCCTCAAGCTGGAGCAAACATGTCATATGCACCAGACTTGTTATAAATGTATTCAGCCCGAGGTCCTCTAAGGGACTTGGTAAATATGTTAACCAATTGATCCTTTGAACCAACAAAATCAGTTATGATTTCTCTTGAAAGAACTTTATCTCTTACAAAGTGATAGTCGATCTCTATGTGCGTAGTTCTTTCTGTTGTGGCAAGTGTGAGTGTTAAGTCTCACATTGCTTAAAATAGTGGAGGTTGAACACTTTATAAGTAAGAGGACCCATAAACCTAACGCCTTAAGGTTTTGGGTAAAAGTGTGGTGTCCAACTCACTTGTAGAGTTGTTCTTGAATCCAATGTGGATGATCCCCTGGCTGCCCCCTCGTAATGACCCAACAGTGGTATCAGAGCCGATGGTTCGACAAAGGGTTGAACTGGCTCCTTGTATCGAAAGTCTACCTGACAAAGGTGGTCAGGCGGCGTGTCCCGTGTGCAGTGTGGCAACGGCGGTGCAAGTGTAGTGTTGCTGAAGAAGCTTCCACTTGAGGGGGAGCATATCCTGGTATGGATGGAGTCACACTTGAGGGGGAGATTGTTGTGGCAAGTGTGAGTGTTAAGTCCCACATTGCTTAAAATAGTGGAGGTTGAACACTTTATAAGTAAGAGGACCCATAAACCTAACGCCTTAAGGTTTTGGGTAAAAGTGTGGTGTCCAACTCACTTGTAGAGTTGTTCTTGAACCCAATGTGGATGATCCCCTGGCTGCCCCCTCGTAATGACCCAACACTTTCATGAAAGACCGGGTTGGAGACGATATCTAGTGCAGCTTGGTTGTCACAAATCAGTTTCATTTGTTTAGACATATCCCAATTTTAGCTTTTGGAGTCATTATCTTAGCCATGTGAGGTCACAAGTTGTAGCTGTCATAACACGATATTTTGCTTCTTCACTAGACCTTGCAACTATGTTTTGTTTCTTATTCCGTCATGAGATCAAATTTTCTCCAATGAGGATACAATACCCTGAAGTGGACCTTCTATCTGCTAGTGAACCTACTCAATTAGCGCCAGAGTTGCCCACAACTTGGGTGTTACCCTTGTTTTCATAAAGTAATAATTTACCCGACGCACTTTTTATACTTAAGAATATGAATCACGACGTTCCAATGGTCATCACATGGGGCATTTAGAAATTGGCTAATCACACTGATAGCAATAATAATGTTTGGTCTAGTCATATTGAGATAATTAAGTTTGCAAACCAGACGTCGATATTTACCAGGGTCTTTCAATGGCTCCCCTTGACCTGGTAGTAGCTTGACGTTGGGATCAATAGGAGTGTCACAAGGTCGGTAATCAAGCAAACTAGTTTCCTCAAGTATATCAAGAGCATATTTTCGTTGAGTAATTGCCACACCAATCTTGGATGAGCAACTTCAATCCCTAAAAAATATTTCAGTGGCCCCAAATCTTTGGTTTGAAAGTGTAGAGAGAAATGTTGCTTCAACCGTTGGATTCCATCTGTATCATTACCAGTAATGATGATGTTATCAACATAGACAAGTAGATAGATGCAAGTGGTTTGTGAAGAATGCAAGAAGAAGATGGAGTAACCATCTTCACATCTTGTTATGCCATACTCTTGAAGCACGTTGCTAAACCTTCCAAACGAAGCACGGGGAGATTGTTTCAAGCCATAAAGTGATCGACGAAGCCGACAAACAAGGTTAGAAGCACCACTAATAGTGAATCCTGATGGTTGTGTCATGTACACCTGCTCCTATAACTCACCATGTAGGAAAACATTTTTATGTCCAATTGATGGAGCGACCAATGATGAATGGCAATTATGGAAAGAAAATGCAGACATATGCAATCTTGACAACCGGAGAGAAGATATCTCCATAATCAAGGCCGAATATTTGTGTGTATCCTTTGGCCACGAGAGAAACTTTTAAACGGTCAAAGTGCACGTTTATTCCATACAACCTGCACAATTATTTATTTATCCTAGACAATTATTTATTTAAACGGTCAACGTGCACATTTCTTTATTTATCTTGCATCACAATTGTCGTACACATTATCTAAGACATCATTCAAAGTGCACAATTATCCCAGACAACGTGTAATACATTTGTCGCCTGAAGAACAAAATTTCAACTATTATGTGTCTCAAACAATTTTGAATTTCAAAACTCTTCATACGCTTCTCCAAAGGTCTTCATTTGCATATAATTACAAGGTGCTACATGAATAAAAACTCAAGAGTTTGCACAAAGAATTAATCATACAATTTGTTGAAGCAAAAATCCAACAAGTCATAAACTCTTCAAAAGCAAAGCAACTCACTCTAAAAAGCTTTCATCTATACATTTGTGAAAAACAAATAGGTTAAGGATGCTATTCATTATACTCATTCTTGAGTGTTAGAAACCAAATTTCAAATAATTATCATTCTCATTTGTATTTCCTCTATGATTGGCTGCATTATCATTCTCATTTAAGTTGAATTTGATTGATTGTTGGAATCTAATTTTATTATTATAAAAAAAGAATATAATTTCATTATATTTCCAATTTTTTTTATATTTGTTATGTTTGAAGTAGGGATGACAATTAAGCCCAAACAAGTGGGCTCCGCCCGAACCCAAATTCGAGTCAACGGGTAAAATCCAAGTTGACTGGGTTTGGGTTCGGGTGCCACCCGATTCCACGGGTGCGGGTTTGAGATCACCCGAAACCACACCCGCTTATATATTAAACTACTTAATTACCCCTTAGTTTATATACCAAACTATTTATTTATTTTGTATCATGTGGGGTGAAACTTATTTGTTTAATTTGGTTGATTTCTAAGCCTATTGATATTTCATTTTGGTTGAATATGAAAAATTACTAATACTTAATTTTTGTTGAATATGGAAAATTACATTTTTTTCTTTTAGTAGATATGTTGCTTCGGGTGGAAAAACTCGAACCTAACAGGTGTGGGTTTTGTTTTGCCACCCGAACAGCCTTTGGGTTCGGGTGGTGATTTCGGGTGCGGGTTTGTGTATCATAAAACCTGCACCTGTGGGCACCCGTTGCCATCTCTAGTTTGAAGGATCATTTATTAAAATCAATTTTATACTTTTGTAGAGGTGAAGGGTTAAGTATGTGTTTGGTTTTAGGGTCTGTTTGGATTAGCGTATTTTTTATTTTATGCAAATAAGTTTATGCAAATAAATAAGTTTTTTATGCATTATTATAAATTTTTTAAGGTACTTCATGCAAAAACATACTTATAAATATACAATTTTTATTAGTAAAAATTATAAATTAACATTAAAATTTATTTATTTACATAAGATATTTTCATAAACTCAAAAATAAATCAAATCCAAATGAGCCATAAATTCTACACACTCCAAAAGGGGTGTGAGGATTTCTTTTTTTTCTTTTCTTTTCAAAATTATGCAAATAAATAAATTTTTTATGTATTATTATAAATTTGTTAAGGTACTTCATGCGAAAACATATTTATAAATATACAATTTTTATTAGTAAAAACTTATAAATTAACATAAAAATTTATTTATTTACATAAGATACTTTCATAAACTTAAAAATAAATCAAATACAAACGAGTCATAAATTCTACACACTCCAAAAGGGGTGTGAGAATTTCTTTTTTTTCTTTTTCAAAATATCATCATCAAGATTCAGGTTTAAGTCCAAAACACTCTCCAATTCTCAAAAAAAGAAAGAAAAAAAAAATCTCGAGGGTGAAACCGTCAATATACTATTTAGCATAGTAATATAAAAGATCTATTCTCAGCAAAACCCTAATTCTTCATCGTTCACATCTTCAATTAGCCGCAGCGACACACACCCTTGGCGGCAATCATCACCGTTCACCGGGAACTTTCATCGGAGAGGCTAAAATGGTACGCTTCTCTTCTTGATTCCATCTCTCTATCCTCGAATTTTCTGTATAATTAACCTCTGATTCTACAATTTTTGTGATTTGTGATAGTCTTTGGTGGCGAACGAAGAATTTCAGCACATTCTGCGTGTGTTGAACACTAACGTTGATGGGAAGCAGAAGATCATGTTCGCAATGACCTCCATCAAGGGTATTGGAAGGAGATTTTCTAACATCTGCTGTAAAAAGGCTGATATTGACATGAACAAGAGGTTTGTAGTCGAGTTTAATCAATTCCATATTCAATAATCACTTTTTTTTTTGTTGTTGTTGAAATTACTGGGTCAGGGTTTGTAGTTGAGTTCTGTAGATTGTATATTGAAAAATTACTTTTTTTTAGTCGTTGAAATGGTTTTATTGTTGGTGTTATTTTTAGGGCTGGTGAATTGAGTGCTGCAGAGTTGGATAATTTGATGACCGTGGTTGCTAACCCTCGTCAATTCAAGGTTCCTGATTGGTTTTTGAATAGGAAGAAGGATTACAAGGATGGAAAATTTTCTCAAGTTGTGTCCAATCCTCTTGACATGAAGTTGAGGGATGATTTGGAGAGACTCAAGAAAATCAGGTATATGTTCAAATTAGATATAAGATGATGATTCATTGTTTATTTAATTTGTTTTTGCAGTGATTATAAGATGATGACTCAAGAAAATGTAGTCAATTAAAACTAGGCCATAAATTTGTTTGTTGGTTCTTTATCCAATGACTTGTTTGGTTTTCTGTTGCCTTGACAGTCTCAAGATTTAAGTTTTTTTATTGAAATATATAGGCATTTCCAAGCATTTTGCTATGCTTCATATCCACGTTGATATAGGTTGTGATGAGATGATGTAACACAAACAATATAGTTTTAGGTTCTGTTTGGATAAACTTTAGTTAAAGCACTTATATAAGCGCTTATCGTATAAATGCTCACATTAGCTATTTCAATGATGAAAGAAAATATCAAGTTAAAATGTTTTCATATAATCTACAAGCGGTTTGAATGAGATTCTAGAGAGCATATAGAAATATGCTGAAAACAAATTGTGGACATTTAATAAGCTATTTCTATAAGTAGAAAAGCTTTTATACCGGTCAATAACCTCAAATAAACCCCTTACACTTTTACTAGTCAAAATTTTGTTGTTGGTAATATACGAATGATGTAAGTGGGATAAAGTTTGTCTTTTCTGGTAAATTTACAGTTGAAGACTAACACCTTTTCTTGTATGCAGAAACCACCGTGGTTTGAGGCACTACTGGGGCCTTCGTGTTCGTGGTCAGCATACCAAGACTACCGGCCGCAGGGGAAAGACTGTTGGTGTCTCAAAGAAGCGTTAAGCTGTTATATTTTTGCATGGAGATTTGATAATTTTGATTTGGAGCACATTAGGCATGTTTTCTATATTTTTGCATGGAGATTTGATAATTTTGATTTGGAGCACATTAGACATGTTTTCTATACCGACTTTGTATGGTTAAATGATCATGACAATTTGAATTTTGTATGTTTTTTGTGTCAAAAGTTTATGATTTGTTGAATGATGTTGGTATCTATTTATTCACGTTGGTTCTTAACATGAATATGCTACTACTCGAATAAACTTAAGTAAATTTCTTTTCTTCCAAAAAGAGGTGGCGAGAGAAATAGACATACTAGAAGATTTGTAAGACTCACTCATTATGAGTGAGTCTCACAAATCTTCCATTTTCACTTTTTTTTTTTCCCTTCTCTTTTTGACAATTTCCTCCATTTCCATGACATTGTAACCTTTCTCCTTATTGCTAGAAACTCTCATTTTCATTACTCATCCAACTTTTGTCAATGAAATTCAAGAACAAACACATGTGTCTCAACCAAAAAGTTCTAGTCATAACAGCACCACAAGGCTAAAGAGCTCATTTTGCATTGTTCTTACTATGACAACAATGTTGTTATTGCTGTCCTCTTGATCAAAATTTTCCTATAAATTAGGAAGATCCATCAAACCCTTTTTAATTTGTGGTGACACAAAAAAAAAGTGATTTAATGTGTAGAGGTAAATAATGAAGATGGATAGAAGAGGAAATAGTAGCAAAGAGAAGATGGAAGTGACGGGACAGCGGGGTGAAAAATTGCAGATCTGGTAGTCCAATGGAAAGGAGGAGGCAAGGAAGAAGAAAAGAAAGAAAAAAAACTAGTGTGAATGGTGGGTAAAAAAAAACTAGTGTGAATGGTGGGGGAGAGGTGAGACAAAGATCGTGTGTGAGTCGAGATAAGTGTTGTCAATTTTATTTCTGATAAATCTGAATCATCCATTAAATTTAACGGTATTTTTTAAATGTCTCACCGATGAGAGATTTGATAGAAGTCCTACCTTAGACGTCATCTAAAAAAGATAACGATCTATCTATTTTATACAAATACTTAAATTTGGGGTGGCCTTTTTTAAAATACCATAAATGCCTTTAGTATTTTTTTTTTTACGATCTTTTTAACTTTCAAAACCAACTTTTTTCTTTCTTTCCACTCTTTGTAACTTCCAAAACCAACCGCACACAAGCAATTTCTATTCATTTGTTTCACTCTTAAAAAAAAGATATATATATTACACAAGCAATTTCTATATGGGTCAGGATCAAATGACACCAACTAGTTTGACACCAAATGTTACACCTCTCAATAACGTTTTAACCATTATTAATTTTATAAAATCAGTCGTTGGATTGAAAGTTTATATCATATAGATCATCTATGTTAAGTTTTACAAAAATCTAAAATCGTTTGATATGTTATTGAGATCAATCAAAATTAATGTTATTGAGAGGTGTATCATTTGGTGTCAAACTAGTTGGTGACATTTGATCCTGGCCCTATATATATATATATATATATATATATATATATATATATATATATATATATATATATATAATTAGCAATGCGCACCTTTTCACTTTGGACAAAAAACTCTTGACATTTTGTTATTTTACACTAGAAAATTGAGGATTAATTATGTAAATTTTATTAAATGTTGTGCACTCATTTGCTAATTTACACCCACATAATTATAAATATATGCAACCTAAATAACCAAGGAAATTAAAAAAGGCAATTTGATACAATCCAAACACAAATTTATAAATTACATAATTTTGGTTTTTAAACAAAACATCGTGCATTATATTTATTTCTTCTTCTTTTTTTCATAGTACTGATGCCTTATATATATACGATTTGTTTTCTAGGCATGAATTAACAATGTAATAACATTTTCTTATTTAATAAAATTTATACAGTAACTCCAAATAATAATTTATCTTTAACAAAAGTCAAAAAAAAAAATTAAAAGTTTCATGTTTTTTATTTTTGAAAGAATTTGTCTCATGTTTAAAATTGTCTCTTTGAAATGTGTTTATAAATAAGTGGGTGTAAATTAGCATGTTGAGTGTACATAATTTAATCAAAGTTACAAAACTAACCCTCAATTCACTACTTTTAAATATCAAAGATGAAGGATATTTTGGTCCAAAGTGAAAAGGTGTACATTGCTAATTTACACCTTAATGTTTTTAGATGGTTGTAAATTAGCAAACCCATATATATATATAGGCTAATGCTACGATGGACCACCTTCACAAGTGGTCCACTGTGAACAAGTGATCTACCGAATATGAATGTTACAAAATTCACTGTTGGATTGAAAGTTTATATCGTATAGATTATCCATAATTTTTTTGAAAATCATTTGATATGTTATTGAGACCCATCAAGATTTATGTTATTTAACAACCGTTAATCTTGATGTGTCTCAATAACATATCAAATGATTTTTAATTTTTCTATAGATAATCTATATGATATAAACTTTCAATTTAACGGTGAATTTTGTAAAATTTATATTCGTTATAATGTTATTCGTGACTGGTCCACCATAGACCACTTAATGAAGTGGTCCATATTATATATATATATAATCTAAAATATATAAATTTATACAACTTAGCAGAATAGAAAAATTGAATCGCATCGACCCGTAGGGAGCACGTGGCCACTAGTAGTAATAATAATAATAGTAATAAATTGTCAAAATGTAGTACATCGTAAGTTATGAAGCCCGGATACGTGACACGATACCGATACGGCGATACGGAAAAAATTTCAAAATCCCCGATACGATACTGTCGCGATACGTTATTTAAAAATTAAATATATAAATGGACAATATATAAAGATAACAAAAATCGATAATGATAATAAATTAACATTCAAATTACTCAAACTGAGCAAACAATTGACGATTACATACTGAGCAAACAAGTGACGATTACATATCTTAAGTTAAGTAAGTACTACCCAAAAATAATATAACTAGTACTATCCAAAAAAAAAACATCATAAGTACCACACAAAGAACACCATCCTCTAACATTCACTATTTAAGAGGAAACACAAATTGTATCAGTATGATGTCCTCCAATTCTATCATCATAGAACATTAGTTGTCCGATACTTCTCTGATACGCGTATCGGAAAAGTATCCGACATGTATCGGTAATTTTTTCTTTAAAAAAATAATATTAATTGTATGATACTCTCCAATACGAGTATCAGAAAGTATCAGACGAGTACCGGCATCGGACACATATGAGCCACGATAGTTTGCCATAATTAGAATATGGCTTCATAGATTGTAAGTTGTTGAAACTCTTGAAAATGTAAGGGTCAGTGCGCATCAACAATAATGTTGATAAATAGATGAAACTTTCAAACTGCCAAAGATATTGGTTTATGGTAGGTGTGTGTTTTGTTTGGATGGGTTATGAGGTAAAATTTATCTGATTTAAATATAAAATTATTTGCAGTTCGGTACTAGATGATTAATTAAAATTAGTGCGGTTTAATTTAGATTGTTTTTTCATTAAAAGAAAAATCATTTGAATTATTTTTGGATATTTAAATTTTATAAATTATAATTTTTTGTTAAATTATAACGAAACGGTAAATAATATGTCTTATTGACCTGCTATAGCAGGTTTTTTTATTAAAATTGTCTGGGCCCATAAAAGCTGTAAAGTCAATAAATTTATTTTTGAAAGAAAGAAATATTGATTACATTTTTACCCTTGTAACTAGTCTTAGATCTAAGTCAAATATCATGTTTACGCATATAAGAAACTTGAAGAAATTAATATCGTATCAACCGCTAGTTTAAAGAAGAGTATATTAAAGTAGATAAAACAAATCTTTCTACAAAGTCACCGTCAAATAAAGCTTCTCATCAACTATATAGATGATTATATTTTTACAAAGTCACCGTCAAATAAAACTTTTGATCAACTATATAAAAGATTAATTCGTCTCCTTCGTCTTAGATATAATTGTCTTTATGAGGAAGAGATATAAATGTGTTCAACACACTTTTTCCCTTCACCAAGGTTGTCCCATTTGGTTTTCCTAGTAAGATTTTTAACGAGGCAATTCAAACACAAATGATGTTATACTTTTTTTTTTCTTTCACTGGATTTTTTTTGGGTTAATTAAACTTTTGGTTCCTTATCTTTATTTTATGTTTCAAATTGGTCCCTTATCTTTTAAAAGTTTCAAGTTGGTCCATTCCATCAATTTTTAACTATTTCCGTTAAATTTGTACACGTGACACACTTGGACATAAGACACGTGTCCAATTTTAACAGTAACAGTAAAAAAATTGACGGAAGGGACCAACTTGAAACCTAAAATAAAGATAAGCGACCAAAAGTATAATTAAGCCAATTTTTTCCCATTGAATTTTTTTTAGTAAGGTTTTCATGAAGCACATCATCAATGGACATCCAAGAAAGAGTGTTATGAATAATAATGTTCATCCTAAATACCAAAAAATAAAATAATAATAATGTTCATCCTGATAGGGTTTTTTGTATTTTTGGTATTGCGGAATTTAGTGGGATTATTACATGGAGAATACTCTCATGTTTTTGTTTTTCATATATTATTCATAACTATATGGCTCTATATATAGAGCTACATCAAAACAAAGCATTTTTTTTTTAAACTTAAACAAAGCATGTATTTTAAATAACAAACAAATCCTATAAATTCTAAACAAATCTTAAATCCTAATATTATTTTATTTAAAATATAAATCTAAAATATATTTAAATCTAAAATCTTCAAAAAAGATATTTAGGCATTATTCTCAACCTATCATATCTCTTCAATATCCTATAACTCTCACCTGTAAGTAAACCTTAATTAGCTTAGTTCTTTCACTTCTTTATTGCCCTATAAGTACGACTTTCGTTAACAAATATGCATTATTCGAGTTCAAATTTCTTGTGTGTGGGAGTCTAAGAGCATCCATAATGGAGCTCCCCAAATTTGAGTTCTTAACTGGGTCACATCAATAACTCTACATCACAATATATTTTAATTATTAATAATATATAAAAGTACGCAGATCCCATAAAAAATATATTGTAATGAAAACTAAGTTGAGCCCTAAGGAGAGAAAAAATTCTTATTTAAGAACTGATTCAAAATTGTATTGCTGCAATAGTAGTTCCTATTAAAAACTGGTTCTTAATAGTCTAATGAACTGTCAATTTAAAAATGATTCAAGTGGAAAGTTTCTGTATTTAAATTAACATTTTTGTACTGACACGTAAGCTTTAGCTCTCTTTATCCGATTCAATCAATCATCACCTACAAATAACTCTACTGTACATCATCGTTTTTTGCGAGTTGTACTCTCTCAGTTTTTTATAACATTAATCAATAATCAGCACCAGTCCAAGGTTTGTTTCTCTCATCCTTTTTTTACCTTAATTATAAACTATTAATTCTTAATATGGTGTTAGTTTACCTTTATGATTAATTTTCCTAACATGGACATAGGATTAATTCAATTGCTTTTGCATGGACATAGGATTAATTATAAACTATCAATTTCTATCATGTAATGTTTTAAAAATCAGACCAGAACTCACCGGTTCAAGTGATTGAATTGAACCGGGAACTTACTAGTTCGTTAGTTGGTTTGATCCGAGTAAGACTTTGATATCATCTTAGAATTTGGGTTGAGCTTAACTCAACCCTACAAAACTAGCTTGAAAACTCATATTCAGGTCATCTCGTGTTTTTTAAAATTGTTCTTTTAATAATTAAGTTATTTGTCATCTTAGTTCAACCAATTAAACCATGACTCGGACATTTCACCGGTTCGATATTCTGTCTGGTTTCCAAAACATTTCATGTTTCTTGTAGAATTACATTACTTGGTACATGAATTATATCATAATTTTCATTTGCAAGTTGCTACTTCTGCTGATCATTTTTAGACATTGTAATCTCAAACTATTCTTATTCTTCCTGTTCCTCTTCCTACCCTAATTTTTCTATCTTGTTATCGTTCAAGGGATTAATTAGTGTTTCGTATTGAGCCAACACTTTGAAGATGACTATCACTAAAGTCTACATTATGTAAGCTTATATTCCACTTCTCCAATTAAATGATGACATAAGAAATTTCAGTTTTATGGTTTTATATGAATTTTATGTATTATATAAATTTGTGTAGATATTACTCATTGTATGGACATGTTGACACTATGGCAAGAGAAATACATAAGGGGGCAGCTTCAATTGAAGGTGTTGAAGCAACACTTTGGAGGGTAATTTTTCAATTAATTAGTTAGAATGTGCGATTGTCTAGCAGAATATTTGGATTCATTTTATGCGCGATTTTCACAGGTACCTGAGATGCTTTCGGATCGAATATTGGAAAAGATGAAGGCTCCTCCTAAACCAGATGATATAGCTGACATCAAGCCGGAACAACTTGTGGAGGCTGATGCTTTTATATTTGGTTTTCCTTCTCGTTTCGGTGTGATGCCAAGCCAGCTTTTGGCCTTCTTTGATTCCACTAATGAGTTGTGGGAGTCTCAAGCACTCGCGGGAAAACCTGCTGGAATATTCTGGAGTACTGGATTTTATGGCGGAGGCCAAGAACTTTCGGCGTGAGTATTCCCTTAACAACATATATTAGAATTTCACACTTCTGTTTTTGCAAAAGGTCTTTACTAATTGAATCATAAAATGTTCGTTTAAATCTTCTCAAGTTATATATAGTAAAAGAAAACAAACTTCTATAAAAGTTGTTGATCAAATATTGGAACTAATCATTTTATATTTACTTGATTTTAGTATTTAGTTTCCTCTTTATGTCGTGGTTGTAGATGGACAGCTATAACTCAGTTAGCTCATCATGGTATGCTTTTTGTTCCGCTTGGATACACCTTTGGAAGTGGCATGTTTGAGATGGGTGAGGTAAAAGGAGGATCTCCGTATGGTGCTGGAACTTTCGCAGGAGATGGATCTCGACAACCTACGGAGCTAGAGCTTCAGCAGGCCTTATATCAGGGTAAATACATTGCTGAAATTGCAAAAAAGTTGAAAACTTAACTTTCCTGCATGACAAATACTTGTTACTAATAGATATAGATTCTAAGGCATCATGTTGCTAACTTGCTATCCTTTTACTAAGTATTGTGGCTTCAAGATTGCCTCTTCCTCATAAACTCTCAAATTATGCTAATGCAATGAATAAGAAAAATGCTCTAAAAATATAATTTTAGATTGATTTTCAGAATTTACTTTCATCTTACAAGTTTGAGTTTGGTTTCACTTTCGGAGGAGTTAAAATTGATTTTAGAGGTCTAGAATTGATTTTGACATGTTTGGATGTTATCAAGTAGAATTTGGTTTTGCCTCTATAATTGATTCTAATTTGAAGCTAGGATTTGTAGGTTTTGACACCAAACATGATTCTTACACTAAGATTTATATTATTCAACTCACTTTTACGTCAATTTTTTTTTTTTTGGTGAAACAGAGGGAGCAAAAGCTCCCACCACTAGATTAAAATTCCCTAGGGAAAACAGTACAAGCTAAATCCGCAATAAATCCTTAACAGTCAAGGACACAATAGATTCAGGAATAGTTTTGGTGTCCACATTGAAAAGATGACCAATATTTGGAACCAATTATCATGCCAAAATTTGTAGATGTCCCATCAACCAATCTCCAAATGCAGTTGTCTTTGAAATACTTCTAAGTCCTACACAAGCCGTTCCATAGATTTGGTCCTTTTCTCCCTTTGTCAATCTGCGGCAGCAGGCCATTTCCACATCTATATGTTGGAAATGGCCATTTCCTACACATGCCATGATCTTATCACAGATGCCCTCACGGAAGTTGGTTTAGAGCATAAATTCCATCCTAGTTTCATCATAAAGGCAATATTTACCTTATGAGCATGTCTCAGCCGCAATCCACCTTCTTTCTTCGTGGCACACACTCTATCCCAAGAAATCAAGTGCATCTTCGTACTGTCCTCAGTATTACCCATATGAATGATCTGCACTTCTTATCAATATCCTCACAAATTGATTTGGAAGCAAAGTGGACTGCATAGCGTAAACAGGGAGGGCTTGAATTACCGACTTTGCAAGTGTGACTCTTCCGGCAAAGGATAAATTCTTAGCCTTCCAACTACTAAGTCTTTGATTCACTTTGTCCATGATGAATTGGAAAGTGGCACGTGTAGCTTTATTGTGAAGAATAGGGACTCCCTTCCCAGATACTTCCGTAAATTTTCGGTCAAACCGAAACCACAACTAACACTCACCTCTTGTTTTACATGCTAAGAAACATTCTTATAAAAGTATATTTTGGTTTTCTCCGGATTGACTTTCTGACCCGAGCTCATACAAAAAGTGTCTAGTATGAACTCCGGAGTATTTGATAACTCTGGCTTGACTGAACACTTTTACATCAATGTATCTAAACATAAATCACTTCACATTAAACTCATTTTTAACTAAAATCAATTCATTCAAAATTACTTTTTGTTACTGCAGAACCTAAGATCACACGTTTTCCTGTCTGTTTTTTTATACGAAGTAGATGCTTCAACTATTAAAATCTCTTTTATAGGGATAATCAAGCAATTTTACTTTTTGTTGCTGAGTTCACTTAGAAAATCTGCAATTTTACTTGGTTTTATGTCTCAAATTAAGGACTCTTCTTCTGATGTAAACATTCTAATGCAATTATTCTTGGAAAGTCTTTGTTAATTATTTTGAAACTGGGCTAATCAATAATTTCTTAATACAGTGTCACCATATATATTTTAATTCTTTAAATTTAGTTTCCCAAGTGATATCAATTTTCTGCAACTCTTCTGTTATAATCTGTCATTATTTTTGTGGAGTTGAATTAAGCTCAATTCAAATTATTAGAGTTTCATATAGGATAGTGTTTTGGCTTGAACAATTGTTAATAATTGGGAAACGTCTCACGCAGTTTGGTAGAGTTTAGTTATATTCAACTCAAATTTTAGTTGTAATCGTATCAAACTGCATTACAGTTTGTTTAACAGCACATAAGATTTGCAACGTAATTGTGTAACGCTTGCATTTGAACTGAAAATATTCTTAAGATTGGATGGATAGGGATCCTCTCCATTTCCTTCTGTTACTATTGTTTACATCATATAACGGAGTTTTCTACAGAAAACTTCGTCCTCATTTATTAACTCCTAACTACATTGTTTCTTTTCATGCCTAACCACACAAGCTAAGGGTTCGGTTAACTGTTCCTAGCTTGGAAACAAGCCAAGTAAGAGGTTGAATATTAAGGTCTTTTGTGAATAAAGTTGTCTAAAAATGAATCAACATAAATTTACTTATTAATTATTTTATTTAAGAAGTTCATACCTTTTCTCTTTCTATTTAAATATGTCAACTGTTATGTGTTTTTGTGCTTATGTCAGCCAAAAGGTCCAGTCTAAAACAGTTACCCCCAAGTCAATATTTCTTGCTCGCAAGAGTAGTCGACTTATAAGCATAGTCGCATTAAGTGTGCTAACTGTTAGCGGCCAACACTCAGTGGGATTTAGTTCCACATTGAATAGATAGGATTCTTGAGAAGAGTTTATAAAGATGAGGATGAGTTAGGTCTCAATATTCGTGACACTAACCTGCAATGGTCGCATTAAGTGTGACTTTAAAATGCAAGGGTCTGTTTGGTCGGGGTTTTTGGAGGGGAGGTGAGGTGATATTTTAAATTTTTATGTTTGGTTCAATTTTTTGTGAGGGGGAGAGGAGGGGAGGGGAGGTAATATAGCTCAATTTTTACTTCCCCCCAATTTGGGGGGATTTGGAGGGGAGGGGAGGGGAGGGGAGGGAAACTAAAATCTAATTTCTTATATTGACAAAATTACCCTCAATTAATTTGTTAAAATCCTAAATTATCCTTGTTGGAATATTAAAAGTTTATATTGACAAAATTATCCTTGTTAAAATACCTCCCCTCCCCTTCCCTCCCCTCTTTTGAACCAAACACGTATTTAATTAAACAACTCCCTCTCCCTCCCCTCCCATCCCCTCCCCTCCATTAAAATCCCTCCCCTCCCCTCCGTTGAACCAAACAGACACTGGCGTATTAGAGTAGAAGGATCTGTACTAATTTGACCTAGCTAGGATAGCTGAGGTCCTATGCTGATGGATCGAGGCCCTCCTTATCAGAGCTAATACGCCAGGTAGGGAAGTTAACTTTGTTAAAGAGTCGAGGTCATCCCTACTGCGATTTTGAAGTCATCTTGTTGAAGTGTCGAAGTCATCTACTTGAGGTAGGTAACAAGGTCATCTCCATCCGAGCTAAAGAGCTAGGTCAGGGACCTTGGCCTCGTCGAAGTCTCCCAGTTGAGGTTTTAAAGTCCGGGCTTGGTAGGCCTTGACCCAATTCGAAACAGTTTTAAATTTTCATTAACCAAACTTTTCTTCCTTTTTTTTATTAAACAAACCTTAAAATTGACAGCTAATTTTATTCTTTAATCTAATTTCAACTTGTTTTTTACTTGATCAAATTAAGTTAATGTCAACTTTTTCTGTTTAATTTATCTGATAATTAAGACAGTCCAATTCCTCCTATTGGACTTGCTTATTGTGTTGTCCAAGCTGATCTCTGACACCATCACATGTTGAGTCCTCAGCCCTCCTTGGAATTTTGAATGTGACAGCCGTTGAGTACAATAAATAACAATAATATTTTGTCACATGTTGATGTCAATCAAGTTAAATTACTTTTCTTTTTGACAGAATCAAGTTGAATTACTTGGTCTTTGAAAATAACATTGTTATTTTTTATTTTTTGGTCCAACATTGTGTTTTTTTTATTGATGTTTCTTGAAAACATGTTTGTTATTTTGGTATCAAAATATAAATACCGTATCTCACATCCTATATGATATTTATTTTTATCTTTTTTTAATTATTTTTTATCATATACAATTTACACGCACTTAGATAAGACGGTGTGAGTCCCTTCTACCTTAACCAAAGTTGTCGATTTGATTTCTAATTTGGGCATGGAACAATACTAAAGTACTATTAAGGAGAGTTTTTTTTTAAGAAGAGCGCAGAGGATATCCATATTTACATCAAAAAAACTTACACTCATTTAAAAAATACACAAACACTAAAGGACAGCGTATTTCTCATGCAATGTTTCTTTCATCAAAAGTCAAAAACAGTAGATTTGTCCTGCTGTTGTTTTGTGCAAATAAAGATTGTGTTGATTAATTAATGAATGACATTGTGTTGAATCAACCTTTAAATTGCACCTTAAGAGACATAAAAAACTTCACATTTCTCCAAAGTCACCACTTAAAGAAAAAAAGAAAATGGTTATAAGTGAGATGAAGATGAAAACAGAACTAATCTTCATTCCAACACCAGGGATTAGTCACTTAGTTTCATCACTAGAATTTGCAAAACACTTAATCAACACTAATATCAATCTTTCCATCACAATCCTCTGCATCAAATTCCCAAACACACCATTTTCTGATTCATACATAAAATCAGTTCTAAACACACAACCTCAAATCCAACTCATTGATCTTCCTCAAGTAGAATCACCACCAAAGGAGCTATTAATATCACCACCATGTTACATCAAAACCCTCATGCACACCCTTAAACCTCATGTCAAATCCACCATTCAAACCATTTTATCATCTCATGCAAACCAAGTTGTTGGTTTAGTCTTAGATTTATTCTGTCTTTCAATGATTGATGTTGGAAATGAATTTGGTATCCCTTCTTATATGTTCCTAACATCAAATGTTGGTTTCTTAGGGTTCATTCTTTCCCTTAGAAACCGTAGAATCGATGATGTGTTCGATCATTCTGATCCTGAGTTGTTGATACCTGGTTTCTCAAATCTTGTACCTTCTAATGTTTTACCGAACTCTGCTTATAGCAGAGATGGTGGTTATGAGGCCTATTGCAAACTTGCACAAAAAATCAATGACACCAAAGGAATTATTGTTAATACTTTTTCAGAGTTGGAAAAATATGCCATTGATGCATTATCTAATGAAAAAACTCCTCCTATCTATGCTGTTGGTCCTTTGATTGATCTCAAAGTTCAATCTAACCCTAATATAGATCAATCTCAACATGATCTTATATTAAAATGGCTAGATAAGCAGCCACATAAATCTGTTGTTTTTCTATGTTTTGGAAGCTTTGGAGTTAAATTTGAACCATCTCAAATAAGAGAAATAGCATTAGGACTTAAGAATAGTGGAGTAAGATTTTTATGGTCTAATAACGCTGAGAAAAAACTGTTACCAGACAGGTTTTTCGAATGGATGGAATTCGAAGGTAAGGGAATGATATGTGGATGGGCGCCACAAGTTGAGATATTGGCACATAAAGCTATTGGTGGATTTGTTTCGCATTGTGGATGGAATTCTATTTTGGAAAGTTTATGGTTTGGTGTGCCAATATTAACATGGCCTATTTATGCAGAACAACAGTTGAATGCATTTAAGATGGTGAAGGAATTGGGATTAGCTGTGGAGTTGAGAGTGGATTATAGAATTGGTAGTAAAGATTTTGTTATTGCTGAGGAGATTGAGAAAGGGTTGAAGCATTTGATGGAGAAAAATAATGTGGTTCATAAGAAGGTTCAAGTGATGAAAGAGTTGGCTAGGAATAGTGTTGTTGATGGTGGATCTTCTTTCATTTCTGTTAGGAAACTTATTGATAATATGATAGGAAACAACTGATAATAAACTATTGTTTTGCTTTTATAGATGGAGTTACTTTTTTCCTTTTAGAGTCAATGAATGAAACTTATTTGTTAATACTATGAAAATGTTGGCATTGTGTATGACAAATTTACTTGAGTGAGAGTGATAATACACAAAAAAATAAATAAAAAATAAGATGCTAATGAAGTGACAATTTTGTTCTTTCTTCGCTCCTTTCTTGCACCACAATTTGACACCCCACTTTCACTAACTACGTTACTATTTAAACCATACCATGCATCACTATAATTATAATTATAACAAACTATTTTCCTATTTATATACATAGTCTACGTTACTTATTGAATTTTTTTATATGGATTAGAAACCAATTTGAGATATTTATAGGAACAAAAAGACTTATTAAACTCATACTAATTTGGATAACTTCCTGTAAAATGATTTTTTTTTTTTACAAAAAAATAAAGATATGAAGTATTTATTTATTCAAATTGATAGAGTACATTGATACAATACAAAAAACAAATTCGCTAAAAACAAAAGGACAAATCTGCGAACAAGCTCACAATATCCATGTTAATAGCATAAACGGCAAATTGCATAAGCCTACAAATATGATTATATTGAAAGTGTCCGGATGTAAAATGAAATATTGTCAAATAAAAAAATAGGACAAACATTTGTGTTGATTCATAATAAATAATAAATAAGAGACAAGTATTTATATTAATTAATACAAAAATGAATATGGAACAAATATTAGCCATCAATTCATAAAAAAAATGCGGCATATATTTATCAACGATGCCGAAAATAACTGCAGGTTTGTACAATGTAGTAGGGATCCATATTACTGCTCCCTCCGTTTCAAAATGATAGAATAATAGTTTTGAAGCATGTTATCACAAGTAATCTTACCTCACTCTTAGTATATGATAAGCGTCAATCCTAAGATCATTATAGTTTGTAATTTTTGCTCATGTCAAATTTTATTTATTGTATTTTAAAAATTTATAATAAGCTTTAATTAATAGATTTTTTTCTTTTATGTTTTGTATAACACGTATACAAGTGATCTTACCTCACTCTTAGTACATATGATAAGCGTCAATCCTAATATCTTTATAGTTTGTAAATTTTTGCTCATGTCAAATTTTATTTATTGTATTTTAAAAATTTATAATAAGCTTTAATTAATAGATTTTTTTTTCTTTTATGTTTTGTACAACACGTATATGAGAATTTACTACTATTTATGAAAAATATCACTCAAACAATTTCAATATTATTCATATACAATCTTGCAACTAGGTTCAATCATTATTGGCAACATTTGTAAATAAAAAAAAAAAAATCTTGCATTGACGAGTCTCCCTGCCGACAATAATTCTTTTTCATCCCTTATTAGAATTTGGGAGGTCTAGATCTCTAGCCAATGTGGAACTTCTAACACACCCCCTTACACCCAACACTATTGGGTTTGGTGCGTGGAATCAACAACAATGAGTGACCCAAATATGGGAGGTCTCCACAACAAATAACAAATGGATCTAGGATAGGCTCTGATACCATATTAGAATTTGGGAGGCCTATACTCAACCACAAAAGCTAGTTTGAGAGTTGAAGTTTGCACTACATTTATAAATGTTATATTTGTCATATCTCTAGCCAATGTGGGACTTCTAACATCCCTAATTTTCTTTTCGTCATTCATCTATTAGAGAGAGGTGATTTTGGATCATTTTTTTTATTTGAAATCACCCCTCTTCATCGTTTTTTCTCGTGTTTTAGTTAAATAAGTGTTAATCACATATGTTTGAATTATTCTTTTCTGTTTTTGTTGCCTAGCGTTGTTTGGTTTGTTCGTCGTCTTGTGCGATGTTTTTTGGTTGTCCCGTCTTTCTGCAGTGTTTTGTTTGGTCAGAAGAGATGATGAACAATTGATGAAGAGATGATGAACATAAATCAATGCTGGACGATGAATAGACGATGAACAAAAAGTATATCTAATTTGGAGATTCCAACAATTATTGGGGGCTTATGAGAAAGGAATAAAAGGGATAGGGATTAAGTTAAATTATAAATTTTATTTTATTTTTATTATATTATGAATAATGTATTTTTTATATGCTTTATTAAAATTAATATAATTAATAATGCGACATGTAATTATTTATGTACATGACATCTACTATGTCTTTCTCTCTCATCATTTCTTCTCTCTCATCATCACTTGTTTATTTTTTATTATTAATTTCTCTCTCTTCACACTCACAAAAAGGAAAATTGGAGAGGGATCGGAGAGAAAAAATTGGAGAGGATCCAAATCCCTACTATGTTATATGTGTTGTTAATATACCTTTAAAATGAGGTAGGAGACCAAAAAATTTATAAAAAAAATATGGAAAAAAAAAATGATTTTTAAAATAAGGGGACCAAAACTATAAAAAAATATTAAAATATTTGAACTAAAACTGCAGTTAAGCCAAATACATTAAAGGGTTAATGTATCGACTTTTGAGAGTCGGAAAAAATTGTGGGAAAACAAAATTGAAAAAAATTTGGTTAATAAAAAGTTTTGTTTTTTTGTTTAAAAAAAGGTTTGTTTTTTAATATCATTTAATGATTGGCAACGTCTGTTCCGACAGACGCTGATAAATCTATTATGAAACATTTGAGTCTCACAACATGAACAGTAAGTCGTATTTTATTTTTTGTGTAGTGTTTCTGCACCCCAATTACGAACCTTATCTTTAATAATTAATTTAAAATCGAGATTTTAAAAAAAAACGTGTATTGTTTGACGAATAGACGCAAAGGGGACACTAGTGGCATCCGTGTCGTGGTCAACGCTAAGCTACACTACTCTTTTCTTGTACAATCTTTTGTAATGTAAAAACATCAACTTATGCGCGTGTGTGTGTATATATATATATGGAGGGATCCGTTGATAATAATAGCTCTTATGGTGGGGAATTGTTACTCTCTCTCTAAGCTAAGGAGCGCGATGCTATGTTCATCTTATTCTCTCTTCCAAAGTCTTTGAACGTGCCATGTTTTCCCAATGTCTATGCCATGAATTCAATTGGTGAATAAAATTGAACGATGTCCATCTCTTTCAATATCTCACACAACACCGAAACCTCCTTTTTCAAAGTTATAGGGTCTCTCTTCTCTCCCCCCTTTCAAATTGTTAGGGTTTTATAGAGCTTCCATTAGAATGTTACAGAAGTTTCTCTAATTTCAATGTATGAAACTTCCCTTCATCACAGTGGCTTATTTTTTTCGTTTTCGATTTTGTTCTTCAGATTGAAGGTGTTGATTTATAATCACAATTGACAAGTCCTAATTTTGAAATTTTAACCATTCAAAAACATGTTTAAAGAAGGAACTCATGGGTTTGTTGTTGACCAGAACAACATTTAGTACGCTGCTCCCACTAATTATGGTTTTCTGACTATCAAATGCTAATGGACAGTCTGCAAGACTGCAATTGAAAAATTTCGACCAAAGGTTCATGTGGCCAAAGTTTTTTATACTGATAATATGGAAGACTTCCCTAACGACAATGAAAACGCAAAATTTTTTGTTATAAAATCACACCGCATTTGGAATGGTCTCAAGGATACGGCGAAGAGCATTGCGATGCGAGCTGTGCATATGGTACAAGAGTGGAGGTCTGTTAACAACATTCAACAGCAGCAGCGCATAAATACATTCAACAGCAACAACAACCAAGGGAAGGTTGGTGGAAGTGCAACGTCAACTTGAGCTTCTTTGATACAATGTAATCCAAACTTTGAGATCAAGTTTACAAAGCATTAAGCGGATATGGCGGCTCACACCTTAGCTAGAGCGGCTATTTCTTAGTCTTGTCGCACTTTCTTTGATTATGTTCTCATTGTATTGAACCTATTATTAATATTATTAATGAATTAAGTTGATTGTGTTTGCTTAAAAAAAAAATCACACCACGTTAGGATCATATTTGGTTTATGTGTTTGTGTAAGTATTGCGCTAAGCTCATGCCTTGAATGTTTTTTCCACCAAAAAGAATACCATAAGTGATAATTGCCTAAAATGATGAATGCTCAGTTAATTAAGCTTTGGTTAAAATTGTGAATCTTTTTGTTTACTTAATTCATTATTATTGTTGTAAAAAATATAAACTGCAAATTTCATGCTTGTTTTATATAATAACAGGAAAGAAACATGTCAATTCAACATAACATAAAGAAACAATAATAACTTTGGCCATAAGAGCATAACAAGAGCTTAAGAATAGAAAAGTAAAATTGCAAAAACTCCAATTCCAATAATAGAAAAGGTTTTTGTTCACACATTGTGCCACTAACTAGAAAATACTCTAATAACACATAAATCACTATGCTGCTCCCATAAATCACTCTGCTGCTGGTCCGATCAGTGTCATGAACCTGCATTAGATCAAATATAAAATTTGTTATTAATATCATAAGTTTAAATTAAATAACAAGGACAACATACAAATATGAGAATGTTTACATACATACCTGTAAGTTCTGCTGTTGTGACCATGTCCATCGCACACATGACATGATCTTCTTTTGACTAATGATTTAGTAAGGGATTGTTCAAGTCCACTCTTAAATCTACAATTTTGAGTGGTTCTCTCCCCATCCTTCTTTCTCCCTTTTGTATGTGATGGGCGGGGGTTTCTAATGGTCGCTTGTGGTGGTTCACTTCCTTCCTCAGACAAGTCATTTTGATCGAAATTATGAATAGATTCCAACGGAGAAATTTCACCGTTAACAGATAAATTTGATTTCTTCATTGCAATAGCTGACATACGAGTATGACTCAATTCAGATATAATGAACTTATATATCTCATCTGACTCTTCAGCAAGATCAACTAATATTCTTGTTTCTTGTTGAGCATCCATCCTTCTTAAAATCTTAGACGTGCTAGTGTGACCATCAAAATTACTTTCAGTGTAACAAACCTCAATGCCTTTGTTAGCATCCTTAGTCCAACGCTGTAAAATGAAATGACTAGGAATTTGAATAATACTCTGCTTGAAAAACTGTAAGTATATGTCTGCACAATATCCCCAAAAATTCAAATAGCTGACATCTACATTTTGCAATCTTTGTGTTTAAATCTATGTCAACAATAAACATATCTCGAGCATCATTACAACTGGACACTTCATAGACATAGGTTGATCCATCTCTTCTAATCTTTTTTTTCGTAAATTGGCTGATCTTTACAAGCTCATCTTGAAACTTACCAAAAATATTTCTTGTATAAATAGATGCAGCATGCTCCTCAAGTTTTGACCCCGTAGCCACCATGCGAGATTTATGCCTACTTTCATAATCCTCTCTTTTCTCTGCTTGTAAGCGGCTATCAACCGCTTTTTCAAATTTTGACACGAATTCTTGCAATGTTGTTGCTGCATTTACAAAAGAATCAAAAAATGAATTAATGCTCTCACTTCTTTGTGTTGTATTCATTCCAACAAAAAAAAGTACTTCTATTGTAAATTGGAATCCAAGATTCTCAAATCCTATATAACCCTTGAAGCCATTCATTGTTTTCCAGGTTATACTCGCTCATTAAACGCCTCCATTCTTCTTCAAAACTTTGTATCCTTGGTGAATTATAAATGCATCTCTTCAAGTCTCGCTTGAAATTAGATTTTTTGTGATATACATGAGCTAACTTTTCAGGGATTTTTTTCTAATATGCCATAAACAGAGGCGATGTCTAGTTTCTGGGAACACTTTTGCTAAAGCGGCTTTCATAGCTAAATCTTGGTCAGTTATGACAAATATAGGCTTTTTCCCATCCATTGCCTCAAGAAAAGTTTCAAACAACCAGATAAAAGAGCTTTCTGACTCATCTTGTAATAAAGCACAACAAAATAAAATGGATTGATAATGATTATTCAATCCAACAAATGGGGCAAATGGCATACTATACTTATTAGTCTTATATGTGGTGTCAAAAGTTATGACATCTCCATATTGCTGGTAAGCCAATCTTGATCTAGCATCAACCCAGAAAAAATTTATCATTTTCGAGAATCTTCATCGCATTGGATTGAATAGAAAAAGTTTGAATTTTCTACCTGCTTCCTTTTGCAATAATTGAAAACAGCTTGAGCATCTCCAACGTCTAAATTCTTACTTCGAAGATTTCTGACATGATTCCAACAATCCCTATTAGAGAAAGCTAAGTCTCCATTATGGAAAATTGCAGCAGCCTTCTCAGTCGGCACACCTTCTTCCTTAAATTGTTCAACGAGACTTCTTGCAGCATCGCTCATCTTTTTATGACTCCTCATATAAGTCACACTTTTAGGGCTAACCATGTCATGGTTATGATCATTATAATTAAAGGAACATATAATCCAATTGCTTTCTATTGTACCTCTTGAAACAATAAGTGAAGCTTGACAACCACTTCGAGATGTTGAACACTTTCTTTTAGCTTGAGTCGTGTCATCTTGAATTTCTTTGTTTCTAGAACTTTTCACTATATGGTGAAACCTTCGTTACAACATACTAAGATAGCTCTTTTTGGTTTCGTTGAGCGAACACGCACTCCAAAACCCATCTTTTTAGCAAACTTATTGTAAAATTCTCTAACTACTTCCATAGATTTGAATTCCATCCCAATACAAGGTTCCATATTTAATTCCTCGCCAGTTTCAGGAGAATCGAGAGCATTATCATCCATTATTTATTATTGTACCTGTTTTTTTCTTAAAAAAAGTTATTACACAAAAAAATTAATAAACAAAAGAGGAACAATAAAATATATATAACAGTTATCAAATATTGATTTCTTGATAGAAAATACTAGTAGTAATACACTAAAAAAGTAGCAATGGTATACTTGAAAGAGAGAAGCAAGGCACCGTATAAACAAAAAAAAAATAGTATAAAATTAAGTGAATGAAAAGAAAGTGAATCAAGGTTGATTGAATAACGTGAATGGAGTATCGAATTACCTTAAAGAAAAGTGAATCAAGGTGTGCATGTGTTTTGACGGCAAAAGGATTTTGATTACGAGACAACAAGAATTGTAAGAGAAAGTGTGTGTAAAACAAATTTAATACAATAAAAATTCCCCATCATAAGAGCTATTATTATTAATCACAACCATTGAATAATATTAAGATCAAAGGCTAATATTTGGAGTAAGTATAAAAACTTACTTCTGGAGTCAACGGATCCCTCCTCTCTCTCTCTCTATATATATATATATATATATATATATATATATATATATATATATATATATCGTTCAATAACGCTTTAACGAATATAAATTTTATAAAATTCATCGTTGGATTAAAAGTTTATATCGTGTAGATCATTCGGTATTTGATGTATCCTTTCATAAAATTCTTCTTGTTTCGTAAACGAGACCACCTTCTTCTCAATGATTAATCTTGCACCATATTATCTTACAAAAGAATTGTTTCATGGTTGTTAAATTGTTTTATGTTTATCCATCACATGAATCAAGCAATAGCTAGCATGCAATTTTTTTTAACATAAATCTCGTGTGCCACAATTTAGTATCCAATCTATTTTATTGATAACTTTTTTCGACAAACTAAAAATTCAAGAATCATGAAATCTCTACCTCTAACAATTGCAAAAATGATAGGAACATCATGGATGATAGTCCATAGACGCAAGAAATGGAAAATAAAAACTATAGGAGATTGAAACATGAGGCAATTTAGGGAATAATGTTAATGAGATTGATGAGAAAGAATATAATAAATAGCCTTAGAAGTGACATATGGAATACTAAATATTCACATTAAGATTTTGATGAATAATTGTGAACCTTTAGATTACGCGAAATGAACTATTAAAATTTAGTGTCAAAGTTTAGTTTGACAGTGTCAACGAATCCTGACTCTTTATATATATATATATATAGGGAGTGTATCCGGTGAGAACTGATAACTATTATGAGAAACGAAAACTATTAATAATAACCATTAGATTTAATTGACGCATTAGATTAAATTTGTCTGCTTATTTAAAATCTCATGTGATTCTATTTGTGATGATTGAAAAATCTTTCTATATATAACCTTCCTATATTTTTCCTAATTTATATAATTTTTTTGGATGAAAAATCTTCTTATATATAATTTTTCCTAATTTAATAAAGCTCCCTCTACAACATACCAGAATAAAGTTTTACCTCTCTCTTTAATTTTTAGTATCGTTGTTTTCTTTTTATTAACATTTCTGCATTTTGTCTCCAACATTTTCGTCCATCTAACATCTACAATTCATTGGTTCTTGTTCAATTCATTTCAATTATAAGCATCTACTTTATTTTTATATTTTTGGTCAAGAATTATAAGCATCTTATTCTTATGTATGTTATTAACCTTTTCTAGTGGTTTTCTATTTGCCACTTCCATTTGTTACTGTTTCTAGAACGAATTCCATTGATGGCCTCATTTTGAGCTCGATTTGGAGGTACTTGGGAGCAAAATAACCCAATTATAAAAATAAAAAAACAAATTTTTTTGTTGGGGTTTGCCCCAAATTTTTCTTAATAAATCATATTCAACATATTAAAAGAATTTTGATTATATTTATTGATTGGGAACAAAATAAAGACTTTTTATCTTGGAACATTGAAGCATGAGATGATTTGCATAAACAATTATAAAGGAAAAGTAGTAGTTTTTTTTATCTATTAATAAATATTAATAAATAGGAAAGGTTATATATATAGAAAGATTTTTCATTCCTAACAAATAGAATCACATGAGATTTTAAATAAGTGAAAAAATTTAATCTGATGCGTCAATTAAATCTGATAGTTATCATTAATAGTTCTCGTTTCTCATAATAGTTATCAGTTCTCACTGGATATACACTCATATATATATATATATATATATATATATATATATATGAGAAATGCTAATAACAAACTCTGAAACACACTCACACTCCCAACCATTGGTCCACGTGTTAAGTTTTTAAAATCTAACCGGCTCTGTTGATTAAAACAAATTTAACGTGAAGGACCAAGCAACAGAACGTTATGGGGTAGTTTCTTCATATAAAAAAAAAAACTCCTGATTCATCCCCTACATGAATCGACCCCATTCAAGACATCAATAAGCTTTGATACAGCGATGCCTTTCTCATCAATCTTGAACATCATTATTAGATCAGTCGCATGTTCATTTGGATCTACAAATCGAAAACACAAACCAAAAAAACTTGTAATAATATATATATACGTTATAACTTTAAGGGTTAATCTTTCAACGTGTTGTTAGAAAGGATGATGATCTGGCCAGATCCACTGCCTTGGTCAGGTGTGGGGGATAAATGGATAATTGTTGATTCATGAGATTAGAGATGAAGAAATAAGGGGAGAGAGAGAGGCAAAATTAAAGAACACATTTTGTCAAGGCAAAAGAATCCATTACTTATGTAATACGTGAAGCAAAACCTCTGTTGTTATCAGAGTTAAAAAATCTGTTAAAAAATAATTTTCAGCCACCGAAGAGATTACCGGGTTGAGTCGCGGATTAGGTCGAGTTAAAAAATCTGTTAAAAAATAATTTTCAGCCACCGAAGAGATTACCGGGTTGAGTCGCGGATTAGGTCGCTCTCTTTAAAACGTTTTGCGGCACTGCCTAAAATTGTGCAAGCAAACTATCAACCACGAAGTCTCCAGATAAAACAGTCAAGTTACAATTGTATACCGATTTACTACTGCACGGTAGAAATCGGTCAAAGAATACACCTTCTTGAATGGTACTACAATACCACTCGAATTGATACTACGATATCAATCTATGACTCAGCGGTACTACGATACCTCCCGTATTGATACTACAATATCAATTTATGAGTCAACGGTAGTACGATATCATCTGTGTTGATACTACAATATCAATCAATATAACGACACTGGCGTCATTATAATATGGTGCTAAGACCATTCTTAAATCAAAGGGATAATAATACTATGATCATTCTTAATTTGAAGGAACAAGTGATACTTTTATCACTCTCGAAACGAGATGAAATCCACTAACGTGAACGCATCATAATATGAGAATAGCTAAAGACTATACTCTCTTGTTGCAAAATAAATACATATGATTAAGCATAATATAGACTACACATCTATTCCACTAAGTTGTTAACTGAAAAATTAAACTTCAAATTATTTCCATTAATCCAAAGTCCAAGTACACGGAGTGGAAACTTGTTAAACCATATAAATATATTCAACACATAGAATAAAATCAAAAGATTTTTAATTACCTCTTCACAGGTTTCATGATACCTGCCGCCAAGTTGTTTATCTTTCAAATGAAAATTGTTGATCGAATGGCAGCAGCTGAGGAATTTTCAGTCTCAAGGAAATCCAACGGTGATATTTGTTAATTGGAATAGAGACAAGCTTAATGAAAAATCCAACTAATCCTATCACAACGAAACCAATTGCAGTGCAGGCTGCATTCTTAGAGAATCCTTTTATTTCGACACTTAAGACTGTACCTCAAGCTATTATTAGTCTGACACAACACCTGCTTTCACCTTTGAGAAGGCTAATTAATATGTCAAAAGTTTTTGCAGCTCTTGGTTTTACGATTATTTTTCAACTAGTTTCTAAACTGTATTTATCTATGAAAATCCACTCTTCAGCGGCTATAGACATAGATGAATATATTGCCGTTTTTTTCTGTGTGTAGCCCTTAAATTAGAGTTATTTTCCCATTAATTTGACAGTTACAAAATAATGGAAAATAAATCACTATAAATTAAACAAATAATGTGTCCAATCTCACCAAAGAATAACTTAATTTATTTATTTTGCCAACCTTACACACACACACTAATATGTTCTAGTACCCGAACAAAGCGGGACTCAAGAATTTTATTTTCAATTCACACACCAATGTGAACTTTGTTTCAACACCATGTTTTGTTGAGATATGGTGGTGTGCTTGAGGAAGGTGGAGAAGAAGAACCCATTTGTTGTTTCGTTAAACCACAAAGTTGCAGAGTTTATCCATTTTTTTTTTAATTAAATGGCAGTGTTTCTATACCTGCAGAGCCGGTTAGCACGTTTTGGATATTATTAAAAGAAGGTGACATGGACCAATAGTTGGAAGTGTGCTTAAAATAGTGTGTTTGAGAGTTTGTTATTAGCATTTCTCTCTCTCTATATATATATATATATACACACACACACACAAAATGTCCAATGAAAAACATAAAACGAGAGAAAACAAAATATAATTTCTTAAATCTTATTGATGTAAATATTACATATAAGATGTAGTTTTATTTAATATAAAATTATTGGTGTAACAGTAATAGAGGAGTTGCCAATTGTTTAGGGTTGCATATCACTGGATGGAGGGTTACGACAACATGGGGATCTGGGACAATGAGGTGGGTCACATGGTGAACCTGATACACAACATGGTGGTAAATTTTGTAAATTACCGGCCATAGCACCTGTAATAACAACTACTAACAAGAGAAACTTTAAGAATATCTTCAACATAGTTTCGACTATCTACAAGCTTCGTTTGCACAAAAGAAAAGTAACTTGATTTGTTATAGTGAATCATATGTAAATGCAATGCGTACCTATTTATATGCAAAGTGATAATCTTCTAAAATATCGTAATTAGAAATATTAGGCAGTTTTTTAAATATTTTTGACTAAATGTATATGCTTTATTTTTAATTTGACTAACTTTTAATATATTGTTATTTTATTAAGATACAATTTTCAATGATATTTATTAAGAATAACTTTTAATTCTTCATTAATTCCAACTTCTACAAATTTATTTATGTTTATGGATATAGTATAATTATTTTTGTTTTGTTAAAAAAACTATATTTTTTTTTGTATTTGGTATAAAAGAAAGAAAGAAAATGTACAAACAGAGGGGGACATTATATAAACAAAAATCTTTAAAGAAAGCCAAAATGAAAAATAAGATCAACTCCTCGAATAAAAATATTTGACAAACGAGTTAAATTCACCGACATATAAAATGTGATGTTCCTACCAACTGAGTTAAACTCACGAAAACGATTTTTTTACATTTAATTACTTAAAAAAATATGTTTCTATAATTATAATTAATAATTGAATAATTATTTTTCAAACGGTGGATAATTATGTCTTTTAAATAATCGAATTCTTGTAAAAAAAAAAATTACCTCTTGCCATCTTAACTTGCACTGCACCCTCTCTTTTCTATAACTTGGGTTGGTTTACTGTTAACTTAAAACTTTTAACTATCCGTTTGATATGCAAAATTTAAATACCGAATAGAACAGTCCAGTACAAGACAAAACAACACCGGACAAACGTTTAATATATTAAACAAATTTTGTGTTCTACGATGTTTAGTAGATAAAATATTAGTTTTGTATTTTAGACAACTTGTGCAAAAGACAAAAAGTTGTCTCGTGGTCCATTTGGGGACAAGAATTTTAGTTTTTATCCTGTCCCTTAACCCCGAGTTTGTCCAGTACCAGAAACTGTTTTAAAATCAAATACAGTACAACTGAAGTTGTTATGTCCAATCCCTTATTTTTTAGCGGATCAAACACACCATAAGTTTTTTCTTTTTCTTTTCAAAGTCTCAAATTTGATTACTCCTATGCTAATTTCGGTGGAATCCCAGCAAGTGGGCAATTGAATTGGTATCTCAGGTTATAATGAATTACGAACTAGTTTACCTCAAATATGAAATATTAAGGACTAATTTAGATTTTATTTTTGTCGGGGACTAATTGTCCCGTCAAAAATTTGTGAGAGATCAAAATGAATCTCCACTCTATATTTAAATCTATTTTTAAATACTCCCTCCGTCTCATTTTCATTGCTACATTTGACTATATTGCACTATTCAGATATATTGTTTTGACCATATTTTTCTACTAAAAAATCAAAATAAATATTAACATATAAGATGTTGTTGGATTCGTCTCGATGAATATCACTACTAGAAATTTGCCTATTTCCTGCGGATTTGGGCAAAAAATCCGCAGGAAACACGTTTCATGCGGAATTGCCTGCGGATTGTGGTTCACAGCTAATACCTTCGTGGGTAATTGTTTCCTGCGGTTTATGGAATCCTCAGGAAACTTTCCTGCGGAATTTTCTGTTGAAAATAAACAAATAATCCGTAGTAAACTTTCCTGCGAAAATTTCGCAGGTAATTCCTCTATAAATATCACAGGGAATTCCGCAGGATACAACTTTCCGCAGATAATTCCTCAGGAAATTCCGCAGGAAACTTGATTCCGCAGAAAAGTCTGCAGGAACTTCTTAGTAATAATTTTTTTTTAAATGATTTTTTTTGTGCAAAATCAAAATGAATATTACAAAATCATTTAATTTAATTACTATAACAATATTAAATCATCAAATCCAGAGTCAAAAAACATAAATCCCAAATTATCCTAATCATTAACATCCCAATATGATGTTACAAATAAAAAAGCATTCATCAAAATATCCTAATCATCAAAATGTCTAGATCATCATCAGAATATCCTAATCATCAAAATGACTAGATCATTAACATCTTTAACGCCAAGTTACAAATAAAAAAGTCTTCGTTAAAATCCTAATCATATTAAAGTCTTAATCAACATGTCTTGATCATTGATTAAGGTCTTCAAATTCATTGTTGTCTTCTCCATTAAGGTTTTCAAATTCATTGTTGTCATCTTCCATAAGGTCTTCTTCAAATTCATTATCTCCATCTTCATTATTAGCTTGTGGTGGATGAGAACAAGATCCCACAAATCCAAGATGTTGCATCAAAAAAGAGAGCGTCTTGTTGGTTTTCTTCATCTCGTGCTCTTGTTGTTGCAATTGTTGCCTCATCTGCAACTTCTCTTGTCTTTGTAACGACTCATTTAAAGCATGAACTTGGCTTCTCAAATAATCTAATCAACCTCTTCTGAGTTTGCACCAACACTTGTTGGTTGATTTGAAGATGAAATCAAAATTTTGGATAGGGATCCAAGACCAAATATCCTTCCTTTTTTGTTCTTACCAACTGAGTCTACCCATATATCGATATCAGGCGGCATGTTGACGGTAGGTTGACTATTAACTTCATCTTCTCCCGAAACAAATGTTGAATTTTGAGAAGATATCTCAAGTTTTTTCTGTTCAAATCTCTCCTACAACAAAATAAAAATTATAGTTAACACTCATTTAGAGCTTATCAATTCAATTCTAAGTTGTGCTGATCAAATTGAAATAACTCAAATGTAGCATATAATTCAATCCATAATGGCTGTATATATGAACCTGTAATTTGTTTAAATATTTGTACCATCCTATTTTAAATTCAGAAACGAAATATGAAGATAAGTGTGTTATTCTACTGACATGTACCAAGAAAAACAATTACAACCAAAACAATACTCAATGAAGATCCCTGTTCAGCTCACAAATGGAAAACACTTAAAATGGTAAAATCTAACTACAAAATAATTCAATTCTGTTACAAATATTGTTGACAGTAACATATAATTCAATTCAGCATATGTCACTATTGATTCAGCATATGTAGCTATTCAATTCAATTCAGGATATGTAGCTATCCAATTCAGCATATGGTAAAAAGACTTACATATACAGATTCAGCATGAATGCCCACCCAACTTTGATCCCTTTTCCGATGAGTACGAAAATAAAACTCAGAGAAGGATGGATCTTCACCTTTTTCCTTTTTCTACAAATTATAAATTATAAAAAAGATTCATTGTCATTAATTGTAAACACTAAATTATGAAATATTATAAAATCAAATAATATCATTCTATTCCAATGCGAACAATGAGGAATTGATCCGCCGGTGTGAAGAGATGCACCAGCCATAGAATTGCGATTTCTTTTTTTTGTTTCCGACGATTTTTTGAACTTGGACGACTTCCAATATTTTGTCAAGTCATCCCACACTCTCTCTCCCATCCAACTTGGTTTATTTTCTAAATCTTTCCAAACTTCTTGCATTATCTGCGACATCTTAGTTGCACCCCTTTTATTAAAATTGCGTCGCACTCTGTCCGTGTATCCCGGAGGCCAACTAAATTTTTTCTGTAAAACAAATAATACCATTCAACTTTCAGAATTTATCCTATCTTGATAGATTACTCCAGTACTGCACAGTAACATAGCAACATTTATCATCACTAACTCATGTCATTTTTACATTGTTATTTATCCTATCTTGATAGATTACTCGAGTACTGCACAGTTCTCAACATAATTCATCACTATAGTAACATATGGTATAATCAAAATGGTGTGCTTAGTCAGACTAAATTAATAAAGTTCTCAATATTGATTACATGTTATTTGTACATTGTGCAGAAAAGAGTTAAAAGAGTTTCAATTTTCTATATTGTTGTGTATAAACGAAATTTCTAAGACAACAATATGAAACTAAATAAGCATATGAAACTAAACAAGCATCAAGAATTGCAATATTTCAAGATAGCAAATGATTATCAAACTATCAAATACCAGAAAAGGCATGTCAAATACACTATAGTAATACCAGAAAAGACAGAGCATTGCATCTAAATCCTAACATTAATTACCTGAAATAAGTCAAAGAATGTATTTCTTTGCGTGACTGATAATTGTTTCCATGAAGGTTGGCCTTCCTCTAGATGAGAGCGGATTAGGTGAGCAATTTCTGCAACTACTAATTTGTGGGAATCAAACCTGAAAAGATGTGTCAAACCACAAAATATTAGTTTTTATTTTTATAAACATCATTATTAAGGATCATAAATTAATGACTCACCCATCCCCTTCTAGGAGTATTGGAATTCTAGTTTCATTTTCTCCACTAATATGGCTAGAGGAAGATGGGGCTTCATTGATCATAATTTGAGTAGGGATGGATTGAGGTTGTGATTGTGGTTGAGAATGATTGGGTTGAGAATGAGTGGGATGAGGGTGCGGTTGAGATAGAGTGGGTTGAGGTCATGATCGTGGTTGAGAATGAGTCGGTAGAGGGTGAGATTGAGTTAATTGAGGCCGTGATTGTGGTTGAGAATGAGTTGGTAAAGGGTGAGATTGAGTTGATTGAGGCCGTGATTGTGGTTGAGGTCGAGGTTGAATGAATTGAGGTTTGAGTTGAGGTCGAAGTTGAGTAACTTGAGGCTTGAGTTGAGGTCGGAGTTGAGTGACTTGAGGTTGAATGAGTTGAGGTCGAGGTTGAGTGACTTGAGGTTGAATGAGTTGAGGTTGAGTGACTTGAGGTTGGGATTGAGAACCCTTTGCACAATTCTTCTTCTTTAAATTTTTAGGTGGCATCATGTATAGCTAAACCTGCAACCAACTTTAACATAGAGAAGATACAAAATTAATAGGCATATTCATCACTGTTTTGAACAGAAATTAAGTAAAACAATATATAATTGAGTGCCATAAGAAAACAATGTATTGACTGGCCAGCAGAATTTCTTAAAATAATACTATATAAAATAATAGCTTCTTAAGAATAAACTAATAGAATCCTAATAGCTTCTTAAAGTAATACTACTCATCATTCTCTTGATCTTCAACATCTTCTAAACTAACTTCTTCACCATCAATTTCATCATCTTGGAGGTGATCAATGGGGTCATCTTCAATTGTTGTAGTAGCTTGTGACTCTTGCACTTGTAAAGCAACTTCCAAAGTATGCCTATCATCAACGACCCCTCTTGGCTTTGTCTTCATAACTACCAACCAATCAACCGTATTCCTTTGGCGACCAGGATAAGGTGAATAATAAACTTGAGTTGCAGTCTTTGGGAAAATGAAAGGATCAAATTTACTATATTTTCTCCCTTTGCGCACTTCTACAATGTTGTATTGATTATGTATCCTCATGCCACGACTTGAAGGATCAAACCAGTCACAATAATATAAAACTAACTTTCTTGATTCTTGAGATGACCATTCAAATTCTAGAATCTCTGTAACAACACCATAATACTCATTTGGTGTTCCATCATGTCCAATTCCACTAACACATACTCCATTATTGTATGTTGTTTTGCCTTCAGCCCAAGAAGTTGTATGGAATTTGAATCCATTTACAAAATAAATAGGCCATGATTTTGCTAGCCGCGAAGGTCCCCTTGCCAAGGCATACAAGTCAGGATTTTGTATCCTAAGTTTGTGATTCTTTACCACCTAGTCACATAAAACAATTCATAAACCTTAGTTAAAATGAATTGGTACATCTTAACTCAAACCCAATTGGTATTGAACAATTTAAAACAATGCTTACATATTCTTTAAACCACCGCGGAAAGTCAACTTCTAATTGTTTATCAATGACATCGTCATTGAGATCTCCATACATACTTTTCAAACTTTGTACATACATACTGCACAAGATTTTGTTTAAAAAAAATGAGATATTGTTGTTGTTATTTAAAATAATATAGATATATTTAATGCTTAATACTTACTCAATGAATGGTTTACCCTCGTTGCAATTTAATAAGGTGTGTGCTTGGGCAGCCGCCAGTTCTATATCCTTGAGCCACCTTTCACTATATTTTCCAGCTACTTGGCCATGTAAATTTTCAAAGATAGACAAAGTTGGTTGCATATGGTTTTGATGAAGCCCCTTCTTTGGGCCAATGGTACTTGAGTATTGATCAGGAGGCACAAAATAGTGGGAACTAAAATAAGTTGTCTCTTGCAGCAAATATGCTTTACAAATACTCCCTTCCACACTACTTTTAATTTGTTGTTTACAGTTTATTTTATTTTATTTAGAAACCTTTCAAATGGATACATCCAACGATATTGAACTGGTCCACCCATCTTAGCTTCATCGAGTAAATGAATCGGCAAGTGCTCCATAGAGTTAAATAACGCGGGTGGAAATATTCACTCCAACTTACATAATATCAAAGGAATATTTTTTTCCATTTGTAATAAGTGATCCTCCAGCAACACTGTTGAACACAAGTCTCTAAAGAATTGACTAAGCTTAGTTAAGGGCTTCCATATTGGTTCGGGAAGAGCACTAAAAGCTATTGGAAGTAGACATTCCATAAAAATATGGCAATCATGGCTTTTCATCCCAAAGAGCCTTTTATGTTTTGTATCTACACATCTGCCAAAATTAGAAGCATAACCATCAGGCATCCTCAGTCCCTTCACCCATTCACACACATCATTCTTTTGTTCATTCGTCAAACAAAATTTGGCTTTGGGTTTCATATAGTTCCCATTAGGAATTTTTTTCAACAACAATTCCTTCCTATGACAACAATTTTCCATGTCCAGTCGTGCATTTGCATTGTCTTTAGTTTTTTCTTTGTTGTCCATAACGGTATGAAACACATTTTCAAAGACATTCTTCTCTATATGCATAACATCAAGATTGTGCCTCAATAGGTTGTGTCTCCAATAAGGTAAATCCCAAAATATGCTTCTTTTGGTCCAATTGTGCAATACTCCACGGCCAGAAACAAAACATTGCCCTATGTCAGTTATCTTGGGAATCCCATAAACCTTTTCCCACACTTGTTCACCGCTTAACCTCGGAGGAGGCTCATCTCTCTCAATTCTATTTTTGAAAAAAGCAACCTTGTTTCTTCTAAAAGCAATTCATCTATAAGGGGCTGCAAATATATTTACTATAATACAAATATCAAATATATTTTAAAAATATCAAATTTTTATAATTTTTACTATAATACAATTAAAAATATTAATCGTCAAAGTTATGCATCGGCATGCGTGAAACAGTCAACTGTGTCAATCAATTTGGGACGGAGGGAGTAGTAAGTAAGGTTGCAGTATATTCTTTCAATATGCAAATGATATTAATTATACGTAGATTTCAGAAGACTTTACTTTTTGTATTAATTCGCTGTATCTAAAAAAAATGGTTGATAATTTAAAGTTCAATAAAAATTATTTTTTAAAATTAAATTCAAATTTTCTTCGATAATAAGAGTTCATCAGCCACTAAGCACTAAGGCCATTTTCAATGGAGATATCTTACCTCGTAAAACACGGTATCAATTAAGTACCACCATTGGAGAGGAAAATAAAATAAGTGCTCTTTGAGAAAGGTTTTACAATAAGTCAATAACCATAGGTTGTATTTGGGCCTCACAAATTTCTTTTTATTAAAAATGTTTATAACAACTTTTTTAATTAAAATATGTATATTTTTGTTGAAATATATTGATATAGAATTATTAGTGAGGTCCATTTAGAATTTTTTTTAAGAAATATTATGTTGAATAGATTGAGTGCTTATTAAATACTATTATTAAAAATTTATAAGTAAGTGATGTGTACACGTGAGACCTAATTAAGTACTTAAAAAAGTGAAGAGATGTGCTTTAAGAGTTTTTTTTTTTTTTTTTGAGGCAAGACTCTAGAAGACTTGTTACACAATAATTGCACACCTACCACCACTAACTGATTAAATAATTGTATGGCTGCAAACAAGTGGGATTATGGTCATTTTGCCTTGAATCAGTCAAAACACTATTTTTCTCCTTCTCAAAACATAAGACTTAATCGATAATTGAATCGTACGTAATGTATAATTTTGATCATTAATATCTTTAGTTATTTATAGTAAAAATTATAAAAATTTGATATTTTAAAAATGCTCATTAAAATAAATCAAACAAGATCTTATTGCTAATATATACATCAATATGTTATTAAAAAAAATGCGGTTAAAACAAGATAAATAAATAATGCATTTAGTCAAAATAGGTCTTATATATTAAGACCGAGGGAGCATTTTAGTATTTTTTGAAAACGGAAAAGATACAAAGATGACAATTAAAAATTTAAAATATGTCAATTGTGTCGGCATCCTATAAACTTTACTAATGTGTCTTATGTTGATTTTCAAATATGTTTTCTATCGATTACTAACAAAATATATATTCAAGCATGTTTTTATAACTTTGATACATTAGAAAAATACCATAATACCGTTTTTACTCGTTTAAGAATCAAAATAATCGAGTGAAATTCCAAATACCAATGAAATTTTAAAATTCGTCAAATACCCATCTGAAATTTGGAAATATGTAAATACCCCTAAAATTGTAAAACTTCAATCAAATTGTCTCATGCTCCGTTTACTCCGTCTATTTTGAGTCTTCAAAAACATATTGTTTGAGTCTTCAACCTCCTTGCAACCAAGTGAACAACAAGGAACCAAAACAACAAAATTATCATCACCAAAATCATCCTCGTCATCATTATCATTGCCTTTAAAATCAGAACCAAGAGGTTTTAACCACCTAATAGACCAATCTGAGTCACTAGATTCAGAACCAAACAAGAAGCACTAATCACTAACATCATACTCTATCAATTTTTGTCTCATCCATTTTTTCGTCTCTTTCCCTCGCTAAAATAGACTGAGCAAACGGAGCAGGGGAGAATTTGATTGACGTTTTAAAATTTCAGAGGGGTATTTGTTTATTTCCAAATTTCATGAGGTATTTAACGAATTTTATTTGATATTTTACTCCAAAATAATTGTTTACCAATCATTATAAAGTTAGGACTATAGTGGAATATAAATCATATTACTAACTCCTCTCTCAAATCTCACTCCACACACCACAAAGAAAAATAGCTATGGATGAAAAAACAGAACTTATCTTCATTCCTTCACCAGGAATTGGCCACTTAGCTTCATCACTTGAATTTGGTAATATCTTAACCAACCGTTACAACAATCTTTACATCACAGTTCTCTGCATCAAACTCCCAAGCATTCCCTCTTCAGATTCATACATCAAATCATTTTTAGACTCACAACCACAAATCAAACTCATTGATCTTCCTCAAATTGAAACATCTACACAAGATTTACACAAATCTCCAGAATTCTTCATCTTGAATTATGTTGAAAGTCTCAAACCACATGTCAAAGAAACCATCCAAACCATTTTATCATCATCATCTAGTTCAAACAAAGTTGTTGGATTAGTACTAGATTTCTTCTGTGTTTCATTGATTGATGTCGGAAACGAATTCGGTATACCTTCTTATTTGTATGTACCATCAAATGTTGGTTTCTTGAGTCTCATGTTGTCACTTCAAAAACGTAGAATCGATGAAGTTTACGATAATTCCAACACTGGTAATAACCAGTTGCTGAATATTCCTGGTTTGTCTAATGAAACTCCTACTAATGTTTTACCTGATGCTTGTTTTAGCAAAGATGGTGGATATTTTGCTTATTATAAGCTTGCTGAGAGGTTTAGAGAAACCAAAGGAATTATTGTTAATACTTTTTCAGATTTGGAACAACATTCAATTGAAGCATTACATGTTCATGATGAAAAAATCCCTCCTATCTATGCTATTGGTCCATTGCTTGATCTCAAAGGTCAACCAAATCCAAATTTAGATCAATCTCAACATGATCTTATATTGAAATGGCTCGATAAACAGCCAAATAATTCGGTTGTTTTTCTATGTTTTGGAAGTTTTGGATTTCAATTTGTTCCATCTCAAATAAGAGAAATAGCAATAGGACTTAAGAATAGTGGAGTAAGGTTTTTATGGTCTAATCGTTCGGAGAAAAAAGTGTTACCAGACGGGTTTTTAGAATGGATGGAATTGGAAGGTAAGGGAATGATATGTGGATGGGCACCACAAGTTGAGATATTGGCACATAAAGCTATTGGTGGATTTGTTTCGCATTGTGGATGGAATTCGATTTTGGAAAGTTTATGGTTTGGTGTGCCAATATTGACATGGCCTATTTATGCAGAACAACAGTTGAATGCTTTTATGATGGTGAAGGAATTTGGATTAAGTGTGGAGCTGAAAATGGATTATAGAAGAGGTAGTGATGTTATTGTGGCTGATGAGATTGAGAAAGGGTTGAAGAGTTTGATGGATAATGATAACATTGTGCACAAGAAGGTGAATGAGATTAAAGAGTTGGCTAGGAATGCTGTTGTTGATGGTGGATCTTCTTTCATTTCTATTGGCAAATTTATTGAAGATATTATAGGAAGCAAATGATAAACTTTGTTTTTGTTGCTTTGTAGTTGGATTTGTTCTTTTCTTAGAATCAATGAATGAAGAAGTCATTTTGTATGTTAGTAACTATAGCTTGTGTAGGTTTTTCATTCTATCTATAAAAATTGTTGAATGAGTATAAGTTGGAAATGGAAATTGTTGCAGTTTGTGTATGACAAATTTACTCACCTGTGCATATTATTATTCTTTATATTCAGTTCTGATTTTGTTTGGAGGGTTTATATAATATTTTTATGTACATGGCTGGTATATATTGTGGAGTTTATGGAAACATAGGAATATGAGGTTATGGCTAAATGTAGTAGAAACATGTGCTCAAATTTTGGAGCGGGTTTTTCATTTAATCGAGGATTGGAAGCATGCCAACAGCAACAAGCTTATGCAGCACGCAACTGTCACTGTAACATCAGCAACAGCGGCAACTGATGAGCTTGCAGCACACAGTAGCAGCGGGGATGATCGTGTAGGGATTGTTTGGAAAAAAATGGCAATTGGGAGATACAAGTGCAACATTGATGCGTCGTTTTTGGTAGGTTTGGGAATGTGTGCTCGTGATGATGAAGGTCAGTTAGTTAGCTAAAACTATGGATTTCACCAATCTGTAGTGTGGACTTAGGTGAGGCATTGGGAATCTTTCATGCCATCAATTGGGTCCATGATGAGCTTCAACTCCAAAGGATGGATTTTGCATTTGACTCAAAATCAGTGGTAGACTATTTTCATAAGGGAGGGACCGATATTACTGAGTTTGGGGATGTGTTGAATGAAGTATTCGTAGTTTGAAGCCATATTTCAAAAACTCTTGTGTTTTTAATTTAATAGGAGACAAGCAAATAAGGTAGCTCATATTTTAGCCAGGGTAGCCCCATCTATAGTTCTCTCCTATATTTACTTTGATATACCGATATGTATAAGTCACTTTATTATGAATGAAATGTTATAAGCATCCTTTTATCAAAACAATAAAAAAAAAGTCGAATTTTGACTAGAAATTAAACTTGTTAAATAAATATGTTGAAGTCGAGTAATGTATAGTTCAACTCAAGTCGAATTCAGAATTTAAACTTAAATCATAACTTGTTCAAACAGAAGGTCCAATTACAAACAGTCACAGAGCTAGAGGGGCCAAAACTAACAAAATAACACAACTGCAGAAAATATTGATCAAACTCACTACTGCAAGTAAATCACATAACAAACAAAATGACTAACAAAATATTATCAGAACTAGCAACATTTCAGGTCACTACAATTACTCCAACACTCATTCTTGCCCATGACAAACCCAGATCTTAATTATTTCCATTACCTTCCTGACCTCTTTTCTTCTCTTCTGTCTGAACCGTATCCGGATCTCTATTATCGCGCTTACTGTCACGATCTTCTCTTGATTTAGGCACAGATTCTTCTTCAGTGTTGTTTCTTGATCTCCTCTCTTTCCTGTTACCATGTTTTTCTACTGTGCTGCTTTCAACATCAGATTCTCTTGACTTAGGATCAAGCTCAGCATCATCTTGCTTTGTTGAGCTGGAATCATATCCTTCTCCATGATTCCTCTCTAGTTTCCTTCTTCGGCGTTTACGCCTACTGGAGCTTGCAGCAGCTTCTTCTTGTGCTTGATATTCCTCCATGTAAAGTCTAAGAAGTTCTTCTTCCATGCCATCATTCATAAAATCCATGAACATTTTTGCTAAGTGGGAAGAATTAGTAGGATCCAAATCCATGTGAAAAGAAGTTTAATATTGAAGATAATAATTGTAGAGAGAGAGGGAGAAGTTGGGAAGGTTATTGTGCATGTTAAGAGCTTTATTATAGAAATAAAGTTGAGTTCGTTTGAATAACATTGAGTTTGGATACGAGCATGAATATCGGCAAACAATTTCATCGTTCCTACACTGTTCCCAACATCACACTGTCAGAGCATTACCGATATTTGGTTTTCATTGTAGGGACGTTTCTTAGTCGCTTTATTGGACTAAAAACATAATACTCCCTCCTGTCCTATATACAAGAAAAAATTGACTTTTTATATTTATCGTAAAATTGATATATTTAGGCAATAATATGGTTTAAATACATCAATTTTACAATAAATCTGAAAAGTAAGATGTTTCTCATATATAGAATCGAAGGGAGTATAAAATTGAAAAACTAACTAAAACATAATATAAAATTGACAAAGTAATTTAAAACAATATGTACCCTCTGCGCCCCAAATTATGAAGGAAAAAATTAAAAACACATTTATTAAAAAAAAAAGTAAAATATGATAATTCGATATATGTTTTTTGGGTTTAACTTGGAATATATTGAATGGAAATATATAAAAATAATTTTTATTGGTTGTTGTTTATTGAGAAAAGGGGAGAGAGAAAATTAAATGCATCTTGCATTTAATTTTATGAGACTAAAATAAAAACATTCTTGAAAATGGTTTTTCCCCTTATAATTTGGGACAAAAGAATGAGTTTTTTTCCCTTATAATTTGGGACGAAGGGAGTACAAAGTTGTTGTGAAATTTAGTGGGATCCAATTTAGAGTTTTTAATGAGTTGTATAGATATTTAAAAAAAGATTTAAAGGATATGTCTGGTCGGTGTAAAATAGTTTTACACAAACATTCAATGAAAATCCACCAATTTGCCGCATCACTCCATTCATTTATGGTTATTTTGAAACTACTTATATGACATGAAAGAGTGACAGTTTTTTTATTGGATGTTAGTATAAAACAATATTACACTGACGATGTATGACCATTAAACTCTTTAGAAAATATAATAAAGTTGTTTAAATAATTGGGAAGTGTAAATTAATATAAAAAATTAAGTGAGACTCATTTAAAGAACTTAAGTTGATATAATGAATGTAGATCCCTATTTAATGAGCATTACGTGTAATCCAGAATCCAACTAAAAATTATTTCCATCATAAATCGAACTCGGATTTTTCAAAGGATTTAATAATGACTAATTTAAATAAGGGAAAGACACATGTTAGTGATTAAAAAAAAATATTTTATCATAATTATTCATGTATCTAATTTAAACTTAATTCAAAAAAAATATATTTTATCATAATTCATATATTTTAAACTTGACCACAAATTAATTATACAAAATTTAAGAGAATGTTAGCAAAACCCAATAACTAATATTGAGTTTGCATATAATAGTACTTCTGATTATTATTATTTTTTACAAAAGTACTTCTGATCCTTGACAGCAACATTTATTGCATTTCAATTATATTTTGTTATTTGATAAGATACTAGGATATAATAAGTTAATCCCAAAATTTATCATATTTTGATTTTGTAGTTATAATTTTTATCTTAAATACGAACTGAGTTAGAAGCCAACAGGATATAATAAAAGATTAAATTATTGATTTTTTTTTACAAAGATTAAATTATTGATTTGTCCATAAGAAATATAACTTTTTTTTAGGAGTAAGAAATATAACTTTAAAATAATAAATTTGGAAATTAAATTAATATTAAATTAAAAATATAAACTATTTATTTATATAAATTCGGATATTTAAAAGAATTATTATTAGAAATTACAAAAGTAAAAATATGATTTTCATGTTGGTGTAACTTTTATCGTTATGCTAACCAGTGTCATCGGAACAAAAGTACTAGTTAAGCAAGCAAAAAAAAAAATCATATTGAAAATAATATTTCTTTTATATTTAAAAAATTGATTACATAAATTTCAAGATAATTTAACCCTGTTTATTTCTTCTTTTCTTTTTTTCAAGTATCAAGTGGCTAGATTTCCACCTTTAAAGTGAATAGGTGGAGACAGAGTCTTGAGGTTCAAATTTCAACTTATATATATAAAATGCAATATCCCAGATCGAATTTCACGAGACACCCTATTTATTTCTTTAACTTGTATTTATATTACGTTCGATCTACTAAAAAAAAGGAATTGACATAACAACTTCAGTTATAGTTGATTTTTAAAACTATTATTAAGACTAGACAAACAAGGGGCCAATGGACTGGATAAAATCTAAAATTTGTATCTCCACTGAACTACAAGATAACTTTCGCTTAATTGCATATTTGATCCGTTAGGTTTATTTTATATTTCAACTTGATCTCTTATGTTTAAAAAGTTTCGATTTGGTCCCTTATGTTACATTTATAAGTTGGTCGTTTTCATTAAATTTTGAGTTAGTGGCCGACAACAAAACTATTTCTTGGGCATGGATTAGTGGCTCACATGGTCATAAATCTTGTATTTCATTTACTTCTTGGTGTTTAGACACTATGGCTTGTTTCAAAAGCATACTATAATTTGCTTTCATTTGTAAGGGATTGAATATCCCCTGTACTCTCTTATATTATAATTCTGTTGCTTATAAAAAAAATAATTAAATTTTTTGAGTTAATTTCTTCTAACTTTCCATTAAATTTTGAGTTAATATCGTTTGAAACATCCACGTGACACCCTCTTAAATTGCTCACTTGTAAAAATTCGTTAGTCACGTAGACGATTTAAGCAAAAAATTGACAAAAAGAACTAACTTGAAACTTTTTAAACTTAAGGGATTAAATTGAAACCTAAAATAAACATAAAGACCAAATATGCAATTAAGCCGATAACTTTCTATTCTCTGCACAAATTATCTAAAATACCAAAATAACCTTTTGTCCATCAAATTTTATAAAATTTGTTCAATACTTTAAACTTCATTCTAAAATATTTTGTTTGTATTGTTAAGTTTTTTTTGACACAATTTGTATTGTCAAGTAGGGGTGGCAAAACGGGCTCGTCCCGTTTGACCCGCCATTTTTTGCGGGCCGGTCTGAGATTTTCAACTCATCATCTTAAGTTGGTCCGCTCCGCCTAGCCCGCTTAAAAAATAGGGCGGGGCGGATTTGGCCGCGGGCATTTAAATTTTTACTTAGAATGGAAATTGAGCATGTATTGATGAAGTGTTTGACATGTATTTTGTTTTATCCTTTATTTGTCTTGTTAACGACTAATTACTACTACGGTATAAAATATAAACAAATTTTATTCAAACAAAATTGATATATTAGATATAAATTAAGTTCTATTATGCACTTTAAAAAATATTTTTTGTCTGCCTCTTTTATAATGATGATTAATTTTGTAATTAATGTAGTAATTAAAACTATTAAAAAAAGAAAAAGGAGGCAGACCAGCCCGCCAACCTGCCACCCCGTCAATAAACAGAGCGTGCTTGAGGTTTGAGCACATACACCTAAGTTGACTCACCCCACCCCACTTTTAGATACCCTTAAATGGGGCGGGCCTAAATGGGGCCGGCATGCGCACTTTGCGATTTTTTTTTCTAAATATCCCTCAAAAAATCAAATATTTCCACAATACCCTCCATTTTAAAAAAATTTCCACAATACCCCTCTTTTTTTGCAGAGATTCCCCTGCGCTGTGGGGACCCCAATGGCGACACCCCCAGTGTAGCCATTGACTTTGCAGCTTTTTTTTTTCTTTTTCTGCAAGTGAACAGTGATGGACAGTGATGGCAGGCCTGGTACAGAGAGAAGCAATGGCGACACTGCCAGTGTAGCCATTGCAGTGCAGGTGGCGACACTGACAGTGTAGCCATTGACCATGGTTTTTTTTTTTTGTCTTTTACGTGTTCTGCATGGGGGACACATATTTTAGGGTTTTTTTTTTTAAATGTGTAATAATTTTTCACTCATCTCATTCTATAAATACCACACTTCATACTTTCATTTTCGGTACAATTTGATGACCGCGAAGAACGATTCTTATTAGAAATTGGAAAATTAAGTTGAAAACATATTTTGATAATTTAATTAATAAAAAAAATGATTATAAAATAAAATCAAATATATACATTCCAAAATTATTACACAAATATTACACTATTGGGGGGCATCGGGGGGAGGTTGAGGAAATAAATGTGATCCGGTGAAGCATCTTCTAGAAAAAAATTGGCGATGTCCAAATCCCAATAATTCCTCAGGCTCATCGGTGTCATCATCCACTCCAAGAAAATTTATAACGCCTGTGCGTGGAGAGACGTTTTGACCCAGACCTGACGAGTAACCTTGACGAGGAGCCGACGACGAACCTTGACCAGCCCACATTGAATTTAACACATCGTCCGATGCAACCATGTGTGACCATTCCCAATTATCGGGGAGTTGTTGGGTTGGTTGGGGGGTTGTGTAGATTGACCGGTATTATAGTGAGCGTAACTTTCATTAAAATTGCGAGTTCCCGGTGAATCAATGTCATTGCGGTCGAAGTCGAAGAAATTCCGAGTTTGTGGCATTGGAGTCACAAAGTCAGAATCGCTAAATGGATTTGATTGTTGGTTATATGGATCGTGGTATGAGGTATATGTGTGTTGTTGTTGTGGGGTATAAGATGGTGGGTTTGAGAAATGAGTTTGTTGTGGTGTATATGTTGGTGGTTCTGGGATAAAGGTTTGTTGGGTTTGTTGGTTATATGATGGTGGGAAGAAGGTTTGTTGTGAATGTTGTTGGGTGTACGATTGTGGGAATGGTGGTGGTTGCACATCGGGACGAGGACGCGGGTCATTCAAATAATAATCGCCAGACACATACGGCATGTAGTTTAGTTGATATTCTCTTATGATAATCCTGCTAATGGATGGAATAATCCTCTCTCGTCGTCGCATGTGTACTGCATCCGACACATCGTCCAGAACTTCGTGAGGGAAGTCAAACCCAAAGACAAAAAAATACGGAAGTTTGTTTTTAATATGGGTAAATATACAATTTTTACTGCAATTTGGTTACACTTTTTCCGCTAACATATTAAGCTAAATATATTTTTATCCTTTGCAATATAGGGTATGCACCAAGTGAGTCTTCGTTCCAGTATTGGCAAAAAAAACTTGCGGAAGAAAGCATACCGGGTTTAAATTGGGTTAATAAAATCGATAAAGCAAAATGGACGCAAGCGTTTGATGGAGGTCGCCGGTGGGGCCACATGACGAGCAATCTTGCCGAGTCAATGAACTCAGTTTACAAGGAAATCCGAAGCCAACCTATCACATCTTTGATCACATCAACCTTCTACAAGTGTGTAGAACTTTTTTTCAGGCGATCAAGAGATGCAGCAGCTGTGTACACTTCTCGTCAGGAGTATACAGAAGCGTGCTAGGAAAGGATTCAAGAGGCATTCAATAAGGCTAACACACACGTCATCACTTGGTTTAATAGGCAAGATCTAACTTTCTCAGTACAAGAAACTGAGGATCCTCGTGAAGGACGACCGATGGATAATTTTCAAGTAAACTTGAGAGCAAAGTGTTGCGACTGTGGGAAGTTTCAGTCTTTACATATGCCTTGTATGCATGTTATTGCTGCATGTTCTTATGCTCGCATTGACTATCATCAATTCATCGATGACGTGTACAAAGTTGCCACTGTATGTGCCGTGTATGCTGGCAAATTCCAAGTAATTCAAGGTAGAAACTTTTGGCCTGACTATGAAGGAGACAAACTTTGTGCCCGTACCGATAGAAAAAGAGTCAAGAAAGGACGTCCACAAAAGAATCGCATGAGAACCGAAATGGACGATTTCAACCAAGGAGTGAGAAAGTGTGGCTTATGTCGGGTGTCGGGTCATAATGCTAGTGAATGTCCTAATGCTGCGGGAACCTCTTCGTAATTGTATTTATTTTTAATGTAATTTTTTTCGTACGCGTTTCTGTTATGTTATCCATATAATAATATATTTTAAATTCCAAATCATAATATACAATTGTCCACATTCGTACGAAATCAAAAAATAAAATACGTAAATATTCAAGACTTACAACGAATTTAATGAAACAAAATAACACAACCACAAACCATGAAAAACTTACATAATATATAAAAATAAATGACACACAACAACAACTTAACTACTTTTTTTTAAGACCGCGAACAAACGATGTGGTTGTTTTTCATCTGTAACACATGCAAACATGAAGTGCACTTCAGCATCACCCAACAATTTGTACCAAAACTTTATTATGGTATGTTCGTCGGCGTCATCCGTGATGTCCGTGCACGAATCTAAATAAGCCAAATGCTCGATTTCTATATGTTCACCTTTTTTGAAGAAGTATTTGTCTTGAATCTTGTTCTTTAAAGCAACAAGAGAACTTAATTTGCCAATTTTTAATAATAAACGTTCTTCGCGGTCATCAAATTGTACCGAAAATAAACGGGTTGGTGCTAAGTGGTTATTTGAAGAAGATGTCATTACTTATATAAAATAAAAACAGTGAAGAGAGTGTAAAAATAAAATGAAGAAGATAGAGTTAGTGAGTGGAAAATGAAAGTATGAAGTGTGGTATTTATAGAATGAGATGAGTGAAAAATTATTACACATTTAAAAACAAAAAACCTAAAATATGTGTCCCCCCATGCAGAACACGTAAAAGACAAAAAAAAAAAAAACATGGTCAATGGCTACACTGTCAGTGTCACCACCTGCACTGCAATGGCTACACTGGCAGTGTCGCCATTGCTTCTCTCTGTACCAGGCCTGCCATCACTGTCCATCACTGTTCACTTGCAGAAAAAGAAAAAAGAAAAAGCTGCAAAGTCAATGGCTACACTGGGGGTGTCGCCATTGACCTAGAGATGGCTACACTCCCAGTGTCGCCATTGGGGTCCCCACAGCGCAGGGGAATCTCTGCAAAAAAAGAGGGGTATTGTGGAAATTTTTTTAAAATGGGGGGTATTGTGAAAATATTTGATTTTTTGAGGGATATTTAGAAAAAAAAATCCGCACTTTGCAAATCAAATAAACCCCAATTAGATTTTTCATTTCTTTTACACACCTAATTGCAATAATAATTTATGAACGGAAAAAAAAAATCATGAATGGCAAATGTGTCTTTAGAAACCCAACCCTACATCAAGGTGTAAGAGAAACAACATTGGTAAAGGAGGAAGACGCTGCATGAATGGAGACAGAGAAAACCCTATATCTTCCTTTTGAATTAATCATCCAAATCCTACTAAGATTACCAGTAAAATCTCTCATACGTTTCAAATGCGTTTGTAAGTCATGGTTTTCTCTAATCTCTAATCCTCACTTTGCAAATTCACATTTTCATCTTACTACACACACTCGTAGAATTTTGCTCATAACTCCAGCTCTTGAATCTTTATCTATAGATTTAGAAGCATCGCTTAGCGATGATAGTGCTATCGATTCGCGGAACATTAGTTTTTTGTTTCCTCAATCTTTTTTTGAACTTGATATTAAAGGTTCATGTAGAGGTTTTATACTTTTGCATCGTTCTTTGAATCTTTATATATGGAATCCATCCACCCGAGTTCGTAAACAAATACCTTTGTCTACTATTGATTCCAATTTAAATGCAAATTGTTTTTATGGTTTTGGGTATGATGAGTCGAGAGATGATTACTTGGTGCTTTCGATGTCTTATGATCCGAACGCGAATGATATGTTATCTCATTTAGGGTTTTTCTCATTGAGAGATAATATGTGGAAGGAAATTGAGGGTACTGACCATTTGCCTTATATGCAGTCCTGTATTTTTCCGAGAGCCGAGTCGATCGTAAACGAGACGATTCATTGGTTGGTTTTTCGTTATGATATAAAGTCTACTGTTCTTGTTGGTTTTCATTTAATGGAAAGGAAACTTTTAGAGATGCCTTTGCCGGATGATATTTACCGTGGTCCCGGAGTTTATGATTTATGGGTATTTAAAGGATTTCTTAGTCTATGGGATATGTGGGGGGATAATGGTAAAGTTGAAATATGGGTGATGAAAAAATACAATGTGAAATCGTCTTGGACTAAGACTCATGTTCTGTCTTTCGATGGCATTCCTACTCACTACTTTTGCCCGAAATACTGTGCAAACAATGGTGATATCGTTGGAACAGACACTTCTAATGTATTGGTGAAGTATAATGACAAAGGACAGCTGCTTGAGCATCGGAGGTCGCACTGTAATGATAGATATGGATCCCTAGTGGTTATGTATACAGAATCTCTGCTTTCGCTTCCTGGTGACGGTGATGGTGATCAAGCTTAAGAAGATTACACAAACAAGAAGAATGAGGTTTTGAAATATTCTCCTTCGCCATTTTCATGATCTTTATAATTAAATTGTTGTATTATGTACTCTTATGTGGCTGCATTTGTAGGGTAAAATGTGTTCGATTGCATTTGTTATGTGATCATGTATGTTACTTGAGCTGGTGTAATATGTCATGAAATGTTTATAGGTCAAACATTTGTAATATGTTTATTGAAAATGTTGACAACTTTGTGCAATTCACTGTTATTCGTGCCTGTATAATTGGATTGAGTTCTAATCTATGTTTGTGGTCACTGGTTGAAATTGTTTTATATTATAATTGACTTGATGAGTTTATGCATGTTGATCAAGATCAAAATCAAAATTTATACTACACAGTTCTGAATCAAGGAACTTCATTAGAACTTTCATCATGGCCACATGTATTTGAATGAACTAGAAGGTTTTGTTCTATAATTTTAGTTGACTCCTTTGGTGGCTGTCATTCTCTGTTTCAAACCAGAAAAAAAATTAATTTCAAATTAATGATCTACACATGAACAATTAACTGAATTTTTAATACTTTAATGATAAGAAACATCAAAACTAAATCACCTCATGAACTTTTAAATAGTGCTACAATTGCAACTTAGAGTTTTCAAAGAAACAGGTTTAAGAAAAAGAAAATGCAGTTTACAAAGGTGTTATATAAGCTTGTTATGAGGGTCTTAACTGTTAAACTGTTGACTATAGACATAAGGCAAATAAGCTTTTTATTTGAGTTTGATTAGATTTGTGGCGTATCTTCTTTTAATGTGGAAATTTCTTTGGCATCTCAATGACTAGCATACTGTTTTTGCCATTGTTGGATTCAAAAGTATAGTTTCTATTCCCTTCATGTTCAAATTCTGTGTACCCTGTTTAGTTGAAATAGTAAAGATTTGACTTTGACTTAACCTGTTTTTACTAGGGATGAGATGAGATCATGAAAAGGTAAGCAAAAATGATCCAAACAGGCTGGTGTAGAATATTAGATTTGTTCATGTAAAGATTTAAAGCTTTTTATATTCTAATAACTCAAATACAAAAAACTTTGAAGTACATTGAAGGCTTGTTTCTTATTAGGTGTGATTGGCAAAATAACCAAATATTGCATTAGCATGCATTCTTTCTTTTTTATATTCATGACTTGTTCTTTAACTTGGTGGGAAAGTATGAAGAATACGAGGGAAAATATGTACGTATTTTGTAGAGGAATGTTTCAAAGAAAATATGTACAAAGTGATGTCAAAGCTTTATATGCATGCAAATATTGTGTATAATGATGTGAAATTTGAACAAACAACTTTATTGAATTGGGATGAAAGTTATAAGGACAAGATGGAAATTAATTTAGAATAGGGTGATCATGAAAGTGATGTAGACATTAATGAGGAAGAAAGTGAAAGGCAGGTAGTGAAACAACTGAGGAGGTTCATGATAGCAATGTGTTAGACACTGTAGAGGTAGAAGTTGTGACTCATGGGCATGCAGAAAAAGGAGCATGGAGTAAATTATGTACTTAAGTGTTTGCAGCTGTTAGAAAAGAATGGATACTGTTGGAATGATCATAGCTATTGCAATAATTTACTTTCAACACATTCATCTCATTTTTTTTTTTGACAGAACATTCTATATCACTTTTATGTGCAATAAATTACACACTTATTAAGTTATAACTATTTTCTTGCAGATTTTTTAATCCATGTCACTATATATATTCTTTATTCTTGTCTTCAATTTCATATGTTATGAACAACTTTACTCCATGTGTAATTAGTAGTTATTTTATCGTGGAACATTTTTTCACAAACTAAATATTCAAGATAGCTGCGTTGCACAAGCTTACATATAGTTTCAAGTGAAAGTAAGACCCGTAAAACTCTTTTATGATAACTGATTTCAAAATAAAACACTATGCAAAATTGGTTGAGGCAAAAAAAATTACTATGAATTTGACGACAGTACAAAAGCACTTACCGTACAAGAGTATTTTGGCAATATAGAAAACAGACAAGGGATAAACTAGTAATTACAATTCTAAAATGCAATTCTTGTTTTTCGTTGAAATGATCTTCCTAATAAACAACATTTGTCATATAAATATTATAAGGAAGAGCCAAAATTTAGGTTATCAAATGTCACAGGACTTGCTACAATATTCATTCTTGATTTCTTGTCCACGATAAACCCAGACCTCAAAATTGTCATTACCTTCCGGACCTCTTTTCTTCTCTTCGTTCAGATTCGTATCTTCCTCTTGATTCAGATCGATCAGTATCATTTCTATATGATCTGTTATCTTGCTTCCTATCATGATCTTCTCTTGACCTCGGCACAGATTCGTCTTCAGCGTGCTTTCTTGATCTCCTCTCATCCCTGTTACCATGTTCTCTTGACTTGCTTCGAAAATCATCAACATCCTGCCTATTTGGTCTTTTATCATTTCTTACATCAGAATCTCTTGACTTGGACTCAAACTTGACATCATCTCGCTTTGTTGACCTCTTGTATTCCCTTCTGTTATCTCTTGGCTCAGATTCCCTACAATCGTAACCACCCCTTGATCTTTTTTCTTCTCTCCTATGTCGATCTTCTCTAAACTGATGTTCAAAATCATCGTCATCGTGCCTTCTTGGTCCCTTTGCTTCTCTTCTACTGCTATTTTCTCTTTCCTCAAATTTATCATTGTCATCATGCCTCAACAACATCTTTTCCTCTGTTCTATCACTTTGCTTGGATTGGTCGTCTAATTCCATCTCATTGCCATGGACTTTGGGGCGTGAATCTCTGTCTCTAGTTTCTGGAATGCGATTTGATTGGTTGTTGTCAAATCTTCTTTCTTTCTTGGGCCCATCGTATTTGTCATTATCCCATTTTGCATTGCCATTCTCACCCCAACCGGTATTTGCAGCTCTCTACAAAAGGATAACACGGTCAGTGAAGAACTAAAAACATACAATAAGTTAGCTGGACAAATCATTGGTATCTAAGCTGTAGAAGGATCAATTCCAAATATTAGCAAATTTTATAACATAACCAACTTTAAAACTTCAACCACAAGCAAAGAAACACTAAGTATAAACTATACAAAAAAGAAAAAACCGAGAAGATAAACAAGCACCAAAGAATTACACTGTTTACACACAACAGGGTAATAAAGACAAATAAATTCAGATTTCAAGTAATAAGAACTTAGAAGGCATTAGGCATGTCTACAGTTATGCAGTACAATTAGAGGTCGCTGTATCAACTTCTATTTTCATTGCTTGGGAGAGACTAACTTCATCCTACTACTGACAATGAGCTTCCAAATATAATTTAGCAAGTTCAGTGAAAGAGTAGTATAGCAGCTTGATAGGAACCTGGAAGAGAAAATAGAAGTTAGTTAGTGAGATGACGCTGATGTCATGTGAATGGGGTTATAAGAGAGACAAATGGGAAAGCAATCAAGGAGAAATATTGTTAGAGTTGGTTAGGATAGCTTTCTCTCTGGTTAGGAGCTTTGCTCTAGAATAGGAGTCTTTGACTCTGGTTTATCTCTTGCATAGCATTCTGTTATTTTCCATTGTAGAGCCTTTGAGTTCCATTATCAGTCAATAATAAACACATTTTCCTCTTTGAATTTTTGGGTTCTATCAGCAGCCTAATTCAAAATCAAAACTTCATTTCAATTTATTTGAAATTCCGGGTTCGAAAAACATATTCAGAAAACTGAGATTTATGCCATCATTGTGCCATACCTTTATGTTGATACTAGGTCTTGGTCCTCAAATCACAATCAAAACTTGGTGGCAATTCAATTGCAATTCCATCAAGGTTGGAATTAGTTTATTACTCCCTCCGTTCCAAAATGTAAGTCACTTTGAGAAAAAAATTTGTACCAAATTATAAGTCACTTTACATTACCAATGAATCATTTAATGCTCTTTTTCCTATTATACCCTTAACTATTTATTTCTCTTTCTTCTTTCAATTCTTCAATTTATTTTTCCCATACCATTAATGAAGGACAATTTTGTAAACTAACTCATAATTCCTCTTTTCTATACAACATTAATCACATTTCTTAATTTGTGTAATATCGTCAAAACGACTTACATTTTGGAACGGAGGGAGTATTATAATAAGGGTCATGCTAAACAGTGCCCTTGGGGCAGGGGCACTTGTTAAGTATACCATAAAAGGAAATAAAAAATAAAGTTTACTTTGGAAAGATAACTTTTCACAATTTTAAGGTATTGACTGCACAACTTTCGATATGAAATTTCCTTATTAATAAGATTAACAAGTGCCCCCGAGACACTGTTTAGCATTTTCCTTAATATACTAAAATATTTAGAAATTCACAAGATATTAGATAGAGATTATAATTTGTATTCCTAGTTCAACTGCCCCATATATGCAGATCGGGAGGTTCGGAAGCAAGATTATTTACTAATTTAAATCATTTTTCAATATTCCATTACTGGTAATCTTTCTATACTCATAGCTGGTTAGAATAAGGTCATTGCAAGAACACAAGAGCTTATCAATATTATGGGGGCATTGACAAGAGATTACAGTTACATGGAATTATAACATCAGCACTTGAGTGTATGTTTGGAAGAGCTTATGGAAATATTTTATGACAAATCCATAAGCTTTTTTTAGCTGATTTCCATAAGCTCCCTAGAGTAGCTTATAGAAATATAGAAACAACTCATACGAAGAACTTATGCAAAGTTTCCCCTCATTCTCTACTTAACTGTGGAAACAATTTGTACATAAACATTTCATGATAAGCACGTAAGTAAGTTGTATACCATAAAGCCCCAAAAGCATAATTGAAACAAACTGGAGCTTAAAGATACCATTTTAAAATAACCACAAAACAGTGCAGTGCGATTCACCTACAACTTTAAATAAAGTTCAGTGTAAAGGAACATACTAATCATCAAAATCAAGGTGATAGCAAAATTTTAGTCATCAAACGTCAGTGTTGGCTAATAAAATCAATGTTCAACTTTTTCACCTACCATTCTGTGCCGCTCTACTTGGAAAATTTGCTTACATATGATATGACCATAAATGTTCTACTTTCCAATCAGTACAAGGTTTCAGAATAAAGGGAAAATAGGATTTTCTGGTATTGAGCTCTCTTTGACTGGAGGAATGATTCCAGAATTTCTAGCTCTAAGTTTCTATATTCAAAAGCTTTAATGCAACAGACTTGCCTCTTACTTCCTTGTGGGTTCCAATGAGTGCAAACAGAGTTCTTGTTTGCGTAAATATGACCATCAGTGTTCTTGTTTCAACTCATTATAAGGTTTAAAAGTAACGGGAAAACAAGATTCTATGGTTCTGTGTTCCTCTGTCTGTAGCATGATTCCAGAATCTTGCTCGAAATTGCTATATTTAAATGCTTTAATGAACAGACGTGTTTTCTTAATTCCTTGTGGATTCCTATGATGCAAAAAGAAAGAGTACACAGGAAAAATATACCAGAACCAGAACAACGATGATATTCATAGTCAAGTAAGCTTAAAAAACCCATGATAATACACATAAGAATGCTCCAATCACTAAATTACAGAAAAGAAAATGGAAAATCACAAAGTGGCAGCTTTTGATAATGGGAATAAATGAATAGCTCTCAAACCACAACAAAATTCTGATATGGCACCCGTACCATACCCTAATTCACTCCATTCCTGGAATATTACTTTTTTTCAAGGGTCTCTTTAGGTCAGTCAGGTGAGGGAACTAAGTTACTGTAATAAGGTCATGTTTTACTCTACTCTCTTTCCTCTGGAGTATATTTATAATAGGTCATGTTTTACTCTACTCTCTTTCCTCTAGAGTACATTTCTTTCTAATAAGGTCATGTTTTACTCTACCCTCTTTCCTTATAAGTTACATAAATGCTGCGTTTCTCAATACCGACTTCCAAATTTTTAAATCCTCAACCAATTCGGTATGCCTAATTATGAAGATAATATTGCATGATTCAACAGTTGCATTAGTTAATTTTGCATTATACAAAAGCTATTAGGTGGAATAAGTATATAGGTGTCCAAGAATTACACCTGGAATCAACACATTCTAACTTTATATGTGTATGTGAGTACGAAGAAATTCATTAAAGCAGGCAAAACACGTGTGAAAGAGATATCAGACAGCAAGCCTACCAATCAGAAACAAATATTTGATGTTCTGTATATGCATTGAAAGAGAAAACAAGACAATCATTAAGGTTGTAGGTGTGTAGCATACAACTAGAAGTAACCAACTTATTAGCTAAAATGCTGAACTTTCAATGTTAGCAGAGACAAATCAACAGCCAAAGCAAATATTTTCTACAACCAATACAAAATTCACTGCAACAATCAAACATAAACACTTCATGCAATTAAGCCAAAAGGCATAGCATATGAACACTTTTATTATATTTTGCAAAAAGTCAAACTTCAATAATCAAATTTTCAAGATCATAATAGGAGTAGTAGAACTGGCATATATAACTATTAATTAATAAACAATTTTTAAAAAATTAAGAATTCAAAATACTTTGTGGCATGATTTTAAATACATCACTTACTTGCTCATCATGAGAAAATTTGCATCCAGCTCCACGAGTACATTCCCCTCTTTGAAAAGCTCGACAAACACCACGTGCCTCCCTTTTCTGCCGCTCTGTCTCTTCATCTTCCTCTTCCTTCTTCTTATACTTATCAACATGATCAACCCTAATAATCCTACCTAAAACCTGAGCTCCATTCAGATTATCTGAGACACAAAAAACCAAGCATTACAATGCAATTCATAGTTATGTTGAAAAAACAGATAATGAAAGAATAAATAGTTATGTTGGTCCTTAAATGTGTATGGTGTTGTCATAATAGTCCTTGAATGCATCAGAATTGTAAAAATATACATGAATGTATCTTTCAATAGTTAGTGTAGTACTCGAATGTGTATTTTGTTAGTTAGTTTAATACTTGAACGAGTTTTCCGTTAGTCAATTTGATCCAAAAAACTACAAAAAGACACATTTTGTGATATTTTTGTAATTTCGATATATTCAGTAACTATAGTAACACCTCACACATTTAAGGACCAAAATAACCGTTTACTCGTTTAATCAAATGAGAAAAATAAACAAATTAAAAACATATTTTAGAATTATAGAACAGAGAAACCAACCAACAGCAAGATTAGTGCTTCTTTGATCTTCAAATGCAATAAATGCAAAACCCTTTGATTTTCCAGTACCTTTGTCTCTAACTAAATTAACATCAACAACCTCCCCACATCTGCGTATCACCAACACCAAATAAAGTTCGCATCTTCAAAACACAAATCATATTAACATAAACAAAGAAAAAAAATGCTTTCAAAGAAGACATACTGAGCAAAAACAGCTAGCAAATCACCCTCAGTAAGATCAAAGGGAATACCACCAACAAAAACATAAGCAGAATCTTTGTATTTAGTATGCCACGAAGCTTCTTCGCTGATGTTTAGAGCAGCTTCTCTTGAATTGATTTTCTGAATCCGTTTCACTAGTGTTAATGGGTTCATGTCTTTTTACCTACAAACATAAGCAAAAACAGAGAGAATGAGGGTTTTGGGTTAAGGCAAAAGCTTTATAATAGAGTAAAAGAATAGGTTGGGATTTTTGTCAAACAGGTTGTGTGCAATAAAATGAGATTAAATTTTAAGTTGGAATTCAGAAAAGAACAGTACAAATATTATTATATCATAATGAGATCATTAAAATCAAATGAAGACGTACATGTATTATAGATATAGTTGGGAATGAGTGAAAATGAGGGGAGAAAGAACTCTATACCTGCGAAACGTTTCTGCAGAAGAATTGTGCAAAAGCTGGTGCTTGGGACGTGCGGTGTCACGTAGTACAGGAGATTCTTGCAAACGTCTTTGTTTGGGATCTGGGGCTGTTAGAAGTCGTTTATTTTTTGAGTATTTCTTTTCACGTCCTCTGGGACTCTCACTGCCCAGCCCTTTCAATTTTATTCCCTCGCTATTTAAAATGCGAGAGTTTAAAATGACAAAAGTTTAAAAAATACTCCCTCCAGTTTCATATATCAGAAACAAAAAAAAAATTTACAAAGTCTTAAATATAAGAAAAAGTTACTACAATCATTACATTTATTTTGAATATTCCAATTTTACCCTTTATTTTACTTTTCCCCATAATAAATAATAATTTAATTTAAACAAAAAGTAAGGGTAAAAGTGGAAATGACATGTTTTTCCTAATCATTTACTCCACTTTCTTAAAGGGTGTGCCTTTTTTTTTTGTTTCTTATATATGAGACCGGAGGGAGTACGTCACTATGCTACATTGCAAATACCGTTCGCATTCCACCAAGCAAATCTGTCGGCAATAAAAATACAGTTTGCAATCAACTGTGATGCAATGTGGTCAAATATGATTGGCCACGTGGGAGATAGTGACTAGGCTTAGCCATCGCATTGTTTGAAGAATTCTATAAAAGAGACCATTGTGTGAAAAAAATCACATGAAGCTCTCATTCTCTCTCATTCTCATTTTTGTTGCATTTTTTCTTATTGTTTTGGTTGTTTCTATTAGTTAGTCTCGTGTAAACAGCCGCATAGTACGTCATCAGTTATTCTTACAGTTTTCACCGGTGTTGTTTTGTCACCATGTTAGGGAGCGATATGGCAATCAACAAGGGATTTTTTGTGTCCAAGTTGAAAACGATATGACTAACCGAATAGTCCACGTATTGGGCATATTGCTGGAGCAACTAAGCAAGATTATGTAGTAATGGAAAAACAGGTGGGATATGCACGCCAAACTCTCCCACTCAAATGGGACTTCACCTCTCTAGTACTCTGGAGTCAAAACGCAGTCCATTTACTAAATGGCGGAGCAGCTAAGCGGGCATCTAGAAGACCAAAAACAAACCTTGTAGACCCTGCAAGTTGGACATTGGAGCTAGGCATGTGGGAGTTTCCCAAACACAAATGAGAATGTTTTATCCTGCTAAATTGGTCGGTGGCAATAACTTAAAAACAAATCAACCCATATTTATATCTTTGTTTCCGGTTTAGGTGCAAATCCGTTGAAAGTTTCAGGTGAAGAGCCGCTTTCGATCTCCGTTATAGGGACAAAATTTCACAAGAGAAGCTTGATTACTTTATTTAGTTAAAAGTAGAGATTTTGGATGTAATATTTAAATTGATGTAATTTTTATGTAATCTTTTAATAAAAAATTATACATTCAATTTGTCCACCATTTCATTTCCCTTTCATTTCTATTTTACTTTTGTGTTTCTCTCTAATAGAGAGGTTCACTGTCTAGAAAACGAACACCTTCAACGCACTAGTACAAAAATACCTTTATAGAAAAGTGATTAAGTCAGTTGAATTAGTCACCCGACTTAACAAATTACGAGGTGGAAATTTCGTAAATATTTGTAACTTTGTTAGGTCGGTTGCATGTAAAACCGACTTAACAAAGATTAAATAAAAAAATTATAACATGTTAAATTCTTTAAGTCGACTGTATAAACTAATTGACTTAAGAAATCAACTTGTTAAGTTTGGTGTCGCCCCACCTGACCTAAGAAGTTTGATTTAATTTAAAAAATTAAATTCCAATGTCTACCGGGGGAGGGAATCGAACCCAGTACCTTTAGTAAAAAAAATTAAAACAAATAAATACATTTTATAACAAAACAAGAAAAGACCTTTAGTCCAAAAAAATCTAAACAAACTTTAGTAAAAAAAAAAGGGTAAATAGGGTTTTACCCCCTGCAAAGTTTGTGAATTTTGGTTTACCCCCTGCAAAATAAATTTTTTGGATTACCCACTGCAAAATGAAGATTCCTTCAATTACCCCCCATCTGTTGACAACTAGGCATGGAATATTCATTTTTGATGATGTGGCATGTCTAGGTGGCTTTTATTTTATTTTTGATTAATTTATTTAAAAAAAAGTAAAAAAAAATAAATAAATAATTTTTTTCTAGTTTCAATTTTCTGATTTTATTTAAAATTAATGTCAATTTTTAATTTTTTTGAAAAATTCAATAATTTTAAAATATTTTCTGATTTTCTTTTAAAAATTCAATTATATAAAAAAAAATATTCATTTAAAAAAATTCTGATTTAATTTTTTTTTCTGGTTTCAATTTTCTGATTTTTTTAAAAAAAGTCAATTTTTAATTTTTTATAAAATTCAATTAATTAAAAAAAAATCAATTATTTAAAAACAAAATTCTGATTTTTTTCAAAAAATGTCAAATAATTTTTTTTTAAAAATTCAATTATTTAAAAAACTGTCAATTTTTAATTTTTTTCCTGATTTAATTTTTAAAAAAGGTCAATTTTTTTATTTTATTTTTAATTCAATTATTGAAATAAAAAAAATTCAATTTTCTAAATTTTTTTAATAGAATGTCAATTTTATTTTTAAAAATAATTGAATTTTAAAAAAATAAAATTACTTAAATTGACTATTTTTAATTGAATTTAAAAATAAAATAAATTGACATTTTTTTTATAAAAACAAAATATGAAAAAAAAAATTAAAATTGACATTTTTTTAAAAAATATTAGAGTTTTTTTAAATGAATATTTTTTTTTATATAATTGAATTTTTAAAAAAAATCAGAAAATATTTTAAAATTGACATTAATTTTAAATAAAATCAGAAAATTGAAACCAGAAAAAAAATTAATTTTTTTTTTACATTTTAGTTTTTTTTTCTTATTTTTAAAATAAAATGTCAATATTTTTTAAATAAATTAACCAAAAATAAAATAAAAGCCACCTAGATATGCCACGTCATCAAAAATGAATATTCCATGCCTACTTGTCAATAGAGGGGGGTAATAGAAGGAATCTTCATTTTGCAAGGGGGTAATAAAAAAAATATTTGCAGGGGGTAAAACCCTATTTACCCAAAAAAAAAAAATCTTTAGTCAAAAAAATAAAACAAACAAAACTTTTTTTAAATAAACAAAGAAAGATCTTTAGTCAAAAAATTTTAAAGAATGGAGTTTTCTCTTCTTCTACAAACAGCTCACAACCTTCTTCTTTGCAAACACCTTTCGTCAGCATCGATCTCTTCTTTCTCTACAAATGCCCAGATTCTTCACCTCTCACCGCAACCTCTTCATTCTCTACCCCAGAAATCCGTTTTAAGCTTCACTCATAAAACTCAAAAATCCTTCACCGGGATATCCAAAAATCCTTCGAATCTTCACGCAAAACTAGTCGAATCTTTCTCTCAACTGCAAACCCATAACCATTCGTCACTGGAAACCCTAACTTAATATGTATGTATAATTTGAACCCTAACTTTTAATTTTTTTTGTTATGCTATTTCAATTTTTGTATATGTTGTTATTTATGTTCTTGTTGCTGTTATTGTTGTTATTATTATCATTATTATTATAATTAGGGTTAAATATGTTTTTTGTCCCTATAGTTTCGCAGAATTTCGTTTTTAGTCCCTGAAGATTTTTTTCACACTTTTTAGTCCTTGAAGTTTTGTCAGTCAGTGTTTTTAGTCCCTACTTTTCAATCAACTCGTGCATATCATTCAAAATTTTAAATTTTTTTTCTGCAGTCATGTTTAGTACATTATATGAATCTCTCTTACAAAAGTTAAATTTTTTTTAACAAGAGATTAATTAAATATGAATTTTTTAGTTTTTTGTGAAGGTGAAAAACACAAGAAGGGGGGTTGAATTGTATTTTTAACTGGCATACCCCATTTTTTGACCAATCGCTTTTATGCGTCTTTTTACGACGGATTTTTCTTTGTTCGTTTCTGACGAAATTTCGGCAGAGAGGTATTTTAAAATACCTCATTTGGTTACATTTTATTTTCCTTTTATTATTATTTTTTATTATTTTCTGATTTTTATTTTATTATTTTTATTCATTTTCATTTTTTATTATTATTAATATATTATTATTTTCTATTTTAATTGTTTATTTGTGTATTTTCCTTTTTTGGTGTTTTTGCCAATTTTTTTTATATAGCAGTCCAGATCAGGTCCTGGTCCAAGCCCAAAAGGGCATTTTTGTCCAAATGGGGTAAAATTTCATCTGCCAAACCCTAGGTCTGACACAGTACAAATAGTGCACAGTTTCCAAGGTCAGAACACACAGAATTCATCAGCCGCAGCTTTCTTTTGAATCCAAATCAAACAAAAAAAATCAAATAAAAAAATAGAAAACCAGAAGGATCCACATTCATCGTCTGTTCATCAATCAGCTTCAAATCCAGAACCCAGAAAACTCATAAAGAACAAATAATCAAAATCAAAACCACAAATCATACCATTCATAAACCATAAATAGAACCAAATCTTCATCAAACCCAGAAACTAAAAATTCGTCATCATCCACAAACCAAAATCAAATAGAACCGATTCAAAACTCAAATCCGAACCCAAAACCATAAACGGTTCGTCTCTAACACAAACCATCACCACCATCGCGAAAGAACCAGAAACAGAGAAGAAGAAGATAAGCAGAATCGAAACCGGATCCGAAAGAACAAAAGGGTGATTTGTTCTTCACTTTTCGATCCACTCTTTTTCCTTCGATCTAAACTTGTTTTCGTTTTGTTTGTTTATTTTGATTTGGGGTTCGAATTTAAGTTGTTATTTGGTATGAGGTTTTGAAAATTGGAGGTTAGATTAATAACCGTGAGAGAAAAAACAGAGAAAATTGTGAGAGGTGAGAAAATGAGAGAGAGAGGAAGAAGAAAGATCGCCGGCGGCAGGTTAAGAAGGAGAGAGAGAAGTTGGAGAAATTTGATTTGTTTTTTTAGGGTTTTGACTATATATATCTCTTCACAATCCTGTGCGCGCAGGTGCACGGTCTTATGGTGCACCTGCGCGCCTATGGCCATTTGATCATAATCCAACGCTTCTGATCTGATTTTCACATTTTTACTTCATACACCCCCTCTGGGCCACGCCCCCAGCTGGGCTTGTGCCCAGAGTTGCTTTTTGCAGCCCTTTTCTGTTTTAATTGATATTTGCACCCCCTTCTGTTTTTTTTTTTTCATTTAATTTTTTGCTTTATTAATTAATCATTTATTTTATTGCAAGACATTAGATTGTATTTTTAGGATTTGATGTAAACTATAAATTAAATTGCATAGCATACTCTTACATTCATCTCATATTTATTTTTCCTTGCAAATACTTTAGATTGTACTTAGGAACAAATGTACACTATAAATGAAAAATCGCATCTCATGCATATTTATTTATCGCTTTCCGTAAATCGTTAGCATATTTAATTCCGAGGGAAAAGACACCGTTTTGATCAAAATATCATTACGGATCGTCTTCGCGCTTATTTTGCCTATTGCGACGTTTGTACCATTTTTCGCGCGCTACCTTTTAATTTTAACCCAAAATTCCACTTTAAATAGTTAGTCATTTTATTCTCAAAATGTGGTCAACACCTCTTTCAAAAAAATGTCAAAACGATTCATTTTCACATATCATCAAGCATCAAAAATATCTTGTCATCAAACATTTTCAAACTTTGGACTTTAAACCAAACGTTTCTTTTTATCGCGAGACTTGGACTTTAAACCAAGTGCCTTGGAATTTAAACCAACGGCGTCGTTTTATCGTGAAAACCTTGGATTATAAACCAAGAGTCTTTTTTACCGCAAACTTGGATTTTAAACCAAGTGCCTTGGATTTTAAACCAACGGCGTCTTTTTGTCGTGAAAACCTTGGATTTTAAACCAAGAGTCTTTTTTACCGCAAACTTGGATTTTAAACCAAGTGCCTTGGAATTTAAACCAACGGCGTCTTTTATCGTGAAAACCTTGGATTTTAACCCAAGAGTTTTTTTTATCGCGAACTTGGATTTTAAACCAAGTGCCTTGGACTTTAAACAAATGGCTTCTTTTATCGCTAAAACCTTGGACTTTAACCCAAGTGTCCCTTTTCTCGCCTAAAACCTTGGATTTTAAACCAAGTGTATTTTCTTCATTCATACATCATTAATCATGCATAAACCTTGGATTTTAAACCAAGTGTCTTTTATCACTTCAAACATTTTCTCAACAAACCTTGAATTTTAAACCAAGCGTCCGCATCTTATTTTCATAATCAAATCTCAATCAATTTAACCATATAGACTTTTTTCACAAGTTAACATCAATCAAACTCACATTTTGCCATTTTTGGCTTTTGGTATTTTAAAACCATTTTCAAAACCTTAAAATCAAACAAACAAATTTACTCGTCTTTTTATCCCGAACTACGGTGGTTTGATCCCTCGGGTACGTAGGCATGAGACTTGTCTCTCCAATCAATAAAATCAACAAAAACATTTTTCTTCTTTTTCATTCTTTAAGCATTTTTATCATCACTTTAATTCTCACACTTATACTTTTTTTTTACAAGCAAATTAAAATAAAGCGCAAAGTTAGAAATAAAAACAAGAGGTTCCTATAGAGTACTATAGATACTTAGGGTGCTAATACCTTCCCTTCGTATAACCAACCCCCGAACCTTGTTCTCTTTAAAATAGGGTTTTTTTCGAACTTTTTCCCTTTCCCTCGGATAAATTAAAGATCGGTGGTGGAACATTAAATTGCGATTCGAAGTTAATTAATAACTCGACATCCAAAAATCACCGCGACATTAACAAATTAAATCCTTTCTAGCAAACAGATTGTAACGCAGCGGATGAAAGAAGCTAGTCAAGGCGCAAAACATAAATAAGACAATGAGAGAGAGAGAAGAGAGTGCACACACAAAAATTATATTGGTTCCTCTCACAAAACGAGAGTAGTCCAGTCCCCTTGTACTTCCAAGGGATTTCACTATAATCTCAAAGATTACAATTGTAATGCTCAAGCACACAAGCAAGAGACTTCTTTGCTCTAGGTCACACAAGACAAAGAGACTTCCTTGTTCAAGTCACACAAGTTCTTGCTCAAGTCACACAAGACAAGAGAATTCCTTGCTCAAGTCACACAAGACAAGAGACTTCACAAACTAACTTAATACACATATTAAGTAGGACTGAAAGTTCTAAGCTAGACTCTCTAAACCAATGTTTTAAAAACCGGACCGGACCGGCCGGTTCGACCGAAAATCGGCCAGACACCGGTCCGGGCAGCTACATTGAACTGCTAGTCTGAAGAACCAGCGAAAAAACCGGAAAAACCGGTGTGAACCGGGAGAAACCGGATGAACCGGTAAACCGGAGGTGGTTTTAGAGAACCGTTTGGTTCAAAAAAATAATTAAAAATTCTTTTTTTTTGTTTAGTGTTTAGTCATCTCTAACAACATTCTTTTGAGTTCTTCAATTTAGAAGTTGTGTGGGGTAGTAAAGTAGATCCTTTTAGATTTTGTGAATTACTTTTTTGAATGCTGCAAAATTTTATTAAAGTGAGATCTAAACACAAAAAGTGCAAGGGTAACTCTAAAAAAAGGGCCAAATAGCTACAATAAGCAAATCAGAAGCAGACAGTAGAAACCAAAAGGCTGGACTCTCATAAAACAAACACGGATGAGACTATGATCCACCAATTCACCATTTGTGAAATAATAAGTAACAAATGATGAAAGAAGATGAAAAGAGTATAAGGAAGATAGAAAAGGAGAGCAGTTTGAAAAGAGAAAAAAGTAAGGAAAAGAAGAAAGAAATATAGCGCATAAGAAGATGGAAAGAATGAGAGGCTGCTGAGGAATCTATAATAATATTATTTAGGAGCTTTTTTTCAAATGAATATGTACACGTGACAGTCTCTAAATCATTCTTCTCTCATATTGTTTTGGCCATAAATGAATTAAATGCTTTATAACAAAATGAATTCTCTCATATGCTTTAAAAAGGAAACAATTCAAATTCTTTTATATTTCCATATTATTATTATTATTATTATTATATTATTATTATTATTGGTTCAATTGTAAATATATTTTAAAGAAAATTATATTATAAATTTCGTGCATCATTTTTTTTTTTTTAAATATTTTTAAGACTACAAAATTCATTAATTATATATATATATATATGTAAAATGTAAATAAAAAAGAAAAAAAAATTATATTTTATATGTATCTTTAAATTCAAGTGATTGATATTGAAAAAATAAAGAAAAGAATTAAAAACATATATATATTCTAAAAATTGTAACCACTTTATATATTTTAAATAAATAAAGTATTTGTAAAATAATTTTTATAATAATAATAATTCACGAAATAATTTGAAAATCAATTAATAAATTTTTCAAAGTTTATTTTAGTATTGCATTATAAGCATTTAATTTTTATGATTTTTTTGCTTCTTTCTAAAGTTTGTGTGTTAAATATTAAATTTCCTACAAAAAGTCATAATATGACATTCACCAAAAAAGGAATCAATATATTTGTTATAAATCGGTTTAATTGCATATTATGGATAAAATTACTTATATACCCATGTTTCTTCCCCTATATAAAATGGTCTTTTGTTGAACATTCAAATCACACATTTTCCACCTCCATTTTCTCTTATTTTATCTCTCTCAATACTCATTATTTTTTCGTTTACGGTCATTTTTTTTAATTTCTTTATTTTTTTTTCTTCTTTGTTCAACATTTCTTATGTGGTTATTTTGTGTGATTTCTTATGCTGTTTTTTTTACTATTCATATTATTTCCTTTTGATGTTTATATTTTTTTTATTTATTAATTCGGTTTATTATTCATGACAGATAAGTCAATCAAAGCAAGAAGAAATGCATCATATTCACACCAAATGGATTGAATCAAGATCAAACTCAAAGTTTATTACTTGGTGAATATGTATCAATAAATTAATCAAATGATATATTTTTCCAATAGTGTTGAGTTCATTTTTATTGTATATTTTCTCTTGCAATTTTTATTTTATATGTAGTTTTTTCTATCAATGTGATTTTTATTTTTGTGGACTTTCTGTTTATGTATGATTGTGTATTACATGTACATATATCACATTAGAAACAATTTTGATTTGTAAAAAAAAATTAAGAAATATATTAGTTTAACATAATTTACAAGAGAAATAAGTATGTTTTCTCAACAAAAAAAAAAGTAAGTAAGTAAAATATGACAGGAATAAATCATTCTTTTGTTTTTTTTTTGAAGAATAAATCATTCTTTTGTTCAGCTAATTCTATTGATCGAATTTCTTTTGTTTCCCGTGCAAAGTTATTTTCCTAAATAAAAATTCTTATATTTTTTTTGGTAAAAAAATATTATAGTTAATAGATGTAAACAAAATCTTTTATCAATAAAATAGAAAGGTTAACATCCACAGACTATAATGTATGCTCATCACCATCATCTCTATTCATATTTATTAGACCAATCAAAAATATTTCCCAAAATAAAAAATAACAATGAATTAGCAGCAATTACTCCGTATTTGTGTATATAATAGAATTTAATTAATTTCTACAATTAATTTGTCTATCTTTGATTTCCATTTAAAAGGTTGACTAAAAATGCGTTAGAAAATTTAACATCACAGGCTAATGTTTACTCATGTAACAAAAAAAGACTAATGTATACTCATCACCATCATCTCTATTGATATTTATTTGACCAATAAAAAATATTTTGTAAATAAAAAACAACAATGAATTAGTAGCAATTATTTATATATATAATAGAATTTAATTTAATTTCAACAATGTCTACAATTAATTGGTCTATCTTTAATTTTCATTTAAAACTTGAGGTTGACTATAAATTTGTTTTTTATATTAGAGTTTTGAATCCGCACAAAATAACTAATATGTCTATAGTACGAAGAATTATACAACTACACTCTTTTTAATACAATATACAAATTTAAAATGATTCATTCACATGTTACTAACTTATCCATTTTAAATTTTGAATTATTATAGTAATATTTATTAGAGCAAAGAGACTTTTATAGTCTCATTATTTAAAATTCAGTTATCAAAAGTTATTTATTTATGAATCAAATATTTTTAGAGATTAATTTATTAAGTCGGCAAGTACAATAATGGGTGACAAAATTATCTATCAAGCAATTTAATCAAAAATGGGGTAGTCAAGAATGCACATATGCATTACCCTTCACCATTGTTCACCTCCAAATCCATCCTCTAGGTCCATTTTTATTTTCTTAAGTTATACAAGACATATATCGATACAAGACATATATGCCTATATTTATAGCCATATATTAATACAAAATCTATTTTATTTTATTGTAATTTATATGAGACTTATATCTATAGTCATATATTAATGTGTGGTTCTATTTATACCCATATAAATATGGAAGTCTATATTTATATCCATATATAAAAATAAAGCCTTCTTTTTTGTAATTTTCATGGGAATCTATATTTATATTTATATATTAATACATTAGTATATTTTTATTTTATTTTTTGTAATTCATAGGAGACATATATTTATGCTCACATAATTTGGTTTTTTTTTTAATTTATATGAAACTTATATTTATACTCATATTTTAATATCGGGGCCTATTTCTTTTGTAATTGCTACATGGATCTATATTTATACTCATACGTTAATATAGGGGATCTATTTTTTTTCTTTTGTAATTCGTACAAGGCATACATTTATATTGATAAACAATTACGTGACCTATTTATGTGTAGGGAACCTACATTTATACTCATATTGATAGAGGATCCTATTTGTTTTTCATAATTCATATGCGCCCTATATTTATACTTATATTTAATACATGGGTCTATCTCATCTACAATAATATTTTTTAGGAGCCTTTTTCTAACATTACAAAATCTATTTTCAAAAAATCCAAAACAAACAAGCCAATAGTTGCTCATGTATCTTTTAATTCATACACATGTATCAACCGTACTATAATATTATTCATTACTTCATGTATATACATGGTATTCGGTGGTTTGTGACTTTTGTAGATGATTGTACACGCATGACTTGGCTTTATGTCATGAAACATAAGCATGATGTATTCAATATTTTTCGGATGTTTCATACATTAATTCAAACTCAATTTTCTGCTAAGATTCGAATTCTCCGATCTGATAATGGAGGAGAATACGTAAATCAAGAATTTAATCATTACTTTCAAACTCATGGAATTGTACATGAAACTACATGTCCTCAAACACCACAACAAAACGGTGTTGCCGAAAGAAAGAATCACCATATTTTAGATACAGCTCGTGCTCTCCTTATTGGCTCCCATGTGCCACGTCACTTTTGGGCAGATGCTGTTGTTACTGCCGTATATCTTATGAATCGAATGCCATCTCGAGTGTTGAATTTCCAGACTCCACTTCAAGTGCTCTCAACACACGGTCCTTTGCCTTCTATTATGATGTTGCCTCCTCGTGTATTTGGATGTGTGGCCTTCGTCCATCTTCATAAAAATCAGCGGACAAAACTTGATCCATGTGCCCTCCGCTATATATTTTTGGGTTATGCTGCTCACCAAAAAGGTTACCACTGTTACAATCCATCTACAAAACGGACATATGTTACCAAGGATGTTACTTTCTTGGAGTCTGAAACATTCTTCCCTGCACCAACATCCAATTCTCCTCTTCAGAGGGAGATGTGTAGTCAAGAGAAGAATTGGAAAAGTTTGGTTACTTTGGATTCTTATTTTGATAGCCAACAGAGTCACGATGCTTCAGTTGAATCTAATGATAATGTTGTTGAAAACCACGATATGCTTCAATTGGTCCTATTGATAATCTAGTTGAAATCCATGGAGCTTCGGTTGAAAGTAGTGATAATGTAACAGAAGATATTAATCTAGAAGACTCGGAAGAACCCCCTTCTACAGTACCAAATGACGAATCTCTTGAGAATACTCTTGAGGTAAGCTCTTCCAATAACCATGTAAATATGATAAATATTCCTTCTGGTTATAATTTACCTTTCTGGAAAAATCGGGGACAACCACCAGATCGGTACTCTTCAGATTATGAGGCGAAAAGATCAAAATATCCGATTGCAAATCATGTTTCTTCTCGAAGGTTATCAGACCCACTCAAAGCATTTGTGTATCAATTGTCCTCTAATCATATTCCTACTAAAATTGAAGAAGCTTTAAAGGATCCTAAATGGATTCAGGCAATAAAAGAAGAAATGGAATCACTCCAGGACAACAAGACATGGAACCTTGTTCCGTTGCCAAAAGAGAAGAAAATAGTGGGTTGCAAATGGGTTTTTTCAATCAAACATAAAGCAGATGGTTCCATCGAAAGATACAAGGCGAGACTTGTAGCAAAGGGGTACACACAAACTTATGGCATTGACTATCAAGAGACTTTTTCTCCGGTGGCTAAACTAAACACTGTTAGGGTACTACTTTGTCTAGCAGCTAATTTAGATTGGCCATTGCACCAATTTGATGTGAAGAATGCCTTCCTCCATGGAAACCTTAATGAGGAAGTATATATGGATATCCCACCGGGGTACATTGTTCCTTCACAAGCCAAGGTAGTGTGTAAACTACAAAAGGCGTTGTATGGTTTAAAGCAGTCACCCCGTGCCTGGTTTGGACGGTTCAACACAGCAATGAAGAAATTTGGTTTCAAACAGAGCCACTCTGACCATACTTTATTTTTGAAACATCGGAATGGAAAGGTAACAGCTTTGATAATTTATGTTGATGATATGATAATTACAGGGGATGATAAGGAAGAAATATCTAAACTTCAAAAGCATTTGGCCACTGAATTTGAGATGAAAAACCTTGGAGGACTCAAATATTTTCTTGGCATAGAGGTGGCTAGATCAGAACAAGGAATATTTCTGTCCCAAAGAAAGTATGTATTAGATTTGCTTTCAGAAATTGGCATGCTTGATTGTAAGCCTGCTGACACTCCTATTGTTCAGAACCACCATTTGGGAGAATACCCAGACCAAAAACCCACTAATAAGGAGAGATATTAAAGGCTAGTTGGTAAATTGATTTATTTGTCACACACATGACCGAATATCGCCTATGCAGTGAGTGTGGTGAGTCAATTTATGCATTGTCCAAGTGAAGATCATATGGATGCAGTAATGCGAATCATCCGGTATTTGAAATCAGCTCCTGGAAAGGGACTTATGTTCTCTAAAAATAATCACTTGGAGGTTAACGGTTATACCGATGCAGATTGGGCAGGAAGTGCAACTGATAGGAGATCTACGTCGGGTTATTTTACCTTTGTTGGAGGCAATCTAGTCACATGGAGAAGTAAAAAGCAAAAAAGTAGTAGCATTATCTAGTGCAGAATCTAAATTTAGAGGTATGGCCAAAGGGTTGTGTGAACTTATTTGGTTAAAAAAATTGCTTACTGAGGTCGGTTTTCCACCTACTTCTGTGATGAATTTATTTTGTGACAATAAGGCAGCCATTGCTATTGCTCAAAACCCAGTTCAACATGATCGTACAAAGCATGTCGAAGTGGACCGTCATTTTATCAAACAGAACCTTGAGGCAAAGGTAGTGCAATTTCCATTTGTCAAATCTGGAGACCAATTGGCAGACATACTTACAAAGGCTGTAGCTGGCAGGGATTTTCATAACTCACTCAACAAGTTGGGCATTGGAGACATATACGCACCAACTTGAGAGGGAGTGTTGTCGTGAGTTGGCATGATAAATTATAGGGATATTGTTTTCCTTATTTAATATAATTACATAGTGTAAGGATTCCATATAATATGATTGCACATTTTGTGGGATTGTATTTAAATATAGGTTGACTGTCATAGTTTCCTATAATAGCATATTGAAGGCTATATGTATGTAGTTCATGTACAGAAACAAAACAGAAAATAAACGAATAGAAAATATGTTTATATGCCTTTCCATGTTTTAACAGTCTCCTCAGCAAACCAGCTTGCAGATGCACTCACTAAAACATTGCCCGGGTTCCTTCACTTTCCCTTATGCGCAAGTTAGGCAGTTTAGATATTTACCTGCCAACTTGAGGAAGGCTATTAGAGTAATTAATGCTTAGTTTGTATTTTTTTTATCAATGTTTTTAGTTAAAGTTGTTATAGGTTAGTTAGCTTTCAGTTAGGCTTAACTGACAGTTAGTTAGAAGCACCTATTAGCTACTCAGTGTATAAATACACAGTTTTGTAACACTTTGAGTCACTTGAGTACCATTCGATGAAATGAAAGATAGAATAATCACTTTCCTATTCTTCAGGTCTGCTAGATTCAATAAATTATGTCATAACAGGATTGTTTGTTCCTCTAAGGAGGTTGGGGATTTGATTGCTGATTGTAAGTTTCTCCCTAAACTTATTAGCATTATTCATTGCAGAAATCAAATTTTAGAATGTAGAAATCGATTTCTAAAATGAACTTAATAAATTTTTAAAAACGTTCACCAAAAAATATAAATTTAAAAACGAATTTGAGAAATAAATTTACAGGATATAAAATTCAATTTCTAATATAGCAAAAATTTATTTATGAAGTTAAAAATCTAGAAATTGACTAAGTGATAATTTGAACACTGGATTATATGTTAATGATGATCTTAAGTGATCAGTAAAGTAATAAAATTAGATGACTAGAAATGATTTGGAAATTTGATATGTGGAATTGAATTTTTTGTTCCTATAAGTATCTCAAATTTTGTTTTTAGTCACTTATGATCAATTTACGATATCATTTTAAGGGTTACTTTAAGAAATATGTTGAAAGTATTACTCCATTAACAAATGATGATAAAGAACATAGTAATACTAGATATCATGCCCGTGCATTCGCACGGTCATATATATGTAACATAAAAATAGAATTTTAATATAAATAATTCGATAATAATATAAGTTTGAAATGACATGTACTACAAATGTCAAAAAAATTCATGGTAAACTATAATTGTAATTGTATCTGTAACGTCGCCGTCATCGTCAATCAACAAATCTTCAATCCATTTTTTAACGTGACTCTTGATATAGTAACATATAATTAATTGACCATGTGAAAAGACTGACTGTGGAAGATATACGCCAACATGTTTCAGTGACTGCCCCTGACTTTATCAAAATCTGATACAACACCAATTAGACCCATTTAATATGAACAACTTTAAAAGCCTAGGAAACAATTGGCAAAGAAAAAAAATCTTGGATGATAAACTCTTAACCGAGTAACTCCATGTCTCTTGCAGAAAAGAAAAATAAATCACCAATGCTAGGAAAGCTACCACACCCCCAAAATGAATAAATCTTCATCACTGGCACCAAGCAGTAGCCCACTCTTCAATTTCTGCAAGTGTATCCATTACATATTCACTATCTGTACATATCTAAAACAAAAATAATGAAGAGTCAAAAAGGAAAGAAGAGTGAAAGTAGAGAAAGTAGAGCAAACATATAGATAACAAAAAAAGTAGTAAAAACATTAACTATCGGAGAATTTGTTATAGCCATCCATTTGTAGCTTAAATATTTCCTAGATAATTCTAACTTGAATTCAATCACATAGCAACGAATGATACTACCTTATGATTAACCACCAAATTTAAAAAATGTTTCATAATACAAAAATTATTGCATGATATATTGTTAAGCAAATAAAATGAAAGCAAGATTTTTTTTTTTGTTAGAAAATGAAAGCAAGTTTGTAACACATGATATATATTATGCAAGGATAAAATAAAATTGCTAACGAAGATACAAAGAATCAAATGAAGCTATTAACTTTGTGTGCTCCCATTTTTATATAGTTATAGACTTGATAAAAAAGAAAGAAGACAATTAACGGTAACATCTACATAATGACTGATTATTAATTTGAAGGAATCATTTGAAGCTAACAAATTGCCATCTCATATCTGCAAACAAAATATGTTGTTCAAATCAAATAGTGAAATATTAGTGCAGATACATATAGTAAGGAAAATCGGTTGCATTCTTATTGTGCCAAACTAAAACAATGAATGTATAACATACCAGTATGCATATCAATTGAAGAACATTAAAGAAATATACTAAACATACCTTTAAACAATTTCTCTTCCAGCAACAATGAAAAACCTAGAGGAAAATCTGAAAGAAAGAAAAATTGAGAGAAAAATGCAAAAATCAACCATAAAAACTCAAAAATCAAAACAAATTAATCAAACATATCAAAACGAAAAATATACAAATAAAAAAAAAATCGAACTTGGGAGGAACAAAGAGGATTGTATTTCTTCTCAGAGATGGTGAAAGGTTTTTTAATGATATTTTAGGGTTTCAGAACTTGGGAGTTTCATCAACATATCACCATCTTTGGAAGGGAAATAGTTGGAGATTTAAAGAAAATGTAGAAAGAAAGATGAGAAAGGAGAAAGAGATGAAGATAACATTGAAGAGAAATTCAGAGAGAGATGAGAGTTAACTGCTTTTGATTTCCTATGCTAAAGCATTGAAAGGAGCAATGAAAATAAGCAGGTTTCTTATTCCAATGAAAATAAACATACTCGTAATACTTTTTTCTTGAAACTCTGTAAAGGAAATAAATTCAGCAGACAAAATAGGAAATAATAATTAAATTGATTACTGTTTGTTTGGCAAAAAAAGTGGGTTTATGCGATTAGGGTTAAGGAAGGTAATTACCCATGGTAATTACTATTTTCCCTCCAAAGTTAATAGGAGATTAGGGTCAGTGAAAGTGGCAATTAGAGAAATTAGTAATAAGAAAGATAACTTTAATCGTGGTATATAAAAAAATATTTTAAAATGTATAAACACATTTGATATCTTATACAATTAAGCAATATCATTGCCATATATATCATAAATTTCATGATAGTGGTTCCAGAAAGCTCACTATCATTCGTATATATCAGATTTGGATCCTCTCCAATTTTCCCTCGTGTTTTCTCTCCTTTTTTTTAATCTAAGGGTTGAGGAAAAATCGGAGAGGATCTAAATCCATATATACCAAGGTGGAGAAATCACTCATATATAGCATAGAAATCTAGTAACATTAAGCATGCTTAAACATAATCACTCCAAAGTATTCACCCTCTCTGCGACCTCATCACTTCAAAGCGCAAACCCATTTCTTTCTGAGTCACCGGGCGGAGCAGACCTTTGGTACTTCAGTAGAGCGAGCTTTTTTATAGTGACTTCTTTCTAGTAAAATTGAGGAACCACAGCCAAAATTCAGAGTGGCACATAATCACTTGGAAGGATCAATTCATTGGTTTAAGCAAGCATATTCAGTTACTAACTCTGTCCAACTCCTTGTAAGCAAATATATTGCAATGTGAACATCTAATATCATTCTTGTATTGCATCTACAACAGATAAGACATGAAACTCTCAAATCAAAAATCAATTAAAATTTTATTTCATTAGCTTTTTATTCTATCAACCATTCAAAACCATCTAACTGTCAAAATTATAGTTCAATCTAAAACTCATTTAATTCTTCATTACATATCAATCTGTACATTTAAAAGGCACTAGTAAACTATTATGCAAGTAGTTGGTAAACTGTCAAAGTTATGTCTCAATACAAATTCAGATATATCTTGAGCATGTAAACGAAAGGGAATTGTTTCTGATTTATATCTTGAGCAGATTAAAGTTTCAACCTAAAGCAGGATTGTGCAGCACAATCTTTTGGAGGAGCTATCTCAATCAACTAATCAGCAATCATAAGAACTTCCACTCCGTCATAGAGCATGACACACAGACACACATTTATATCTTGGCTTCGCTCACTCAAAATAAGTTCCGACAACTGTGTAATAAGCAAGTGATTCCTGCACATAGAAACTAAAATCAGAAAATAATATGGTCATAAGGATATGCAGGGAAGAGAGAAAACTAACATACCTCTTCTTACTTTCTTCAACCAATGGTTCAATTTGGAATAAGATAACGAACTCAACAACTTGGCAACAACTAGAGCAGAATTTGTTCAATTGACCTATAAAGCAAGAAATATAAAGTTAGAAGAAATTGACATTTAAGATTGTCAAAGAAAGATTCATAATTAAATACAACCACAACCAATTTAAAAAATGACCTTCCAAAACCAATATAATGGCTGTGCATCTGGAAGCTGATTCATACTTGAAGTGAATATCAGGAGCCTCTCTGTCTAAACAATACAAAACCAAAAGCCAAAATTATAAAAACGAAAAAAAAACTACAATATGCACCATGCATTAACAACTTCCAACTGTTTTGAAAGAATATATAACAAAGTTTTGAAAGAAAACCCAGTCAATTGAGAACTTGAAATCCAAAGATGTGTATCCAAATGGCATAACAATGTTGTGACAAGAAAGGGATATTTACTTACTAAAAAGAAAGATGAAGGGAAGGGAAGGGAGAATAGAGAGGCTACCAGTTTAGGTGGAAGATATAAACCCAATCTCTAATTTTGGAATATGTGCTATCTTGTCCCAGTCCTCCCCTGTTCCCTCCTTGCATCGTTCCTCTAATGTTGGGCATTCACCAATATACAGAAACTTAAGTGAAGTGAGGTGTCGAATACCCTCCGGCAACCATCGCAATTCTTTACAACTCTGAATCGCTAGATATCGAAGGGATTGTAGACTTTCCCAAATTTGCTCTGGTAATGACTCAAGCTCATGGCATCCAGAGATGGTCAGACGCTCCAAAGAAGCTAGGTTAAAGGGTTGATTTGGTAACTCCTTCAATTTTGGGAAATCAATTATTTGAAGAGTTTGAAGAAAAGTAAGGTTTGTGAACATCCCCTCTGGGAAGGATGTTATTCCTTCACCACCAAAGAGCTGAAGGTTGGTAAGACTGCGGAAGGTAGAGATTGACCACAGTAACTCATTGTTACATCCACTGACATTGAGCTGTTTAAGAGATGGAAGACATGGTAGTAGTCCAAGTTTAGGGCAAGAGATGATTTGCAAATAAGAAAGACAAGGAAACATGTCCCCTCTTTCCACTTTCAATAACCCCTCTATGTTTGGTAAGTCACTCAACCAAGGAAGTACAAGTTTAGGGCAATAGGAGATTTCCAATTTAGAAAGACAAGGAAACATGTCCCCTCTTTCCACTTTCAATAACCCCTCTATGTTTGCTAACTTGCCTAACACGAGTTCCTCCAGAGATGGGAAAATCCTCACCTCCATACCATCGTGACATTCATCATCCAAGTATTTTAGATTATCCATATACCGTAATTCCAATCTTTTTAGAGATTGTAGTTTACCAATTGAAGGTAGCCGCACACAATTATTGCAATTCCAAAGTTCAAGAGAAAGTAAATTACTAAGAATACTTATCCAACTTGGTAACAATAATCCTTCATAGGTAACTATTGTCAACTTCTTGAGATTTGAGTGAGGTTGAAGCACTTCAAGTACTTGTTCAGCATTAATACTTGTTATTTCCCAATGCAACTTTAATACTTGAAGCTCTTTTTTACACATCAAATTGGCCTCTTGAGCTTCTGATAAACTGCCAACATTATTTAAGCATTTGATACTGAGTTCTCCGCCAAGGTTTAGATCACGTAATTCAGCCAAGCTATTACCTTTCTCTAAACTAACAATGTATAAACTTAATGTTCTTAGGCAAGATAACTTTCCAATGTTTGGAAACAAGCAAGACATGCGATCACAATAATCAATGACTAGATGTCTAAGATTTTGTAAACAAGCCAAGCGTTTTGGAAGACATCTCAGGTTATAACAATGTTTGATTTTCAATATTTCCAATTTTTGTAAGCTACAAATTGAATCAGGCAACATTTCTATACCAAGGTAAGAAAGTTCCAAATACCTTAAATGAATTAAACTCCCTAGTGATGGTATGTGGATAAAAGATGTGCGTAAAACCCGAAGAAAACGATTTGTTGGGCAGTAATGAAGATTTTTTCTATATAGGCGCAGTTGAAAAAATGTTCGCAAGGATTCAACTTTTTTGAAGGCACCCTCATTGATTGTTAACAAGTTTTTGGGGCCAACACTTATGTGGTGTGTGCTTTTTGACAAACTAGTCATGTTTGCATCCTCCAAATACAAACATTCTTGCCCCGTTATTGACTGAGCAAGATCATGGACAAGATCATGCATCTTGAAAGAAGTTGCACCAGAATATTCATTCGTCTTAATGTCTTGAAAGAATGATTTTTGGCACAGTTCATTCCAAAATATGCTGCCAACATCTTCAACCTCCAAATTTTTCCTAGATGAAATAAATCCATTAGCCATCCAAAGATGAATCAACTCTTCCTTCAAGATTTCAGTATCTTTGGGAAACATAGCACAAAAAGTGAAACATTGTTTTAAGGTCGGAGTTAAATAAGAGTAGCTCAACCTCAAGGCTGGCAAAATAAAATTGTCACTATGTGAATCCCAAAGTCTACTTTCTTTAATTTCAAGCCATTCTTTTTCTCCACTCCTTGAGTGCATTAGACATCCCAATGCTTGTGCAGCAAGAGGCAACCCCCCACACTTTTTAGCTATCTCCTTGCCTATTTCCACGAGCTCTACTTGTTCTTCTCTGTCATTACCAAATGCATATTGTTTGAATAACAACCAACATTCATTTTCAGGGAGACCAGACAAATGATGAGCGTGACATGTTCCCATGATTGACGCAACAACCTCATCACGAGTGGAAACTAAACAAGAACTACCTTTGGATCCACTGGACAGCACTGATTTCAACTGGTTCCATTTCTCTTGGCTCAATCCAAATTTCAGTTCTTCATTTTTGTTCCAAATGTCATCTAAAACTAGCAAAAATCTTTTTCCTTGCAATAGTTCTTGCACCTTTCTTTGTATTACATCTAAATCCAAGGCATCACACTTCTGACGTTCAATAGATTCTATAATGGAACATAGAATCCTCTTGACCGAGAAAACTTCAGAAACACAAACCCATATCTTTGTATGAAAATTGGTAGTACTCACCCTTGGATCATTGTAGACCAATTGAGTGAGAGTTGTTTTTCCAACACCGCCTAAGCCAACAATGGGATAGACTGAAAGGGAGTTAGAGTCCCTCGCTTGGTTGAGAAGAAACTCGACAATCTTCTCTTTATCATCTTCTCGTCCGTACACTTTGGGTTCAGCAATAATTGAGCTAGTTTGACGCCATTCAGCCACTTCAACTGTCATTTCTTTAGCAGTAACACCCTCTTGTAGAAGAAACTTGTTCTTCATGTCAGCAATTTCATCGATTCTGCTTGTAATTTCTTTCAACCTGTTTCCAATGTTGTGGCGGAAAATGATATTCTTTGGTTTGAAAGCGGATGAGCCCTTAAGTCGATTGGATTTAATGGAACACTCATCAAGAATATCATCGAGAACATATACAGCATCTTTGAGTTGTTGTAGCCATACCTTAATAGCGCGGTCAGTGAGTTGCTTCTTCTCAGCATCTTCAAGAACAACCTTGATCAGATCTAAGGTGGTTGATAGCTTTCGAGCCTTTGAACTGATTCCAGAAATGGTTGAAAATTCATTTTGAAGCAGAGACATCAAATTCTCAAACGCAACTCCAAGCAAAGCATCAGCCATTTTTTCAGGAAAAAAATGAGTTGAATAGATGAGAAAGTGGTTTGGATGATATTGTGAGGTGAATGCAATGCAATGGTAGGAAGTAGCAGCTCAATAATTATGAAGAAATATCCACGAAGCCAGAGATACCATTAGTTCAATAATTGATGCAACTTGGGTGGTTGTAGGACACATATTTTCAATCACAAATTTATCATTGTGGGTCCATTATTGACTTTATTTGTCTCTTTTTCTTTGTGTTCATGCCTGAACCGAAATAAAGAATCTACTTTTATATCAAATTTCATGAACCAATATTTTGTTTGTGTTCAATGATATATTTGTCCATTGTTATTATTATTCAGTCAGTGTGTGTGTTTATGTTTTTCTAATCATATATTATTACTTTTGCTGAATTTAGTTCCTGTTGTCAACTAGTCTTATCCCTTTTTCCTAATCAGATATTATTAAATTGTAGAAAGTCTCACAAACTAATAAATGACCACATTCTAATAATGAAATTGTAGGAAGTATTATGTAATAATCGATCATTTCGCTCTTCACGATTCCTCTCTCTATATTCTAATTAAACTGATTGTACGTGTGGTTAGAAGTTTATAATAAGTTATCCAGTGTTACATGCATATCTAACGGCGAAAATTCACAAACTATAGTAGACAAAGATGCATAAATTTTATAGTAGACATTGTTTGTTATTTAAAAATCAGAAATTGAGAATACTGATGTTATATTAAGAATTAGTTTGTGCAAAATAAACAGGCATAACTAATTCAAAAGTCATAACTGTTTTTATATATTATAAGTTTGTGATTCTCAATGTCTGAATTAGTTTCTACAAAATAAACAGGCAAATCAGCAGACTAAGTTTGTGATTTTTAAATTGTTGGTTGGTATAAATAATCTTCATATTTCGTATGAGTCATAAACTTTCCCATATTTTCTCCGGTAAAGACTCAAGCTCACAACTCCCACAGATACTAAGACACTCCAAACATGACAAGTCTTCTTCTTATAGAAGAGGTAGAGTACACTACAATTAAGCTACACTAGCATGTAGACCAATTTAACCTTATAATTATAACTTAAATACATTAGATTATTATGGTTTTCACATTTACTAATAACATAAAAATCAATGACTTAAATATTACTTTTATTGTATGATAATACTATGATACAAAAAGCTACAACGAAAAAAATACCAAAGAAAAAAAAAATACTGTCAATATGAAGTTCGTATAATTAATAGTTGTAACAATTAAGAAGAACGACAACAAAACAAATCGATTAAAAAACCAAAAACAAATAGATAACAATAGAGATATATTCTAAAAAAGTGGCTATCGAAAAAATAAAAAAAAATAACATAGTTGAAGTTCAAGAAAAAGGGAGGGTAATACGGAGAAATCATAAATAAAACTTCTCTTGGAAACAAATCTCAAATCTTTTGGAGAGAGCTTTTTTTTGTGGGTCCCATCCCAAAAATTTCTTTCTCTTATTTTTATCCTCTTCCAAACCATAGAAATGTCATATTTCTCTTTTATTATCTCTCTATTTCTTATTTCTCTCTCTTGTAAATCTACCTAAACAAACACAGTGTAAGAGATTATTTTTGAGTGTGGTCCAATGTGAAATGGTGCATCGTGTGCGCGACGCCGTTTGTGTGTGGACCATATTGTGTGTGTAAACTCTAACGTTACTTGTTCAGATATTAATGGAAAAAAATTTCTTTACATCAATTAATGGAAAATATTTGTTTTTGGTTATTGTTTTATTGGTACGAAAATTCTACCGCCAATTAGTAGAGCTGGGTATGCGGGCTGACCCGCCCCGCATAAGTCCACACATTAAACGGGGCGGACATGCCCGTAATCAAATATAAACGAGTTAGATATGTAGATCCGAGTCCGGTCCGCGTAAGCCAGCAAGTTAAACGGTTAACCCGCAAACTATTACAAAAATTTTAAAAATCACTTTTTTCAAAAAATAAACTAAATAATTGATATTATAAAATCTAAAAAAAAAACTATACTATTAGTAATTTTGTGTTATAACATATAAATTGTACGTAACAAATAAAAAAATGAAGTTTGTGACATTTTTGAGTTTATGTATCTTCTCTTTTCAAGTAATACAACCAAAATCAAATTCAATCGGTTCTCATCGTTATTCTTTCTCCACACACACCTCAAATCTATAAAAAATAAACACAATGATATTTAATAAGAACTTCAACAGTCTTCTTCAAAAAATTAAAAAGAATTTTAATAGTCCAAACCAATATTATGAGTACAACCCAAAATCAACCGATTCAAATACAAAATAGTAATGTATATAATTAACTAATTGAAAACTGGTAGAAAATAGTCACGCCTGCTTGATGTCTCCATTGTAACACTTAAAATCCCTACATAGGAGTTGTTTATTATAATTAGGCCGTTTGGACTCGAATTTTTTTTAGAGAAAAGTTATATTTGAACATGAACCGAGTTATAATTTGTAAATGATGAAATTTATAATTAAGTAAGACGGGTCACGGGCCAACCCGCTAGCCCGCGGATTTAACCCGCATAACCCGCGGTTTTAACGGTCCAACCCACACAGGAAAAAATATAAACGGACCAAAATAAATTGGTCTTAAGTCCGTGCGGACTGCGGGTTTAACGGATCAACCCACGGACCATAGCCCGTATACCCAGCTCTACCAATTAGGGATGACAAAAAAATTTATACCCGCAAGTATCTGCGGATAAAATCCGTCTCGTGCCCGTGGCGTATAGCTTAATGGATATCCTCGGATAAAATAAATGGATATTTCAATTACTCGTATTTAATGGATACAAATGCAGATTTAATACTATCCATATCCGCGAATATCCGTTCCCGTTAATAAATTAGTAAAATTAATTAAAAATTTCTACTTAAATATAAACTCCAGTATTTTTTATGTAACAAAAAAAATATGCTGATATTTTTATCTTATAAAAGAAATTGTCTTCATATTCATACATTTTGTTTTCACATATTCATTAAAGAACACTTTTCATATTTTTTTTAATCTTTTGTGATAATTTTTTTTTATATTTTTCTTTTGAAGAAATTTTTCATATTTGGTAAAAATTCTATTTAAAAGCATGTAAGAATATTGTGTTAATATTTTTATGTCTTTAAAATAAACTAAACAATTTTTTTTTCTTTTCCATAATCAAATTTTATAAAATAAAAACGTCATCAATGGATATCTGTAATATCCGTGGATACATCAAAATTCATGGATTACCCGTTAGCAGATATTCACATGAATATGGAACGGACAGGAATATCATATTTATCTAACGGGGTGGACACGTATATCATTCTATCCGCCTCCATGGATATCCATTGATATCCCTACCACCAATTGATAAAGGGATTAAGATTTTTATTACCTTGACCAAATTTATTGTTATTGGTGAAAAGATTTTGATTTTTTTTTTTTGGGTCAGGTGAAAAGATTTTGAATTTTTTTTTGGTCTAGAAAATATTTTGATTTTATTGTGTTGCTAGAATTTTACTAGGTGTTTGAATTTTGGTTCTGTATATTACATGTGATGTGCTACTATTTTTTTTTAAAAGTAGTTTACTGGTTAGAAATTTCATTCTTAAAGTAGATAAGTTAAATGATCGGGTTCAATTCCAGCCCCTGCATATAAAATGTAATATCCATACCAACTTAGCTAAGCTCACAGGACAACGTTCCTACTAATTAAACGAGACTGCTAAAGTTTAGGGTGCGTTTGATCTGCTAAAAAACAGGGGACTGGACAGGACAACTTTTATTGTACCCTGTTTGATTCAGAAACTGCTTATGGGACTGGACAAATAGGCAGTAAGGGACAGGACAAAAACAATTTTTTTTGTCCCCTACTGAACCACAGTACAACTTTTTGTCCACAGTACAACTATAAAAAATACGAAAATACTTATTTTATTTCGAATATAAAAAATATTATCTCTCTATCTCTCTCCAATGCAGTTTTGTCCTGTCCTGTATTATCTTGTTTTGTCCTGTACTGTTCTGTCCTGTCCAGTACCTACTGTTTTGCAAATCAAACGCACCCTTAATTTTCAAATAGAACTAATTAAAGTGTCTTGACCAAAAATTAAAAAAATAATAATAATTAAAGCATATGTTCCAATGTTTTTTTAATTAAGTGTCATAGCTTAAACAGTAGCTACCAGGGATATTATTGGAGTGATCGAAGTTTGAATCCTGAATTTCACATTTCTCCACATTTAAATGTGTGAATCTAGTAACTAGCTAGACTACTTACAATTTTTTTTAATTAATTATAGAATTAGAGAGTGAAACAATGTTACTCCAATGACTAAATTAATTAGAAGAAAAAGTAAATAAATTGATGATGTTTGAATATATTTATGGATGTTTTATTTCTTTGACTTAACATTTATGATATTTGTTGTGATATGATTTAATATATTTTTTTTACTAATGATTTAATAGGGGAACTTTCAAGTAAGAGTGATTTTAAAATGAGAGGGTGAGAGGGTTAAATGGTAACCCTTAGATCAAACTGTGTTTAATTCTATGGTTGTGATTAAACTTGACCTTTAGTGACACAAGTGTCTCTTTACATTTCTCATTATTCCTCATCTTCTTCCCCTGTCTTCTGCTTTCAAACACCAATCACCATCGCATCTTCTCTTGTAACTTTGTACTCAGAAACACCATTGTCCAATATCACTTAAAATTTGAAAAAACCATAAATTCTTTTTAAGCTTAATAAGAGGACACAAAGTAGATCATCTAATTTACCAATATCACTTAAAAATTGAAAAAACCATAAACTCCCATCTTTTCCCTTTATGATAGACTCAAACTGTGTAGTACCAAATTTTAAAGAAACAAAATGTTCACCATAAAATTGTAGAGAGAGTCATGTTAATATTAATATATGAAACTATTTAACAAAAAGCTTCATTTACATAACACCAACAAAAAGTGAAATTATTTAACAATGAATCTTCATTCTCACTTCTCATGCGATATAATCAACCACTATATCCATGCATACAAATTGTAAAGAGAAACAAAGAAATTGACACTCATAGGATCAGATCTGTAGAGAAGATTGAGATCTGGAGGGATTTGTGAAAGAAAACGGCAAAGAAGAAGAGAGTTTCAAATCTTCTTAGAAGGGTGAAGCCATCATTTGTGACGGTGATAATCTATGGTCGCTCATCCAATGGACTGATCGGAGATTGTTGGGAAAGTCGGCGAGGATAGCGAAAAAAATTCATCTTTGCCGGTTGCGTTCATGGCAGCAATAAGAGAGGAAGAGATTTGTATGGTTTGGAGTTCGGAATGTGAAGATTCAAGTTGTTGTCGCCGAAGAATTGGAAGAGTCAAGTTGTTTCTCCGAAGAATGGAAGAAACATGAGTGAATCAAAATGAAAGAAAAGAGGATCACGTGTGAGTGTGGGTGTTTAATATTAAATACAAAAAGAAAATTTTAAAAAACAAGTCAGCAATGTACTATGCTGCGGTAACTTATTATTTGCACCCCTAAATAAAAAATTAAAAAAAATAAAATAGCCCAGCTCTATAAAGCTGTTTGCACCTCCCTAAGGTTGCCCCGGTGAAGTTGAATCAGTTTCTTCGCCTTTGATTGCATATCATTTTACTTGAACATGTTTGGATGGTTCCTCTACGAGTAGATTGTATAAATTTCTATTATACGAGGACTGATGTTATCTTGGTCAAATCGTTTTATGCGGATACCGAAAAAGAAGGTTGTTTGATCATTGTAGTTATCATTGATGGTTCCTCTAAGGAAGTCTTATGAAGTGGCATAAAGAACATAGATGGAATATTGAAGCAGATTTAAAAGGCGAAGATGTAGGTGGCTTGGACTCAAATCTTGGAGATGCATGATATATCTTAAACATAGAATCCTCTTGACCGAGAAGACTTCAGAAACACAAACCCATATCTTTGTATGAAAATTGGCAGTACTCACCCTTGGATCATTGTAGACCAATTGAGTGAGAGTTGTTTTTCCAACACCACCTAAGCCAACAATGGGATAGACCGAAAGGGAGTCAGAGTTCCTCGCTTGGTTGAGAAGAAACTCGACAATCTTCTCTTTATCTTCTTCTCGTCCGTACACTTTGGGTTCAGCAATAATTGAGCTGGTTTGACGTCATTCAGCCACTTCACCTGTCATTTCCTTAGCAGTAACACCCTCCTGTAGAAGAAATTTGTTCTTCCTCTCAGCGATTTCATCGAATCTGCTTGTAATTTCTTTCAACCTGTTTCCAATGTTATGGTGGAAAATGATATTCTTTGGTTTGACTTTGAAAGAGGATGAGCCCTTAAGTCGATTGGATTTAATGGAACACTCATCAAGAATATCATCGAGCACATATACAGCATCTTTGAGTTGTTGTAGCCATACCTTAATAGCGTGGTCAGTGAGTTGCTTCTTCTCAGCATCTTCAAGAACAGCCTTGATCAGATCTAAGGTGGTTGATAGCTTTCGAGCCTTTGAACTGATTCCAGAAATGGTTGAAAATTCATTTTGAAGCATAGACATCAAATTCTCAAACGCAACTCCAAGTAAAGCATCAGCCATTTTTTCTGGAAAAAAAAGAGTTGAATAGATGAGAAAGTGGTTTGGATTGAAATAGTAGTGTTGTAAACAGAAGAACTGGTTTAGATTGAAAAGAGGTGAATGCAATGGTAACAAGTCAGTGGAAAAATATAAAGAAACATCCACGAAGTAACAATGGTGCATAGTTCATTATTGGATCCATCACTTATTTTATTCATTATTGTGAGACTTATTGTACAAAAGCATGTGAACACAGTACTAATAAAATATAAAAGAGAATAATGCAATTTTTAAAAGAGTAAGAGAAGCCACAATGCAATTTTCAATGGGAAATTGTGAAGAAACATCCAAGAAGCCACGATGCAATTTTAAATAATTAATGCAAGTAGGAGCCATATTTTGAATCAAAAATTTATTAGAGTTTCTTTGTCTCTTTATCTTTGTCAAGAATAAAGAGTTTGATTGTGATGAACAAACTTTGCTTTATAATAACTTTGATTTGATTGGTACATGTTATAATGTTATATGTAAATATTTGTTTATGCTAATACAATATAAAATCCACTTGTGTGAACACAGAAGGTAGTAGTTTTTCCTTTTCTTTTTACTTTTCAATGATCTATTAATTAAACACAGAAAAATTATGAAACAATTGATATGCATTGTCAACTTTGTTTCAGTGACTATTCAGTGATGATGGTAACGTGATTTTCCAAATAATCTCAATTAATGTAATTTCCAATCCATTTATCATAAATTACATTCTCCAACAGAAATGACATTCTTTCATCAAAGGAAAAAGTATATAGGAGAAACAAAAGATTTTCTAAAGTTCTATAAGTTTCCAACTTCCTGCATTTTGGATATAATGGAACTAATTGAATACAATTTTGAACATCTTGGGAACCATGCACTAAAAACTTATCTGTGTCCATATTTGAGTTTGGTCTTCTCAATTTGGTAGATTATGACATTTTCCACAAGAGGTGGACAGATGATTATTTTGTTAAAAAAGGCATACAAACCAAGGGAACTCTTTTCGTTTCTTTTTTTGAAGAAGCTAAAAAATCATGGCTAATTTATCTCTTTTTTTTTTTTGTTCAGGTTGTCTAGTTGCTAGACCCTTAAGATAAAAGGTGCAACATGTCTAATTTATCTTTAATTTCATGAAGAAAATAAAATTTATTCCATAGTTTTGATGTTGGACCATCCACGGTAGCTGGTCCGCAATAGTCAATGGAAACCGACTTGTGAAGATTAAAACAAAATTCACTGAAAAGCTTCGGTAATACATGGAACTGCAGTAGCTGTTTTTGCTGTCTGAAGCTGTAGAAGACAGTTTCCTGACAGTTACACAAATTTGACCGAAATTTGAGAGCCTGTCCTCTCCATAACCAACCAATTACTACAAGGATCAAACTTATGTACAGTTCCATATATACAGTTCTTACTGTACTAGATACATGGAGGTAGTTATTTTAATTTAAAATCAATTTTCTTTTATTTTTTTAAATTAAAACAAAATGAAAAACATCATAATACTAGAGGCTGCATTCTATTCATATGAAATCTAATTTGATGCCGGAAGAAGTTAACTAATGCTGAATCCACTTTCTTCTGTCAAATCAATTTTCAGGCGTTCAACATTTTGAATAGCATGTCTTAACACTTTCTACCAGTTTCATTTGTGCCGATGATAATGAACTCAAGTTGATTGAGACTTCATATCATTTATCAAATAAATTCTCTGTCTGGCCGGTTATATTCTTATTGATAAGTACATTTTCGTTAAAATAAGCAAATGAAATGAGAAATATGAATTCACAAAAATGTGTGATTATCATTCAAGTTCACTGATGGGTCTCTAAATATCAAGTAAGTAATAATGAACAAATATGATAACTGTAACTGGGAAAATAGAACAATTACAATGATGAAAGTGGTGAGATGCGAATAACAAACTGATGTCTATCAAATAAAAGTATATAATTAATGTTTGAACAAGTATATAACCTTTGATCATCACTTAATTTCCAGTAGACAATGTAATCCCAGCCATTCAAACCAACAAGAGGTCTTAATCTCTCAGTAAATTTCTGCATGACGAAATTGTTCTGCATCTACAATGTTACTTTGATTAACTCTAAGGAACTCATGTTCAATGAAAATGTGGATTATAAACAATAAAATTCATGATGATCACTCTGATAACACTTTTATTGAATTTCATTTTGTTAACTTCTTGAACAAGTCTTATCCCTTTTGTGGTTTTTGTGCATGTTTGCTTCAGTTGTTGCAGCGAGTGGTTTTTGTGCATTTGATTTGAGAATGAGTGACACTTAATATTGACGAGGCTACATTGAACTGCAGTAGCAGGTTTTCCTGTCTGAAACTGCAGAAGACAGTTTCTGACGGTTACACAACTCTGATCGGACTTGTGAACCTGTCCTCTCCCTAACACAACACAAAGGTTGTTTCTTTCATAATCATAATAATAATAATCTGACTCTTAGATACTGAAAATTAAAAGATAATTTACAATGTATTCATCTGTTTTCTTTAATAAATCTTTGTAATGGTATGTTATACTATCTGATACATCAATGAGAAAATGGATTAATAAAAAAAATGTAGATCAATCAAAGTTGTGTAAATACAAATTACAGTAAACCTAAAGAAATAAATGGATATCAAAACAATCATTGAAACAATGATGAGACTGTAAAATCAGATACATCATACAAATGAAAGGAACTTGTTTCTGGATTATATATAGAGCACAATTTTCTGATATTAATTTCCATGATAAACCGGATTGAAGTTTCAACCAAAAGCAGAATTGTGCAGCACAATCTTTTGGAGGAACTTCCACTGAAGATTTATATGTTGGCTTCCCTCACTCAAAATATGTTCCAACAACTGTGTACTAAGGAAATGATTCCTGCACACAGAAACTAAAATGAGAAAATAATATGGTCATAATATAGGGCTTTCCCTTGAGGTTAAAGACAAGTGATGAAATTTCAAATATTCTTTATTGGTTTGGTGGTGAATAAAAGCAGGCAAAATTATATCTTAAGCATTTGGTTTACTGAGTTTGTTTTTTGTACTTACACTTTTAACTCTTTTTAAATCTACTGATTGTTGGATGTTTGGATGATTAGAAAATAAATATAGGATCGTTAGAATGTGTTAGATTATGTTTTTATAAACATAATCTATTTTTGAAGTCTAAAACTTGATTTATTCAAATAAATAGATTTTTACAACTATAGAAACCAATTTATATTAGGTTGTACCATACAATCTAATTTCACTGGGAAAATCGATTTCCTTATTCATAAATTGATTTTTGCGCAGTCAATTTTAAAAGATAGAAACAATTATCTTTAAGTGTAATATGAATCAAAATTAAAAATTTTAAGACCCTAAAAACATAAAACCAACTTATTTAAGAGACTTTGATTCATATTTTTCGTTCATCGGAAGTATAGAAGCAAAAATTAGAGCATGACTCAACTCGACAAGGAGCATAAAAGTGTCAATTCAAAATTGTTTTTGATTTCGATTGTTGTGGTGGATTACCCAACTCGAGGAGCATAATACTAGCCTTATTTTTTATTGATTAGTATCATTCTTTGATCGGTAAAATTCATAACACTGTATGTGTTTTGTGCAAATTTATAAAAAAGCTTAATAAGTTCCTATTCCATGAATTTATTCATTGGATATAATGGGTGAGTTGTATAGGATACAATGTGATTATGCTGAAGTGAAAACTGATTAGAAATGTTAAGTGACTAGTAAACTATTATGCAAGTAGTTGGTAAATTACACTGAACCTTTTTTATTACTATCATAGTATATCAATCAAAGTTATATGTCAATACAAATTCAGATATATCTTGAGCATGTAAATGAAAGGGAATTGTTTCTGATTTATATCTTGAGCAGAATTTTCTGATCTTATTTTCCATAAAAAAGCAGATTAAAGTTTCAACCTAAAGCAGAATTGTGCAGCACAATCTTTTGGAGGAGCTATCTCAATCAACTAATCAGCAATCATAAGAACTTCCACTCCGTCATAGAGCATGACACACAGACACACATTTATATCTTGGCTTCGCTCACTCAAAATAAGTTCCGACAACTGTGTAATAAGCAAGTGATTCCTGCACATAGAAACTAAAATCAGAAAATAATATGGTCATAAGGATATGCAGGGAAGAGAGAAAACTAACATACCTCTTCTTACTTTCTTCAACCAATGGTTCAATTTGGAATAAGATAACGAACTCAACAACTTGGCAATAACTAGAGCAGAATTTGTTCAATTGACCTATAAAGCAAGAAATATAAAGTTAGAAGAAATTGACATTTAAGATAGTCAAAGAAAGATTCATAATTAAATACAACCACAACCAATTTAAAAAATGACCTTCCAAAACCAATATAATGGCTGTGCATCTGGAAGCTGATTCATACTTGAAGTGAATATCAGGAGCCTCTCTGTCTAAACAATACAAAACCAAAAGCCAAAATTATAAAAACGAAAAAAAAACTACAATATGCACCATGCATTAACAACTTCCAACTGTTTTGAAAGAATATATAACAAAGTGTTGAAAGAAAACCCAGTCAATTGAGAACTTGAAATCCAAAGATGTGTATTCAAATGGCATAACAATGTTGTGACAAGAAAGGGATATTTACTTACTAAACTAACATGTCAGAAACCCAATCAAAAGAGAAACCGACATAACAAGGAACGAGATCATAGTACAATATATTAACACTTTACTGTAAGAAACACAATGAAAAAGAAAGATGAAGGGAAGGGAGAATAGAGAGGCTACCAGTTTAAGTGTAAAATATAGACCCAATTAAAATATAGACCCAATCTTTAATTTTGGAATATGTGCTATCTTGTCCCAGTCCTCCCCTGTTCCCTCCTTGCATCGTTCCTCTAATGTTGGGCATCCTACAATTTTCAGAACCTCCAGAGAAGTGAGATTTCGAATACCTTCCGGCAAGCATTGCAATCCTTTACAATTCTCAATCTCTAGAGATCAAAGGGATTGTAGACTTTCCCAAATTAGCTCTGGTAAAGATTCAAGCTCATTACACGCAGAGATGCTCAGATTCTCCAAAGCTAGGTTAAAGGGTTCATCCGGTAACTCCTTCATCTGGTAACTCCTTCATTTTTATTTTCTACATCAATATATCACGATCTAATGGTTAAGTTTCAATAATATATTATTTTGTGTCTAAATTATAATCAATGGCGTCTGTGCCTTTAACAATATTTTTTCAACAAAGAAAATAAAATCGGATTGTTTTATATTCAATCTGACAGAAAACTATGACGTTGATTAATAGCCTGATTTTTATTGTTATTTTTACGGGAACATATATTTCTACTTATCCATTAATACAAAAGATTTTTTTTTTATTTATAATTTCTACTTAGATCTAGATATATATTTTTACTCATATGTTAATAAGAATACCTATTTATTTTATAATAACTTTTATGGAATCTATATTTTTAGTCATATAAATAGGGAGACTATTCTTTTAAATTTCAACGGGAATCTGTATTTCTGCTTAAATATTAGTATGACAATCGATTTTTTTTGTTATTCATATCCACCTCAAAGCCTTTTTATGAAACCTCAAAGTCTCTTCCATATATCCCATTGAGAAATTATTTTCCATCAACTTTATAATTATTTTGGTCGGGAATAATATAAACAACAACTATGATACATTTATAATTTGAAAAATACGAACTATATGAATCTTCCCTAAGAAAATTTATGACACTATACATGAATTTAACAGTTAGTTTTTATCACATAGTGTTATTTTAATTATTAAAATATATAAGATTGTAAATATTTACAATCTTATATAATTTAAATTTGAATTATCTTTCATTAGCAATTAAAATTTTAATTTTTTTATTGAAAATAAAATATATTATTTATAAGTCACTTACAAAAAAAAAAATTATAACTCAATAAATTTAAAAATGCATTTTTACCCGTACTTGACACGGGTCTGAATACTAGTAAGAAAATAATTGTAGCATCAGTGGGTCAAGGATTCACTAATATATATAAGAGATGTGGGTAAATAAAATTAGGGTTAGTTTGGGCCTAAGATTATTTGTTTTGACTGGATATTGGGCCTAAGGTTCATTAGTGTTAACATAAATAATGTTATTTTTAGTACTATATTTTTTATTTTATTGTCTTATTGTGATTTTATTTGTTATTTTATTTATTTATTATTTACCGGTTCAACAACGGTTAAATAACGGTTGAACCGGTCAAACCAATTGAACCATGAACCAGTAATCTCACCGGTTCAACCTCCGGTCCGGTTTTTAAAACATTGCTCTAAACACTCAGTTCAATTTAAGTCTTTCTCTGAGTTTGATAATCTTCCAGTAGTCTTCTCTCAAGCAAAATGTCTTCTATTTATACTCTAAGTATAAAGACGTTGAGAAAGGACCGTTGGTAGTACAATCTTCTTTTTGCTGATAAGACCGTTGTACTATTCCATTAGTTATAAGTTGTCTTTCTTCAGAGAGTGTCATTCAGAATCTGGTAATAACATTTCATTGATCTTCTGAATGATGTATGCAAGCTTTATACTGTGTTTCTCTCTTTGGCATCTGAGGACTTCTTCAGAGGCTCTGAAGCTTCTTGCTTCTCAGAGTCTAAACGCTTCAGACTGTGTCCTTCAGAGGCTCAAATGATGATTTGAGTGAATAAGATTTTTACTTTGTTCCTGCACACTAGATCATTCATTAGTAATACCAATTGTCCATTTAATACATTGTTATCATCAAAACTTAGGGTGTTTTATAACTAAAACTCATTTTGTTCCAATAATCTCCCCCTTTTTGATGATGACAAACATATAGTATTAAATACAATTGTTGTTGATTAATTTAATTATGTCAACATCAGGTTGTTGAGGTTTGTAAGCTCCACCTGAGTCTGATAAACCATTAGGGTTAGGTTTGCAAGCTCCCCCTAAATTTTATCCATAATTAAGTTGAATCAGTATAAGAAACAATTTGATAAACTTGATTGTATCTACATACTTAACTCTCAGAGTGTGAGGTTTCAAGCTCAACTCCCGAGTCTGATAAAAATAATTAAGAGCACAATCTTAACTACCTTCATCTATGCAAACACAATTATGTTTATTAATTTACTCTCCTTAACAATTAAGTTCATAAACACTAAGCATAGATATGAAAAATATTATATTCTTATTTTTATGACAGTTTCAGATTCTTATTGAGTAGTTATTAAAGAATATACTACTGACAATTGTACAACATAATACTCCCCCTTTTGGCATTATCAAAAAGTTAAAAAATAAAGCAAAAGAATAAGGAATAAATAGAAGGTGCAAAAATAGAATCCTAAGGGTGTTTGGACAAGAAAAGAGTGAGAAGCTGTTGAGTCTTGGATTTAGATGCTCTTGAGTATGCCACAAGCTCTAGAAGCTTATCCTCTTGTTGATCAAGCGAATGTTCTATTAAGTTCAGGATCCTTGTCTTCTTGTCTGAATTCCCTTCCTCTTTCCTTTCCTCATGTGGTGCAGAGTCTGGTTGACTTCGACCACTAGGTGAACGAGTCAAATGATCATCTGTAGTATCAATTCTATCATTTATTGCAATATCATTATCTATAAGCATCTCAGAAGGTGTTATAGGTGATGAGGGTTTTGGAGAGTCTGATGGAATTGATATGGATGGTTCATATGGTGTGATGTTTTGTGGTTCAGAGGTTGGATGGATAGGAGAAACTCTGAATGATGGCTCCTTCAGAATCTCTTCCTCAGTGAGGATTTTGGGTAATGGTTGAGGGGTTGCAACATTTGATGGCTGAGTTATTTCCTCCTCAAGAATATGCTTAGCTCTGGGTTTAAATTGTTCAAAACCTGCTATGACTTCATCCAATGAGTCAGAAGACTCTGAATCAGAGTCTGAAACATGAATATATTCAGGTTCAGAGGTTGTGGGATAAATGGTGTTAAGGGGTTGGACATTTTCTAGAATTGATGCTTCAGATATTCTATTACAATAATCAAAAGAATTGGCAATACCTGCATCTGATCGTTGTCTCTTCTGTCCCCTAGTGGTGCAGTGCTTTGAACGAGGTTTTTTGATAACCTTTGCCCGTAGCAAGTCTCCAACATCAGGTTCTGCAACCACATGATCTTTACCAACAGGTTCTTCAGACACAGTATCTTCAACCTCTTGTTGTTCATCCTCTGGCTTATCAACTGCAGGCTCTTCCATTGTTGGCTCATCAACCATAATATCCTCCTCATAATCACTGAAAACCTCTTCCTTAACAGCTTTCATAATTTGTGCAAATGTAGGACCAATACCTCTTCCAATGTCCTTATGAGTGACTGTAACTCCTCTTTCCTTCATTAACCTCATGTATTCTAAGATGACTTCAGGAGGGTCACTGTCAAAGATAAAAGCTTCACTCATTGGTTGGAATTTAGCCCTATTTATCAAGAGAGGTTGTTGAGGATAGATTAGCTTTCCTGACTTCTTCAGACGTAGACTCACCAATACTTTATCATCAAGTATTGGTGCCCTAACTTGTTCAAGATCTTCAGACACCCTAGCCATCATGAATCTATCTGGAAGACCAAGTCGCTAAAAAATGAAGCTTAAGAGCCTTGGATGTGAAATCAATTTAGAAGGATTTTCAAACTTTTGAGCTTCACAAATTGTTTCACAAAGGTGTTGAAAGATATATGCAGGTAGATTCATTTTCCTTTTTGCTGAAAGGAAATAGATGAAGTGTCTCTGATCCCAATTCAGAGAATCACTACCAGTGTCCCTAGGAAGAATGGAAGAGAAGACAATCTTGCCAAGAACCTTTTCTCTATCGTTAGATGACCAACTCTATTTGACATCGTCTGATTCTTGAAGCAGAGTCTGGCCATGTCATTGAGATATACAGATTTTCTTCCAGATACTGCAGTGTAGAGTCTGACTATTCCAGAGTTGGGAAGTTCCATCATTTTAGCCAGATTGCTTCTTGTTAGGATAACTGGAAATCCACCAACACTAGAACGTATATCTGTTTCTATGAATTACCTCAGACCTAATTCCACTCTTGATTTTCCCTTATTCTCCATTGGATTCTGATCAATTAACCGTTGAAGTTCTGCATTTGCATCCACCAAAGTAACTACTTCACTCTTTATCCAGAAATCATACACTAAGTTTGAGTAGATAGGACCATTTAGCGTATCAAAGTAGTGCTCCCAGCCTTGTGCAACAAAGAACTCTTTATAGTCATGCCCATTGACTCTTAAGGCTTCAAAGTCTATTGGTTTTTCCATAACCAATTTACTATCTTCAAAGCGAAGATCCACTGTGGCATCCTTGAGATAAGAATCTTTAGCGTAGATATTGATTGGGATGTCCTCTGGAAACCTTAATTGAGAAGATGAACTTGCCATTTCTGAGGTTTAAGAACTGGGTTTTGCTAATATGAGGAAGAAAGAATATGTTCTAGGTTTTAGAGAATGAAAAGTGTGTGATGTGAGAGTGAACTTGTGTGAAAGTGAGTAAAGAAATTTTGAAAAACTCTAATTGAAATAATCATGAGGGAGTACAGTCGTTGCATTAAAGAATTTCGTCATAAACTGCCTTTACTCTAACCAATCACAGACTGTGAGTAAAGACAAAGTAATTGACACGTGTACTCCACTTGGTTGACACACTTCAGAGTTAAAAACTTTCAGCTTCTGAAAACTGTTCAGAATATAAAGGGTTCAGAGGCTGAAATTACAATTTTGTTTTCAGAGCTTGTTTTCTTCAGAGACTAAAGACATGTTCAGATGCTTTTTAATAAAATCTAGTCTTTCAACTGCTAAGGGTTTTGTAAATATATCAGCCCATTGTCTTTTAGTTTCAATGTATTGAATATTTACACTACCCTTCTGAACAAGGACTCTTATAAAATGATGTTTAATTTCATTGTGTTTAGCTCTTGAATGCAAAATTGGATTTTTGGAAAGTTGAATAGCTGCAGTGTTATCACAGAAAAGTGGAATATTGTGACTATTAACTTTGTAATCCTCTAACTGATATTTCATCCAGAGTAGTTGTGTACAACACTTGGCTGTTGATATGTATTCTCCTTCTGCTGTAGACAAAGCTATAATAGTTTGTCTTTTGCTAGCCCAAGATATGAGATTCTCTCCAACAAATTGACAATTGCCACTTGTGGGTTTCCTCTCTATCTTGTCTCCAGCAAAAGTCAGCATCACAGAATCCTATCAACTTATAATCATTTGTTTTCTTATAAAATAATCCATGATTTGTGGTTCCCTTCATATATCTAAATATTCTCTTTACAGCAGTAAAATGAGATTCTCTAGGATCTGATTGGAATCTAGCACAAAAACAGACACTGAATAAAATATCAGGTCTTGATGCAGTTAGGTAAAGTAAAGAACCTATCATACCTCTGTATAGCTTCTGATCTACTTTGCCTTCTGAATCATCCTTGCTGAGACTGCTTATTGGATGCATTGGTGTTGTCATTGGTTTGCAGTCTTCCATGTTGAATTTCTTCAGCAGCTCCTTTGTATACTTGGTCTGATGAATGTAGGTTCCATCTTTGTTTTGGTTGATTTGAATTCCCAGAAAGAATTTCAGCTCTCCCATCATGCTCATTTCAAATTCTTCCTGCATAATCTTAGAAAATTCCTTGCACAAAGATGGATTAGCAGATCCAAAAATAATATCATCAACATAAATTTGAATAATTAAAATGTCATTCTTAAATGTTTTACTAAAGAGAGTATTATCAACTTGACCTTTTTGAAAACCTTTTTCAATTAAGAAATTGCTCAGCCTTTCATACCAAGCTCTGGGAGCTTGTTTTAGACCATAGAGTGATTTCTTTAGCTTAAAAACATGGTCAGGATGTGAAGCATCCTCAAAACCAGGAGGTTGTTTGACATATACTTCTTTAGATTTAAGAATGCACTTCTAACATCCATTTGATATAAGATTATATTGTGATGTGTAGCATAGGAAAGAAGTAATCTAATAGCCTCAAGTCTAGCAATTGGAGCAAATGTTTCAGTGTAGTCAATCCCCTCTTGTTGACTGTACCCTTGAGCTACTAGTCTTTCCTTATTACGAATAACTTCTCCTTGTTCATTTAACTTGTTTCTGTAGACCCATTTTGTTCCAATGATGTTCTTCTGAGAAGGTTTGGGTACTAAGCTCCATACTTCATTTCTTTCAAATTGGTTTAGCTCTTCTTGCATTGCTACAATCCATGCATCATCAACTAGTGCTTCATCAGTTGAACTTGGTTCCACTAAGGAGATTAATCCAATTAACGAGTCTTCATTTCTGAAGCTTGATCTGGTTTTCCTTGGACTGTCCTTGTTACCCAAGATTAGCTCTTCAGGATGTGAAGATTTGTATTTGAAAGAGTGCTTTGATTGTTCAACTCTACTTGGACTGCTTCTGATAATTTCTGGTGCTGAGTGATCTTCAGAGTCCAAAGTTTCAGGAGTTGAACTTGTTTCTTCAGAAGTTGGTTGAGATGGTTCTGATGTTTCTTCAGGTTCTGATTCTTCATCATCTGATAGTTGTAGATCTGAAAAGTTCTCAACTAGCTCTGACACTTTGTCAGGCTGCTTGTCATCAAATTTTATGTGCATACTTTCCTCCACTGAGTGAGTTTCAGAATTATACACTCTGTATGCTTTTGAGCGTTCAGAGTATCCAATAAAGATAACCTTATAGGCTTTAGCATCAAATTTCTTTAGATGAACTTTTGTATTCAGAATGTAACATGTACAACCAAATTGATGAAAATAGGATACACTTGGTTTCTTTGCCTTAAATAGTTCATATGCTGTTTTATTCAAAATAGGTCTAATATAGATTCTATTTTGAACATAACATGCTGTGTTTACAGCCTCTGCCCACAGATACTTGGCAATGTTAGTCTCATGCATCATGGTTCTGGCCATTTCATGCAGAGTTCTATTCGTTCTCTCTACAACTCCATTTTGCTGTCGAGTTCTAGGAGAGGATAACTCATTTAAGATACCATATTTTTCACAAAAATTTTCAAACATTTCATTTTCAAATTCACCACCATGATCACTTCTAACTTTTAAAATGTATAAACCTTTTTCTTTTTGTATCTGTGTGCAAAAGCTACTAAAGACATCATATGCATCATCCTTAGTTCTAAGAAATTTAACCCAAGTCCATCTACTGTAATCATCAACAATGACTAATCCATATTTCTTCCCATTGATTGTGGCTGCTCACAGGACCAAACAAATCAATGTGAAGCAGCTCTAAGGGCCTAGAGGTAGAGACAACATGTTTAGGTTTAAAAGAAGTTTTCACACTCTTTCCTTTTTGGCAGGATCCACAAAGAGCATCTGAGTGATAGTGGAGCTTAGGTAGGCCTCTGACAAGGTCAAGTTTGCTAAGCTTAGAGATTAACCTCCAGTTAGCATGACCTAACCTTTTATGCCATACCCACTTCTCTTCACTCAGAGTTAGTAAGCATTTGACCTCTTGGTCTGCCAAATCATAAAGGTTTATTTTATACACATTGCCTATTCTCTTACCTTTGAACACTATAGACTTGTCAGATTCTCTAATTACAGTACATGATCCTTTATCAAAATTAACCACAAACCCATTGTCACAAAATTGACTAATGCTAAATAGGTTGTGTTTGAGTCCATCTACAAACCATACATTCTTAATTAAAAGGGAGGAGTTACCTACAATACCTGTACCTTTGATTTTGCCTTTCTGGTTACCTCCAAAGCCAACTGTTCCACCATCTTCAAGGTTTAATGATGTGAACATTTGCTTATTACCAGTCATGTGCCTTGAACATCCACTATCCAGATACCATGATTGATTACCATTTTCTTTCAGTCTGGATAGCTGTAGAATAAACAAGGTCAATCATTGTAATAATACCTTCCACATTCATTGTGAAGTTCTCTCCAATACTCATTAGCTTTGTCCACTTCAGCAACTTTGGAAGTAAAGTAATGTTTGGGAACATAAGCTTTCCTTCCATTGCTGATCACTTGCCTCCATTCATCTGATTTGAAATGGTTTTTCCTACAATGAAGATCTGAATGGTAGACAATTTTACATTTTGGTACCCATTGGTTTCTGGGTCCAGTTTGGTTAGTTCAATAATCTTTAGTTCTTCCTTGCCTCTGTGGACTCTTAAAAAATTTCTTTTGAAAGTTTGGTCTTTGAAAATTGACCTTCTTAGTCCGTTGATTTTGAAATTGAGGCTTTGATTGATAATCACTATAGGACTTAGGTTGCTCTTCTAATCTAGGATTAGTTTTGCTTACTAGAGTCTTATGTTGATTATTTATCATCAGCTTGGTTTGTTTTAGAGTCTGATTGGATGAGCTTCTGAGTCCCAAAGTTTTCAGAGTCTTAGACTTGACAGTCTCAGGTTCTGAATGCTTAGGTCCAGAGTTGCTTTCTTTGGGGTTCTGAGAAAAAACCTTTGAAGTGACTTCATAGCTTGTTTTGCAGATTCCAGAGATACCCTCAGAGTCTGAAACAACCACAGCTTTGCCTTTGCTTTTCGCAAGCACAAAGGTTGAATAAAGATTATCAGGAGTATTATTCAAACAAAAATAAGTATTTTGTTTCCCATATGAGTAACCAATTCCTTCACCTACATTTTTGCAAACATTATAAATCATAGACACCATCTTACTTTTGTTGACGTTCTGATGAACAAAATCCTGAAGAGCAACCCCATGCTCATCAGTAGGTTTGTTACATCTTGTGCATCCATTTTCAAGTTCTTCAATTTTGATTAAAGAATTTTTATATAGAGCTTGAAAATGTTCAACTTTCTTTGCTAACTCATCCTTCTGTGTTTTTAAAAGTTTTAGTTTAGAGGATGATTCAGCAAACTTGCTTAGAGACATACCAAGGTAAGTTAAAAGTTGTTCTTTAGAGTAATTTAAAAATACCTGTTCAGATTCATCAGAGTCTGATCCTTCAGAGTCTGATTCAGAGTCTTCATCAGCTGTAGCCATCAGAGCCACATTTGCTTCTTCATCATCGCTGTCTGAGGAGGTTTCCAGGTTCTCAAATGTTGCCATTAAGCTCTTCTGGATTCGCCTCTTGTAGCTCTCTATCTTGCTACTGAACTTCTTGTTCTTGTCCTTTGACGATGCTTCAGGACACTCAACAATGAAGTGTTCTGGTTTGTTACACTTGAAGCAGTTCTTCTCTTCTCTACTAGAAGCATTCCTTGAACTATTTCCTTTGTGACTCTTGCTCATTCTTGCCCATTTTTGAAAGTTTCTGGTGAACATGGCAAATTCCTCATCCTGAGTGCTTTTGAAGATTTCTTGGTTGAAGTTAAAGCCACTGACCTTTCTTTCTTCTTCACTGCATCAGCATTCAATACCATCTCATGGCTCTTGAGATTGCTGATGAGTGATTCAAGAGTAATTTTCTCAAGATCCTTAGCTTCTTCAATAGTTGTTAGCTTAGATCTCCATTTGTCAGTTAAGCTATTCAGGATCTTCCACACATGATCAGAGGTTGTATAGCTTTTCTTCAGAATCCTGAGATTAGACACCAGAGTCTGAAATCTAGAAAACATAGTCTCAATGTCTTCCTCAGGTTTCATGGAAAAAAGCTCATACTGCTGAACCAGAAGTCTTGCTTTGACATTCTGAACTTGCCTATTACCATCATAGTTTGAGCAGAGAGAGTCATACATAGCTTTTGCTGTAGATCTATCCATTATTTTGGTATATTCATCATGAGATATGGCTGACATCATGATTTGTTTGACTTTGTTGTGTTTGGCAAATATCTTCTTGTTCTCAACAGACAATGCTCTCTTTTGAGCTAACGTAATCTTTCCATCAGGACCTATTCCATCAATAGGCACTCCTTCTTCTATCAGGTCCCAAAGCTCATCATCAATTCCATTGATGTAGTGGTAAATGCTATATTTCCACCATTCAAATCTTAGAGCATCACCACTAAAAACTGGAACCTTTTTATTACTGGAATCATGATTAGACGCTGAAGAGGTAGAAGTCATGGTGTCGTAGTTGTATTGAACTTGAGAAAGATCTGTAACAGTAGGTGTAGGTGTAGTGTGGATTCCCCATACATACAGTGTTTTTCAAAGATCTTTTACTGTCTCACTGTAAAGTGGTTAAAAAACAGAACCGGAGCTCTTGATACCAATTGAAGGTGAAAAACACAAGAAGGGGGGTTGAATTGTGTTTTTAACAAATTAAATCTTTTCTAGCAAACAGATTGTAACGCAGTGGATGAAAGAAGCTAGTCAAGGCGCAAAACACAAATAAGACAATGAGAGAGAGAGCAGAGAGTGCACACACAAAAATTATACTGGTTCCTCTCACAAAACGAGAGTACTCCAGTCCCCTTGTACTTCCAAGGGATTTCACTATAATCTCAAAGATTACAATTCTAATGCTCAAGCACACAAGCAAGAGACTTCTTTGCTCTAGGTCACACAAGACAAAGAGACTTCCTTGCTCAAGTCACACAAGTTCTTGCTCAAGTCACACAAGACAAGAGACTTCCTTGCTCAAGTCACACAAGACAAGAGACTTCACAAACTAACTTAATACACAAATTAAGTAGGACTGAAAGTTCTAAGCTAGACTCTCTAAACACTCAGTTCAGAGCCTACAATATCAAAAGATATTTGACTTAGAAAAAATACACAAGAAAGAATGAAAACAGTTCACAGCTTGAATACAATTTAAGTCTTTCTATGAGTTTGATAATCTTCTAGTAGTCTTATCTCAAGAAAAATGTCTTCTATTTATACTCTAAATATAAAGACGTTGAGAAAGGACCGTTGGTAGTACAATCTTCTTTTTGCTGATAAGACCGTTGTACAATTCCATTAGCTATGAGCTGTCTTTCTTCAGAGAGTGTCATTCAGAATCTGGTAATAAAATTTCATTGATCTTCTGAATGATGTACGCAAGCTTCAGACTGTGTTTCTCTCTTTGGCATCTGAGGACTTCTTCAGAGGCTCTGAAGCTTCTTGCTTCTCAGAGTCTAAACGCTTCAGACTGTGTCCTTCAGAGGCTCAAATGATGATCTGAGTGAATAAGATTTTTACTTTGTTCCTGCACACTAGATCATTCATTAGTAATACCAATTGTCCATTTAATACATTGTTATCATCAAAACTTAGGGTGTTTTATAACTAAAACTCATTTTGCTCCAACATTTTGCACATAAATAATTCATCTTAGGTTAAAATATTCTAAATTTTTATAGGAGATGTTCTTATAATATTATAAACATGAATACAAAGAATCTTTAAAAAATGTGAAAGTATAAAAGAGTTTGATTAAAAGTAGGGACTAAAAACACTGATTGACAAAACTCTAGGGACTAAAAAGTGTGAAAAAAATCTTCTGGGACTAAAAACGAAATTTTGCGAAACTATAGGGACCAAAAACATATTTAACCCTTATAATTATTAAAGCAAAATATCAATATTTTTGAATCTCAAGAATGCATATTTTAAAACACTGAGAATATCCATAACCTATAACACTGAGAACACAAATTTTTCTAACAAATCTTCACAACTCAACAACTTTAATAGTAGATAACAACTAGAGTAGGAATTAATTATTATTATTATTATTTATGTTGTTGTTGTTGTTGTTGTTGTTATTATTATTATTATTATTTGGAGTGATACTATCCCTTAATTAGTTTGTGAATTTGTTATGTAATTTGAGTCGAGCAAAATAGTTTGTTTTGAGATATTTGGTTAGCAGATGCATGATTATTGTTTTTTTTTAAAACAAAATGTTGTTGGCCTCTTCAGTTGATGCTTTTTAAAAAAAATAAATTAAAATACTACTTCTTAAGTCGGTTAATAGTTTAACCGACTTAAGAAGTCATTTTCTTAAGTCGGGTAAAAATTTGACTTAAGAACTCAAAACTTCTTAAGTCATCACCTATTAAGTCTGGTGTAAAACCGACTTAAGAAGTCATTTTTAACTGACTTAACAAGTGTTTTTTGTACTAGTGACGTTTGCTTCTTGTGATGCGAACGTTGTTGTTGTTCGCCATTTAGGGTGCGAACGCATCTAAGACCAGAACTGGGTAAAACATGGTTTTCTGCATGTTAATGAACCTTTTATTGCACGTTAACGAACCTGTTTTTTTCGCATATTACTGAAAGTGTTAATAAATTAATTATACATTAACCAAAAAAATAAATAGACATTATCCATACAAAATGTAATAATTATCCAACAAAAAAAATACAATCCAAATATTATTACATGCATACAACATCGCTGCGTAGACGAACCCCTTCTGCCCCACTGACTTCGATAATGGTGAAAGATATGTGTATTCCTCTCAATTTGCTATAGAGGACGGTAAGGATGGGAGCCCTGTGGTATATCCCTGTTGGCCATCGGTGCCTGTATTAGTTGTCGGATGTCGAGCATGTTGGCAACCAAAGTTGTCGTCCTTTGACCCTCGACCTCAGCCTCCTCATGGATAATAGGATCAAGCTCAACTGGCCTAGGCGCATCCACCTGTAGCAATGGTTCAAGATAAGGATGTGAAATCTTCATATTCCACGTCATATATTTAGGCGTCATGAGCCACGAATATAGAGCACGAGTTTCTAGCATATGAGGAGTCAAGACTCGATCAATGAAACGAGCAAACTGGTAGTTTATCTATTGCAGATGTGTGGCAACTGGCGCAAAGTGATGTGGATGCTTTGGAATGGTGTGGACATAATCAAATTGTCGCATGACCCTCTTTGGGAGGTACCGGACCCCAATCGGTCCACATATAATCCAACTGCAATACAAACTGATCGGCTAAAGAGGGTAAATATGTCGGTGCTCCTCATAACACGCTCAGTCCACATCATGTGGAAGTAACCAATCATCTGTCTTCTGAACTAAATTGGCCCTTGTATGTTCTCTTGTAGAGGCAAATTTTCATGCACGTAGAAAGTGCTCCTCATACCTAATGTCCTCCTCCCCACCAAAACCATCAAAGTGGTTGTAAATCTAAGTTTGTAGAAAACTATAAGTAAATAAGAATGATTATATAAATATAAGTATACAATTAATTATTTTTTTAAAAAAAAGAAACAAATGTTTGGTTATCTGAAACAATGTAGCATAACCTGCCAAATACTTGCACTTAGGGATGGAGGTGCCGATCAACTCCCTGTAGAGGAATGACAGTGTCATAGGGCCCCAGACATACGTGTTGACCAACTCAATGTCCCTTAAGTACTGAATGTAGGTGAGATCAACGTAGTTTTTGGCTTTATTTGAGAATATAGTGGTGCCAACCCACTACTTTTATGGATTAAAAATATGATTTAAAAAAGAACAATTTTAAAAAATACAGGAAAAGCTATAAGCTAACAAACAAAAAGCAAAAGCAAAATAAAAAAAAAGTGATACCAACGGTTTTAAATAATTTGACGACGCTAACCCCTTATAAGACCATCATAAATCTACAATTTTCTTGTAGTGTTTGTGCCAGCTGACAACAACTAACATAAAACAATGTGAAATGTTGAGATGAATCTAATGGTCCTTTTAGTGTTCATGGTAGAGTATCTGCTACCACCCCGCTTAGGGACGATGGTGTACTCGGTTACTAGAAGCTTGCACAAGAAACCATTGATATGTGATAGAATTGGACTGTAATTAGAGTACTTGGACCACAAATATTGAAACTTGGCTCAGTCCAAAACAAATTTCATTTGAAGATTCAAAGGATTGTGTTCATTGTGTTGGTATAGTTGAAATATCTTATTCGTTTTAAGGTTGTCAGACTCTGAATCTACTCAAACTCGTAAAGAATCCATAGACTTGACTTGTAGACTCGTACAAGTCTATAGAAAATTAAAAATGACTTTAAAAAATATGTAAGTGAGACACACAAGTATAAAAATCGGGGCCGGCGCATGTCAATATGTTGGGTGTGCGGCGGCATCGAGCTTCAAAATTTTGAGACCCTATAATTATAGTTATATATTTTTAATGTTCATAAAATATCAAATGTATATCAATAGATTGGTGTTACATGTCTTTGGTTCAAATCTCTACAATGATTTTTTTTTTTATGTGCGATTTTAGTTCTAAACATTTCATCATTGATTATGATGTCCCTTTTGATGTTATATACGATGATAATTAATTTTTATGTGTTTTTTTTTTATGTATGTTCTATTTAAATAGATAATGTTTTTTTTTTTGCGATTTTTATTAGAGACCATTTTTAAGAGCCTCCAAATAATTATATTACTCATAAAGACATACATATATAATAGAACACCAATTAACAAAAAAAAAAAATCAAATTTCAAACTCCATAACAAATTTGTTAACAAAAAAATCCATAATAAAACAAAATAAAATAGCAAAGTATATAGATAATTAGGTTCTAGCTTATTCTTAAATGAAAAGTACATAAAGTAAAAAATCATAAAACAAATATATCGTTAACAAAGGAGAAGACTCAACGGACATCGTCATTGTTGAGAGTAGTTTCTAATTCTAAATATATTATATACACAGTAGAAATTGGATTTAAGAGATTTTAAGTTTTATTTTTTTTAATGTTCGGAATTTTGAGCCGTTTGTTGGATTTTTTTTTAAAAAAAACTTATAAGTTCTTAAGCTCGTCATAGACTCCCGAGTGGGCAAAGTTATGGTGCATAAGACCTTACTTATGCACCATGCATAAATACTCCAGATTGTTAAGCGCACTTCCCAAATTACTTAACGCACCACCAAAGTGCACACACCAAATTTATAGTGCACCCCCAGATTGCTTAGCGCACCCCCAAATTTCTCGCACACTCCCAAAAAAATTGGGGTTGCACGAGAAATTTGGGGGGTGTGCGAGAAATTTGGGGGTGCGAAAAACTTGGGGGCACACGAGAAATTTGGGGGTGTACGAGAAATTTAGGGGTACACTAAGCAATTTTCATTATTTATGCACCATGTATATAAAAAGACTTATGCACCATAACCACTCCTGTGTGGTTGTTATGAGTGAATTTTTTTTTTGAAACGGAAATAATATTATTAAGCACTACACCAAAAATACAAGGGGTATTTAGGTAGGCAAAGAAACAGCCCACGTAAAGAAGGCAACAAAGTTACAGGAAAACTAGGCACACCAAACAAACCTCAGCGCCCCAACAAAACTAGCAGAAAAAAACACCAAAGCCAACACAAATGGAAACAGAGAAATGCAACAAAAACAGCTAAACAAGGGCGATCCACCTGCTAAAGCAACAACTCTGCCCAAAACCAAGGAAGAACCCCAAATCATCTATTAAAACAATCCGTTGGGTTCCACCTCCATTCATATAACAAACACGGAGACTTCGCCATTCTTCCAATGAACCATTTCCAAGCCTGAAATTTGATATGGTCCACCATTTCTTCAATGACTACTTCCTTATTGTTGAAGACACATTCATTTCTAAACTTCCAGATAGACCACATGAAGGAACTCCAAATCATAATCAAGCATTCCTTACTTCTTTTATCCTTTCCACATCCTACAAACATACCAAAAGAGGAAACAAGGTTGGGAGGGATGATCAAAATAAGGCCCACCCATCTCATTATTTCATACCAGACTGTGGAGGAGTACGAGCAGTGAAGGAACAAGTGGACTAAGTTTTCCACTGCTGAACCACAAAAAGCGCAGTTTGTTTGATGATGTTGTAAAATTGTCCTCTTCCGCAAATTCTCTTTAGTCTGAATACCGTCCAATAACAGCTGCCACGAGAAGGCACACACCTTTGATGGAGTCCCACCCTTCCATAAATTAGTGAAAGCAAACTCCACAATCGGCTCCATTTCTCGTCTCACAATGAACTTTCTCTTTAGGAACACATAACAGTCCTTCACCACAAACCCAACCTCCCTATTCTCCCGCCAAAGCCAGCAATCCTCACGCTCTGATGGTACAAAATGTTGGAGAACTTCCAAAAATTCATTCTTATAGGATTCCTCCCACACAAAGAAATTCCCGCGCCAAATAAAATCCCACCGCCACTCATTTCCGTCCCATCTCACCATACTAGCTATAGTATTTCCTTTTTGGTTAGACACACTATAAATTCTATGGAACCTTTGTTTAAGTGATTGATTTCCAATCCATATATCAGACCAGAAATTAGTAAGATTCCCGTCCCCCACCTTCTTCTCTACAGCTTCTGAAAACCAGTTAGAGCCTTTATCCAGATTGCAGACATCTATCCATCCTTAAAGAAGTAACTAAAGGACAAAGAAAAGATTCAATATATTCTTTCCTTTGTCAATTGTCATATAGTAAATTTTCATTATACAACAGCAACAAAAAATGGATCTTACGTTCAAAAAAAAAACAAAAAATGGATCTTATATGCAACAACTTATTATTATTATTATTATTATTATTATTATTATTATTATTATTTGAGTTTTCATACATAAACAAAACTTTTGCACATGAATATAACAAAAGCACACTTTTTTTTTATGAATGACAACAAAAACACACATTATTAAGATGGTTTTGTGGAAATTATAGGTTGCTAATCACAAGTTTTGTTATTTGTCGACCATGAATTTTTCACACCACTATGATCGAACTCCAGATTATAAGAACATCTTTTCTTAAATGTTGAATGATTAAGACAAACACAAATTGCTAGATAGATGGAGATGAACTATACTGTCGTCCACCGTAACGTCTTTTTCTCTTTTGAAATGAACTTAAGGCCTCTACAAATTCATCCTTTCCAAACTCTGGCCAAAGTTGTCGACTAAAGAAAAATTCTGTATATGCCAATTGCCATAACAAGAAATTACTAAGTCTAAGTTCTCCGCTGGTCCGAATTAGTAGATCCGGATAAGGATACTCGGTACAATTAGTCTCCAGTTCTTTTTCAACTATGTTTTCATTAATGTCTTCTAAATGGAAATGGCCATCTTGAACTTTCTTGGTCACACTTTTACATGCTTGGACTATATCATATTTTCCACCATAGTTAATTGCTGCAATAATTTGTAGTTTTGAATGATTCGTAGTACTCTCCTCAACACTAGCTATCATCCTCTGTAGAGACTTGGGGAACTTTGATGAATCTCCAATCATAGATGTTAGGTTTTTGAAATTGGCAGTATTTTACAAAAACAACATTAAGTCAGATGTAGTGTTAGATGTGTCTACATTTGGAACAACATTCAGATGTACGAATTAACGAAGAGTTTGTTACAAGGCTATTTGCGCGCGCTTTCCTTCAAGCCTATCCGTTTATCATATGTTAGCGTGTTGCTTGTTCCTCAAGACTAGGAACTCGCTTATTCCTTGTAATTATCCGATAGTGTATCAAACCTAAAATATATTCCTATATTTTAGGATTTTGTTGGATTTGCTTTGATCACAAGCTGGTATCGGATATGTTGCGCTTTTTATAATAATCTGAAGACCAAAAATCAAGGAACTACTTTCGTAGTTCACGAGCTATATATATTGAAGTACTTAGACGTTTGAAGGTCACGAAAACTCTTGTGAAGAAATATATATTTGTGTCTAGGGTTTTCAGGTGTATCGTGTGTATTTTTGTGCGCCTATCTTGTATCTCTTAGATACTTGCTTAGGACTGTGGTCTTGAGTTGTAAGGGTTTAAGTCTACTCCTAAGCTTTTAAGCACGGAGATAGGTTATTGTTTTGAAGTGTGACTTCGTTGATTTCAAGGTTAGATCAATCACACTGGCTGTGTGGTTAAGAGGAGGAGAGATAGGTGTCTCTAATCTAGGTGGTCCTAGGTTGAAGAAAGCACGGGTAGAAACTAGGTGACGAAGTGTAAACGGGTCGTTTGCTGGAGACTTCTAACTAGTTTTATCATAGTGAATTCACTCCTGGATTGGTATCCCCCAGAGTAGGTCGTGTTATACGCCGAACTGGGTTAACAAACTCCTGCGTTCTTTTAATTTCCAGTTACTTATTATATTGCATATTATTTACTTCGTTGTACACATTGTAGTTGCAAAGGTAGGCACATCCGGTACCCCATTGCTACGCCAGAATTTCAATTGGCATCAGAGATGGCACCCTGTTCTGCTACTAGGGTGAGCTTCAGGGAACGATTCTGGTTGCTATGGAAAAGGAAGGAGGAGCTGTGAGTAGGCCACCTTTGTTGGATGGTACGAATTATGACTACTGGAAATCACGCATGGAAGCCTTCTTAAGGTCTGTGGACAGTAGGACATGGAAGTCTGTGGTTACTGGCTGGGAACATCCTACAGTTATAGATAAAGATAATGTTGTCTCTTTGAAACCTGAGGGAGAGTGGTCAAAGACTGAAGATGAACTTGCTCTTGGAAATCATAAAGCATTGAACGCATTATACAATGGTGTTGATAAGAATATGTTTAGACTGATAAAGAGATGCACTCAGGCTAAAGAAGCTTGGGAGATCTTGAGAACTACTCAGGAAGGGACAGCAAAAGTCAAGAACTCCAGACTTCAGATGCTGACTACGAAATTTGAGAACCTCAAAATGAAAGAAGATGAGACGGTACATGATTTCTATATGACTGTTTTAGATTTTGCGAACACCTTTGATTCTCTAGGTGAAAAACTTTCTGAAGAAAAGATGGTGAGAAAGATGCTGAGGTCTCTACCTAAGAGGTTTGACATGAAGGTCACATGTATAGAAGAGTTTAGGGACTTATCTGAAATAAGGCTGGATGATCTGGTTGGGTCCCTACAAACCTATGAACTTTCTGCTAATGAACGATCTGGAAGCAAAAACAAAAACATAGCCTTTGTCTCAAATGCTGATACTGATGATGCACTAGATGAGGCAGATACTGATGAAAGCTTATCTGAAGCTATGGCTCTCCTAGGAAGACAATTCAATAAAGTACTAAGAAGAATGGACAGGAGAGGTAAACAGAATGTAAAGCAGAATGTGTCCCCCATGTCACTTGACATCAACAAGAATCCTAGTTTTCAAAAGAAACCTAAAGCTGAAGAAAAAGTGAGTCAAGTGAGAGGAGTGCAGTGTCATGAATGCAGTGGATATGGACACATCAGGTATGAATGCCCTAATTACTTGAAGAAGCAACAAAAGGGAATGACTGCGACATGGTCTGAGGATGAAGACTCAGAGGATGACACATCTGGTGAAACTGCAAAGCACATTACTGCCTTAACTGGACTGTGCAGCTCTGACACTGAATCAAATCATGGGGATGTATCTTATGAAGAATTGGCTGAATCCTATAGAGCTCTGTGCAAGAGAAGTGAAGAAGTTTGTAGAAGCCAAGAAAATCAAAAAAGGCTTATCTTGGAACTACAGTCTGAAAAGAACAAGCACCTGGCTCAGATTTCTGAACTGAATAATGAGGTAACACAACTGAACTCCACACTTGAAAAACTTAAAAAGGAAACTTCTATGAACAATGGCACTGTCGTTCTAGAAAGACTAATTAAATCGCAGGAAGAAGGAAACTGGGTAAAAGGTATTGGGTATGAATATGAGGATCTGAACAAGCCCAAGGAGTATGATCCCGAGCTGAAGTTTTTGCCTTCTGGTAGAAACAAAAGATCTCCAATGCTGAAACCAAGGCTGCCCCATGTTCAACCCCATCTGGGATTTAGAAATATGAGACCACAACCCTGGTTTTGTCATTATTGTGGAAGAAGAGGACATATAAGACCTTTTTGTTATAGACTATATGGGTTCCCAAAGAGAAGCCAGAAGGTAGTACCAGAGAAGGTAGAGATTAACCAAGCAAAAGAATGGAAGCCTAAAGGTAATGTTGCTGGCCTAATTGCTCATACATCTCTTCGAGCTACCTCTAGAGAAGACTGGTACTTTGACAGTGGCTGCTCCAGACATATGACTGGAATAGAGAAGTTTCTGGTGGATCTTAAGTCTTACTCCACTAGTTTTGTTACATTTGGTGATGGTGCTAAAGGTGAGATTAAAGGTATTGGAAGACTAGCTAATGTTGGTCAACCTGATCTTGATGATGTTCTTCTTGTGAAAGGGTTAACAGCTAATCTAATCAGCATAAGCCAACTCTGTGACCAAGGAATGAAGGTTAACTTTACCAAAGGTGAATGTCTAGTAACAAATAAAGAAGGTAAAGTGACTATGAAAGGAACAAGGTCAAAGGATAACTGTTATTTGTGGGTAGCTCCAGATGAAACTAACTTATCATCTTGTCTGATAACTAAAGAAGATGAGGTTAATGTATGGCACAGGAAACTTGGCCATCTCAATCTTAAGAGCATGAAGAAGATTATCACTGAAGAAGCTGTCAGAGGAATGCCCAAATTAAAGATAGAAGAAGGGAAGATATGTGGTGAGTGTCAGGTTGGAAAGCAAATTAAGATGTCGCACCCTTCAGTGCCCCATTTAACCACATCCAGAGTTCTTGAACTACTGCACATGGACTTGATGGGTCCTATGCAAGTGGAAAGTCTAGGAGGGAAGAAATATGCCTTTGTGGTAGTTGACGATTACTCAAGATATACCTGGATTAGCTTTCTTAGAGAAAAATCAGATACCTTCCTTGTGTTCAAAGACTTGTGTGTTCAACTACAAAGAGAAAAGGATGAAGGTATTATTAGAATCAGAAGTGATCACGGGAGGGAGTTCGAAAATTCCAGTTTTGCTGACTTCTGTGCTTCAGAAGGTATTGGACATGAGTTCTCATCCCCCATTACACCTCAACAGAATGGTGTTGTGGAAAGGAAAAACAGGACCTTGCAGGAATGTGCCAGAGTAATGTTGCATGCTAAGAAACTACCTTATCATTTTTGGGCTGAAGCCATGAGTACTGCTTGTTATATCCACAACAGAGTCACATTGAGAACTGGAACGTCAAATACCTTATATGAACTCTGGAAAGGAAGGAAGCCTACTGTAAAATATTTTCATATCTTTGGAAGTAAATGTTACATTCTTGCAGATAGAGAACCTAGAAGAAAATTGGACCCTAAAAGTGAAGAAGGAATTTTTCTAGGATATTCTACAAACAGTAGAGCCTTTAGAGTGTTTAACTCCAGAACTAGCACTGTGATGGAATCTATTAATGTCGTAATTGAAGACATCTATTCTGTCAGTGAAACTGATGCTGATCCTCATGCTGACTCTACTCCTGCCCCATCGGATGTTCTGGAAGAAGAAGTTTACATAGATAAGGTTGAAAAATCAGGAAGAGAGACTGATTCATACAATGCCCCAGTGAACAAAGGTCCTTCTGTTAGAGTCCAAAAGAATCATCCCACTGATTTGATAATTGGTAATCCTGATCAAGGAATTACTACTAGAAGATCACAGGATGTTGTGTCAAATGCATGCTTTGTGTCGAAGATTGAGCCAAAGAATGTTAAAGAAGCTTTGACTGATGAATTTTGGATTGAAGCTATGCAAGAAGAATTAAATCAATTCAAGAGATGCGAGGTATGGGATCTAGTACCAAGACCTACAGACACTAATATCATTGGTACCAAATGGGTGTATAAGAATAAATCTGATTCACAAGGAGTGGTTACAAGAAATAAAGCCAGGCTAATGGCTCAGGGTTATACTCAGATAGAAGGAGTTGACTTTGAAGAGACATTTGCACCAGTAGCTCGCTTAGAATCTATAAGATTACTCCTCGGGGTGGCATGCTTCTTAAAATTCAAGCTATACCAAATGGATGTGAAAAGCGCCTTTCTAAATGGATACTTGAATGAAGATGTATATGTTGAACAGCCAAAAGGATTTGTTGATCCAAATCACCCTGATCATGTGTACAAGTTAAAAAAGGCATTATACGGTCTCAAGCAAGCGCCTAGAGCTTGGTATGAGAGACTTACAGAATACCTAATAAAGCAAGGCTACAGAAAGGGAGGCAATGACAAAACCTTGTTTGTTAAGGCAGAAGAAAAGGAGCTGTTGATCGCTCAGATCTATGTAGATGACATCGTGTTTGGAGGAATGTCTGACAGAATGGTGCAACATTTCGTACAACAAATGCAATCTGAGTTTGAAATGAGTATGGTTGGTGAGTTGACATTCTTTCTTGGGCTACAAGTGAAACAGATGGAAGACACTATTTTCATCTCTCAAAGCAAGTATGCTAAGAACATTGTGAAGAAGTTTGGTATGGAAAGTGCAAGTCACAAGAGAACTCCTGCTCCTACGCATTTAAAACTATCTAAAGATGAGAAGGGAGTAAAGGTTGACCAAAGTCTTTATAGGAGCATGATTGGAAGCCTGCTATATCTCACTGCAAGTAGACCAGATATCACATTTGCAGTTGGAGTATGTGCAAGATACCAGGCTGAACCTAAGGTAAGTCACCTCACTCAAGTCAAAAGAATTTTGAAATATGTGAGTGGGACTAGTGATTACGGAATGTTATATACACATAGTGATAATGCAATGTTAATTGGCTATTGTGATGCTGACTGGGCTGGGAGTGCAGATGACAGAAAAAGTACATCTGGTGGATGTTTCTTCTTAGGAAACAACTTAATATCCTGGTTTAGTAAGAAACAGAACTGCGTCTCACTATCTACAGCTGAAGCTGAGTATATTGCAGCCGGTAGTAGTTGTTCTCAGTTAGTTTGGATGAAACAAATGCTCAGTGAATATAATATTCATCAGGAAACTATGAAATTATACTGTGACAATATGAGTGCTATTAATATCTCCAAGAATCCAATCCAGCACAGCAGAACCAAGCATATTGATATCAGACACCATTTCATCAGAGAACTAGTTGAAGAAAAAATAGTGATGTTAGAACATGTTATCACAGGTGAACAATTGGCTGATATTTTTACAAAGGCGCTAGATCATAATCAATTTGAAAAACTTAGGGGCAAGTTGGGAATTTGTCTGTTTGAAAATTTGTAGCAATCAGTCTACTGTGAGCGTGCAAAGAAATTAAACTCTTCATATTTTGTGCACGCTGATCAAGAAAAGGGAAGATTGAAGACTCCACTATCTTTTCACATTCCAAACATTAAACCATTCCACTTCCGTTGTTGTGCTATTACTCAGTATCTTCCCTCATTATACAGATACACTGTTTTTGCGTTGTTACATTTTCTACTCTCTCTCCAAAATTCTCACAATCCAATTTCAATCATGTCTGCCAATTCAGAAATTTCTCCAGATGAACGTGAATCTGATCGTTCTATGACTCCAGAAACGATTGCATGTAACGAGTCTGCTCTGATTCATCAACAACGAACAGATGAAGCAAGCACAATGAAGAAGATAAAATCCTCTAAACGAAGCAAGTCCTCTGCTTCTTCTAGTCAACCTAAGTCCAAGAAACACAAAAAGAAGAAGTCTTCGCATTCGTCTGGGTTGATTAAAGAGAAGAAAAGCAAGAAGAAGAAATCAGGAAAGAAACATGAGACAAATCGTTCTTTTTCGATGACTGATCTGTACCTCACACCAAATCCATTCAATCCTGATGATCCCGCAAATGTTGATAAGTCTGGTGAGTCTCCATCTGTTGCTGATGTTAATGCTAGTTCTAATTTGAATGAAGAAAGGTTGAAGAATCCCCAATCTACTGTTGTCTCTGTTTCCGAAAACCCTAACTCGGATAAGGAAGCAAAATCACCACCTGTGAGTGATCGTGTGGAAAAAGGTACTGTAGCTGCTGACGTGAGTCAAGAAAAAGTACTCTTGGAAACTGCTGTTGAAGAATTGGAAAAATCCCCATCAAGGGATAATGTGGCTGAAGATGTTGGAACCTTGGCAGGCCCATCTGGTGTGTTACCAAACAACACCACTGTTACTGTTGATGAAGGATCCTGGACAGATGATGATCATGATGTTGATGAAGATCCTACTACTCCTGCTGAAAAAGATGGATCGGGTGATGGAGTTGAAGAAATTCAAGATGTTGATGTTGAAGAAGACTTGATTATCACCAATGAGAAGATTGTGCATTCTACCCCTAATCAAGGGGTTGCTGGAAGAACTAGACTGAGATCTGGTCGTACACCTGTTCTTCTTGATCCTCCAAGGACCAGAAGCAAAGGTTCTCGTCCTACTGACAAGAAAAAGCTGACTCAGAAAAGGAAGGAGATTAGTGCTAGTGAATCTGACTATGAGGTGGAAGAGATTGCTGCCCCATCTGTTGGCACATCCAGAAAGAAGGCAAGGAGAGGAAGAATTCAGGATTCTGATCTAGATGCTCCCCTTGACAACATTTCATTCCACAACATCAGAAATGTCTCTCAGTGGAACTATGTGTATAATAGAAGGTTGGCCTTAGAACGGAGTTTAAACAAGGACATGCTGGATTGTGCTGAACTGATGGATCTCATCAGGTTTGCTGGGTTGGAAAAGACTGTGTGTGATCTTGGTAAGTGCTATGAGCTTTTGGTCAAGGAGTTTTTGGTCAACATAGGACTAGATTGTGATGATCCCTTCAGTGCCGAATATCAAAAGGTGTTTGTTCGAGGTCTGTGTATTGATTTTTCCCCCTCCATCATCAACCAATTTCTGGGAAGAAGTGATGATGCTGTGCCTGATTTAGAGGTGACTGAGAATGAAGTCTGTAGAACCATCACAGGGAATAGAGTTTTACAGTGGCCTAGAAAGGTAAAGCTTTCTACCACCAATCTTACTGTCAAGTATGCATTACTGAATAAAATTGCGTCTGCTAATTGGGTCCCTACTTCTCATAACTATTCTGTTGCTACTGGATTAGGTAAGATCATTTATGTTGTGGGCACTAAAACCCCTTTTAACTTTGGTTCATATATTTTTGAGCAAACATTGCTGCATGCAAAGTCTACTGCTACTAGGTTACCAATTGCTTTTCCTACTGTTCTCTGTGGAATTATGATTGATCAACATCCAAATATCCTTAGGAGCTCTGATATCCTCTGTAAAAGAGAGGCCCCTTTGACATTTGATTGTAGGCTGCTTGAAGGTCCCCATGAGGTGGACATTGCTGTCCCATCTGTCACCCCCTATGGTGTGCCCATGTCAAGAAAGCAAATGATTGCTGATTTGCAGGACGTCAGTAAAGTCCTGGGTGATAAAAAGCTGAAGGTGGACAAGGTTATTGAGGCCTTGATGCTAGAAGAAAAGAGCACCGCTGCTCATACCTCACAAGCCACCATGGTGGATGCTGTTGTACAAGACTCTGACGAAAGTCTTGGTTTCTGAGTGTGATACTCCTGCTGTGTTACTAGCTGATACTCTGTTCCGAAGTTTTTTGTTTCTTTTGCTTTATGGGCTATGCCCTGGATTTCTGATGCACCTGTGTGTGCTTTTGCCCTGTCATATCTGCACTCTACTACTCTGATGATTTTCTCCTGCTTATCTTTGACAAATTTCATGACTAAAAAGGGGGAGTAAGTTTTGATAATTTTGTTGTGTGTTTATGCATGCGGTAGAAATGATAGTTAACTTAGCTGAAGTTACATCTGTGTGTGTGAGTTATATATGCATACAGTAAGGGGGAGAAAAATTTAGTATGTATGATTTGAGGGGGAGTATATGAGATGGTGTTGGTGATGTTGCCTCACCCTGGATACCATCCAGAGAGTCTGAGTGGAGAATTTATTTTTCTCTATTTGACTGATGTTTCTGGTTGTCTTCTGATGTGACATATATATGTGTTGTTGAAGATTTTACTATGCGAATATTTATGCCTGATCAACTTTATGAATCCACTTTGAAGAGGTTATAGTCTGTGTGATGACTGTGTTTGTTTGAAAGAAATTATTCCGCTGTGCCAAGCTCTGATATGTCTTATATGGTTAACTCCTTTGAAGTATAGATGGTATAGTCTTATTAATGTGTTTTATCCACATCGTGTGAAAATCTGCCTAATATTGTTTTTAGTCAAAATTTGCCAAAGGGGGAGTTTGTTAGGTTTTTGAAATTGGCAGTATTTTACAAAAACAACATTAAGTCAGATGTAGTGTTAGATGTGTCTACATTTGGAACAACATTCAGATGTACGAATTAACGAAGAGTTTGTTACAAGGCTATCTGCGCGCGCTTTCCTTCAAGCCTATCCGTTTATCATATGTTAGCGTGTTGCTTGTTCCTCAAGACTAGGAACTCGCTTATTCCTTGTAATTATCCGATAGTGTATCAAACCTAAAATATATTCCTATATTTTAGGATTTTGTTGGATTTGCTTTGATCACAAGCTGGTATCGGATATGTTGCGCTTTTTATAATAATCTGAAGACCAAAAATCAAGGAACTACTTTCGTAGTTCACGAGCTATATATATTGAAGTACTTAGACGTTTGAAGGTCACGAAAACTCTTGTGAAGAAATATATATTTGTGTCTAGGGTTTTCAGGTGTATCGTGTGTATTTTTGTGCGCCTATCTTGTATCTCTTAGATACTTGCTTAGGACTGTGGTCTTGAGTTGTAAGGGTTTAAGTCTACTCCTAAGCTTTTAAGCACGGAGATAGGTTATTGTTTTGAAGTGTGACTTCGTTGATTTCAAGGTTAGATCAATCACACTGGCTGTGTGGTTAAGAGGAGGAGAGATAGGTGTCTCTAATCTAGGTGGTCCTAGGTTGAAGAAAGCACGGGTAGAAACTAGGTGACGAAGTGTAAACGGGTCATTTGCTGGAGACTTCTAACTAGTTTTATCATAGTGAATTCACTCCTGGATTGGTATCCCCCAGAGTAGGTCGTGTTATACGCCGAACTGGGTTAACAAACTCCTGCGTTCTTTTAATTTCCAGTTACTTATTATATTGCATATTATTTACTTCGTTGTACACATTGTAGTTGCAAAGGTAGGCACATCCGGTACCCCATTGCTACGCCAGAATTTCAATAGATATTTTAATTCTTTCTCTGTTGTAAGAAAGGAATTCGATTATTTATAAAGTCACAAAAATTTTAATCTAATTAATATCATTGTTGTAATTAAGGGAGAAATAAATGAAAGAAAAGAAGCAACAATATTTGGTTATGATGTATGTTGGATATTTGAATTGGCCTCATTTTGCTAAAACAAATATACAAGCAAGATGTTGGACCAAATGTTTCAACATGTGGGTGCGACCTGTGTACCAATGTTTTGCGCGTGTTTAAATAAGGAAAGCGCGTTTTAAAAGGAAACCACGTTTTTATATACTTGTGCACCAAGGAGTATATTTATATGGAGAATCAGCGATGAGATATTTTCTAAAGATGTTCTGACATTTTAGGAAACTTTATGTATGGTTCTGATTCTTGAATATTATGTGATCTAAGCCTATATGGAGTTCAGCCCGTTTTGCTTGGAGTATTTATATGAAGGACGAAAAACCTAATAGTGTCATCAAAGCCGTCACTGAAGAATATTATTCTAGGGTTTTGAGTCTTGTATTTTTGTGAGCCTTTCTTGTATCTCATTGATTGTGTTATTGAGTTGTAATTGTGTTAGTTACTCCTAAGCTTCTAAGTACGGAGGTAACTTGTGTGTCTTGAAGTGTGTCTTCGCAAACCTTGTTATTTTACTGTAATCACTGTGAGTGATAGTTGGAGGTGAGATGGGATCTCATACTTAGGAGTTCCTAGGTAGAAGTTACACAAGTAGGTGTCTAGGATATAAGTTGTAAACGGGGCGTTTACTGAGGGCTTAGATCTAGCACTACATTAGTGGATTTCCTTCCTGGATTGGTATCCCCCAGAGTAGGTTCGTTTATGCCGAACTGGGTTAACAAATCATTTGTGTTCTTTATTGTTTTCTGTCATTTAAATTATATTTCCTGCTGCTTCGTATAAGGTTGGAACATTGGTTACAACATTGTGTTCACAGAAGTGTTGGAACATTGTATTCAACATTAGTTCCTGGACGTGCCAGATTACAATTGGCATCAGAGCAGACACCCTGTTCTGGATTGGGTGAGATTCAGGGCGTATACATCTGGTAGAAATGGAGAAAGAAGGAGGGTTCGTGAATAGACCTCCTCTGTTGGATGGAACTAATTATGACTACTGGAAGTCTCGTATGGAAGATTTTCTGAAGTCTATTGACAGCAAAACATGGAAGGCAGTTCTAATTAGATGGGAACCACCAGTATTACAGGACAAAGATGGAAAGAATCTGGAAGAGCTGAAGCCTGAAAGTGAGTGGTCTAAAGAGGAAGATGAATTGGCTCTTGGTAACTCAAAAGCGTTGAATGCATTGTTTAATGGAGTTGATAAAAATATGTTTAGACTAATTAAACGTTGCAAAGTTGCTAAAGAGGCTTGGGAAATCTTGATAACCACTCAAGAGGGAACATCTAAGGTAAATAATTCTATACTACAGATGCTCACTACAAAGTTTGAAGAACTCAGGATGAAGGAGGATGAAAGTGTGCATGAATTTCACATGACTATTCTAGATTATGCCAACACTTTTGATGCTCTAGCTGAGAAGCTTTCAGAAGAGAAAATGGTGAGGAAAATGCTAAGATCTTTACCAAAGAAGTTTGATATGAAAGTCACATGCATTGAAGAGTTTAGAGAACTTGACACTATTAAGCTTGATGACTTGGTAGGTTCGCTTCAAACATTTGAAATGTCAGCAAACGAGCGTGCTGGAAATAGTGGAAACGAGAGCAAGAGCATAGCCTTTGTGTCAAATGCCAATAATGAAGATTTTCAGGGTGACTTTGACACTGATGAAAGAATCTCAGATGCGATTGTTCTCTTGGGAAGACAATTCAACAAGGTGCTGAAGCAAATGGACAAAAGACCTGAGTCAGATGTTCCAAACATCCTGTTCGACATCAGCAAACAAGCCAACAACAATAGACGGACCAGAACCAACAATAAAGCAGGTCAATCCAAGGGAGTCCAGTGCCATGAATGTGAAGGATATGGTCATATCATGACTGAGTGTGCCACATATCTCAAAAGACAGAAGAAGAGGTTGGGTGCTACTTGGTCTGAGGAGGAAGAATATGAAGAAGAAGTAGAAAATGAATTAGCTAAGCATGTTACTACTTTAACTGGTGTGTGTGAGTCTGATTCTGACTCAAATGATGATGATGTGTCATATGATGAGCTGGCTGGATCCTTCAAAGCACTGTGCATCAGAAGCGAAGAGGTATATGAACAACTTGAAGCTGAAAGAAGAGTCATCATTCAATTGAAGACCGAAAGAAATTGTCATCTTGCTAAAATAGGAGCTTTAAATGATGAGGTATCTCAATTAAACTCTCAACTTGAGCATTTAAAGAAACAAGTTGTAATGATGCACCATAGTACACATGCTTTAGATGAGATTCTGGAAAAACAGGTTATTGGCAAACCACAGCCCATTGGGTTTGACTATGAAACTCTCAACAAGAGGCAGATGTATGATCCAGATACAAAATTTATGACTCCTGAAGGGAATCATTATTCTACAGTGCCGAGAAAGATGTTTCAACATCCTAAGAGGCATCAGAATACTCAGACTAATAGATCACGCTCTTGGATATGTCATCACTGTGGTAAGAAGGGACATATCAGACCTTTCTGTTACAAACTTTATGGGTATGCCAAACACTTCAGGGAGTTCACTCCTGAACCTCCCATTCTGAAGACCAGAAGTGAATGGAAACCTAAAGGAGAAAGTGTTGCACTCATTGCTCATACTTCGTTTAGAGCTTCATCAAGAGAAGATTGGTACTTTGATAGTGGATGTTCTCGACACATGACAGGAATCAGTAGGTATTTGGAAAATGTGGAACCCTATGCCACAAGCTTTGTTACTTTTGGAGATGGAACCAAAGGTGAAATTATGGGTACCGGGAAGCTAGTCAATCATGGATTACCTAAACTAGACAATGTTCTATTGGTCAAAGGTCTTACAGCCAACTTGATCAGTATTAGTCAACTATGTGATCAAGGCATGAAAGTAAACTTTACTCAATCTGAGTGTTTGGTTACAAATAAGGAAGGTGATGTACTGATGAAGGGAGTTAAATCAAAAAACAACTGTTACTTGTGGGTTCCTATAGAAACATCTCATTCTTCTACTTTTTCAAGAACCAAAGCTATGATAAATACAATAAATGTGGTGAGAGATGACTCGTCAACTAATAGAGTGACAAGTGTGGAAGATGATGTTGAAACATCTGCTCAACAGGTAGAAATTACTGAATTTGACAAAGACTTTGAGATCAACCTTGAAAGATCTAATTCTGAATCAGATAATGTTCTAACAAACAAAGGGCCATCAACCACAATTCAGAAGAATCATCTTGAGAAACATTTTGTAGGGTATTGTGATTTGGATGGAAGTGTTAATGGAAGAAAAAACATATATGGTGGATATTGCCTACTTGACAACATTTTATTTTCATGGTTCAACAAAAGGAGTTTATAGCAATTACAGTTGTGGAAGCGTGCAAACAAATACTTTCTATTTACTATGACTAGAGTTGCACGAGAAATAAGGGAAATAATTTTCATTCCGCAAACCGCTGAAAATGTAAGTTCCCTTGATACTTCACCCTACCAAGTTAATCTTCTCATAACTCCTCTTTATTATGTGAATGCTTTGAAACCATCTGAAACTGCTCTTAGTCTGCATGTTGAACTAAATGTTGAAACATTTGTCAAACCTGTGTATAAGTCTATTAGTCAGGTTAATCCTATCTTTGAAAAGAGCCTAGAAAAGTCTACCTTTGTTACTATTGTCCTTGATGATGTTGTTAGTGAACCACTCACTAAAGAAACCAGTTCTAAATCATCAACTGATCAAATGACCTCTATCATTAATCATACCAAAGAGTCTGGTGTTGAACTGCATTATGTGCATGTTGACTCTGTTTTATATCCACCTGTTGAAACCTCTGAGAATGAAAATGTGAAACCTAATGTCGAACTTGTAGTTGATATCCCTGCAGAACCCTGTGTTTTTTCTCCGATTCAGGTAGATTATGTCTCTGATAAGGTTGTTGAACTGTCTAGTACAAATGATAGTTCTGCTGTTTTTGTTGGTGCTTCAGCTATTGAACCCCCCACCAAGCTCATTTTTCATAACCCGTCTGATATGTATGCTGAACCAGATGTTGGAACATTCTGTGTCCAAAAAGAAAATGGTGTTGAGCCCTCTGTTGAGAAAGTTGTTTTATATGAGCTCTCTAGAAGCCCCATTAATCATGTCATTGAAACTGTTGTTGAGTCTACAAAAATGACTCCTCATATTCTATCCAAGTATGATGTCATATTGGATGCTGCAACATCCAAAGACCAACCAGTTGGTGTTGTTAAAATCGTTTCTAAGATTCCCCAAACTGATGTCGATGTGGTTGTGAGAGTCCTCAATTTAATGTGGTTGAAGACCAACTTTATGGTGGTTTGGAGCATTGACGTTTTGAATATATTGAAAGAAACTGATCCTAATGATCTTCCACATGACCAATCAATTGCTCAAAGTGTGGTTGAAAGAGAACTAGCTCTGTTATGACTAATTGGGTGTGGATGTGCATTTTGATGAGAAGTACTATATGTGTTCAGATGTGTTATGGTCAAATGTTGGCATGACAGTATCCCTTCTGCCCCCTTATACAATGTCTCTTTCATTTTGAAGACAATGTCCAAAAGTGGAAATTTGTGTTTTAACGAAGATAGTTGTTATGAGAAGCTGAATTTTTGAACAATGTTTTCTTATGCCCCTATCACATTGTGCAAACAAAGGGGAGATGTCTGTTTTATGAGTATTACCTATGATGTTTGATGTGGTGGATATGATATGCTTTCTCCACTGCTGATTTATATTTGATGTGGTATGTCTTCCATGGTGTTATCCTCGATTGTAATAGCTTTCCAACTTTTGATGATTTGGGTGTTGGTTTGATCTCTTGGTTGGTTAATCCGCTGGGGATTAATGTCGCTGTTAAAAAGGGTTCATGTGTCACATACTAAAGTTGTTAGTTATGATCTTTTGTCTTTTCCCACTAAAGTTGTTGGCTCTGTTGTTGTTTCCCTCAAAGAAATATTGCATGAGTCTGATGTTGTGCCTGATGTCTCAACATCCTTGGCCCAACCTGGTCATTATGTTGAAACCATCTAATATAACTCTCAGATAGAGTATGAGGAGGAGAAGGTTTTTGGCGATGAGAATGTGAATTATGTGTCTGCCGATGGCTCTGATGGTGAGGAAATGTTTGTCAGAGGACAATGTGTGGAGTTCTTCCATGTTGTGATTAACAATTTCTTGGGAAGAAGGTGAGGAAGAAGGAACTGATGTTAGTGCTAACCAAAGAGGAGGATACAGAAGGAAGTATTGATGTCTGATGAAGCATGTTACCTTATGTTTGTGCTTTTGTAGTTCTTGTGTCGTTGTGAGCTATGCCTTGGATATTTTAGGCATCATGTGTGAGCCTGGTCTATAATCTCGCGCACTCTGTGATGATGAGATTCTTCTATGGTTCTACTACGTCTCTGATTTTTCTACTCCATGAAGGTGATGATTTTTTATTTGACTTTATTTGTCAAAACTTATGGTTGTAAGGGGAGTAAAAATCTGATGTGTTATCTGATGTTGTGCTTGATGTTTAAACATCTGATGATAAGCAGTGTAAAAGTAGTGTAGAACTTGTTTGTTGTGTGACTGGTTTTATGATTTAATCTAGTATACACAACTCTATCTGATCTGCAATTTAGGGGGAGTATATGTGATGTATGTTCTGGAGTGTATGTTCTTTGATATGCATGTTGTTGTGACATGTGTTGATATGCATAAATGCATGATGTGCTTGTACCTATGCTTGTGACTGTGATATGTGTGATGCATTTAAAATAGGAATATGTGCTCTGATATAGTGATACTAATGATATCATAGTAAGTGCATTTGATATATGCGTGTGGTAGCTATTCAGGGAATAATGATATTTCTTTCTGATATGCAATTGAGGGGGAGTGTGTGCTTTTACTAGGCCGATGATGCTATAATGGTGTTGTGCTAGTCAGGAGGAGTGAAGTTTTTATGATAATATCTTGGTGATCACTCTGCTACGTATGTGTTGAGGAGGAGTGAATTTATTTTTCCTAGTGGTGTTTATGAGAACTCCGTCTCTCGATGTGGAAATTTATTTTTCCTGGTTCACTTGCGTGATGATTATTCTTTTATGGATATTTTCATTTGTGACTCTTGTCCTGGATATTTTGTGCACCTAGTGTGTTTATGGTCTCTGCTCACCTGTACCTTACTGTTTTTGAAGACCTTATTTTGTCAATTTTGTGGCTAAAAAGGGGGGAGTAGTTGTTGCTGGTTGTGTTGTTCTCTGCTAACATGTCTGATGTGGTGACTGATGTTGAAACATGTTGTGATGTGTGCTATTAGGCTGTAGTGCTTAATTAGTATGTGTAGTAGTTGAATGTTGTTCTTGGCAACATGCTTGTGTGTTGTGCATGACTGTGGAGGAGTAAGTGTTTATATATGCATGTGCTATATTTGAGGAGAGTAAAAATTCATTTGTGCTCTGATTCAGAAGTTGAGGGGGAGCAAAATTTTCTTGAAAAATATTTTATTCATGTTTTTGCTCTGATTCAGATGTTGAGGGGGAGCAAGTGTGATATGCTCTATGTGTGTGCTAATGTTCTGTTACATGTTGAAACATCCGGTTACTGGGAATTTATTTTTTCTAAGTGACTGAGTTTTCTTGTTGTGAGAGTTTATTTCTCTCTTGTGGCTTATCCTGTGAGGCTAGTTGTGTTCACCATTCCGCTGTTGTATGCCTCTGATATTCATAAGTGGGGTTAGGATCAAATGACACCAAGGTGTCAAATTTAATTTGACACCAAATTCAAACCGTTGATCTCGTTTAATCTAAAGGCTCTTATTCTACTCTTTTAAATGGTAACATGATAATAAAGATCTTGATTCTAGCTAATAAATGCTCTTAATTTTTTACAATTTAATTCTCTCTCTCTTCCTATCAAATAATTTAGCTTGCTTGTTCTACTTTTCATCCGGTCACGATTTCCATCCTTGATCATTATTAAAAAAAAGACATGAAATAAATTGATCTTAGGCTCTTCTCGTAGATTGAGTGAAAAAATTAACAGAGAAAATATAGTTAGAATGTTTTATTTTTTGTAATGCCATGAAATAAAAATTGTATATCGTGCTAATTAAATTAGTTCTAAATTTCTATAGATTTAGATGTAAATTATTGTGCAAGTACCTCTCCAGAAAAAAAAGATTGTGTGTATGACCACATACATACCATTGTTGATTGTGCTATGAACTAGTAGTATATTTTTGAAATATAGAAACAGGGAGGGGGAGAGAGAATGCCGAAAGAATGAAGAAATTGAAAGGGAAATAATTTGCTTCAATTTAATTAGTTAACCAAATCTATATACCAAAAAAAGAAATTAAGCAAATCTTGACAATTTAATTTAGCAAATCTCCAACAAACAACAACCTTTGGATTAAAAAAGATCAACGGTTTAAATTTGGTGTCAAATTAAATTTGACACCTTGGTGTCATTTGATCCTAACGCTCCTAAGTGATACTATTTATTCTTGTTTGCAATTTGCTCATTTGAGGAGATCGCTTGAAAATTTTGCATTGAAGAAATGATGTTTTTGTTTCGCATGCTGTGTGTTTATGTTGATCTGTGAAAACTACATCAGTTTGTATCTCTATGGAATGGTTGAAGTAATCTCAGATTGTTTTAGCCAAAAATTTGCCAAAGGGGGAGATTGTTGGATATTTGAATTGGCCTCATTTTGCTAAAACAAATATACAAGCAAGATGTTGGATCAAATGTTTCAACATGTGGGTGCGACCTGTGTACCAATGTTTTGCGCGTGTTTAAATAAGGAAAGCGCGTTTTAAAAGGAAACCACGTTTTTATATACTTGTGCACCAATGAGTATATTTATATGGAGAATCAGCGATGAGATATTTTCTAAAGATGTTCTGACATTTTAGGAAACTTTATGTATGGTTCTAATTCTTGAATATTATGTGATCTAAGCCCATATGGAGTTCAGCCCGTTTTGCTTGGAGTATTTATATGAAGGACGAAAAACCTAATAGTGTCATCAAAGCCGTCACTGAAGAATATTATTCTAGGGTTTTGAGTCTTGTATTTTTGTGAGCCTTTCTTGTATCTCATTGATTGTGTTATTGAGTTGTAATTGTGTTAGTTACTCCTAAGCTTCTAAGTACGGAGGTAACTTGTGTGTCTTGAAGTGTGTCTTCGCAAACCTTGTTATTTTACTGTAATCACTGTGAGTGATAGTTGGAGGTGAGATGGGATCTCATACTTAGGAGTTCCTAGGTAGAAGTTACACAAGTAGGTGTCTAGGATATAAGTTGTAAACGGGGCGTTTACTGAGGGCTTAGATCTAGCACTACATTAGTGGATTTCCTTCCTGGATTGGTATCCCCCAGAGTAGGTTCGTTTATGCCGAACTGGGTTAACAAATCATTTGTGTTCTTTATTGTTTTCTGTCATTTAAATTATATTTCCTGTTGCTTTGTATAAGGTTGGAACATTGGTTACAACATTGTGTTCACAGAAGTGTTGGAACATTGTATTCAACATTAGTTCCTGGGCGTGCCAGATTACAATGTATATATTTATTAAGAAATTGCATATGTTGTTTAATAAAATCTACAAAATGCCTAAGTATATATTGATATGTTGCAATATATTTACGCATTAATGTTAGTATAAATAATTAATAATAATCTAATTTATATACATTAATAGATTAATTATAATTATTTTTTACACATTATTTTTTATTAATAGGTGATAATTATTTTTATATTTTAAACATTTTATTATGTTTTTTTTATATGGAAAAACATTTTATTGTATTTCATAATAATTTGAAAACTTTATCAAAATAATTTACCAACTTTTAATTTAAACATAACATTAAAATTAAAATAAAAAAATTACCAAACAATTTTAACTTTGATTTATCAACAAAGAATGGAAGAGTATATCTATCTTTATCTAAACAATACTCCCTCCGTTTTTTTATAACTGTCCATTTAATATATTAACACCAAATTAAGAAAGTGCATTTTTGCATCTCATCTTCCTATGATACTCTAATTTTAATCTACGAATAAATTCCTATTTTTTGCACATACTTTCTCTTTCCAATAAATTTAATATATTATGCACACAAAAAAAACAAAATTTAATTTGTTATGTATAAAAAAAAATTAAAAATAATAATTTAGTTTTTCAATTATATAGCATTAATTAGTTTTTATTGAAAAAGATAAGAGTAATTGATAAAGAGTACAATTGACAAATCGTACTCTTAAAACACCAAATAGACAATTAAATAAAAACGTTAAATCTGACGTAAATGGACAATTAAAAAATACACAGATAGAGTATTATTTAGAGGTTGCAATTAATAGGTAATTATTATGTGTGCCAAGTGTTAACATAATTTAATTTTTTTTAGGGGAATGTTAACATGACCCTTTTTTTTATCAAGAACAATACTTTTGCACTTTAACATTTATAGCGGATAGTTGATAAGTTGACTTATAGCGAATGAGCTTACAGCGGATAACTTAAAAACTAACTTTTATCTTATAGCGAATAGCCTATCTGATTGAATTTGGGCTCGTTTGGATTAACTTATTTTTGAGCTTATGCAAACAACTAACTTATAAGTGTTTGGTAAAATTAGCGGTTGAACTAGCTTATAAGTGTGAAATGTCATAAAAAAGATATGTTTAATTAATACTTAATTTTTTTAAGGAAGATAATACTGGTAAAATTTGAAGAAAAAAAAGCTATAAGCTCATAATTAAGCTACTTGAAATAAGCTATGAGCTACATATATAACAAAAAATAAAAATGGAGCATCTTCACTTTAATTAAAAAATATTGCCGCAAGAGTTTAGTACCTCATGATTGCTTCAATTTCAGAGTTTACTATTCTTTCGAGAAGGCTGAATAATAATTCAACCTCCGCCTGCATCAACCACCAATTAAAACTCAGCAAAACGAATATTGTAGCAACATCCCAGTTAGTAATTTGTTTAATGTGCACAACTTTAATCGTCTTGCATCATATCCAAATGAATTTTTCATCATTAGATTAATAAATCATATTAGAAAAATGCTAAACATTTTATTTTAAATTTCAAATTAGTCCCTTATCTTTTAAAAGTTTTAAGTTGGTCATTATCTTTTTCTGCCATTCAATTGGTTAGTCTCTTATCTTTTAAATTTTTTTATGATTTGTGGATTTTAATTTGGCTTAATTACACTATTGATCATTTACCTTTATTTTAAGTTTTAAGTTTGTCTCTTATCTTTTAAAAGTTTCAATTAGTTGGTCCCTTAACTTTTTGATTTATGTCGGTGATTAATGACCGGAGGCACTAATTAATTGAACGACAGAAAATATAAGGGACCAACTTAAAACTTTTAAAAGATAAGGGACCAACATGAAACCTAAAATAAAGATAATGGACTAAAAGTCTAATTAAGCCATTATATTAAAATAAATTAAACCCGATCAAACATCAATGATGCCAAATAATTTACCAAAATAAAATGGTTTTTTTGACATTACCCCTTGTAATTTGGATACAACATGTAAAAGTGATTTTGTTTAATTACAAAATAATTTTCTCCTTTTTACATTTCTTTTCTCTCTGCTCTAAAAAAACTGTTATTTTTAGTTGTTTTATGATTATTTGTAGCTTCTGATTATTTTAAAAATTTGTACCAAACAAATGCAATATTTTTAAAAGTGATTATTTTTATAAAATATGTGATTTTTTTTTCTAAAAACAACTTATATATCAAAATAAAGGTTTAATTGCATATTTGATCTCTTAAGTTTATTTTAGATTTCAAGTTGTCCCTTATGTTTTAAAAGTTTCACGTTAATAACTTAAATTAAATTTTATATATTGTTATTTGTATCCAATCAAACATACCGACTTATTTACCAAAATAAAATGGTTTTTTTTCTTTTTCTAAACTACCCCTTCGTAATTTGGGATATTTACCCTTCAACCAATAAAAACATGTCATATGCATGTGAAATAAAAGTTGATTGCTCCTTTTGTAAGTTGTTCTTAATTTAACTAAAGTCGAATTCCATACCTTTGAGCGGTGAACCCAATTATCGGTAGAGAACATAAAAATAGTAAGAACTTTTATGTCCCAACTCAAACACAATTTTACCATCCTTTTCACCGAATGCATGCCGGCTACATATCCCTCTGTTGGCGGCAACCCTCTCATTTTGGCCCACCTTCCGTGTCCGTCCAAAATCACTGCTACATGCTTAGGCATCAGCTCGTCCCTAAGCTTTGCAGGCATTGCCAAGTCTTCATTTATAGATGTTTTTCCTTCCATGTCGTCTCCAAGCACTGCTTTTATGTTATGTTTGGGGACGATCATGGATTGTGAGGGGAATAGTTGTGATTGGGAACTAGAATAATGGTAATGAGAAGAACGAGCACGGTTGGTTGTTGTCTTTTGTGGGTAAGTTATGAGACTGGTTTTGAGTGAAATAGAAAGCCTCAAGGAGAACATCATGATGCAACTTTTGGAAAATGTTCTAACTTTGTGGAATGTAAGAAACAAATTAACAATGAAATGTTGTTAGGCATAGGACAGAGAAACTTCCTTTATTTATAACCAGGATAATAATTATTTTTTTGGAGGCTTAGCTTGACTCTCTCATTCTTCAGAATTAACAATGTTTAATATTAAAAAAAATTGGTAATTTATTTTTTTAATCTAATATATTCTTGTAGAAACTTTTTTAAAAATCTACGTTAATTAAATTAAGTATACATATGTTCCCCTTAACTAATTAATTTATAATTTTATTGCGATTTTATAACTATTTTTTATTTCCTTTTTATCTTTAACTTTACATCTAGTAAAATTAGTCATTTCAATGTACCAAAAAAAAAAAAAAATTAGTCATTTCATTCAGTTTGGTGGAGTTTCTTCAATCTTGGGTAACTTTTAACGTACGTGATATTAATGGCTAATGCTACGGTGGACCACATTCACAAGTGGTCCACCGTGGACAAGTGATCTACCGAATATGAATTTTATAAAATTTATTGTTGGATTGAAAGTTTATATCGTATAGATCATCCATAAATTTTTGAAAATCATTTGATATGTTATTGAGACTCATCAAAATTTATGTTATTTAACAACCGTTAATCTTGATGTGTCTCAATAACATATCAAATGATTTTCAATTTTTCTATGGGTGATCTATATGATATAAACTTTCAATCCAAAAAGTGAATTTTGTAAAATTCATATTCGTTATAGTGTTATTCGTGACTGGTCCACCATGGACCACTTGATGAAGTGGTCCATATTAGAATTTACCGATATTAATATGTGGCTTTAAAACACATAGTAATATTTTCTTGTAGCTTAATTATCAATTGAACACCATTTAAAAATTAATTTTTTTTTATATTATTTAATGTATATTTTCTAGGCAAAATGCATGTATAGGTCCTTTAAGTTTTACGTTTGTATCAGATATGTCCTTTAAGTTTTTTAAGTATCAGATATGTCCTTTAAGTTTTACGTTTGTATTAGATTGATCCTTTAAGTTTTAAGTTTGTATCAAATAGATCCTTAGGACCTATTTGATACAAACTTAAAATTTATTTAATATTTAATTAAAAAACTTAAAGGACCTATCTAATACTTAAAAAACTTAAAGGACTTATCTGATACAAACGTAAAACTTAAAGCACGTATACATGCATTATACTTATTTTCTATTTCTAACAAGATGCATACAACACATGTTAAAAGCCACAGATCCACTTAGACCAAAATGGGGGAAATTGACCCCACTCCTCTATTATTTTTTTAACCAACAAGTACACATTTTTATGTATTGCCCCAATTTCAAATCTTCCAGTGTCCCCACACAGCTCACTAATGGTATTTATTGAAGTATTTTCAAGTTTTAATAAGTATTTTTTTTATTACAAGTTCTAATAAGTTTTTGTTAAGGAGGAATTGCTAAATTAGTGTGTTGTTTGATCCTAAAACGACAACAATTGATTTTAAATGAATTGATTCTTATAAGTTAGACGTATGTAATAACTTAATTCACATGAGTTCAATTAAAACAACAAAAAATATAAGTTAATAGTCATTCTTATTTTTACGATTGAGATAATAACTTAATTCACATCGGTTCAATTAAAACAATAAAAAATAAATATGTAACTCATTTTTAAGTTAGAATGAATTTTAGATGCAAAATCAATTATATTTGACAACAAACATCATATAAGGGATGCATTTTAATAATTGTCTTGTCACATACATAGGAACTGATATATTTGATAGTTAACATAGGTTTTTTTTTTTTTTATAAGTAAGATTGAATTAATAGTCCGTACATTTTTTTAATTATATTTTTAGTCCTCCACGTGTTTTGTGTTTCCAACATTGGTCTTTACTGTGAAATTTTGGTTGATTGAAAAGACGGAAAAAACCACATAGATGCCACAAAGACTTATTTAATGACGTGAACGCACACAGCGTAAACATTAAATGAGTCTTTGTGGCATTTTCCGCCTGTCATGTCGACTAAAATTTCACACTAAGAACCAATATTAAAAACAACAAAATCGTAGGACTAAATATATAATATAAAAAAATATAAGGACTATTTGTAAAAGTCCGTCCAAATATAAAAACTTAAAATATATTTAACAAAATAATATTCGTTATAATAAAAAAGATCGCGGCAACACCGCAGCCCATGTGCATGCACAGATATTATATTAATTTTGAATGAAAAAATATGTTCCATATTCCAGCTAACTATAAGCAACATCAGCATCAGCAGCAGTTATATGATGATACCTTACCTTTTATGTATATGTATATGTTTATCTTTAGATCCCTCTTCCAATTATATACACAAATAGTAATTGTCTTCAATTGCTTATCCAAAACAAAACATAACTTTACCGATATTTTTCGAGTAGAAATCCTCTCCATTTCTTAAAAAAAAATAGCAAATACAAGTACTAAAGTTTAAATATATAAATATTTAAATAATATCAATTATTCTCAAAAGACGTGCATTTATATTCTTGATTTACATAAAAACTATAGTAATTGCATTTTTCATTTCTTTGAAGAAATTGAGAAGATTCCAACTCATATTTTTCATGAGTTTAGATTCACTCAATTTACTACTGCTCCATTTATTCTCCATTTAGGAGAGAGATAGACACAATAGAAGATTTGTGTGACCCATAAATTTGTATTGTGTCTATCTCTCTCCTAAATGGAGAATAAATGGAGGAGTAGTAAATTGAGTGAATCCAAACTCATTTTTCATACGTGGTGTTGGAATATTTTATTATATTTTAATAATATTACGTGGACAAATATCTTTATATAATTAGATATTTATCAATAAAAAGTATTAATTGATTAGTGATCAAATTAAGTAATAAGACTAATTAGACTTCTAATTAGATAATAATTAAACATTTGATTATATTTTAATTGATTAGTGATCAAATTAAGTAATAAGGCTCATTTACCCAAAAAAAAAAAAAAGTAATATGGCTAATTAGCCTATGCTGTTGGCCCCAACGATTGTTGGACGGGCGACCCGGACGAGCAGCCCTTACGGGCCTTGTAAGTGGTAACTGTTTGTGAATGCTAAGGTTACACTTACAGTGATTTCATTGTTTTAAATCGTTGTTGCTGTTATAGTTCTTATTATTTTATTCGCATATATTTTATGACAATTTTAACAAATGCTGTATCATTTAAATATTATTATTTTATTTTGAAGTTAGTGAAAAGTGGCATTTAAATATATAATGACATTAATTTGTTTGACACCAAATGTTACACCTCTTAATAACGTTTTAACTGATATAAATTTTATAAAATCAACTGTTGAATTGGAATTTTATGTCATATAGCTCATTTGTGTAAAATTTAACACAAATCCAAAATCATTTGATATGTTATTGAGATACATCAAAATTAACGGCGTTTAAAAAAAGATGTAAACCGTTAAATTTGATATATCTCAATAACATATTAAATGATTTTGGATTTGTGTGAAATTTTTTGTTAAATGAACAATATGATATAAACTTACAATCCAACGGTTGATTTTATAAAATTTAGATATATTTTGAAAATGGTGTGGAATTGTTAGAGAAATTTCCAAAATATATTTGGAAAGTTGCAATGGTTAAAAGATACATTTTAGAGAAAATGTGTGTTTTACAATTGAAACAGTGTAACCATTCATGAACAAAATCTTTCAAGTGATTGTTTCCTTTCACTAAATAACATAAGTTTCTCTATAAATAGAGACACTTTGGAGGCAGAAAAACACATCCAGACACATCTAAACACATCCAAGCATCATGCATGTTCACATGAGTCAACTTCTGTTTAAAATATTCTAACTCATTTCTCCTTTTCTCAAGTGGACGAGAGTAATAGGAGAAACTTTATTCTGTAAACTACTATTGATTGATATGTTTGATATGAGTGTGCAATTCATATCATAGTTTTCAAAGTATCCTGAAGGATATCCGCCGGTTAACCCTTTTGCATCCGGTTTTGCATAAACTGTTGGGGGCGAATCGAACCTAGAACTTAGTGTGTCCACACACGCTTTAGAATTTATATGCAACAATTATCAGAATCCGTTTTGTCCGTGAGTGGGAGCAAATCCGCACTTGAAAGCAAGAAAGATCCAAAGCTTGCACTGTCTTTTCGCACTTAGGCGCACAACGTACCTTCTACTACGGTGCCACAAATTCGCAAACTGATCCTAATGTTCTTCTTCATCTTCTTTTTGTTTATGTATTTGTAGTAGACCCAACAAAAGTTCTAAAAGTTACATAAATGCTGCATTTCTCAATACCGACTTCCAAATATTTAAATCCTCAACCAATGTCCAGCACTAGTAGTTATGGTTTACCTTAAAAAGTATAAATAAATAATATCCACTATTGTATACTCCCTCCGGTACATATTATAAGGAACAATTTGGAGAAAAAAAATTGGTCCTTTTTATAAGAAACTTTGACCAATTTTCTAATGTTTTAAATGTTTAATTTCAGTTGTGCCCTTATTTATTATGAGTGAGAATATTAAAAATAAGTAAGTAAGTTGAATTGAGAGTAATTAAATAAGAGTATACATGGAATAAATTTAAAATTAGAAGAGTATTAAATGAAAATAACTATGTAGAATGTGTTTCCTTGATATGTGTATTTTTTCAAATTGTTCATTATAATATGGACCGGAGGGAGTATTAAATAAATACAAATGCCAAAATAATCTAACATTTGGTATGCCTAATTATGAAGATAATATTGCATGATTCAACAGTTGCATTGGTTAATTTTGCATTTATACGAAAGCTATTAGGTGGAATAAGTATATAGGTGTCCAATAATTACACCTGGAATCAACGCATTCTAACTTTATATGTGATGCGACTTATATGTGTATGTGAGTACGGTTGTGAATTCGATTAACTCACACCAATCAGTGACGGAGCCAGGAATTTTTTTTCGAGTGGGCCGCTAAAAAATGATAATATATATATATATATATTAAATAGGAAAATTATATTAGATATTAATAAGTATAAAGTTGGTCACTTACGATGAAACACCATAAGTTTGCTCGCGTAAAAAAAATTAGTCCCTAAAAAATTAAACTGCGTACTTTAAGATAATATTTATGTGTACTACAAAGTGACTCAAAATAATAAATAATTATCTTTGAACAAATACTTACAAAAAATTATTCATAAACAATTATATTGTTTATTATATTACATATATATACTAAAAAGTAAAAAGAGAATGATATAATCCAAAATAAATAAGATTAACCAAAAGAGAATAATTATTTTTAATTGATAAAAAATTGTGTTTATTCACACAAAAAATTAGTGAGAAAGATAGTGGATACATAAATATAAAAAGTTCCTTAAAAAAAATATGAAACATAATTTTTACAAAAATAATAATCTGATTGGTTTAGTGACTTGAGACATTAACTTTGTCTCGATTGGCGTGGGTTTCAAACCCACTTTACACAATTGATTTATTTTTAAAAAAGAAAAGTTAAACAGGGAATGATTTTTTGAAGAAAAAACAAAAATTAAAAAATACATTCAGCAAGAGTCGAACCTGCATTATTTGGATATTCACACGCAACCAAACCACTAGGACAACCTCAAATTCATATTATTTTAGCGCATTTATTAATATATGTACCTACCCTCATAATTTTATATACCTATAGGGGTATCTAAGCAATTTCCAATTTTTTGGGGTGGGCCGCGGCCCGGCCGGGCCACCCCTAGCTCCCCCTCTGACACCAATACCTTTGATGTGTGTGGAACAATTCGATTAAAGTAATCAAACAAGCAGGATTGGCAATAATAACAATAACAAAGTAAACCGCGAAAACATAAAGAACACAAGCGTATTGTTTACCTAGTTCGGTGTTAATGAACCTACTCTGGGGAGGGCAGCTCTCTCCGTTCCACTATCAATGAAGTTCTTGATTACAATGAAATTATCTCCATAAGAGTTACAAGAATTAGACAATTACCTAATTCTACCCTAGTCCCGAATTTCTTCCCGTGACCAAGAAATTCAATTAATAAGTGTTTCCCAAGGTGATAGAATTTTTCTCCAACCCTAGAGTCTTCTCAAGATGTTACTCTATTAACCCTAGTCTTTTGTTGGCCTTAGAAACCCTAAAACACACCTTAAAACATCAGAAAAGGCATGGCCTATATATAGGCTCGCGCATCCGTGCGCCGCGCAGGAGACTGGCGCGCGACACGCCATCAACAGAAACACCAGCAACAGCAGTAGCAAGCACACTACGCGACGCGTAGGATCAATGGCGCGACACACCATCACCAGAACCAAAACCTGCACTGCTCCTTCATCCAATTTTCAAGGCAAACTCCAACAATCTCCACCTTGTCTTTAAAATTGATGTTGGTGTCAACTTCCCACCAACCACCGTGCCGCTTCCACACGATTAACACCACACCTCTTGGAAGCACGAAGTAAACCGCTCCATACTCTCGAAGAAATGCTTGCCTCCAATTGTCCTTGGAATTTTAGGACAATTCCACAAGCTCCACCATACACTCTTCAACCCGTGGATTGTTCATGTCCATACTCTTGAAGAAATTGATTGTCTCTCAACTTAACCTTAGAGTTTAAGGTAAGTTCCACAAGCCACCCACAAGGTCTCCATAGCTATACACTTCTCTGATCCAACAATACCACTCTCCTCCCTATCTCCTAGATAGCCAAGAGCTATTGTTGATTGTTTGTCTTCCTCTAGTCTCACTAGTAACAAACTCCACCTCAAACCGAGATTCCTCCACCAAATATTCAAACTGTATTTCCACTATGACTCTCACCTTGTAACGCAAGACTTTTTCCACTACTTTTCAGTAGTAACCTGAGTATTATTCCACCGCCTCTCCAGGCCGAGCCTGAGTATTCTTATCACCGCCTCTCCAGACTGATGTTGAGTATTATTCCACCGCCTCTCCAAGCCGAGCAGTCATCTATGGTTCCCAGCTTGTGACTATGAGTGCTCCCGCACTCTCATAGCCTTCCTCATAAGCTTCATCACTAACGGCAATCTGAGCCGACGAATTACCACCGCCCCCTCTCCGAGGACAGTCCCTCTTGAAGTGACTGAGTTCTTGACAATAGTGACATTTGAACTTGCCACCACCATCTTTCGTCGTTCTCGCTTCCACCCCTCGACACACTCAAACCTTCTCCACTATCATCAACTCTCAAGTCTCTCAACTTTGTCAACTCCTTAGTTCTCAAAGCCGGTTGAACTTCACCTAGAGTGATGATGCCTTCCTTGCCATAAAGCAATGCATCCTTAAGGTTTTCAAGGGATTTGGGTAAAACACACAACAAATGAAAAGCTTGGTCCTCATCTTCTATCTTCACATCAATGTTCGCCAGATCATCAATTATCTTATTAAACTCCGTAAGTTGTTCCACCACAGACTTGTTCTCAACCATACGAAAGAAGTACAGTTGTTGCTTCAATAACTGCTTATGTGCCAACGACTTGATCATGTATAATTTGTCAAGATTGGCCCACATACTAGCTGCACTTTTCTCTTTGGCCACTTCCCTCAGCACCTTGTCCGCAAGACACAAGATAATGGCACTCATTGCTTTGCCATCCATCTCGGCCTTCTCCGCGGTTGAGAGATTAGCCGGCATACCGCCTTTCCTTTCAACGCCTCATCGCACTTTTGTTGAGTTAAAATTGCCCTAACCTTCACCTTCCACGGACCGAAGTCGTTACTTCCGGTGAACTTGTCAATCTCCCACTTAGAACCCATGATACCTTAATCGTTTGATCCTTGCCCCACGATGGGCGCCAATTGTTGTGAATTCGATTAACTCACACCAATACCTTTGATGTGTGTGGAGCAATTCGATTAAAGCAATCAAACAAGCAGGATTGACAATAATAACAATAACAAAGTAAGCCGCGAAAACGTAAAGAACTCAAGCGTATTGTTTACCCAGTTCGGTGTTAATGAACCTACTCTGGGGGAGGGCAGCCCTCTCCGTTCCACTATCAATGAAGTTCTAGATTACAATGAAATTCTCTCCACAAGAGTTACAAGAATTAGACAATTCCCTAATTTTAGCCTAGTCCCGAATTTCTTCCCGTGACCAAGAAATTCAATCAATAAGTATTTCTCAAGGTGATAGAATGTTTCTCCAACCCTAGAGTCTTCCCAAGATGTTACTCTATTAACCCTAGTCATTTATTGGCCTTAGAAACCCTAAAACACACCTTAAAACATCAGAAAACGCACAACCTATATATAGGCTCGCGCATCCGCGCGCCGCGCAGGAGACTGGCGCGCGACGCACCATCAACAGAAACACCAGCAACAATAGTAGCAAGCACACTGCGCCGCAGGATTAATGGTGCGACGCACCATCAACAAAAACACCAGCAACAACAGTAACAAGCACACTGCGCGACGCGCAGGATCAATGGCGCGACGCGCCATCACCAGAACCAAAACCTGCACTGCTCCTTTATCCAATTTTCAAGGCAAACTCCAACAAGTACGAAGAAATTCATTATAGCAGGCAAAACACGTGTGTGTGTGAGTGTACGCGCGCGTTGAAAGAGATAGACAGCAAGCCTACCAATCAGAAACAAATATTTGATGTTCTGTATATTCATTGAAAGAGAAAACAAGACAATCATTAAGGTTGTAGATGTGTAGCATATGACTAGAAGTAATCAACTTATTAGCTAAAATGCTGAATTTTCAATGTTAGCCGAGACAAATCAACAGCCAAAGCAAATATTCTCTACAACCAATACAAAAAATTCACTCCAACAATCAAACATAAACACTTCATGCAATTAAGCCAAAAGGCATAGCATATGAACACTCTTATTATATTTTGCAAAAAGTCAAACTTCAATAATCAAATTTTCAACATCTTCAAAACACCAATCATATTAACATAAAGAAGAAAAAAATGCACGAAAAGATTACATACTGAGCAAAAACAGCTAGCAAATCACCCTCAGTTAGATCAAAGGGAATACCACCAACAAAAACATAAGCAGAATCTTTGTATTTAGTATGCCACGAAGCTTCTCTTGAATTGATGTTCTGAATCCTTTTCAATAGTTTTAATGGATTCATGTCTTTTTACCTACAAAACATAAGCAAAAACAGAGAGAACGAGGGTTTTGGGTTAAGGCAAAAGCTTTATAATAGAGTAAAAGAATAGGTTGGGATTTTTGTCAAACAGGTTCTGTGCAATAAAATGAGATTAAATTTTAAGTTGGAATTCAGAAAAGAACAGTACAAAGATTATTATATATAGTGAGATCATTAAAATCATATGAAGATATGTTTTTATAGATATAGTTGAGAATGAGTGAAAATGAGGTGAGAAAGAACCCTGATACCTGCAAAATGGTTCTGCAGAAGAATTGTGCAAAAGTTGGTGCTTGGGACGTGCGGTGTCACGTAGGAGATTCTTGCGAAACGGGGGCGAAGGGAATGGTTTATCAAAACACCTTCTTTGTTTGGGTTTTGGGGCCCGTTAGAAGTCGTTTATTTTTCTAGTATTTCTTTTCGCGTCCTGGGGACTCTCACTGCCCAGCCCATGTTGTATGTTGTATATACACATTCAGAAGCTCTGAAGTGATCAGAGGCAAGTGAACCTTCAGAGACTAGAAGACGTTCAGAAGTTAGTATAGCTCATCAGAGGCACTAAAACTCTATGTATGAAGAATCTTCTCAAGTGCTAGTTTTTGGTTAAAGTGACGAGGTTGTGAATTCGTCTTTAAAAATTACATCAATAATGTTTTGATGTTTAAGCAATAGAATGACAATCATTAAACTAACAGAATAAGCAATAATAATAATAATAACCGATAAACATGATAAGGAGAAGAAAGAATATAATGTTTGTTTACTCAGTTCGGCTATAACAATTTACTCTGGAGGAGAGTGCAGCCCCTCCGTTCCGCTATAATCAAAGAGTCACTTTACAAGAAATTCCCAATTGAGTTACAAGAATTAATCCTAATTCTACTCAAATCCACTATAATATTTAAATTTAAAAGCAAATATAATCTTTGTTTCTTGATTTTCAAGTCAATTTTCCACCTTCACTTCAAATCAGTGGTTATGCCAATTTATCCACCAACCACCTAACTAAGCCACCTAGTTGGACCAACTTGCAGCTCTCTCCAACCTGGAACTCCCATTCAAGACACTAGACCAAATTCAAGTCCCACTCGAATCTTGACATTGACATCAACCTCCACTGGCTTCCAACAACCATTGCTAGACCCACAAGTTTCCCGGTCAGGGGCGGAGCTGCATGCGAGCTGGACAGGGCCATGACCCGCCCCCAAAATTCTAATTTTTTTCATGGGTATCCTATTTAGCGGCGATTTTGATAATATCTAGCGGCGGTTTCAAACCCCCTCTAAATATACTGTGTATTTCGCTTACTAAGCTGGCGCAGTACTCTTCGTTTTGCAGGGGTTATAAACCCTCTGTATTTAAAACCCCCGTTAACATGTTGTGCTAATTTTTTTTCTATTTTCAAATGTCCTTTTTAAATTACTTTTTTAAGCATCCTTTCTAATATGTTCTATTATTTAGTAATGTATTAAATGTTTTAAAATGCGTTATTTATTTTTTCAAAGCATTCTTATTTTTTTTTGAGAAAAAAGTACTGAAATTTGTATTTAAAATAGAGTTTTAGTGTATAAAATTTATGTTTACTCTATCTTTTGTTAAAAAAATTATAAATTTTCATAAATACAAGAACTAATTGAAATATGTGAAGTTTACACATGAATTAACTTAAAAATAGGACAAATGCCGTGATGAAAAATATTCGAAAGACCAAAACTTGCTGAAATATGATATGCATATGCAATTTTTTAATAATTTTTTCGGTATTTGCTTTATATCTATAGCGGCCCTCCCCAGGTTTTTCGTCTAGCTCCGCCACTGTTCCCGGTTTGTGTAACGACCCATTTTATAGTATTTATTTATGTATTTATTTATTTGCTATTATGGGTGATGTGTATTTATTTAATTAATTGCTTGTGTGGCATAAGAGGGAGAATGGGTGTATTTAGTAGAGTAGATGATATAAGAGGTGTTATTATGAGAAAGAGTAGTGAAATGTGACGTTGGGCTTTTATGTTTGGGCTTAAGTGAGAGTTTGATCTAAGTATATAAACCTAAATTAGAGAGAGAGAATTCATTTCTCATGAATTTTGGAGGAGGAAGAAAGAGAAAGTCTAGAGGTGAAGAAGAGAAAGCTTGAGAGAACAAGAACTAGAGGAGGAAGATCAAAGTTAGGATTTTTCTTGAAGAACTTGAGGTAAGAGAGTAGATAATCATAATCTATGAGTGATTAAGAGGGGGATTGTCTATTTCCCCTTACCCAAACCCTCTCACTCTATTTTTCTTTGGGGGGAGATTTTCATGAACAAAGTTAGTAACTTTTTGTATGAAATATGTTGATAATGATGTTAGCAATTGAAAAACGAATTGATGATTTCAAAATTGGGAAATTGTAGATGTTTGTTAGATTTTATGAACTTTATGAGGTTTTGTGAAAAAGTATGAATAATCCATTGATTCTTGGTATTATGATGTTGATATGTGTTATAAATTGTACTTTTATGTGTATAAGTATGTTTATAACTTAAATGAATCACCTTTTTGTAACTGAAACACATTTTGGTGATTTGGATGATGATTTCGCGTGAAACCCGAAACAAAGCCTGTCATTCTAGCCGTGCTCGCCTGGCGAGCCTTGCAGCGACGTGCTAGCGAGGGTGCTGTTCTTGAGCTCGCCAAGCGAGCATGTGGCGAGAGGTAGCGACGAATTCGCTAGCTGTCGCTAGGAAGTCTGAAGCTTCGGACTTGTGCTCGCTAGGTGCTCACCAGGCGAGTAGTAGCGAGAACAGTCTGATGTGTTGTATTTTAATGATGATTTTGATGATGATGATGATGATGATTGATACATGAGTTAATATGCTTCTTATGTATGTATATGATGATGGAAGATGTTTATAATATGGAGACTTAAGAGTATGAACTATTATGGTGTTTATTGATGATGATGTTGTTGAATTATGCATGTGTATATGTATAATATATGATGGATGATTGTTGATGCCAATTGATGATGATGATGATGATAATGATGATGAATGTATATAAGTATGTTATGTGTTGATGAGTAACTAATGGTGAAGATTATGTATACATAAGGTTACATAATGATGGTGAATAACATACGTTATTTACATATATATATATATATATATATATATATATATATATCATGATTGAGTCTTTGATGAAGCTTGGGTGTTTGACCCATAACGTATTGATGAAGCTTGAACGTTTGATTCATAACGCATAGGATTCTTGTATCCTTAATTTGATGGTGAAAGGTACTGCATGCATATAGTCGTGTCTAGGGGACATGACATGAAGGTGACATTAGCATGCATTTAGGAATGTGTACATGTATGTGATTATGTGGTAAATTCAAATACTTGGTTAATTGATAACTTGTGTGTGTGTGATAAATGGTTGGTGACATTATATGTGTATTATATTTAATACTATGTGATGAGGTGAATTGGATATTGAGGACATGAGTTTAGATGAACGTTGATAATGAATATTTCTTATTCATGTATTATTGAAATAAATGCTAGTTATGTCTTGCATTTATATTATTTTGGTTATGTTTATCTAACTCTCTGTTTTGTGTGTTTGCGGACCGTTGGGTGGTCCAGATTCTCAGGTTGACGATAGCGCTCGCGATTAGGAGGCTTTGCTAGTACTTGCGTACACTCGTGGTGAGGAGATGTTTAGACTCTCCTATTTTTATTCGGTTGTCTTGTATTTTCTCTGATAGGTGTAACATCGGGTAGAGGGCCTCGTGTCTAGGTGTTATGATTACCTATAGCATTGTATGAGGCGTAATGCCAAACTTGTTGATGTCGTTGAGAACCTTTTGAGGTATTGTTGTTGAACTTATTTATAAGTATTTTGGAGATGATATAGCTTTTGTAGCGAACAAGCATGTTGAGATAATTACTTCCGTTGATTTATTTGAATACATTTGAGCATGCTTGGTTTATGTGTTGAGAATTTATGTGATGCTCTATTTAATTTTATGTGATCCTCACATTGTGTAAAAGAAACCCACGATTGTCAAACATCGTAAGACAAACCGAAACCATACCTTGAACCTTACAAGATTTCCCGTCTCCAAGATGAACGACTCCACCTTCAACTAGCTCAAGGGTTTCAAAGTATTCCTTCTTCAAACACATGTGATAGGAGCATTCAAGGTCAATGACTCAATACTCAATTGATTCCCAACTTCCACTAGCGCCTCCGCGTCCTCATAATAATAAATTTGTTGTTTCGGACGTAACCCTAGTATTCTTAGCACCGCCTCTACATGCCAACCTTCTTATTCACCATCTCTATTAACTCTTTATCTTCGAGGCACCGGATAACCACACTCCATGTTTTTTATCCATCATCCCGAACATTAAAATTGCTTCCATCTTCTCTTTCCACAATTCCAAATTGTCTTCGAAAAGTCCCTCGATATCCCTCTTGGAACCCATGGTGCACACTTCAAATTGTTCCGATTGCCCCACGGTGGGCGCCAATGGTTGTGAATTCGTCAATTAAAAGTCACACCAATACGAAACTTGATGTGTGGAGCAACTTAATCAAGCAACCAAAATAAAGTTGATAGAGATGATGATAATAATAATCCAGAACAAGTAATCAAGTAAAGAAGAAGAACACAAAGATGTTGTTTACCTAGTTAGGCTATAACAACCTACTCTAGTGGAGAGAGCAACCCCTCCGTTCCACTATAATCAAAGAGTCACTTTACAAAAAATTCTCAATTAGGTTACAAGAATTAATCCTAATTCTACCCAAATCTCGAATCTCTTCCCGTGATCAAGAGACTCAATTTGACCTAGTCTACCCAAGAGACTCGCATGTTGCTCTGTTACTCTCACACTTTTCTATGCAAATAGCCAACTCTAGTTATAGGAGAATTAAACCCTTAAAAAAAGTAGAAACAAATTTGTTTTAAAATAAAACAGAATCCCACTTTGTTTTTAAATATATCTAATTTAAAAACAAATATAATATTTCTTTAAAAACAAATATAATATTTCAAGTCAATCTTCAACAGATGATGCTTAGTCTAAAGATATACTCCTTGACGTTTCATGTGAACATGTGATTGAAGGAAAAGCTTACTCTTATAGAGGAGCATAGGAGACAATTGTAGTACCTTACTCTGTTTGGCAAAACACGTTCCTTCAAGGACAATGTAGTGAAATGGTTTTACTTCTTTTGGAAAAGCTTTCAAATTCCACTACATCAATTAGTACAGTCAAGATGACAGCCTTATCTTCTACAATGGCCATCCTCAAACATCTATATTTTATTTTCCTATATATACAAGACCTTTTTACAAAGGATTGACTACTAATTTGCTGATTATCTGCACTATCAAAGAAAACATACACACAAGACTAAGATCTGAAGCTTTGAACCTTTCAAGTTCCGAACACTTTGTAATTGATTATATCTTTGTAAAAGTGTTCTAGTCTTATGTGCTTTTGTTTATCACATTGTCTATCTTAATTTGTTTAAGTTATAAGTCTCTTGCTTTGTGCTTCAGGATTGTGAAGTCTCTTATTAGTTGTAACTTGAGCATTGAGAAATCTCTTGCTTGTGTGCTTGAACATTGTTTGTAATCTTTAGTGATTATAGTGAACTCCCATAGAAGTGCAAGGGGACTGAAGTACTCTCTACCTACTTTGATATTGTCTTTACTTTGTTTTATTCTGCTGCACAAACTACTAAAGTTCGAAAAAGTTTTTAACTTATAAAAACACAACTCAACGCCCCCTCTCTTGTGTTTTTCCAACCTTCATTCACCTCTCTACTCTGGAGTCGAAACCCAGTCCATGTACTAGATGGTGGAGCAGCTAAGCGGGCATCTACAAGACCAAAAGCAAACCTTGTAGACCCTGCAAAACTTTTTCATGACTAATCGAAACGGGTGCTACCAAGTTAGACATTGGAGCTAGGCATGTGGAACTTTCCCGGAAACAAAAGAGAATGTTTTATCCTGCTAAATTGGTCGGTGGTAGTAACTGAAAAACAAATCAACACATATTTATATCTTTGTTTCCGGTTTAGGTGCAAATCCGTTGAAAGTTTCAGCTGAAGAGTCGCTTCGATCTCCGTTACGGAGACAAAATTTCACAAGATAAGCTTGATTACTTTATTTAGTTAAAAGTTGATATTTTGGATGTAATATTTAAACTGATGTAATTTTTATGTAATCTTTTAAGAAACAATTATACATTCAATTTGTCCACCATTTCATTTTCATTTCTATTTTAGTTTTTGTGTTTCTCTCTAACAGAGAGGTTCACAACAATGTTCACAACAATATTTTACTTTTATTTTAGTTTATGCATAAGTTGTTTGCATAAGTTCAAAAATAAGCTAATCCAAATGTGCCATTGTTATGGTCTTAAGAAGTAACTCCAGGAAAAATAAAAGATTCAATATATTCTTCCCTTTGTCATATAGTAAATCGATCTTATATGCAACAATTTTTTTTTTTTTTGAAGCAAAATGAACTCATTACATTTCATTCAATCTTTTATGCAACAACTTATTATTATTATTATTATTTGAGTTTTGATACATACACAAAACTGTTGCACATGAATATAACAAAAACACACATTTTTTTGGAATGCCAATAAAAACACACATTATTAAAGATGGTTCTGTAGAAATCATGGGTTGCTGATCACAAGTTTTGTTATATTTCGTCAATGAATTTTTCACACCACCATGATCAAACTCCAAATTATAAGATCTTTATTTAAAAGCTGAATAATTAAGACAAAAACAAATTGCTTAGATAGATGGAGATGAACTATTGTCGTCCACCGTAACGTCTTTTTCTCTTTTGAAATGAACTTAAGGCCTCTACAAATTCATCCTTTCCAAACTCTGGCCAAAGTTGTTGACTAAAGAAAAGTTCCGTATATGCCAGTTGCCATAACAAGAAATTACTAACTCTAAGTTCTCCGCTGGTCCGAATTAGTAAATCCGGATAAGGAAACTCGGTACAATTAGTCTCCAATTCTTTTTCAACTATGTTTTCATTAATGTCTTCTACATGAAGATGGCCCTCTTGAACTTTTTTGGTCACACTTTTACATGCTTGGACTATATCATATTTTCCACCATAGTTAATTGCTGCGATAATTTGTAGTTTTGAATGATTCTTAGTACTCTCCTCAACACTAGCTATCATTCTCTGTAGAGAGTTGGGGAGCTTTGATGAATCTCCAATCATAGATATTTTAATTCTTTCTCTAATATAAGAAAGGAATTTGATTATTTATAAAGTGACAAAAATCTTAATATAATTAAAATATTACTAACATAAGGGAGAAATAAATGAAAGAGAAAACAAGCAAAAATATTTAGCTATGATGTGTATATTTATACATAAATTGCATTTTTTTTTAATACGAAAAGGGCCAAGGTCCAAGAAAAAAAAAACGACTACAAAGAACGAGCTCAGTCTAATGAGTTGGGATCCTCTCCATTTCTAATTATTTTCTTTTCTTTCATTACTATATAGTTTTGGAAATATAAATACAAAAGTGTGACATTAAGTGAGTCCAAATGTCTTTTATGTACCCAAAATATTTAAAAATTTTGGTAATGGAAGAAATTGAAATAATTGAAAATGGAGAGGATCTCAACTCCAGTCTAATAGGATGTTGCTCATACACACGCTGATTTGGATCCTCTCCAATTTTTTCTCTCCAATTTCCTCTCCAATTTTTCTTTTTGTGAGTATGAAGAGAGAGAAATTAAAAATAAAAAATAAACAAGTGATGATGAGAGAGAAAAACACATAAAAATAATTGGAGAGAAAAAATTGAAGAGATCCAAATCTTCCACACGCATGCCTGGGTCGTGATCATATGTTGCAATATATTAATGTTAGTGTATAATAACAGAGCATCTTTTCTTTAATTAAAAAATATTGCCGCAAGAGTTTAGTACCTCATAATTGCTTCAATTTCAGAATTTACTATTCTTTCGAAAAGGCTGAATAATAATTCAACCTCCTCCTGCATCAACCACATAAAACTCAGCAAAACCAATATTATAGCAAACGCACAAATTTAATTGTCTTGCATCATATGCAAATGAATTTTTTGTTATTAAATTAACAAATCATATTATATGTTATTTGATTCAATAGTATGATCATTGATCCATCCGTTGATAGAAACCAACTTATACATGATGTAAAATATCTCTTATAGTTATCCGTGCCCAACCAAACATCTTTGATACCAAAGAATTTACCAAAATAAATAAAATTATGTGCATCACATGATAGAATCTAAAAATGAATCTGAATTTAATTTAACTAAACTCTAATTCCATACCTTTGAGCGAACCCAATTATCAGTAGAGAACATAAAAATAGTAAGAACCTTTATGTCCCAACTCAAACACAGTTTTACCATCCTTTTCAACGAATGCATGCCGGCTACATGTCCCTCCGAAGGTGGCAACCCTCTCATTTTCGCCCACCTCCCGTTTCCGTCCATAATCACCGCGACATGCTTCGGCATCAGCTCGTCCCTAAGCTCCACTGGCATTGTCAAGTCTTTATCTAAGGATATTCCTCCTTTCATGTCGTCCCCAAGCACTGCTTTTGCAATAATTGGAAAAGCAGTCATAATGTCACGTTTGGGGACGATCATGGATTGTGAGGGAAATAGTTGTGAGTGGCAACTTGAATAATGGTAAGGAGAAGAAGGAGCCCGGTTGGTTGTTGTCTTTGGTGGATAAGTTATTAGAGTATTTTTTAGTGAAATTGGAAGCCTCAATGAGAACATCATGATTCGACTTTTGGAAAATGATTTTCTTACTTTGTGGAATGTAAGAAACAAGAAACAATGAAATGCTGTTAGGGACAGTGAGAGGCTTCCTTTATTTATAAACAGGATAATACTCTAAAAAGAGACTTCTTTTTTTGAAGCATTTTAAGAAAAGAGACTTGTGTAATATGTCATTAAGTATTTAATAAAAAAATATAAAATTAAATAGTCTGAATAAAAATTACTTTAGTGTGAATTCAAAGTCGGAATTAACAATGTTATTATTAAAACTTTTTGGGAATTTATTTTTTAATCTAATATATTCTTTTAGAATTTTTTTTAAAATCTACATTATATTAATTACACATATAATCCCTTAACTTAATTTATAATTTTTTTGTGATTTTATAACTATTTCTTATTCCATTTTTATCATTTAACTTGCATCGTGTCAAATTAGTCATTAGATTCGTTTCGGACAAATCTCTTATATTATAAGTTTGGTCCGTTTTGTTATTCTCGACTTTAATTTTTTTCCCGCTCATTTTTCCTCTCATTTTACCGTAAATTAATTCAAATAAAATGTTAAAAAATATCTTACCAAGAATCGAACTCATACCCTTTCAGATCTATTTTGAGCATTTTGCTACTACATTAGATAAATCAATTTGATATAATTTTGTATTTAACATCTAATAAATATGGAATTCTATATATCTCTCACCATGTTAAATATTTATTATTATTATTATTATTATTATTAGCTTCCTACTATTGTTATTATATATATATATATATATATATATATATATATATATATTATTATATATCGCACCAACATTGATTTCTAATAAGCACAAGTCAAAATTTGGATGGTTAGCTAATATTTATTATTATTATTAGCTTCCTATTATTATTATTATTATTATTATTATATATATATATATTCAAATTTATTGTTGAATTATTGTTTAATGTTACTCATTTTTTTTATATATTTTTCAATATTGCAATTTTCATATTTTATTTTATTGTACACATTACGGCTGATTAGACCAGTGCAATGCACCGGTCGAAGTTCTAGTTTCTTCAAATCTTGGTTAATTTTTTGCCTACATGATATTAACGGCAAGTCCAATTTTTTTATGTACTACTGACAAATATTTGTCCCATTTAGATGCATAATCTTTTTTTTTTTTATGCGTATTATATATATTTTATGTTTTTGTTCCTATTTTCATGCCTGATCTTTGTTTTGCACAATCCATTATTTTCCTATTTTTATGCATATATTGCGTATATTCTTCAACCACTGAAAATTATGATTAAAGTAAATTACATAGAAAAGTATAAAATCTAAAATATTATTAAAAATTATGAGAACGATTTACTAAATTTGATATATAGTAGATTTAAACTTTCCTACGGAGAAGCATATGTTGGAAGAGGTCAATCCCTTAAATGAATTTCAGTTACCTTGAGGGAATTAGTCTCTGTAGTTGCGCGCGGAGGATACTTTTGGTTTACCAAAAAAAAAAAATTAAACTTTCCTCCGTGCTAAAGTTCGATTCCAGAAAATATCATATGGGATCTAATTCGAGTCCAGAAAAATATTATATGGGTTGATTATTTTATTTTTTTGGAAATGGGTGGATTACTTTTATTTATTTATTAGACACCGACTCGTGCTATCGCAAGGATTTTGTAGATTTTCATATATGATATAAAAAGAACTATAACAAAAATTTTAAAACTAAATTTCCAAAAATAAAAAGAATGCAAATGGTATTATGATAAAAATGACAATATTCGGTACATTTATATTTAGGTAAATTGTTTACAAAATAACTACTAAACATTATGGAAAACTTCTTTATAAACAATATTTTCAGTTTCATCCGTTTCTTCTCCTTTTTCTTATGTTATCAATATCTTCAAGTATTTCCGTGATGTTACTTTTGACATTGCAACATAGAATTGACTATGGGATAAAATTGACAGTGAAAGATATACACCAACATGTTTAAGTGACTGACTCTAACTCTTGTTGATAGTCGTAGCAAATGAAACAACACAAATGGAAACTATCTATGTTGAAACTTTAAAAGGATTCTTTTATCTGAAGGAGTCAATGATAACCTAGGAATAAAATTTTTCACCAATATTGATGTCGGATATCACTCTACTTTCAAAGACATATGTTCCCAGTTTTGTAACTATCAACCGTGTGTCATTGCATAATCCCAAAGATTGTTCAATGTTTTTGAGCAACATTATGGGTGCTCCAACTTTTAATCCCAACTTTTAATCTCATATTAGATATTATAAAAATCACGCAATGCAGACCATTTATGTGTAAAATATATATTGCCAAATTTTTTCAACTAAAATTTCAAATTGATGTTCGTTTGGATTAATAAGTGTAGCACAACGATGTACGTTGTCACGAAAATCATATGCAAACATTTTTGCTAACATGATTGCGCCCTAAAATTAAAATAATAACAGTGTTAAATCTCTACCAATGTGAAATGCTCAAATACAATCAAATACATTCGGTTGAAATAAAATGTAGACTTATTTACCAGGGTGAAACTAACATAATAAGTTCGATATTTGATCTGACAATGATTGACATACTTCTCTAAGTCGGTTGTTGGATTTGGATTCAATGGTGTTATTTGCAACAAAAAAAGTAGTAAATATAAAAAACATCGAGAATGAATAGTTAGAGAGTATATAAAATAAAAAATGAAATTAAAAAACCTTTTAAACAATGTAGCGCAAGTTGAAATACAATATTTTGATCAATCATAGTAGCAATGGAAACACAAATTTGTGAAAGTTAAACTTGAGATATATAAATAGAGAGGAAAAACAAAGTATATACGATAAATATTTATAACATATCTTTATAAAATAAAAATGAATTTCTATTTAAACAAATTAAATATTTGAATAGCAGCGAAAAATATATTGGATATTAGATTATATATTGTTGTGAGACGTTATGGGTTCGATTCCTACTGAGGTATATGTATAAAACATTGGAGAACGTAAAAAAATTGAACATGTATTACATAAAAAATTGGAGGAGTATGAAAAATCGAAATCAATTTTTTTGGTCAGCTTTGGGTGAAGTGCTAAAGTGGTTGGGTATTTGGTGTGCTCTACCTATTAATCCTAAAGAGCATGCTCTTCAGTTTGGTGGTGTTCATATGTTTCAAAAAGATATTAAACAGTGCATTCAGTTGATTTGGTTGGCTTACTGTTGGATTATTTGGAAAGAAAGAAATGCTCGTATCTTCAATAACCAGATGTTATCTCAGGCTCAATTGTTATACAAGTTTAAGTTATGGTTTAGTGGTGGCTCAAAACTAAGAAACCGGATTTTAATTATGATGTTAATATATGGTGTACTCATCCGATGTCGTGTATTGGGTTTACACCTTGACTTGTTAGTTGTTTTGATTGTATAGGTTTTTGTTGACTATTGTACTTGAACTCTTGTATCCTTGTCATTCTAGACACATCTTGTGCTAGAATGGTTTAATTCAATTCTTTAGCTTCTTAAAAAAAAAACACAAAATAAAAAAGAAGAAACTGATTGAATTTCATATTTAGTACATGTTGATTACAAAATTATATCAAATTGATTGATATAGCTTAATTAATGGCTAATGTAAGAAATCTTTACAAAAAGGTTATGGGTACAACACTCGTTCATCCCATTTATCCAACTTAAAGATTGAATTTCTAACCACTACTCGAAAAAAAAAATTGTTTCCAGATTTTTAATTTGGATCGGTATGACTTTTCTTAAACAATTTCCATCCTTTTATTGAATACTATATCAAGATCCATATTTTTTGGATCGGTTTGATTTGTTTATTAAGTTCCAGCGATTAAAAGCATTAAAGACGATTTTATAGACATGTGATATTTTGACAACCCTTGGGTCGGTTACCCATCTTTTAAGTATCTTAAATATCCTAAAAATCTTAAATACAGTGGTTAAAAAAAAACGAAAAAGAATGTTAATATGTATGTATAGTAAGAACACATGTTAGCGAAGTAAATGTAGAAATCTACTTCTGATAGTCATTTGATTGCTATTAAATTTATTAATTTATTTTTTTTAGTTTTAATCATATTTCAAGTTTTATATCCTTCATGCTAATTTCACTAAAAAACTATTGAAACAACATAAAGACAAATACAATAAAAAAAGGAATATGCTTAAAAATCGGAATAAAACAAATCATAGAAGTAGTCAATAAAAAAATTATAGAAAAACTAATATGAATAAGCATAAAATAAAAATATAGAAATTGAAACCTAAACAATATTTTTCATAAAAAAACATAAACAATACACTACTAAGGGTCCGTTTGGCCCAGCTTTTTTAGCTCTTAGAAGCTGATTGAAAACTAAAAGTGAAAATAAGAACTTTCAAAAACAGAGCAAAAGTTGTTTGGTAATTATTGTTTTTTTTAACTTCAAAGTTATCTTTAATCTAAAATTTGTTTAGTAAAATATATATATTTTTTTAAAAGATTTGTACCAAAAATAAAAACTTTTAAAAAAGATAATAACAACTAATAATATTTAAATGAAAACAACCTAAAAAATGAAAAAAAAATAATAAAAAGAGCCTTAAGTGGGATTCGAAGCGGGATCATCACAAAAAAAACTCCGGATTTTTTTTTCAACCTCTTTTTCTAGAAGCTCATTTAATCCAATTTTGCACATTGAAAAAAATCTGCTTTTTACGGTTAAGAACTTTGTTAAAAATGTGTTTGACCTAACTTTTTATTAAAAAGAGAATTTAAAGCTGAAAAAAGCCGGGCCAAACGGAGCCTAACTATCAATAATAATCCTTTGAAAAAAACTATTAATAATAATAATAATATGATAATACAATAAATTACTATCTTATAAAAAAAAAAGTTACAATTACTATCAAATTTACTAAATTATCCTAAATATTCACAATCAAATTTCTAATTTTTTATTAAAAACTATACACGGGAGTGACGGATACATAAAAATTGGATAATTTTTCATTGATAATTACAATAAAATTTATTCATTTAATAAATTTTACAAAAAATAGCACAATAGTTTCACTTATATTTTAACATTATTACATAACAATATTTTATTCTAAATAAATTTTCTACGACAAACTTAACTATTGAATAAAAGTCAATGACACATGCGAATGCACGGGTCTTTAAACTAGTTATTTCTTAAAATTTATTTGTTTTTACTTTTTAAGCATTAAATTGTTTACATTTAAACTGCACACTGAAACTCTTTAAGTGTGTGATAAAGAGAAACATTGATTTGAGAGATAGCATGAATATGATAGTTAACATTATAGCATGGGGACCTTTGATGAGGTTGAGATCAATATTCAACGATCATTGCTATTTAGTAAGTAAGATTTAAACAAGAAAGAGAAGGATCCATAAAAATATAGGAAACAAGCCGATTCATCATCACATTCTCAAAATTATTAATAATAATTTTGGGCTTTGTTGTTGAAAGATAGAGTGCTTAGAGAAAACAAGCCGATTCATCATCACATTTATTCCTCTCTTTGGAGTAGTTGCAAGGATGAATTTGCAACTCTGATGGAAAACTCTACTTGGCTTCTTGGAAATGGGGAAAATATAAACTTTTGGAAGGACAACTGGTGTGGTACTCCTTTAGCTGAGCATTTTAATATCCCTCACCATGTCAGCCTTGCTCTCAAATCTAAGGTTAGTGATTATATACATAATGGTCAGTGGAATATTCCCATTCAACTGACTCAAGCTTTCAACAATATCAGCAATTTGATCCATCAAGTAACTATCCCTGTTGAGCCTTCATATGACAAGATTCTTTGGATACACTCTGACTCTGGTGATTTGCAACTTAAGGAAGCATATATCTTCAAACAGCAGCAAGTTCAGGACTTGCATTGGGCAAAAACCATCTAGAGCATTGACATTCAACCCTCTAAATCTCTCTTTTCTTGGAGATTAATGCATAATAAAGTTCCAACTGATGAAAATCTTATGTTAAGAGGTTGTGCTATTCCCTCAATGTGTAGTCTGTGTAGCAAGAATGTGGAATCTTCTTTCCATATATTCTTTGAATGTGATTTTGCAGTCAAATTGTGGTCGTGGCTTGCCAATTGTCTGAATTTGGTTTTACAGTTTACTTCAATGAAAGACATGTGGAAGATTTGTGATTTAAATTGGTCCCCCCAATGCAAATTAGTCATTACAGCAGCCATGGTTAATTTGATCAATTGTATTTGGCTTGCTAGGAATCAAGCTAGGTTTAATAACAAAATTGTCAACTGGAGATCAGCTATTTCCATGATTATTGCCAGCACCTCTTTGTCAGGAAACAACACCAGAAAGATGTCTTCCAACTCCATCAGAGATTTTACTATTTTAAAGACTTTCAAAGTTAATATCCATAATCCAAATGCTCCTATCTTAAAAGAGATCATTTGGGTTCCTCCTCTACAAAATTGGGTTAAGTGTAATGTAGATGGAGCTTTCAATCAAGGTAAGGCTGCTTGTAGTGGTATCTTTAGGAATTATGAAGCTGAGTTTTTGTTTTGCTTTGCTGAGCCTTTAGTTAATTTCTCTCCTTACCATGCTGAGTTGTGTGGTGCAATGAGAGCTATTGAAATAGCTCATCAGTTGGACTGGAAAAATTAATGGTTGGAAACTGACTCAACTATTGTGGTCTCTGCTTTTAAAAACACATCGGCACCAGTTGCTTGGAAACTAAGAAACAAATGGCATAACACTTTGGTCCTCCTTTCTAGCATGAATTCCATTGTTACTCATATTCATAGAGAAGGCAACCAGGTGGCTGATCTTCTAGCTAATCATGGTCTGGGTTTAGCTTATCTTTCTCATTGGCATGTTGCTCCCTTGTTCATTAAGGATAGTCTTAGAAAAAATCATCTAGGTTTACCTAATTTCAGATTTTGTCTAACTTGATGGAGCTTTAGTTTTATGTCCTCTCCATTTGTTGTAATCCTCTCTTTTATTTATAATTTGGGTGGGTTAGCTTTTTGCTGCCACCTTTTTGGGTTAAAAAAAATATATATAGGAAATTTGACCAATTAATGATTGAATAACAATACATGAGAAATAGAGTACTTATAATTGATACGTGTTAAATGTTGCCACATAAGATTCATCTCTTTCTTACAGAAGAATTTCTTACAAAATAGCATTTTTCATGTTTAATATGGTATAATACTACTCCCTCCGTTTTTTTATAATTGTCCAGTTTCGTCAGATTTAGCATTTCTAATTAATTGTCCATTTAGTGTTTTAAGGATACGATTTGTCAAATACCCTTTGTCAATTACTCTTATCTTTTTCAATAAAACTAATTAATCCTATATATTTGGAAAACTAAAGTTTTTTTTTTTAAATCTTTTTTGGTACATAACATATTAAATATATTTTGTGTTTTTTTGTACATAATATATTAAATTTATTGGAAAGAGAAAGTGTGTGCAAAAAAATATGAATTTATTGGGGAATTAAAATTAGGGTATATTAGGAAGATAAGGGGCAAAAATACACTTTCTTAATTTATTATTACTATTCTAAATGGACACTTATAAAAAAACAGAGGGAGTAGTATGTTAGCCGTGTCGTGCACGGGATAATTTTCCTTTTTGGTATTATTTATGTATTTTTTTTTACTAAAAAAGAAATTCATTCAATCAAATTGAGAAATATGACCTCCGCCCCTAATTATAAGACCAGCTTTGACCATTGCACGTACGTCAATCCACAATTTCGATCACTAATATCTTTAAATGTCTATTAGTAAAAATTATAAAAACTTAATATTATTAAAAAAATACGGTCAAAACAAGGTAAATGAATAGTGTATTTTTGTCAAACAAGGTCTTATAATTAGGGACGGAAGTAAATCTACAAATTCAAGATTGCTAAAAACTGAACAAGGTAAATCTACAAACAAACTTGCAACATATAAGTTAATAGCATACAACGACATCATTTTTTTTTAAACCAAAGAAAGAGGTGTAGCAAAGTGCTAACACCTCAAAAATATATAACATAATAAGAGGCCAAGAGATATCCAAAAAGGAGGGGGACTAGACCAAAACCTCCATGCTAAGTAACAAACCTATAACTAGGTTTACCCAATCTATTATCAACAAAACAACTTAAGATTTGGGGAGGGAGCTCATACCAGATCATGATTCTATCTAAGGTAAGGCCAATGTTCGCAAGACTATCAGCACATTGGTTTCCTTCCCTATACACATGAGAAACCACAAAATTCCTATTTCTAACCAGCCTAAGACAATTCTTCCAACGATTGCTTAAAGTCCAAGGCACTGAGGCAGAAGACCTGAGAGCCATAACTACAAGGGAGGAATCAGTTTCGAGCCAAAGATTGTGCCAATTTTTGCTATCACCTATTTCAATAGCTCTCATAACACCACACAACTCTGCCATGAAAGCTGACTTTAAACCCATATTTTCAGCAAACCCACACAAAAAGTCAGCATTATGATTTCTGAAAATACCCCCACAAGATGAAGTAGAGACGTTAGAAGCTCCATCTGTATTGCATTTAATACAATTGATTGAGGGAGGATGCCAAATAACCTCTTTAATAAAAGGTGCCTTTGGAGGATGAATTGAGACATTTAATCTTTTAAGAATTGTGAAATCTCTGATGGAAGAAGAAGAAACACAATTGGAGTTGTTACCTGCAAGAGCAGTATTGGAAATGATCCAAGCAACTGCAGACTTCCAATGAGGAGCTTTGTTATTGAATCTGGCATTGTTTCTAGCAAACCAAATAGAGTTCAAGAGATTAAGAATTGCGGCTTTGATTGTAACTTTGCACTGAGGTGACCATGACCTATCACACAAATTCCAAATATCCTCCAAAGACTGAAAGTTTAAAGTGAAGTTCAACACAGTAGCTAGCCAACGCCATAGAGAGAAAGAAAATGAACATTCAAAGAATAAGTGAAAAGTTGTCTCTATATGGGAATGGCAAAGAGAGCACATAGAAGGAATATAACAACCCCTTTCCATTAACTTGTCATATGTAGGGACCTTGTCATGCATCAATCTCCAAGCTAAAAGAGATTTAGAAGGAGGGACATCTCTACACCAAATGGATTTAGCCCACTGTTTAGAAGAGAAATGCCTCATCTTGAATTCATAGGCCACTTTCATGGAGATAATACCCGAAGAAGAATCTTTCCAACAAAGCTGATCCGGAGAGACATCAACTGGGAGAACTATCTCTTGAACCAGAGTCTTCAAAGTGGGAAACATAAAATCCAAGTCTGGAGGGATTTGCCATTGCTGATTGTGAATTAAAGCACTAACTTGTTGAGGAAGACATCTGACAACATGTTGAGGGATGTTAAAAGTTAGAACTATTGGATTACCACACCAATTATCATGCCAAAGATTGATTTTGTGACCTGTACCAACTCTCCAAGTAGAGTTCTCTTTGATGTTTGACATCTCTACATTAATGCTGCTCCAGATAGAGGAGTATATATGATATTTGATGGCTTGATTACCTCTTAGGACCCTACTTCTCAGAATGACTGCCCAATCTTCATCAGAGTGTAAAAGCTCCCAGCATAATTTTAAGTTTGAAGCTTCATTAATGCTAACCAATGATCTCAAACCAAGACCACCTTCATCAAGAGGGGCACAAACTTTTTTCCAAGCAACTGTAACAAGTTTCTTTTGATTGATGTCTCCACTCCAAATAAAATTCCTGGTCCAAGATTCAATAGATTTTAAAATTGAAACCGGCCAAGAGTATATAGAAATACTGTAGATGAGCATGCTTTGTATTACAGATTTGACAAGTTGGACCCTTCCTACAATTGAAAGAAGAGAAGCCTTCCAAGAAGAAAGTTTAGACTTAATCCTATCTACAATAGGATAAAAATGGCGAGCTTTTGGTTTACCTTTGAAGATAGGGACTCCAAGATAATTAAAAGGCAAGAAGCCGATGTTAAAACCAAGGAGATTAACAATGATGTTTAATCGAGCATGAAAGATACCACCAGAGAAAATAGTGGACTTTGTAGCACTAATTATCTGACCAGAGCAATTGGCATAATCTGAGAAGAGATTTTTGAGAGCACGAATGCAAGAAAGTTTACCTCTACAGAAGACCATAATATCATCTGCATATAAACAATGAGAGGGAATTAAAGTGTTTCTGGAACCTTTGATAAGATCAACCTTTCCATCTGCCACTAGCTTGGCGATGCCTCTACTTAAGACTTCCTTGGCTAGACAAAAAGAGAAGAGGGGATAAAGGATCCCCTTGTCTAACTCCTCTTTTACATTTGAAAAAACCCTGTTGAGCACCGTTTATAGATATAGAAATATGAGCAGAATCTAAGATCACTTCAATCCACCTACAGAATTTATTAGAAAAACCAAATTGCTTCAAAACTTTGAGAATAAAGGACCAGTCAAGAGTGTTAAAGGCTTTTGATATGTCGATCTTCATGGCTATGTTACCACCAAAGGACTTTTTGTGAAGGAGATTGATGGCCTTAGAGGTCAAACCAATACAATCTTTTATATTTCTGCCATGTATGAAACCTCGTTGTTCTTTAGAAATAATACTTGGCATTATTTGTGCAAGCCTATCAGCCAGGACCTTGGAGATGATTTTAAACTTGAAATTAGCTAAGGCAATGGGCCTGTATTGATCAATAGAATCAGCACTAACAGACTTTGGAATTAGAACAATGGTATTTGAATTAAAATTAGGGAGTATCCACCCAGAATTAAAGAACTGGACAACTGCATTAACAACATCATCTTGAATGATATCCCAATAAGCTTGATAAAAATAAGCTCCAAACCCATCTGGCCCCGGTGCACTATCCTTGTTAAGATCAAAAACTGCATGTTTTATTTCCTCTTTAGAAGGTAGCATAGTTAACAAATTATTGACATTATCACTAACTAAAGAGGGAATAACTTCTTCTACAAGCAAAGGGTCCTGCAAAGTGGGGTTATAGCAAAAAAGATTTTTATAATAATTTACAACATGATCAGCAATCTGAGAAGGTTCAGATAACACTTCATTACCATCTCTGAGAGAAGAAATTAACTTGGTAGCATTTTTAATTTTTGCCATTCTGTGAAAATAAGCAGTGTTTCTATCACCATTAATGTGCCAGTTAGTACTAGCCTTTTCTTTCCAAAACAGTTCTTGCCTATCCAGAGCCTTGTCAAAATTGCTTTGAGCTTCTTTTTCCAAACGCAGAAGATGATCAGAATGACCATTTGCATGGATTTGAAATTGAATGTTTTGTAATTGAGATTCAGCCACCTTAACATAATCATGAATATTCCCAAAGACTTCCTTGTTCCACACTTTAAGCTTATCTTTAAGTCTTTTTAATTTAGTACTCAAAATGTACATTGGACAACCAATAATGTTCTCATTCCAACTATTTATAATCACCTCTTTACAAGTTTCATGAGTAGACCACATCCTGAGAAACTTGAAACTAGGCCTGAAGTTGTGACAATTATTTTGGAAATTCAGTAAAAGAGGATAATGATCTGACCTGTTCTTCACAAGTGTAATGCAACTGATAGAAATGCAGCTATCGAGCCAATTTTGATTACATATTGACCGATCCAACCTCCTCTCAGTATGTCTAGCACCACCCCTTCTATTTGACCATGTATAGAAAGCTCCAGCAGTTGGTAAATGGATTAATTGATTGCTATCAGTCCAGAATTGGAAGTCTTCAATAGCTGCTCTAGAAGGAAAAGAGAAGCCTTTATGTTCATGAGCTCCCAATATTGAGTTAAAGTCGCCTATAAAGCACCATGAGCCAATGTGTTGAGTCTGTAAGTCGGTTAACTTCTGCCATAAAGTTCTTCTTTTCAAATAGCAAGTAGCAGCATATATGGCTGAGAAGTACAAAATTTTCCCATTGTCACAGATAGAGAAGGAAACATTCTGATCATCAACATCTATGATATTAGGACACAAGTTCAATCTACAAATGCACCAAAGATTAGGAAGCAGGGCATTTCTATTATTAACGGCAAATAATTTTAAACCAAGATTGGCTAACCAAAATCTAGGAAAATCCGGAACCTTCAACCAAGGTTCAGCCAGAAAAATAAAATCAGGTTTGTTATCAAGAATAAGTCTCTTCAAGGCCAGTCTTGTAGGGGAGTTGGCCAAACCCCTTAAATTCCAAAATAAGCACTTCATTTGAAAGGCTTCGTGTTACCAGCCTTTGACCTGGTTCTATGAGAATTCACAGCGGAGTTTGATTTAGACTTCTGAGACTTCGACTTAGCTTGCACCAGAGTGAATGGAACTGATTTTGACCTTTCTTCAACTAATTCTAACTCATTATCCTCAAGGAGCTTCAAATCAGCTTCATCTTCATCTGCCATATTTGCCCATGACTGTTTCGAAAATTCCATTGCTTGTTCTTTACTTGTGATGTTCAAATGGCTGGAAACTTCTTCACTGTTTCCCTTGTCCTCTAATTGTGAGTCTACCACAAATTCCTTATTACTAACCCCATCTAAGTCTGGAGGGTCATCAAGATCATTTGCAAGAGCATTAAATCTATTCTGATCATATGATTTACCCCCTTTAGAGGCATGGCTAGATGAGCTCTGTGACTTATCTTTGTTCTGATTGTTATCAAAACTCTGAGCTTTAGCAGAAATAGTTTTCTCTCCACTAGAATGAACTTCTATAACAACAGGATCAACAATTTTATCAATCTGATTGTTATCCTTCTTATTCTCCTTGGATGATTCCTCAATTAATTTTCCATGTGCCTTACCATCTTTGATTTGGACATATGCTTTGTTGTTGTCTTGTGCTTGTTTTCTCTCAACTGACTTATTAACGTGTTTAGCCTCTCCATGTGAATAAAGCTTCTTACAATTTTCAACACTATGGCCAATGAGATTGCAATTGGAACAAAAAGCTGGCAAGTTTTCATAATCAAGATCCACAAAGAAGGCAAATCCCTTTCTCTCTACTAACACTTTGTATCTAATGATTTGTGAAAGATCCATATCAATTAAAACTCTCACAAACTGGCCAAAAGTACGTTCTAACAAAGGCTTCGCTGTGGCCGCATCAGTACAAATAGGTGTTCCTATACTACTAGCAATGGCAAAAAGGATATTTTTACTCCAATATTCTTGAGAAAGACCATAAAAACGTACCCCCACTTGAGCTGAGAAATTTTGTTGAACCCTAGGGTTGAAATCCTTAGTCCAGGCAAATAATTTTAGCGAGCCCGGATTCAAGGACCAAGAAGCAACAGACCTAACTCTTCTCACGTCCTCTAAAGAAGAAAAACAGAATTCATAAAAACCCTTACCAAGTGAGATGATTCCCCATTTTCCTAGATCCTTCCAAATCGGTGCAATTTTGTTCTTCAGAGCAACAACTGTTAGAGGAGTAACCCCCTTTGGCCAAATGATTCTACCGTGCAGGTTATGTTTGCATAAATCCATTCCTGCGATGTAATCATTCTCTGGGATAGATATTGCGAGTTCTTCACCCTTAACACAAGCCTGAGGAAGCTACGACAAAGGGATATCACAAACGTTTGAAACCACTTGAGCAAAAGATTGATGTTGTTTTTGAATTGGTGGTTGAGATTTTTCTGAAATTTCTGGTTTAGAAGTGAGATCGAGGCATTTACATGGTATGCTGAAACCTTCCATGATGAATGGTTGGAAAGAGGTAGCGCAGCGGTGATGAAAAAGCTTCACGAAGAAGATGATGAACAGTGGATAATTCTCCACTTAGTCTCTCTCATCGCCCAAATCATATATGTAAATTACTCAAAGTTGCAAATAGAATTAAGGTGGAATTCATTGCTTAAAAAAAAAAAAAATTAAGGTGGAAATCATTTTCATTTGATTTCACCCCAACGACATCATGAAAGTGCCTACAAATATGATAAAATAAAAGTAACTGAAATATTTATACTATCGGATCTGCAACGTTGGCGTTCAAGTCTTCATTAGATTTGTAATGAGTTGAAGTGAATATGTCAATTTGAATCAACGAAACATCGAACTAGGACGAAAAACCTACAAACAAACGCCGCACAAAAGAACGAATAAATAATATATATTTCCCTTGCTCAAAGTAAAAGTACACTTATCATTGTCATGTTTCTTCTCAATGAGAAAATTTATAAGTGACATTTTTTTCATAATTTAAAATAAAAACTATGAATCAATTATATACAAGGTAATCAGAACCGGACCGGGCATCGAATCGGTAAGCTTACCGGTTCAAGGTTCAAATGGTCGGACCAGAGTTCAACCTGGTCAGACTGTTTTTAATTACATATAATTTTTTATATTCAAATAGTATAAAAAATAATACTATTAAATAAAAATAACAAAGTTTTCATATTTTTATACCATTAAATTTTTTTTTTCTTTTTCAGTTTTAAATCTTCATCTCCAATGAAAGAATAAAAAGACACTTTATTATATATTTAGATAAAAATAAATGATAAAAAAAATAAAATAAAAATAGTTGACATTTATAAATATAAATGAGCTGCTTTTAGCCTATTTGTTGGCATTTTTCTAGTTTGGTCCAACCCACTTATCCTAACCCTAAATTAAAGTGCTAAAAGATGAGAGTTTTCATTCTCCTCCTTCATGTTCCTAATTCTCCTCCTTTATCCTATTATTTTCAATTTATTTGTTTCAATTTGCTCCTTTGTTCACTCATCTCCTCTTCCCTTATTTTTCTATTCATCATTGGTTGCTTGTTTCTTCTTCCTCTTATATTATTATATTTTTGTCAATGAAAAACACATATTTTTTGAACAAGTCAAAATGAGATATATATTATAAAGAGAATATCTCTCTAGCACAAATCTCTCTAGCACAAGACGTACCAAGGAAGATAAAGTAAGGTTATAATAGAGTCATAGTACCACACCGGAAAAATACTAAACAAGGCCCAGACAAAGCATAGGACTAGACCACAAACTTTGGCAGTTTAAAGCTAGAGAACTTCTCGTCGCTTTCAACCACCTATAAGAAAACGTCTTGATCTTGTCCAACATATGAAGTGAAGAATTTGCTGAGCCTCTGAACAATCTGTGGTTTCGTTCTGTCCACACAACCCACACGCAAGCAACCCTTATGAGTTGCATGAAGGAACGGCGTGCCCGAGTACCACCTGCTGAAGTCGTAAACTGGACGAAGTGATCTGAAAGCGTCTGAGTTGTCACCAAAGAAGAACCAATCCAAGAGCTGACAAGAGACCAAAGAGAACCAGAAGAGCCACAGGAGAGGAACACGTGCTGAGCCGACTCCACCGCTCTACACCCAAAAATTCAAAGATGATCCTCTACTGGTAGGATGCCTCTAGAGATCAGATTAGCTTTGGTAAGTAACCTATCCCGCAAGAGTCGCCACGCAAGAATGGACACCTTCAAAGGAACCTGAGGAGCCATATCCTGATTTGTCAAGAGTTGGTATGCACCGCGCAGAGTATAACCATCAACCGAATCCGGCTGCCACAACCAGCTATCTGAAGAGTGAGCCTGCAAAGATATATCAAGAAGTAAAGTCTGACACTCCCCCAACATCTCCTCATCCCACACCCTCAACGGTCTACGCCACAACCACGCCTCCCCTCCTGCCCCCCACCCTAACAAGAACATCTCGGCCACTGAAACCGATTTGTTCTCTGCCAAGTCAAACAACCTCCCAAATCTCTCACATAAAGGAGTCCCCTCCACCCAAGGATCAGTTCAGAAACAAGTGTTAACCCCATCCCCACCTTTTTCGAGATATGCTCTATGAACCACCTTCCCTCTAACTCACATCCACCATCCTGAATACGCACTATCTCCCTCCACCAGGAAGACCCTATTGTCCCTCCTGCTCCCAATCTGCCTCTCTCCACCCTGTACCGAGCTGCTAACACTCGATACCATAAACCATCCCTGTCCACTAACATCATCCAACACCACTTCCCTAATAGAGCCAAATTAAACTCCCTCAACCGCCTCACCCCCAAACCCACATACTCCTTACGTAGACAAATAGTGTTCCAGTTAATCCAAGAGATTTTTCTAAAGTCCTCACTCCCCCCAACAAAATTTAATTAAAATAATTTCAATAGAAGAGATAGTACCTGAGGGAGCTTTGAAGAAGGAAAGAGCATAGACACACAGAGAGGTCAAAACAGACTTAAGCAGATAGAACCAGACGACCACAAAATGAAAAACACATATTTGCAATATTGCATCGTTTTTTTTCCTGAAAAAGACCAAAGGGCGGTCCAACCTGCTAACTGAGTGTGAACGCTGATTATATTCGATTTTACCAATTTTTGACCGGTTTAACAGTCTATTTTCCGGTTCCATAGCAGAGCGGTTTCCAGAGATAGCCGGACCGAATAGAGGCCCGGTTCACGAACCGGTCCAGTTTTAACAACCTTGATTATATAACAAAAAAATTCAAAAACAAAAAACAAAAAAGACTCGGTAGTTAGCGTAACAAAACAAATAACTCAAAAAAATAAACAATATAGATGATTTGCACAACTAAAAAAAAATGTCATAGCTAAACAAATAACTTATCTATATATCTTAAATTAAAAAAAAAAAAAAACAGAGGATTATCATAAATAAAAAACAAACGATGGATCACACTTAAATTTAACGATATATCATAGGTACGTAAGTAACTTATTAAATTTATCTTAACTAAAAAAAAAATAGAGGATTAGCATAACTAAAAAGACAAACGATGGATCACAATTAAATTTATCTTAACTAAAAAAAATAAAAAACAAATAATTAAGATTAGCATGAGTTATTGATACATATTAGAATTAGGATAACAAAATAAATAATTCAAATTTGTTACATGTCTTAGATTTTTTGGGTTTTTCTCTATATATAGATGTTGAGTTTATATATATATTTTTATCTAATTATCTCATATATATAATTTTGTTTCTTCTCTAAATATTGATTTTTTTTTTGCGTGAAAGTTTTTTTCTTTTAAGAAAAGATTCGTTTCTTTTAGTTTAAAAATGGATTAATCCAAGCAATAAGTTCAACTTCTTAGAGGTTTAGTTTTTTTAATCCAATTTTTACTAATGTTAGAGGTCTTTTTTTTATTTCTGAAATTATTTCCGATTCATCCATTATCTAGCACTTTCTTAATAACTACTACTTTCCGTTCATTTTTATGTGTCTCTTGACGTCGAATTTATCGTTCTTATTTAACTGTCGTTTTAGTATTTTTGATGGTACGATTTGTCAATTATACATTTGTCAATTGCTCTTATGTTTTCAATAAAACTAATTAATGCGATTTGGAAAACTAATTTTTTTTTTGTTAGATAACATATTAATTTGATTTGTAGGAAATATATTAAATTTATTGGAAATATAAAGTGTGTGAAAAAAAATAGGAATTTATTGGTGGATTAAAATAAGGGTATAATAGTAAGAAAATGTGCAAAAATACACTTCGTTAAATTGGTGTTACTATTCTAAAAAGACACTAATGGTGCGTTTGATTTGCAAAACAGTAGGTACTGGACAGAACAGTATAGGACAGAACAAGATAATACAGGACAGTACAAAACTGCATTGGAGAGAGATAATATTTTATATTCGAAAATAAAATGGGTATTTCATATTTTTTATAGTTGTACTGTGGACAAAAAGTTGTGTTATTGTTCAATGGGCGACAAAAATTCTTGTTTTTGTCCTGTCCCTTACTATATATTTGTCCAATCCCATAAACAGTTTATGAATCAAACAAAGTCCAACAAAAGTTGTCTAGTTCATTCCCTTGTTTTTTAGCAGATCAAACACACCCTCAAATTCATCATATGTATTATACACAATCACTACTTCTAAACTTATGTTAACCTTTTAAAATTATTTTAGTTAAGTTAGACCCAAAGAATAGCAATCGGATAAACAAGCTACCGTAACGCAATTTACTAAAGTAAGTAGAAAAGTGCACTTCGAATTGGTAGAACCCACACCTTTCGATACTAGTCTTGAAGGGTATCCTTTGGAAAGCATTTAAACTTAATATTTACACATCTTACTAGTATAGAAAATGCCCATTGCGTTGTCAAAACCTACATCTTCGATATTAAGCTTTATTAGTACTTGAGGGGTTTTAATTAAATTTGATCTCACCGTGTTTTCTATCTCATGTTTAACATGACACTCATGTAAATACATGTTTAACAATTATATAAAACATACAAGGCATATATATAATTTAAACATACATCTCATGCATCACCTATATAAAATAAAATAGACTTAGGGTCCGTTTGCCCCGACTTTTTTAGGTCTCAGAAGCTGACTGAAAGCTAAAAGTGAAAATAAGTACTTTCAAAAACGGAGCAAAAGTTGTTTGGTAATTGTTGTTTTTTTTAACTTCAAAGTTATCTTTAATCTAAAATTTGTTTAGTAAAATATATTTTTTTAAAAAAAGATTTGTACCAAAAATAAAAATTTAAAGAAAGATAATAACAACTAATAATATTTAAAAGAATACAACCTAAAAAATGAAAAAAATAATAAAAAGAGCCTTCAGTGGGATTCAAAGCGAGATCATTGCAAAAAAAGCTCCGGATTTTTTTTCAAAAGTAGGTTTAAACCTCTTTTTCTAGAAGCTCATTTAATCCAATTTTGCACATTGAAAAAAATCTTCTTTTTACAGTTAAGATCTTTGTTAAAAATGTGTTTGACCCAACTTTTGATTAAAAAGAGAATTTAAAGCTAAAAAAAGCCGGGCCAAACGGAGCCTTAGGTAGTGTAGTTATAGCCTCCTAAACGAAAGAATTAAATAAACCAATTTATTACAATTCTTTGACCTTCGAGCAAACTTCTCAAGCTACTCCGTCGGTGTTCTTGTTTGACTTTGTCTCCCGTCATCACGAGCAACGTACAATTATTTACAATAAATAATAAAATAAATAAATTGTCATGACACGCAGGCCGTATTTTAAAATAAATCATGACATGCAGGTCGTATTTAAACTAAATAAAAAAATACGCTAAGGCCATAACTATCCACCTATGATAATTAATTATCAACACGATATACGTCACTGAATTAAAAATAATAATAACTTTATTATTATTCTTATCGTTAAAGTCATATAAAAGTGGACGTAATCCGAATTAAAACCAGATATCAAGCAACACCCAAGTGACGAGAATGTAATGTGATCTGACAAAACTTTTCCGTGATAATAATTTTGTGTATAATTACCCTTTTGCCCTCATGTTTATATTGAATACAAGGCATAACATGCCACCCTTGTCTAGTTCAATATTGGACCTGTAGACATTTCTCCTATTATGTAGGAGGGGCAAATTTCGTCTAGGTCACTCATGTCCCTCGGCATGATTCATGGAGTACCCATCAACCGACTTTATAATCATCCCATTACAGACAACGTTTGAATGGTGACAAAACACTCAATTCCTACATCTAGGGTACATAGTGGTTTCAGGTCAAAGGGTGAAATACACCACTATCACAATGAGAATATCTTATGACACTTTTCATAACTTTTACTATGTAGTATTCTCATGGAGGATAAATCCGATATAAGTATTATTCCTAATATTTATATCTATGTGAAGACTTGATAATTCTTTATCCGTGATATGTGATCATCAATCTACCCACATAATAGTCTATATGCTTTAATGCTATCCCACTTCACAATAAAGTTTTACTACGGATACTTTAAGAATAATGTCATTTAATTTAATGGGGTCTCACGATTAACTCAACTTAATGTTCCATTAAACATACTAGCTATTCTAGGGACTTTATTAGTTTGAAACAAACATAATAAAGAAATGTCATATTATATATATTAAATATATAAATCATAGTCATGATACAAAAGAAAATTATAACAAAATAGATTGACTTTTACGGTTTACTCCAACATACAATATGTAACATTCATTAATACTTTTTTGGTTTAAATATGTTAAGAGTGGTGCTATATACTAGGGGTGTATATGGGTCGGATTGTGTTGGGTTTGGACAAAACCAAAACCCGAACCATATGTAGTACTCCGGGTTGGGTGGAGCAAAATAACCACCCACTTTACCATTGGGCCGGGTTGGGTAAACCCATTATTTCCGGGTTGGGTTGGATGGGTAGTGGGTTACCCAAATTTTAATTTTTTCAATATTAAATGACCAAATGACGAATCATCATTTTTTTTATAAAAATAACTCAACCTTTTTTAATTCTTAAAAAATCATGTAACATATTTTCAATATATTTTAGCATCATAATATGATAATATCATCATATTTTTTTCTTCATAAAAACAACATATTTTCACTATTTTCAAAGAATAATATTTTTTAGCACCACTACTTTTAAATGACAAAAATAAGTCGAAGAGTGAACGTTCGAAGGAGTTTATCAAAATATGCATTAAAATCGTTATGTACAAAATGTGTTCATCATTGGGAATAAACACACATTAGAGTGGGCTGGGTCCGATTTTGCCCAAAACCCAATATTTTTATGGATTTTTCATTTTGAAATTCATACCCACCCAATGACCCGATATAACCCACTTTTTTGGGTTGTATTGGGTGGATTTAACCGGGTTGACCGGATTTGCCCTACCCATGTACACCCCTACTATATATAGCGAACCATTTTCTCGTGAAATTTCACGAAATCCCAATTTGAATATTGTAGATGCTATTTTAACAAAACATGGTCAACCACACTCTTTACAACTACAAGCTCTATGTGTTGAACAGCTTCGCAAAAACTGAACAAAAAAGATGAGTAAGAATATCAAATTCCTTGGCAGCCTAGAAGCGATCAATTTTTGTAAAGGTTTTTGCATCTCTTCCATAGCAGATCAAATTCTCCAATCATGTCCATGGTTACCTAAAAAAAACAAAGATTTTTCATACCCAATTCCTTATTACTTATTAAAATCTTCTCTTTCAAACGACCATCAGCAAAGAATTGACAATTCTTTCAAACAATAAAAAACAAAATCCAAATGAGAAAGATAAAACTTGAAAGGGTAATAGAAAAAGAGACTTCAATATAGTATATGAGTAATTTGAGAGAAAATCTAGGAATAAAAGAGGGACAAAACCAACTAGAAATTTTAGAGACAGGGAAAGAAGTTTAAAAGAAGAGAAATTGTAGAAGAAGAAGAAGAAAGGGTGTTGTTGTTCTTATTGTTTGGAATGGACGGTGAGTAATCACTCAATTTAGTCCCTAAATTATCACTCTCTCGCCAACTTAGTCCCTAAAGTAATAAAAACAACTAAAATGTCCCTAAACTATTTTCCATACATCAATTTAGTCCCTCGGTTGACTTTTCCATCCATCAATTTATTTTCCAACTAAAAGATCATCATTGAACATATTATCAACTATGGGTGGTCCTTCTTGTTGTGGTATAGTACTCATTTTTACTGTGAAACCTAGAATATTACTGGATAATAACTCATGGCAATAGTCCCATAGCTTAGCATACTGATCAATTTCAAATCCCTCAAGATTTTGTTTTGCTTGCTTAAGTGATCTATAAATCATACTACTCTCCAAATATAGATTATACTCCTCTATCATCAAGTAATAAGCCTCACTATGGCTAAGAAACAGTTGTTGTCTTAATCTCAATTCCAACTTCTCAATAATCCAATTTCTATTGGCCTCACTATGGCTAAGAGACGGTTTTCGTGAATGTTCCTGGACATGAGTGAATTTTATTGCCGGAGAGAATAGTGATTTGGAAGTTTCTGTCGAAGTGTGGAAGAAGAAATGGTAATAGTATTTTAGGGTTTTATAGAATAGTTAATATAAAAGTTAATCGAGGGACTAAATTGATGGATGGAAAATAGTTTAGGGACCTTTTAGTTGTTTTTAATAGTTTAGGGACTAAGTTGGTGAGAGAGTGATAGTTTATGGACTGATTACTCAAGATGAAATGAGGATGAGAGAGAAACCGAATTAATTAATGACTCTACGTTTTATCAAAAGTTCAAAACTAATTATATTAAGATTTTTTTCTAATCACACCCCATAAAATTCTGGTTACACCTCAAATTGACCAAAATACTCTTAAAATAAATTAAATTTTTAATGTTATCCAGGAACATGTTTCTTACTTTCTCTTCAATTCTCTTCATTAAAACCCTCATGCCGCAGTTGCAATCGACCAAACCGTCGTCGTCGCCGTTCATCTCCGCCGCTTAAATCTTCATCACTTTCCTCCATCTTTGTAAACTCAATTTACAAACCTAAATCGAGTTTACATAACCTTATGTAAACTGAGTTTACGTAAGTTTATGTAAACCCAATTAACGTGAACTGAGTGTAAGTGTGAACTAAGTTTACAAAAAGTTTATGTAAACTGAGTTTACTTAAGTTATGTAAACTGAATTAATGTGAACCGAACTAAGTTTACAAAAGGTTTATGTAAACTGAGTTTACTTAAGTTATGTAAACTGAATTAACGTGAACCTTTTAAACAGTATAAGTGTGAAATGAGTTTACAAGAGGTTTATGTCAACTGAGTTTACTTAAGTTCATGTAAATCGAATTAACGTGAACCTTTTAAACAGTGTAAATGTGAACTGGGTTTACAGAAAGTTCATGTAAACTGAGTTTACTTAAGTATATGTAAATTAATTACTAACGGTTGAAATCTTAGGCAAACATAAAATTGAAGATCTTCGAATTTCAATTTTTCCTTGTAATCAATGAAATATTAATGAAGTCTGTGAGCATAAAAAGATGAAAAACAGTTTCTAAAAATTTATATAAAGAAGGGCAACTTTGGTATTATAATTAAATTTTAATGAAAATTGGGTGTAACTAGATTTTTTTAGGGTGTGACTAGGAATTTTCTTATATTAAGTAATGTAAGTGAGGTTGCCATGTCATTCGCTGGAATTTTTTTTTCTTCCCCAACATTTATCTCTTTACCCCAACATATTTTCAAATATTCTCATCCTACCCTTATATTACTCTAGTATATTTTATTGGAAAAAAAATTACATAGCAGTACACTTTTTTACAAGTGTGTGTTGGAACAAAATGATTTTTAGTTATAAAACACCCTAAGTTTTGATGATAACAATGTATTAAATGGAAAATTGGTGTTACTAATGAATGATCTAGTGTGCAGGAACAAAGTAAAAATCTTATTCACTCAGATCATCATTTGAGCCTCTGAAGGACACAGTCTGAATCGGTTAGACTCTGAGAAGCAAGAAGCTTTAGAGCCTCTGAAGAAGTCCTCAGATGCCAAAGAGAGAAACACAGTCTGAAGCTTGCGTACAACATTCAGAAGATCAATGAAATGTTATTACCAGATTCTGAATGACACTCTCTGAAGAAAGACAGCTCATAGCTAATGGAATAGTACAACGGTCTTATCAGCAAAAAGAAGATTGTACTACCAACGGTCCTTTCTCAACGTCTTTATACTTAGAGTATAAATAGAACACTTTTTGCTTGAGAGAAGACCACTGGAAGATTATCAAACTCAGAGAAAGACTTAAATTGTATTCAAGCTGTGAACTGTTTTCGTTCTTTCTTGTGTAACTTTCTAAGTCAAATATCTTTTGATATTGTAGGCTCTGAACTGAGTGTTTAGAGAGTCTAGCTTAGAACTTTCAGTCCTACTTAATCTGTGTATTAAGTTAGTCAAGGAAGTCTCTTGTCTTGTGTGACCTGAGTAAGGAAGTCTCTTGTCTTGTGTGACTTGAGCAAGGAAGTCTCTTTGTCTTGTGTGACCTAGAGCAAAGTTGCTTTGTTTACAGCTGGCCTTACTTAAATAGGAGTTTCTGCTTCTAGCTAGCTTGCTTGTCTCTTTCTTGTGTGCTTGAGCATTAGGATTGTAATCTTTGTGATTATAGTGAAATCCCTTGGAAGTGCAAGGGGACTGGACTACTCTCGTTTTGTGAGAGGAACCAGTATAAAATTTTGTGTGTGCACTCTTCTCTCTCTCTCTCTCTCTCATTGTCTTATTTGTGTTTTGCGCTTTGACTAGCTTCTTTCATCCGCTGCGTTACAATCTGTTTACTAGAAAAGAATTATTTTTTCAAAACACAATTCAACCCCCCTTCTTGTGTTTTTCACCTTCAATTGGTATCAAGAGCTCCGGTTCTGTTTTTTAATCACTTCACAGTGAGACAGTAAAAGATCTTTGAAAAACACTGTATGTCTGGGGAATCTACACCTACACCTACACATACTGTTACAGATCTTTCTCAAGTTCAATACAACTACGACAACATGAATTCTACCTCTTCAGCGTCTAATCTTGATTCCAGCAATAAAAAGGTTCCAGTTTTTAGTGGTGATGCTCTAAGATTTGAATGGTGGAAAGATAGCATTTACCACTACGTCAATGGAATTGATGATGAGCTTTGGGACCTGATAGAAGAAGGAGTACCTATTGATGGAATAGGTCCTGATGGAAAGATTACGTTAGCTCAGAAGAGAGCATTGTCTGTTAAGAACAAGAAGATATTTGCCAAACACAACAAAGTCAAACAAATCATGATGTCAGCCATATCTCATGATGAATATACCAAAATAATGGATAGATCTACAGCAAAAGCTATGTATGACTCTCTCTGCTCAAACTATGATGGTAATAGGCAAGTTTAGAATGCCAAAGCAAGACTACTGGTTTAGCAGTATGAGCTTTTTACCATGAAACCTGAGGAAGACATTGAGACTATGTTTTCTAGATTTCAGACTCTAGTGTCTAATATCAGGATTCTGAAGAAAAGCTATACAACCTCTGATCATGTGTGGAAGATCCTGAACAGCTTGACTGACAAATGGAGACCTAAGGTCACAGCTATTGAAGAAGCTAAGGATCTTGACAAAATCACTCTTGAATCACTCATCAGCAATCTCAAGAGCCATGAGATGGTATTGAATGATGATGCAGTGAAGAAGAAGGAAAGGTCAGTGACTTTAACTTCAACCAAGAAATCTTCTAAACCATTCAAGACTAAAACTCTGGAGGTTGAGGAGGATTCTTCTTCAGATGATCAAGAAGATGAATAGGATGAGGAATTTGCCATGTTCACCAGAAACTTTCAAAAATGGGCAAGAATGAGCAAGAGTCACAAAGGAAATAGCTCAAAAAATGCTTCTAGTAGAGAAGAGAAGAACTGCTTCAAGTGTAACAAACCAGGATACTTCATTGCTGAGTGTCCTAAAGCATCATCAAAGGACAAAAACAAGAAGATCAGTAGCAAGAGAGAGAGCTACAAGAGGAGATTCCAGAAGAGCTTAATGGCAACATTTGAGAACCCGGAAACATCCTCAGACAGTGATGATGAAGAAGCAAATGTGGCTCTGATGGCTACAGCTGATGGAGACTCTGAAGAATCAGACTCTGAGGGATCAGACTCTGATGGATCAGACTCTGATGAATCTGAACAGGTATTTTTAAATTATTCTAAAGAACAACTTTTAACCTATCTTGGTATGTCTCTAAGCAAGTTTGCTGAATCATCCTCTAAACTAAAACTTTTAAAAACACAGAAGGATGAGTTAGCAAAGAAAGCTGAACATTTTCAAGCTCTATATAAAAATTCTTTAATCAAAATTGAAGAACTTGAAAATGGGTGCACAAGATGTAACAAACCTACTATTGAGCATGAGGTTGCTCTTCAGGAGTTTGTTCATCAGAACGTCAACAAAAGTAAGATGGCGTCAATAATTTATAATGTTTGCAAAAATGTAGGTGAAGGAATTGGTTACTCATATGGTAAATCATATGGGAAACAAAATTCTTATATTTGTTTGGATAATACTCCTGATAATCTTTATTCAACCTTTGTGCCTGCGAAAAGCAAAGGCAAAGCTGTGGTTGTTTCAGACTCTGAGGGTATCCCTGGAATCTGCAAAACAAGCTCTGAAGTCCCTTCAGAGGTTGTTACTCAGCACCCCAAAGAAAGCAACTCTGGACCTAAGCATTCAGAACTTGGGACTGTCAAGTCTAAGACTCTGAAAACTTTGGGACTCAGAAGCTCATCCAATCAGACTCTAAAAAAAACTAAGCTGATGATAAATAATCAACATAAGACTCTGGTAAGCAAAACTAATCCTAGATTAGAAGAGCAACCTAAGTTCTATAGTGATTATCAATCAAAGCCAAAATTTCAAAATCATTGGACTAAGAAGGTCAATTTTCAAAGACCTAACTTTCAAAAGAAATTTTTTAGAAGTCCACAAAGCTTTTCACAGAGGCAAGAAAGAATTAAAGATTATAGAACTAACCAAACTGGACCCAGAAAGCAATGGGTACCAAAATGTAAAATTGTCTACCATTCAAATTTTCATTGTAGGAAAAACCATTTCAAATTAGATGAATGGAGGCTAGTGATCAGCTGTGGAAGGAAAGCCTATGTTCCCAAACATTACTTTACTTCCAAAGCTGCTGAAGTGGACAGAGCTAATGAATATTGGAGAGAACTTCACAATGAATGTAAAGGGTATTATTACAATGATTGACCTTGTTTATTCTACAACTATCCAGACTGAAAGAAAATGGTAATCAATCATGGTATCTGGATAGTGGATGTTCAAGGCACATGACTGATAATAAGAAAATGTTCACATCTTTAAACCTTGAAGATGGTGGAACAGTTGGCTTTGGAGGTAACCAGAAAGGCAAGATCAAAGGTACAGGTATTGCAGGTAACTCCTCCCTTTTAATTAAGAATGTATGGTTTGTAGATGGACTCAAACACAACCTATTTAGCATTAGTCAATTTTGTGACAATGGGTTTGTGGTTAATTTTGATAAAGGATCATGTACTGTAATTAGAGAATCTGACAAGTCCATAGTGTTCAAAGGTAAGAGAGTGGGCAATGTGTTTAAAATAAACTTTTCTGAGAGGTCAAATGCTTGCTAACTCTGAGTGAAGAGAAATGGGTATGGCATAAAAGGTTAGGTCATGCTAACTGGAGGTTAATCTCTAAGCCTAGCAAACTTGACCTTGTCAAAGGCCTACCTAAGCTTCACTATCACTCAGATGCTCTTTGTGGGTCCTGCCAAAAAGGAAAGAGTGTGAAAACTTCTTTTAAACCTAAACATGTTGTTTCTACCTCTAGACCCTTAGAGCTGCTTCACATTGATTTGTTTGGTCCTGTGAGCACAACCTCAATCAATGGGAAGAAATATGGACTAGTCATTGTTGATGATTACAGTAGATGGACTTGGGTTAAATTTCTCAAAAATAAGGATGATGCATATGATGTCTTTAGTAGTTTTTGCACACAGATACAAAAAAAAAAGGTTTACACATTTTAAAAGTTAGAAGTGATCATGGTGGTGAATTTGAAAATGAAATGTTTGAAAAATTTTGTGAAAAATATGGCATCTTACATGAGTTCTCTTCTCCTAGAACTCCACAGCAAAATGGAGTTGTAGAGAGAAAGAATAGAACTCTGCAAGAAATGGCTAGAACCATGATGCATGAGACTAACATTGCCAAGTATCTGTGGGCAGAGGCTGTAAACACAGCATGTTATGTTCAAAATAGAATCTATATTAGACCTATTTTGAATAAAACAGCATATGAACTATTTAAGGGAAAGAAACCTAGTGTATCCTATTTTCATCAATTTGGTTGTATATGTTACATTCTGAATACAAAAGTTCATCTAAGGAAATTTGATGCTAAAGCTTATAAGGTTATCTTTATTGGATACTCTAAACGCTCAAAAGCATACAGAGTGTATAATTCTGAAATTCACTCAGTGGAAGAAAGTATGCACATAAAATTTGATGACAAGCAGCCTGACAAAGTGTCAGAGCTAGTTGAGAACTTTTCAGATCTACAACTATCAGATGATGAAGAATCAGAACCTGAAGGAACATCAGAACCATCTCAACCAACTTCTGAAGAAACAAATTCAACTCCTGAAACTTTGGACTCTGAAGATCACTCAGCATCAGAAATTATCAGAAGCAGTCCAAGCAGAGTTGAACAATCAAAACATTCTTTCAAATACAAATCCTCACATCCAGAAGAGCTAATCTTGGGTAACAAGGACAGTCCAAGGAAAACTAGATCAAGCTTCAGAAATGAAGACTCATTAATTGGATTAATCTCCTTAGTGGAACCAAGTTCAACTGATGAAGCACTAGCTGATGATGCATGGATTGTAGCAATGCAAGAAGAGCTAAACCAATTTGAAAGAAATGAAGTATGGAGCTTAGTACCCAAACCTTCTCAGAAGAACATCATTGGAACAAAATGGGTCTACAGAAACAAGTTAAATGAACAAGGAGAAATTATTCGTAATAAGGCAAGACTAGTAGCTCAAGGGTATAGTCAACAAGAGGGGATTGACTACACTGAAACATTTGCTCCAGCTGCTAGACTTGAGACTATTAGATTACTCATTTCCTATGCTACACATCACAATATAATTTTATATCAAATGGATGTTAAAAGTGCATTCTTAAATGGTTACATTTCTGAAGAAGTATATGTCAAACAACCTCCTGGTTTTGAGGATGCTTCACATCCTGACCATGTTTTTAAGCTAAAGAAATCACTCTATGGTCTGAAACAAGCTCCCAGAGCTTGGTATGAGAGGCTGAACAATTTCTTAGTTGAAAAAGGTTTTCAAAAAGGTTAAGTTGACAATACTCTCTTTAGTAAAACATTTAAGAATGACATTTTAATTATTCAAATTTATGTTGATGACATTATTTTTGGATCTGCTAATCCATCTTTGTGCAAGGAATTTTCTAAGATTATGTAGGAAGAATTTGAAATGAGCATGATGGGAGATCTGAAATTCTTTCTAGGAATTCAAATCAACCAAAACAAAGATGGAACCTACATTCATCAGACCAAGTATACAAAGGAGCTGCTGAAGAAATTCAACATGGAAGACTGCAAACCAATGACAACACCAATGCATCCAACAAGCAGTCTCAGCAAGGATGATTCAGAAGGCAAAGTAGATCAGAAGCTATACAGAGGTATGATAGGTTCTTTACTTTACCTAACTGCATCAAGACCTGATATTTTATTCAGTGTCTGTTTGTGTGCTAGATTCCAATCAGATCCTAGAGAATCTCATTTTACTGCTGTAAAGAGAATATTTAGATATATGAAGGGAACCACAAATCATGGATTATTTTATAAGAAAACAAATGATTATAAGTTGATAGGATTCTGTGATGCTGACTTTTGCTGGAGACAAGATAGAGAGGAAACCCACAAGTGGCAATTGTCAATTTGTTGGAGAGAATCTCATATCTTGGGCTAGCAAAAGACAAACTACTATAGCTTTGTCTACAGCAGAAGGAGAATACATATCAACAGCCAAGTGTTGTACACAACTACTCTGGATGAAATATCAGTTAGAGGATTACAAAGTTAATAGTCACAATATTCCACTTTTCTGTGATAACACTGCAGCTATTCAACTTTCCAAAAATCCAATTTTGCATTCAAGAGCTAAACACAATGAAATTAAACATCATTTTATAAGAGTCCTTGTTCAGAAGGGTAGTGTAAATATTCAATACATTGAAACTAAAAGACAATGGGCTGATATATTTACAAAACCCTTAGCAGTTGAAAGACTAGATTTTATTAAAAAGCATCTGAACATGTCTTTAGTCTCTGAAGAAAACAAGCTCTGAAAACAAAATTGTAATTTCAGCCTCTGAACCCTTTATATTCTGAACAGTTTTCAGAAGCTGAAAGTTTTTAACTCTGAAGTGTGTCAACCAAGTGGAGTACACGTGTCAATTACTTTGTCTTTACTCACAGTCTGTGATTGGTTAGAGTAAAGGCAGTTTATGACGAAATTCTTTAATGCAACGACTGTACTCCCTCATGATTATTTCAATTAGAGTTTTTCAAAATTTCTTTACTCACTTTCACACAAGTTCACTCTCACATCACACACTTTTCATTCTCTAAAACCTAGAACATATTCTTTCTTCCTCATATTAGCAAAACCCAGTTCTTAAACCTCAGAAATGGCAAGTTCATCTTCTCAATTAAGGTTTCCAGAGGACATCCCAATCAATATCTACGCTCAAGATTCTTATCTCAAGGATGCCACAGTGGATCTTCGCTTTGAAGATAGTAAATTGGTTATGGAAAAACCAATAGACTTTGAAGCCTTAAGAGTCAATGGGCATGACTATAAAGAGTTCTTTGTTGCACAAGGCTGGGAGCACTACTTTGATACGCTAAATGGTCCTATCTACTCAAACTTAGTGTATGATTTCTGGATAAAGAGTGAAGTAGTTACTTTGGTGGATGCAAATGCAGAACTTCAACGGTTAATTGATCAGAATCCAATGGAGAATAAGGGAAAATCAAGAGTGGAATTAGGTCTGAGGAAATTCATAGAAACAGATATACGTTCTAGTGTTGGTGGATTTCCAGTTATCCTAACAAGAAGCAATCTGGCTAAAATGATGGAACTTCCCAACTCTGGAATAGTCAGACTCTACACTGCAGTATCTGGAAGAAAATTTGTATATCTCAATGACATGGCCAGACTCTGCTTCAAGAATCAGACGATGTCAAATAGAGTTGGTCATCTAACGATAGAGAAAAGGTTCTTGGCAAGATTGTCTTCTCTTCCATTCTTCCTAGGGACACTGGTAGTGATTCTCTGAATTGGGATCAGAGACACTTCATCTATTTCCTTTCAGCAAAAAGGAAAATGAATCTACCTGCATATATCTTTCAACACCTTTGTGAAACAATTTGTGAAGCTCAAAAGTTTGAAAATCCTTCTAAATTGATTTCACATCCAAGGCTCTTAAGCTTCATTTTTTAGCAACTTGGTCTTCCAGATAGATTCATGATGGCTAGGGTGTCTGAAGATCTTGAACAAGTTAGGGCACCAATTCTTGATGCTAAAGTATTGGTGAATCTACGTTTGAAGAAGTCAGGAAAGCTAATTTACCCTCAACAGCCTCTCCTGATAAATAAGGCTAAATTTCAACCCATGAGTGAAGCTTTCATCTTTGACAATGAACCTCCTGAAGTCATCTTGGAATACATGAGGTTAATGAAAGAAAGAGGAGTTACAATCACTCATAAGGATATTGGAAGAGGTACTGGTCCTACATTTGCACAAATCATGAAAGTTGTTAAGGAAGAGGTTTTCAGTGATTATGAAGAGGATATCATGGTTGATGAGCCAACAATGGAAGAGCCTGCAGTTGATAAGCCAGAGGATGAACAGCAAGAGGTTGAAGACACTATGGCTGAAGAACAAGGTGGTACAAATCATGTGGATGTAGAACCTGATGTTAAGGACTTGCTACGTGCAACGGTTATCAGAAGACCTCGTACAAAGACTGCACCACTAGGGGACAGAAGAGACAAAGATCAGATGCAGGTATTGCCAATTCTTTTGATTATTATAATAGAATATCTGAAGCACAATTCTGGAGAATGTCCAACCCCTTAACACCATCTATCCCACAACCTCTGAACCTGAATATATTCATGTTTCAGACTCTGATTTAGAGTCTTCTGACTCATTTGATGAAATGATAGCAGGTTTTGAACGATTTAAACCCAGAGCTAAGCATATTCCTGAGGAGGAAATATCTCAGCCATCCAATGTTGCAACCCCTCAACCATCACCCAAAATTCTCACTGAGGAAGAGATTCTGAAGGAGCCATCTTTCAGAGTTTCTCCTATCCATCCAACCTCTGAACCATCAAACATCACACCATCTGAACCACCCATATCAATTCCATCAGACTCTCCAAAACCTTCATCATCTATAACACCACCTGAGATGCTTATAGATAATGATATTGCAATAAATGATAGAATTGATACTACAGATGATCATTTGACTCGTTCACCTAGTGGTCCAAGTCAACCAGACTCTGCACCACATGAGGAACAGAAAGAGGAAGGGAATTCAGACAAGAAGTCAAGGATTCTGAACTTAATAGAACATTCGCTTGATCAACAAGAGGATAAGCTTCTGGAGCTTGTGGCATACTCAAGAGCATCTAAATCCAAGACTCAACAGCTTCTCACTCTTTTCTTGTCCAAACACCCTTAGGATTCTATTTTATTGCATAGATGAAGATAGTTAAGATTGTGCTCTTAATTATTTTTATCAAACTCAGGAGTTGAGCTTGCAAACCTCACACTCTGAGAGTTAAGTATGTAGATACAATCAAGTTTATCAAATTGTTCTTATACTGATTCAACTTAATTATGGATAAAACTTAGGGGGAGCTTGCAAACCTAACCCTAATGGTTTATCAGACTCAGGGGGAGCTTACAAACCTCAACAACCTGATGTTGACATAATTAAATTAATCAACAACAATTGTACTTAATACTATATGTTTGTCATCATCAAAAAGGGGGAGATTGTTGGAACAAAATGAGTTTTTAGTTATAAAACACCCTAAGTTTTGATGATAACAATGTATTAAATGGACAATTGGTATTACTAATGAATGATCTAGTGTGCAGGAACAAAGTAAAAATCTTATTCACTCAGATCATCATTTGATCCTCTGAAGGACACAGTCTGAATCGTTTAGACTCTGAGAAGCAAGAAGCTTCAGAGCCTCTGAAGAAGTCCTCAGATGCCAAAGAGAGAAACACAGTCTGAAGCTTGCGTACAACATTCAGAAGATCAATGAAATGTTATTACCAGATTCTGAATGACACTCTCTGAAGAAAGACAGCTCATAACTAATGGAATAGTACAACGGTCTTATCAGAAAAAAGAAGATTGTACTACCAACGGTCCTTTCTCAACGTCTTTATACTTAGAGTATAAATAGAAGACTTTTTGCTTGAGAGAAGACCACTGGAAGATTATCAAACTCAGAGAAAGATTTAAATTGTATTCAAGCTGTGAACTGTTTTCATTCTTTCTTGTGTAACTTTCTAAGTCAAATATCTTTTGATATTGTAGGCTCTGAACTGAGTGTTTAGAGAGTCTAGCTTAGAACTTTCCGTCCTACTTAATCTGTGTATTAAGTTAGTCAAGGAAGTCTCTTGTCTTGTGTGACTTGAGCAAGGAAGTCTCTTGTCTTGTGTGACTTTAACAAGGAAGTCTCTTTGTCTTGTGTGACCTAGAGCAAAGAAGTCTCTTGCTTGTGTGCTTGAGCATTAGGGTTGTAATCTTTGTGATTATAGTGAAATTCCTTGGAAGTGCAAGGGGACTGGACTACTCTCGTTTTGTGAGAGGAACCAGTATAAAATTCTGTGTGTGCACTCTTCTCTCTCTCTCTCATTGTCTTATTTGTGTTTTGCGCTTTGACTAGCTTCTTTCATCCGCTGCGTTACAATCTGTTTACTAGAAAATAATTATTTTTTCAAAACACAATTCAACCCCACTTCTTGTGTTTTTCACCTTCAGTGTGCTGATATGTTAAATGTACATACCAGTACACTTTTTTACAAGTGTGCTGATATGTTAATTAGCCACGGTTACACCGTGGATAAATGAAAAATTCTGGAAATTTGTAACACACTACAAGAAAATGTATGATTTGCTACAAACAAATTGCTACAAAATTTGTTGGTGGTTAATATGTCAATTCAATTTATTTTATTTTTTTGGATGAATGTCAGTTCAATTTCTACTCATAAAAAATATTTTTATTAACTCAAAATTAATTTACACAAAATAATTATTCTACACCAATGCACATACAACCATTAAATAACATTTCGTAGGATTACTAATTACTTATATAAAGTACTTATATGTATAATTTCCATATAAGTACTTTATATCTAAACTACGACATTTTCTAAACTATTTTTTATTTATTTAAACATGATAACTAGACATTCATCCAAAATAAATAAATAAATAAAAAATAGTTTAGAAAATGTCGTAGTTTAGATATAAAGTACTTATATGGAAATTATACATATAAGTACTTTATATAAGTAATTAGTAATCCTACGAAATGTGATTTGATGGTTGTATGTGCATTGGTGTCGATTAATTATTTTGTGTAAATTAATTTTGAGTTAATAAAAATATTTTTTATGAGTAGAAATTAAATTGACTTTCATCCAAAAAAATAAAATAAATTGAATTGACATATTAACCACCAACAAATTTTGTAGCAAATCATACATTTTCTTGTAGTGTGTTACAAATTTTTGATTTATCCACGGTGTAACCGTGACTAATTAACATATCAGCACACTTGTAAAAAAGTGTACCGGTATGTAAATTTAACATATCAGTACACTTGTAAAAAAGTGTACTGGTATGTAAATTTAACATATCAGTACACTTGTAAAAAAGTGTACTGGTACGTAAATTTAACATATCAGCACACTTGTAAAAAAGTGTACTGGTATGTAATTTTTTTTCCAATAAAATATATTAGAGTAATATAAGGGTAGGATGGGAATATTTGAAAATATGTTGGGGTAAAGAGATAAATGTTGGGGTAGAAAAAAAAATTCCATTCGCTGGATATTCGTGATCGGAAATTCGCGAGAACAAGCATTTCCCATATGTTAATAGTCTCTGTAATTGTAATACATTTTGGTATTAGTCCCTGCAATTTTTTTTGTTTGGTGTAAGTCCCTACTACGAGTCTAATGTTAAAAAAAAAGTAAAACAAACGAAGTGCCATGTGGCACAGTAAAAGTTTTTTTTTTCAAAATTTGTTTTTTTATTATTATTATTATTATTATTATTATTATTATTATTATTATATTATAATACAATAATAATAATAATAATAATAATAATAATAAATAAATAAATAAATAAGAAGAAAATTCACCCTCCATTTTTTTAGGGGTATAATTGCACCGGTTTGTATCGATTTTGAGTGAACCCAGTGTCTAAACCAATGATCTCTCGATTGGTTCGGTTTTTAGTGTTTTTCAAAAATCAATCCGAACCAAGCTCATCGGTTTGGTTCGGATACTTTAATCGGTTTTACAACATTTATTTTCAGATATATTTCATGCTATTATTTTTTTGGTATATTCTTTTCCTATAAGTTCATCAAATAAATAATACAACCATATTGAAATTAAGTTCATAAGTTCATCAAATACAAAATACAACCATAAAAATGAAGTTCATAAGTTCTTCAAATAATAAAGTACAACAAAAATAAAACTTCAAGTCTAAATTCTTAAGTTGTTTGCGCAGTGTTGAGATAAGTTTGAGAATGAGGTCAGAGTAGCGTGAGATTGTTTGCAGCTGCGACTATGAGGGAGATAGAATCTGAGAGTTTTTAAGTTAGAGTTTGTATTGTGATACCGGTGTGAATAAGCAAGTTTTGTTTTTTAGTCGTTGAGCCTGTTTTATTTTTTTAAGTCTTCTACAGGCACAAATAGAGCTGTCAAAATGGGCCGGGCTAATGGGCCGGACCATAAGCCCAGGGTCTTGGATGGGCCGGACCTCAAAAAACGTAGCCCAAAATGCTATCGGATCGGGCCAAGCCCATTTAGCCCATATAGAAATCGGGCCGGCTGGGCTAGCCCATCGGACTTTGGGCTGGCCCATTAGCCCATCATTTAATTGATAAAAACACATTTATGTCATTTTTGTAAAAATATTATCAATGAAAAATTATCATTTAATTGATAAATTATTATAAAAAATATATTTAAATGTGTAAGCTTAATAAAAACGGTATATTTACCTAAAACTAGAGTTTAATTGATATTTAGTGTCGATGTAAAAATTATTTACACTTGCATCAAATAATATCTCTATAAAATTGATAATTATAAAGAACTAATACATTAAAATGATTTAAAAAATATAAAAAAGAAAAAAGAAAAAAAAATGGGCCGGGCTGACCCATTAGCCCACAAGGCCCATGAGGGCCGGACCCGGGCTTGATAAATGGTAGCCCAATATTGGGCTAGGCCGGACTGGCCCATTTAATTTGTCGGGCCCAACAGGGCGGACCGGGCCGGCCCATTTGACAGCTCTAGGCACAAACATAAAAAAATATTCTTATGTGTTAGGCACGCACACTCACATGGAACAAAAAAAAATAAAGAAAAAATAGTTAAAGTGATATAAATTAACGTGACAATTTTATTTTATTTTTAATTTTTGTGATTTGTATGTGCGCCTAACTAACTAAGTGTATCTCTCAACTTGATAGGAACCCTTGGCATCAAGGAAACTAGATCAACTCTTACAGAGTTACAGTTACCAGTTACCACTAAACCATAAGGGTGTATATGTAATTTAACATTTAACTTATGTATGACGTGTATCGTCCAAAACCAACAAAAGAACAAGTGGTGAAATCGCATTCATTCATTCAATTTCCTCTGTTTGTCTTCACACTATTCTCGTTTCAACTTCCAAACTCTCAAAACCCTTTCTTTTTTGTCTTCGTTCATTCGTGCGTGCGCCTTTCTATTTTCCCGCTTTCCATAATCACCGAAAAAGGGTCGATTCAGTTACTTTCCCCCAAAAAATGGCACCGGTTACTCGTAGAACTTCGTTCCCCAAAGTTGTTATTGAAAGAGACTCCGACTCAGAACAGAGTTCCTCTGATGATGATGAACAAGAACAAGAAGAGGAAATACTCGAAGATGAAGAAAATGGGGTTATTGAAAATGCGAAGATTGAGAAACTGGAAGTGGGTTTTGATGCTAACAGAAAAGGGAAAACACCCATTACGCTAACTCTCAGAAAAGTTTGCAAGGTTACTCCTTTTCTTTGAAAAAATGGAAAAAAAAATGAATTTTTTTTGCTATGAAGTTGGTTTTTTTGTTATGAGTATTGGAACTGTGTTTTGATTTAGTAGTTGATTTTGTGTATTGTTGGTGTTGTAGGTGTGTAAGAAGCCTGGTCATGAAGCAGGTTTTAAGGGTGCTACTTATATTGATTGTCCAATGAAACCTTGTTTTCTTTGTAAAATACCTGGTAAGTGGTAACTCTTATCTTCCTCATTTTGTTTGTGTTTCTATTTTTTCTTTAGAAAATGCTAATATGTGCCCTAAGGCACCTGTTATAGAACAATATAGAAATATTTATCTTAAAAGTCATGCACTCAATTCTTAAAAACTGAAAATTTCTACTTTTAAGTTGCTGAAGATGTGCCCTGTGTTAACACGGCCCTAATTCGTTTTACAAGTGAATGTGTTGGTAACTTGATTTTAGATGGAAAGTGAGATTTTGTTTTGGTAACACGGCCCTAATTAGTTTGTACCAGCGAAGACACTTTCAATTTAAGAAACCGGAAGTAATTGAATGGAACCTCATATTTCAGTGTCATATGGGATACCAGACACACTTTCAATTTGTGGAATTAGTGCTACAACATTGAAGTAACCAGAGTGACTAGCTTTTGTTAAAGGTTAAAAAATTTATTCCAGTTTTGTCCATTTTTGTGTAAAAGTATACAAATAAATCATTTCACAATGAACTTGACAGTAACAACAATCGATGAGTAGGCTATATGGTTTTGTTGCAAAGCTATACATAACCAGTCTAAAACTTAGATAAAAGGAGAGGGTTTTGTTAGGCAGTCGACAACAAACACTGTGTTGTCCAATAGCGGTTCTATAGCACTTTATCAAAACAAATTTTGATGAATCCATTATGTAAACTGCAACATAACCCTAGATTTGCTATTAGAGCAGTAGAGGCTGCCGGTTGCTATTGAAATTTCTACTGGCTGATGTAACCACGATGGCAGAAAAAATGAGAAATTTTAGGGTTTTAAAAATAATAAAACTGAAGAATTTGCTTGTGGGCCAAAAAGGCCTATTTTTATTATAGAAAAACTAAAGAGTCGGGGAGTATTACTCCCATATTAACCTTTATATATATAAGCTATGCTTTGCATTTATTTCCTATTTTATTTGTATGCAACATGTCTTTTTATACATGTAATCGACCTATTTCAACTGCTATGTGGCTTTTGCAATTTTTCCACGATGCTATATTTCACATAGTGGATTTTTAGTGTTCCGCTATTTTCTGCAATCTGCTATTGATATCATTGAACTAACGAAAAAATCATATCTTATCATAAAATCTCAACTATACACACACTTTGCAATCTGCTATAGATAACTTTGAGCCAATGTAAAAATCATATCTTATCATAAATTCTCACCTAGGTACATACTCTTCATTTATTGATGGATGGTATCTTTGTGAGTTTATCAATGGATGGTTATCTTTGTGAGATGTGATCTTGTCTCATGTGATCTTGTCTCGTATGTTTCTCTCTGGTTTGATAGTAACCTGTTCAGCTCTTGAATTATTTTTTGTTTTAATATTATTCATCTTTTTTTATTTTGAATTGAAGGGCATACCACTTTGAATTGTCCACATCGGGTCACTACTGAGCATGGTGTTGTTCCAGCGCCCCGCAGAAAAACATCTAAACCTTTGGAGTATGTGTTTGAACGCCAGCTAAGACATGCCATTCCTGCAGTAAGCCATCCATTTTTCTATAACAATTAATTTTAGTATAGTTCTGAAGAATTTTAGGGTTTCTCATTTCTACTGAGTCATTATTTTGCAGTTGTGAATTTTGTCTGTTTTCTTTGTTTCAATGTGGTATGATATCATTTTAGTTTGTTTTAAACCATTGAAATTCATTTGGTCCTTCATATGACTCCATTATGCATATGTATTATTCTCTTATTCCAAGCTATCTGTCATAGAGTCTAGTGTTATGAGATTCTTGTTTTTTAATTTCATGTTTTCCTGTTTTATGCGATAGATCAAGCCCAAATATGTGATCCCAGACCAAGTGAATTGTGCTGTTATCAGATATCATAGTAGACGGGTAACAACCTTGGAGTTCCATCCCACGAAGAATAACATCTTGTTATCGGGAGATAAGGTGACTCATTACAATAAACTGCATTAGTTGGTATTAATTTTAAGGTTGCCTTTTTTGTAGCCACTGATTCCTTTTTTTCTTCAATCGTAAAAGAAAGGACAACTTGGAGTCTGGGATTTTGAAAAAGTGTACGAGAAAGTAGTCTACAGTAACATACATTCTTGTATAGTGAATAACATGAGGTAAGTTTCTTTATGAAACCATGGCCTTCGTGTAACTGTTTGATTGTTTTCCTTCATCATTTTGTTTATTTGCTTGTTTTAACCTCAACTCCTCCAAATATTAGATTCTAAATGGGAAAACATTGTAGGTTTAATCCTACAAATGATTGTATGGTCTATTCTGCATCGTCAGATGGAACTGTTAGTTGTACTGACTTGGAGACTGGAATATCATCCTCTCCGATGAACCTGAATCCTGATGGATGGCAGGTAACAATGAGCATAATATAAAAGAAGATTCATTGAAGTTTCCTTTACAATTTTATCTTGTCTTTTTGCAACAAAAAGTTTATTTGTATGTGTTATTTTTATTAGGGTCCAAATACCTGGAAAATGCTCTACGGCATGGATATTAACTATGAGAGAGGTGTTGTGCTTGTTGCCGATAGCTCTGGTTTTCTTCACTTGTAAGTAACTTCCTTTGGCCTACCCGCATAGCCTTTGTCTTTACTATCTCCACATGTTCTTATTGCCCTCAATTGTAATATATCTCTTCCATCAGGTTTGGTTGGCTATATATTTTGAATATGTTTCTTTTTATCAGTTTTGTTCTTTACACGCCCTTTATAGTTACGGAATTTTTCTTGGTTAGGGAATAGAAAATGTGTTGTAGCTATCTTTGCAATGTGTTCCTTTATAAAGAATATGTAATCACATTTTCATTTACGAAATAAATTAGCTTAACAAATATATGTAACCTTATAGGGTCGACATGCGGTCCAACCACAGGAATGGTGATGCAGTTTTGATCCATAAAAAGGGTAGCAAAGTTACTGGTATCCATTGCAATCCAATTCAACCGGACATCCTTTTGACTTGTGGAAATGATCATTATGTGAGTTCTTCCCATTTATACACATATATTGATTTTTTTGGTACATACATATATATTGATTGTTAATGAAGTTTGTTGATTTTTTTTTTCTGAACATTTATTGCATGCTGAAACAAAATTGTTTCTGTTTTTTAGGCACGTATTTGGGATATGCGTCGCTTAGAAGCTGGATCATCTCTCTGCAGCCTTGAGCACAAGCGTGTTGTTAACTCTGCATATTTCTCTCCAATATCTGGAAACAAAATTCTTACTACATCACAGGACAATCGTCTTCGTATATGGGATTCTATCTTTGGTAATATGGAATCTCCTAGTCGAGAAATTGTTCATAGTCATGATTTCAATCGCCATTTAACCCCCTTCAAAGCTGAATGGGATCCAAAGGTAGCTTTCTTGTTTTGAACTTTGAGCACCTATTTATGATGTTTTTTTTTTATTTTCTTATTTTAGGAACAATGTTGTTTATGTAATTGCAGGATCCATCAGAGTCACTTGCTGTTGTTGGCCGTTACATAAGTGAAAATTTTAACGGCACAGCCCTTCATCCTATTGATTTTATAGATACAAGTACAGGGCAGTTAGTAGCGGAAGTCTTGGACCCGAATATCACAACCATCAGTCCAGTGAATAAGCTGCATCCACGCGATGATATCCTGGCAACTGGGAGTTCTAGGTATGATTTGTCTCACATTATCTTATTAATCGATCCTAAAGAACTAGAAGTAGATAATGAAACTTTTGATTTTTCTCCTTTTTATGTGTGTAACAAAATATATCTATTTCTTGAATTCAAATTTATATTGCCTTTAAAGTAGGAATTTTGATTTACAAAATTTAAAGGCCTCTTTAACAAGATATTTTTCAATTGAAGATTAAACTCGTGTATCATATTCAACTTTTATACTCTTCAAAATCTATTGAGGTTGGATGAGTATATAAAAATGATCCAATGTGTCAACTGTCAAGTAACAACTATTAAGGAAATGCTTTAACAATATGGATATCGATATAAAAAACTATAGTGCCTTAATTACAAATGGTATAATTTTCAGATCTTTATTCATTTGGAAGCCAAAGGAGAAATGTGAGCCTATTGAGGAGAAAGATGAAAGGAAAATTGTGGTTTGTGATAAAGCTGAGAAGAAACGTGGTAAGAGAAAAGGTGATAATAGTGATGAATCCGATGATGATGGGTTTATTTCAAAGCTGAAGAAGCCCAAGTTGAAGCAGACTGAGTGGAAATTGTCTCGCTGCTCGAAAAAAGGATAATCGCAAAAATGTTCAGTTTTTTTTTTGTGAGGTTTTCTAATCCAGTTGCTAACCATGTATAGGTTACCATGCTCCCTTCTTTTGTTTTTTTGGTTTGGAGCAATGATTTTGTATAAGAGGCATAATATGTGACATTCTCTTTCTTGGTACTAGTAGTGTATCATGTTCATACTAGTATTAGATTTGTAGGTTTTATGGGATTTTACACTTTTATGTATGTAAAGGTGTGACTTCAAACTTTAGAAATAGATCCTATCTTCATGCGCTTATGGGCCTATTTGTTTTGGATTTTTTTGAAAATAGATTTTGTAGTGTTAGAAAATTTGTATAAAAAAAATTTACAAAGAAATTTTTTATAAAAGCTTCAAATGAAAATTTTGTTTGAATAGTTATTCTTAAAATGTTATTTTAAATATTTCATCATTTTATTGAAAAAAAATTTGGATATCAAAATTTTAAAAAAATCACTTTTTTTGAAATGTAACTTTTTATAAAAATTGAGATTTTGACTATTTTTTGTTCTTCAATAATGTACGTCTATGTTATATGATATCAAAATTAGTGTTTGAATTTAGAAAAAATGAATATAAAAAAACTTGTAATATTTTTTTAAACCTGAAACAAGCAGACCCTATATCTTTATTGAAGGTTTTGAATTCTTGGAAGTTTTGAATCCGGTCCTTTGCTCATCTTATAGAACCACAGCAGTTGGGAAATTAAGCTTCACCAAATCAATCATTAGATTAATATATCTTTGACATTAAAAAAAAAATCATTAGATTAAAATTCAGCAGTGCTATATGGTACGAACCATATGCACAAGAAACACAAGAATTGTTGTGGTGTCTTGTTATTAGTGGCCGACAAAAATTCAGTTCCGTTTTTTGGAAATCATGGGTGGTTGGGTAATAAATTATGATGAACATATTGTCTTCGCGTTTTTCGTTTTTCAACCGTTTTCGTAGAAAAAATCATTATTCATTAAAATTTCATATTAAGTAATTTTTCCATTCCAAATTATAACTTATTTTGTCAATTTTACACAAAATAAACCTTTTTACCCAAATTTAAAATTTAAGTTAAATTTGGGTACATTCATATGAATCAACCTTTTTACCCTAATTTAAAATTTTGGCCCGATTTGCAAGGCCCAAATAAAAAACATAACGTTTAGGCTTTTTCTTCATTTCCCTCGTAAATAGAATAAAATGACACTCATTCATTATTCAATCTTCAACACATAAGTGAAACAAGTGTAAGCAAAATGAAATGAAGTCTCTTTTATTCTTCCCTCATCATCGATCATTCGTTATGTTTTTCGATTTGGTGGGATAATTTACTTAGTTAATTTGATACTAGTTTGTTGGTGTGAAACTTTATTATGATGATTTGCTATTGTGCTTTGTATTTGGTGAATTTGGGCCCTACTAAGCCCCTGGATACTATGCATGTATGTTAAGTCTGGACTCTCGAATTTTTTTTGCTTTTCGGGTGGAATAATATTTGCTTTGTAATTAAGTTGAAAGTTTGGATTATTGATGTATTTATAGAATTATATAAGCATATATGTTATATATAAACGACAATAGTTGTCAACAGGGACCAGAATATATTATGCATGTCTTAAGAGATTGTGATGAAGCAATTAAACTTTGATCCCCAATCATCAAGCCAAATTATTGGACAAAATTTCTTGACAATGAAGATATTAGAAATACGCCTTGGAGTTGGGTGACATTTGTTGGCATTTCAATTAATGTTTTGCGGAAGAATCATAATGAATTGGTGTTTAACCAAAACTCCAATTTTCAACAAAATTGGCCTCTTCAAATAGCTAGCCAAGTACAAATGGTTGTTGAAGGTATTGCTAAACCCGTTGCTTATGTAGATAACTCTAGTTCCACTATCCATATCAAATGGGTGCGCCTCTCCTATAGATACCCTTAAGTTTAATGTTGATGGAGCACATAGCAAAAGGAATGGTTTCTCAACTTATGGCGGATCACTTAAAAATGCTCACGGTAACCTTATCCAAGGTTTCTATTGCAATCTTGTCCACAATAATTCTTAGGGTGCTGAGATATGAAGTTTACTATAGGTTATACGTAATGCTCGTCATCACCTTGAACATGTTATATTTGAAACAAATTTTGCTATTGTTGCAACTTATTATGTCCTTAATCATTCTATAACCACCATCGTTTATCTTAATTCTCTCTTATAAGAGGTTCTTAATTTACTACACCTTCATGATTAATCTACCACTATTAAACATTGCTTCAAAGAGGCCGATTCATGTGCGAATTAGCAAAAAAATAATTTGATGCTTCTTTCTCCCCATTTTTAGTTACCTTTAATTGTAGTTTACCGCGGATACTTTTAGTGTTGTATTATAAAGATATTCTAACTCCTCGTTTAGTTCGTTAATTTTTCCCTATTATTATATATATATATATTTTAATATTGTTTTAATGTGATAATTTCTTCAAATTTACATGTGGAATCTATCTATCTAAATAAAACAAATTTACATATTCTCAAATTTTAACATTTCTAATAATTTTTGACACTGATATATGGTGGATAGTCAATTATGATTTGTGAGTGGTCATGTAAATGTTTGCACTACACTAACGGTGGATCACCTATTGTGGTGGTTAAGTAAATGTTTGCACCTGCAGTTAGTAGTAATATATCATGAAAACATTCTAGAATATACTGTAAAAAAATTTGAGTATCCAAACACACGTGAGTCATGAGATTCGAAAGAATAGGACAAATGCATCCATCCCAATCCCAATCCAATACAATAGTTAACGAGTAACAACCTTTTGGTCATTCACAACAAACACTACGATTAATTTCCATGCACAGACTCACATAATCAAACCTCACTCGGAAAACCAATTGACACCTTCTTCTTTTCATTTCCCAAACCTTATAACAAACTCCACCGCAAGGGCATTTCCGTCTTCTCATACACTCTTCACCATTCACTACTTCTTCCTCTCTTCCAAGTTGTTTCACTCACACACACTCTCTCTCTAATTCTCATTCTCATCAAAGAATAAAAAACCGTTATAGAGAGAGAAAACAGTTATAGAGATAGAAATGGCAGCTTCAGATGGAAGTGAATATTTCGAAATAGGATCCGTCGGAAGCGAGAGTTTTGCTTTTACGAGAGCTTCAAACGCCGATACATTGGAGGAAGATGAACAAGAGCTACATTGGGCGGCGCTTTCTCGTTTACCGTCTCAGAAACGAGTTAACTACGCTGTCCTCCGTGCTTCCTCTACCAGCAACCGTCAACCAACGCCGGAAAACGCCGATAAATTAATCGACGTTAGAAAATTGAATCGGTTCCACCGTGAACTTGTCGTTAAAAAAGCACTCGCTACAAATGATCAAGATAATTACGCTCTTCTTTCCGCCGTTAAAGAACGCCTCAATAGGTTAGGTTCTTTCACTTTCTATTATAGTTTCTCTTTTCTAAATGTATTTTTTCATAGTTAAATTTTTTAGATCTGTGTTGTTATTTTTTTTTGTTACGATAGGGCTGGAATTGAGGTACCGAAGATTGAAGTTAGGTATACGAATTTGAATGTTAGTGCTGATGTTCTAATCGGTTCACGAGCTTTACCTACTTTGTTCAATTACACTCGTGATGCATTAGAGGTTAATTTTTAAATTTTCTATTAATTTCATTTCAATTTTGTTATCCTTTGTTTTGATTTGTGATGAGTGATGCATGTGTGTGTGATTGTGATTGTGGCTACGTTATGGTTTTGAATGAACGCAGGGTATTCTAACGAATTTGAGGTTATTTCGATCTAAACGGCATTCACTTACTATTTTGGACAATGTTAGTGGCGTCATCAAACCAGGAAGGTAATTTTATTCCTGATTTCCTTCTTCCATCGGTGGATAGTTATTGTTATTGCGATTGTTACGCAACTAAACTCATGATTTTATGATTTTTTTCAAAAGTTTCTATTTTAGCTGTTTATTCTTTTTTTCTTTCTCTTTTTGGCCATTTGACCTCAATAAAGTTGTTTTGTTTTTTTGTGGTTGATACTTGTAGTTAATAATGATGATGATATTTGTTGTTGGTACAATGTGATAATGATATTTATCACGGGTAATCTGGTTAATTAATTAATTTGACAAGTTCAGAACTATATATCATGTGTGTTCTACATCAAATTTGGATACGCCGTTGTAACATATACAAGCAGTTTCACGCTGTACTCAATCACAACCATTGATTTGAGATACGATTCAAATTACAGATTAGATATAACACAGATATGCCTAGATATCTATGTGGTAACAGACCTAGATATGCCTATTAAGAATATACACCATAAATGTAATTCAATTGATATTTACTAGATATATTATTAAAGAGATCGAGGTGATATTATTGAAGAAGTTGAGTTCGAACTTCAAATTTACCTAAAAAAAAAAAGTAATGTGATAACAGACAGGGATATACTTAAAAATAGATAATGATATATAACACAATTTCATGTAGTTTTTAATTACGGTAGTTATTTGATATTGAACTGTTCAAATTATATATCAATTTTAATAAAATTAAATAATTTCAATCATTGATTTAAATTAAACGGCTAAGAGGAGTACCTACAACAAGTCCAATTCATGTGATAATTTTGTTATGCAGGATGACGTTGCTACTTGGACCTCCAGGTTCGGGAAAATCTTCTTTACTTATGGCTCTCGCGGGCAAGCTTGATAATAACTTGAAGGTGCATTCACTGTTTCTTTGTTTTTCTATGATAATTCTTTGGTTTTTTAGACTAATATAAAAGGTGTTAGCACCACTTTTTGTTTTAGACGGAAGAAAAAATATATTAAATAAAAATAAAGATACAAATATTGGAGGTATTACACCTGACTCAGCTACAACCCAAATGAAAACACAACACCACTCTCTTTAAACATACCGTTTAACATATAGTTTTTAATTGAGTTAAATTCATGTGAGACAATATTTTATGTGACATCTATTTACAAATCAAAGTATTAACGTAATGTTACTAACTTCAAACATATATAATGTTATTGTTGTTAAAATATCATTCAATGAAACAATTTCTCATACAAAACTCAATGAAAAGTTATCATAAAAAATTAAATGAAAAGAAATAGTAGTCTATAAAATTCAATTATTTTTTATTACATCAAAAAAATTAAATGGAGTATTAATTCCTAATATTTGTGTAAACCTTTGCGTATAATGAGTCCGGGAGTGAGCACAAAAGAAATGATGCTATATAGATAAAAGTTTACACATTTTTTTTAGTAAAAAAAAAAAACGAAAAAGTTTATACATATTGGCTGGCATTAAATATGTGTTCTAGTGCTTGCATCTTGGAGGTTGCTGGTTTTGTGGTCTAGCATTCTTTAGCTATGTTGGAGTTGCTTCTGTGAGCCTTGGATAGGTTAGTAAGGGATGTTTATGGTGTTAGTTTTTTTACTCTCGGTCGTGTTTCCTTGGTATTCAATTTTGTACAGTGGGTGATTTTTAATGTTTGAGAAATAATATTTTGACACATTTTTTCTTACACAAATATACATATGGGTACTTTTGTAATATTTTTCCTCTTTTTTCCCATTTGGTTTCTCTCTCATGTGTTTCCCATTTGGTTTCTCTCTCATGAGTCATGTGTATATATATTGTGTAAGGAGAAGTGTTTCAAAATATCACTTCTCTTAATGTTTTGTTTTTCCATTGTAACCTGCTTCAGCAGGAGTTGTATCTCTTCTTTCCTCCTTGGTGCTCCTTGTACCTAGGAAGGATTTGTCAATAATATATATTTGAATTTTGAAAAAAAATGACTAATTCAATTTATCGTTAGTGTGTAAAATTATAATCTCTTCTTCATACAATCATTGCTTGCTTATTCACACAATTTATGGAAAACAAAAAAAATAAAGTATCTAACAAGATAATTTTATTATTGAAATAATGTGGAATCTTGGCCATTGAAATTATATATATATATAAAAAAAGGGCATGATTGCAATTTACAAATAAATAAAAAAGTTGGTTAACATGAGGAAATAAAAAAAAGAGAGGATCTATTTCCTTCATATTGTTTTCTTGACTTGATTTCCATTGCTACTATGCTTACAACTCTTAATTTTTTCATGTCAGAGTATTGAAAAAAGGAAGTGTATTTTTGGTTCAATATTTGGAAAGTAAAATTTCACTCAATTAGAATCAATTTTAATATGATATAATTAGTTCTTTGAGAGTAGAATTAATCATGCCTTAAAAATTCTTTTTTACCATTCAAATTTAATATCCAACTATATGAATGTATCCAACATTAATTATTAACTTCAACTTAATTGTTCAAAATTAATTTTACAGAACTATTTCACGGCAAAACATAAATTACATTAACAAAGATTAGATAAATATTTTAATATAAAAAAATTGAGGACATATATGTCTATCTTTATCTTTTTTGGTTTACAATGAATCGAACCCAAAACTTCATGCATACAATCCAAATTTCTCACCACTAAGTGAAACTTAGTGTTTTTTTTTATATTGTAAAGTAGTCTAATGACTAGAAATTCCACTTTAAGATGGATAAATAGGACGATTGAAGTTCGAACCTAGCCCCCAACATATAGAATACAATGTCTCTGTCAACTGAGTTAAGCTCACGGTACCAAACATAGTGGCTAATACACAATTCGTCAAATATATATATAGAAGATGTATCATATGAGAATGACAAACATATATGAGAATATGAGAATGGATAATAGCCCTTAGATTAAAACGAAGGGAAGAGATTAAAACACTTTTTAATGTGTCTTTTCCACTCAATCATAAACTCTTCAACTTCTCTCTTCATTCCTTCCCTGAATCTTTCTCTCTCACGCCTTATCCAAAAGTTCTAAACTTTCCCTCTTCTCTCTAGATCGTTTTCTTCATCTAGTTTCATCAAATGAGTTTTGTGCCAACATATCTTGATCCATTCTTACTTTTCTATGTTAATTTTTTTTCAACATCTTCCGGCCATATTAAAACAAACATCACTCATTGCAAATATGGGTTTAAAGCATAATGAATAGATTCCAAAACCAGTGTCAACCTCACTCATCAATGAAATTGTAAACCTCACTCATTAAATCACTTAAAAAACAACCAATTAAATAAATCAAAGAAACAAACTTAGGAAAAATAATATACAAAATCAGTGTTATTGTTTTGCAACTGGGTGTAGATGACGGTGGCTTAGCGGAGCTACTCAATCAATGACGGTGGCGATTAAGCGGATCTGAGGGAAACATGGTGACTTAGCGGCGGGACAAAAAATGTCGAATCAGCGGCAGCAAGAATGATAGAGCAGCGGTAACGCGGCAAAGATAAGTAGTCTCGGTGGCTTAGCGGAGCTATCTTCTTTTTCTCAGTAACAGCTATACAAAGATGGACGCAGATGGCGGCCGAAACTGTGGGAGCCGATGGGTAAATCGTTGGATACTGTAGTGGAGATTGGGGAAGATGAAAAGCTAAACACTTTAAGAGAAATGATAGAATATGAAAAGGAACATGAGTATAACTTTTAATCCTAGCCATACATTTAAATCAAATGGTTGAAGATTTATTCTCACCATTCTCATATATGCAAAAAAAAAAAACTTTAAAAAACAAATTTTTGATATGGAATTATCATTTCTATTTTACTTATACTCCTTTCATCCACGATTATAAGCAAAAATCCAGAATTTGATTAAATAGTACTCAGTTACTGAATTTTTGATATGGAGTACCTTTTTAGAAATTCAAATTCAACTCAATTACTGACCTAATTGAACCATGATTCTCCGTTGCTTGGATTTTCTGTCCCAACATTAAAATATTGATTTGGGGTCCAATTCTTTCGGGGTGTGTGTGTTTTTTTTGTGTGAGTGATTAGGTGCAAATCCCTATTCTCTACGTGTGATCATACAGTTGAAATATTTTTGCCCTTCTTAATCAGAAAACCAGAGATGTATTGTTATGGGATGGGATTTAGCATGTGTATGTTACCAACATTGCGGGTTTTAGTTGTTTCTTTGTAATTCTGGTTCTCCATTCAGGTAACACTTTCAAATCATAAGCCATTGTGAAATGCCAACAATCTCCTAAAACCCATGTTGATATGCGAATGTGTGTATCTCTCACCTAGTTTCTTTTTACTGTTTTTCCTCCTTACAGAAAACTGGTAGTATAACATACAACGGCCATGAGATAGATGAGTTTTATGTTAGAAGGACTTCTGCATATATTAGCCAAACAGATAATCACATTCCTGAATTGACAGTACGAGAAACTCTGGACTTTGCTGCTAGATGTCAAGGTGCACAAGAAGGTTTTGCAGGTATACTTACATTATTAGGCTAAAGTTATATTTTCTACCAAAGTGCATTTAAGGAAGTTCAGTTACTGCTGTATTCCCTTTTCTTTTAATCTTTTAACTTTTTTCTACAGCATATACGAAAGATTTGGGTCGCCTAGAGAATGAAAAGAACATAAGGCCTAGTCCAGAAATTGACGCATTTATGAAGGTTATATCATCTTAAATGTGTAGTATTGTATGTATGGTAGAAGTATTCATGCCTTCCCTGATATTATCTTGTGTGAAACTATTAACTCAACAGGCATCCTCTGTAGGCGGTAAAAAGCACAGTGTGAACACTGATTACATTTTGAAGGTTCTTGGTCTCGATATATGTTCAGATACAATAGTTGGTAATGATATGGTCAGGGGAGTCTCTGGGGGCCAAAGAAAAAGAGTTACGACAGGTTTCTCGCTCTTCTTCCGGAATTAACTTTATTTGTTTTCCTCATCTAATGTTTGTTCCTGTCCGAGATACTGTATTTTTCCCCTTTGGTTAATGTTAATGTTAATGTTTCTTACTAAAAATAATGTGTAATGAATATTGTTGGGTGAGGTGAATCAAAAGAAGTGTTCAGTAACCATTTATAATTTTGCTTTCAACATTGGCTAGAACTATAGAAATAGTGGAAGATGTATTTCACTTAAAGGTTATTGCATTGTTGCTTATATTGTCACAATTTTCTGGTAATGTTGCTTGTAGATAGTGTATCACTTTTGGATTTGATTAGGTGAATCTAGAAGACAAAAATTGATTAATTTAAAATTTGGTTACTCCATTTGAACTACTTGAAATGCTGTGATGACTGTAATTTATGCTATGCGGTTGCAGCAACCAGTGACATCTTATATTGTATCTTTTAGGAGAAATGATCATTGGTCCTCGAAAAACACTATTCATGGACGAAATATCAACTGGGCTTGATAGCTCTACTACTTATCAGATAGTGAAATGCATAAAGAATTTTGTTCACCAGATGGAGGCTACTGTTCTCATGGCACTACTTCAGCCAGCTCCTGAAACATTTGAGCTATTTGATGATTTAGTGCTTCTGTCGGAAGGGCATATTATATATGAAGGCCCTCGAGAAGACGTGCTTGAATTTTTTGAGTCAATAGGTTTTCAACTTCCACCGCGCAAGGGGATCGCAGACTTCCTGCAGGAGGTATATATATTATATCCTCTAAACATACTCTTAGGGTCAAGTGCTTCATATTATTCTTGTTTAACTTGTCTTTTGTCAGGTCACCTCTAAAAAGGATCAAGCACAATACTGGTCTGATCCTTCTAAACCATATCAATTTATCACAGTTCGAGAGATTGCAGAAGCCTTTAGAAATTCTAGATTTGGAAGGTATATGGACTCCTTACAGGCTGAACCATATGATAAATCAAAGTGCCATCCTTCAGCTTTGGCTAAAAAAAAATATGCTGTGTCAAAATTGGAGGTCACAAAAGCTTGCTTTAACCGAGAAATACTTTTGATCAAAAGGCATAGTTTCCTTTATATCTTTAGAACCTTCCAGGTATTTTATTATAAGATATTGTATTTAAACGTGCTCTTTGAACTATTTCTTTATTAGATACAGTATTTCAACTTGCTCTTTGAACTACTTCTTATTTATTTCAAAATTGAAAAGATCCTGTTATTCTTTTAGTACTGAAGTCTCTATTATCAATTTATTTTGTAACTAGTTTTATTTATTTATATAATTTAAAATGTTGCCCATAGGTTGCTTTTGTTGGATTCGTCACATGTACAGTATTCTTGCGAACAAGGCTGCATCCTACAGATGAGGTTTACGGGAACCTTTATCTTTCTGCTCTATTTTTCGGACTTGTTCACATGATGTTTAATGGGTTTTCAGAGCTGCCTTTGATGATAAGCAGGCTCCCAATATTTTACAAGCAAAGAGATAATCTATTTTATCCTGCATGGGCGTGGTCTTTTACCAGTTGGATTCTCCGTGTACCTTACTCTGTTATTGAGGCTTTTATATGGACTACTGTTGTATATTACACTGTTGGATTTGCCCCTGCAGCGGGAAGGTATCTTAATTTTATTGCATCTTCTGTTCAAAGTTTTCTTTTTACGTTAGTCATTTTATTTTGTTAAATGTTTCAGGTTTTTTCGCTACATGTTTATACTTTTTGTAGTGCACCAAATGGCATTAGGTCTTTTCGGGATGATGGCTTCTATTGCACGAGATATGGTTCTTGCCAATACATTTGGCTCAGCTGCACTGCTGGTCATATTCTTGATGGGAGGATTTATCGTTCCTAAAGGTAGGCACAAACACACATCATTAGAGAAAATGTTAACCATATTGCTGTTAATCATTTGGGTGTTATTCCTTCAGGAATGGTTAAGCCATGGTGGATTTGGGGCTACTGGTTGTCACCCCTTACATATGGACAACGTGCGATTACAGTTAATGAGTTTACTGCTACCAGATGGATGAAGGTATTATATTTGGCTACCTAACTTATCTTTCTGTCAATGAATTCATGTGTTAATATCCTGTCAAGATTCAACTCTATCAAGAATTTTTTTGAGTAATTTCCAAACCTTTTCACATGTTCAAAGCTTAGGCCTGCTATAACTTATGCTGAAACTTGATTTATATACGATAAAGATTCAGTTCGACATGGATACAATTTTGACCAATTATTATGGAGAAATGCCAACAATCAATTATTCAAAATCTTAATATGAAGGAATGAATCATCTTAAGTAATCTTTATTTTGAATGGCTTTATAGAATATTTACGAACAATAATATCAATTATTGTCTGCAGAAATCAGCAATTGGGAACAGCACAATTGGTTACAACATCCTCAATTCACACAACATACCGACTGATGATTACTGGTATTGGGCTGGTGCTGGAATTTTAATGCTCTATGCAGTTTTTTTCAATACCATGGTCACTTTGGCCTTGGCCTATCTGAATCGTAAGTTTTGAATAATTGTTTTTCCAGTTTTTTCCATTTTAGAACACTTACTCTCCTAATATATGATATCGTTTTCTATGGGTAGTGTTTTTCTACTTTCTAGTCATATATATTTGTATTATGTTATATATCCTTATGATATCCTGTTTTTTTTCTTACTTTTAATATAGCACATCAAAAGGCACGCACAGTTATTCCTCTTGATGATGGCTCGGGAAAGAATTCATCGGGTGATGGTAATGAGCTAGCCATAATTTGCATGAATAAATGTCTATTATCTGCTTCACTTTGTTCGACCATACATATTTAAAGATGGATAATGTATTAACTAAAAATGTCACACAATACATGAATTGGCTATGCAGTTAGTATTCAGGTCTATGAAATGAATACCAATTCCAGGTCTACAAGAGACAACAGTAATACGAAGGGAATGATTCTTCCATTTCAACCATTGACAATGACGTTCCATAATGTCAATTATTATGTTGATATGCCAAAGGTGGGGGCGGATTTGTATTTTATAATTCCATAAAATACTGTCTATGTATACAATGACGTAGGCACTAGAAAAATTAGTATATATATTTTCCAGTAACTTATTCAGAAGGACTGTTTTTACAGGAAATAAGAAAGCAAGGCATACCTGAAACAAAGTTGCAACTCTTATCAGATGTGAGCGGAGTTTTCTCACCGGGTGTCCTTACAGCATTAGTGGGGTCTAGTGGGGCTGGTAAAACCACACTGATGGATGTACTTGCTGGCAGGAAAACTGGAGGGTATATCGAAGGGAACATCAAAATATCTGGTTATCCAAAAGAGCAACGGACATTTGCCAGAATATCGGGATATGTTGAACAAAATGATATACACTCTCCTCAAGTTACAATTGAGGAGTCACTGTGGTTTTCTGCATCTCTTCGCCTTCCAAAGGATATCAGCATTGATAAAAGACGTGTAATTTGTTTCATAACACATTGTACATCCGTTTGTTTGATTATTTAATTTTACAAACTTTAACTCCTTGAAATATTATACAGGAATTTGTTGAACAAGTAATGAAACTAGTTGAGCTTGACTCTTTGAGACATGCTTTGGTTGGTCTGCCAGGTAGTTCTGGCTTATCAACAGAGCAGAGAAAGAGATTAACAATTGCAGTGGAGCTTGTAGCAAATCCTTCCATTATTTTTATGGACGAGCCTACATCTGGACTTGATGCACGTGCAGCAGCTATTGTTATGCGAACTGTTCGCAACACTGTTGATACTGGAAGAACTGTAGTTTGCACCATACATCAACCAAGTATTGATATTTTTGAAGCATTTGATGAAGTTAGTTCAATTATGTCTTTTGCAGTTGATTCTTTTAATAACTAATGGTGCACTTGCTTCTATCAACTAGTCTAAACATCCTTTTTACCTACCCAGTTACTTCTTATGAAGCGTGGGGGACGAGTTATTTATGGGGGAAAGCTTGGTGTACAGTCACAGATAATGATAGACTATTTTCAGGTGATGCCTTTACATTTACTATTATTATTATTATTATTATTATTATTATTATTATTATTATTACTACTACTGCTGCTATCATTGTTACCACCATCATCACTACTTTTATTCATTGGTCATGATTATCAATACACCAAGGTGCAAACTTAACCAATGAAACTTAAGATTACACCATCTTTTTACAACAAGCAATGAAAATGTTACCATTTAGTGTTTCATGCTACAAATAATGTACTCTTCAGTGTCTCTCTTAAATGTATGTTTTGTGCGCACAACTTGTCTGTCATCTACAACTGCATGAAAACATCCTATTTTTTCTTCATAACTAGTTTTATTCTCTGATTTCGTTTTATTTTATAAAATATTAGGCTTGAAGAATTGATATGCTTTTCTAGAATTTAGATGTGTATAAGCCTAGCTCAATTTTTAAATTAGTCCTAAGTTTAAAGATTTGAATATTCTTTTTGGTACTTCTAACTTTCACTAAAAGGAGCTATGAGAAGAGTAGTTAACACTATACATAGTGAAATTAGCTCCTACTTTGATGGATGTGATTAGGGAGTTGTGTGGAAAAGAAGAGAATGTTTTCGAAAGAACAAAGTGAGAAATGGAAGAGAGAGAATCAAGGAAGTGGAGAATAACATAGAATTGCATTATTTATCAAGGAAAACATTCTTTTATACTCTAGATTTATCTTATCATTTTCTATTTATCTTTTCGAAATACCCAAGCTATCCAAGAAACAAGTATGGCCTCGAAATGCATCTGCTTCCTTGTTTTTCTGTTTTTTGTGGATTTCTTTTTCTGAAAAAGAAATATCAGAATACAAGTGTGCTTTCCTGTGTTTATATTTTTGGTTGTTTTCTATCTGCCCTTCAGGGAATCAATGGTATCCCCCCTATTCCAACTGGCTACAATCCAGCTACCTGGGTTCTTGAGGTCACTACAGCTTCTGTTGAAGAGAGAATTAATTCAGATTTTGCAGATATTTACAAGAATTCAGCACAATTCAGGTGTTTCTAATGTGATGTTTATTAGCTGCTATTGCCAAAGTCTTTTAGTACTTATATTTTTGTTAATGTTTGAGAGATATGATATGAATAAATGGCTCGTGGTCTAGAAATGGAAAACAAACTAAAAATCCAAGATGATACAACCATTAAGCTAAAGGTGGTAGAATAGAAATATTGTTTTTAAGATGAATTACTAATCTGCTTAGTCAATTGTTTTATCAGGGGAGTGGAGGCTTCTATTTTGGAATTTGAGCATCCTCCTGCAGGATCCCAACCACTAAAGTTTGACACAATGTATTCACAAAATCTGCTGTCTCAATTTTTTCTATGCTTATGGAAACAAAATCTTGTGTACTGGAGAAGCCCATCATATAACGCCATGAGGCTATACTTCACCACAATCAGTGCTTTGATATTTGGTAGTGTATTTTGGGATATTGGTACAAAAAGGTAACTGTTCCGAGTTCTCATTTAATGTAAAGGAGTTATTTCATGAATGTAACTTTAAATAATAATTTATTTGGAGTATACAAAGCTTTATTCAGTACAACTGACACAGTAAATATCAATAATATTCTGTAGAGCAACAACTCAAGAGCTGTTTGTACTTATGGGAGCTCTTTATTCCGCATGCTTGTTTCTTGGGGTAAACAATGCTTCTTCTGTACAGCCGATTGTTTCAATAGAAAGGACCGTATTTTATAGAGAGAAAGCAGCAGGAATGTACTCTCCGTTGGCATATGGAGCAGCTCAGGTAGGTCTCACAACACTGGAAATTTTATCCGCTTATTTTTTTAATACTAATTAATTACTTATAATGATTGTTTAATCTGACTGTCAGGGGCTTGTAGAACTACCATACATTGCTTTTCAGACAATAGTGTTTGGCATAATAACATATTCTATGGTCAATTTTGAGAGGACAGCCGGTAACATATCAACTTTCCATATTTATGTATTCATATATTGGTTGTTTTATGTATTTCGACTCCTCATTTAATGCATAACTTAATTTTTTGCAGAGAAGTTTTTCCTCTATCTATTGTTCTTGTTCCTAACCTTTACCTACTTCACATTTTACGGAATGATGGCTGTTGGTCTTACACCTTCCCAACAGTTAGCTGCTGTCATTTCTTCAGCATTTTACTCCCTGTGGAATCTTCTTTCCGGTTTTCTTATCCCCAGAGTGGTGAGTAATGCTATACTTTGAAATTTCTTAAGTATCATTCTTTTTAAATCGTTTAAGTTGTACTTTTGAAAGCTTAATTATTTACATGTCCTCAAACACTGGATTAACAAGTTCATTTTCCTTAGGAATTAGAGGGTTAAGACTAA